>CM040119.1:201239619-201928987 GCA_022559845.1 Amorphophallus konjac | reverse complement strand
AGACCTTACTTGACTACATGTGATCATGACTCACATATATGCACTGACTTGATTGCTGTCAGGTAAAGATGTGCATAGATCTATATGTGCTATATGCAAAGCATGCACTGACCTATATGTGTTATATGCAAAACATGCACTGACCTATGTGTGTTATGTGCCAAAATATGCACGAACCTATGTGTGCTAAATGCAAAACATGCACGGACCTCATTTTGCACAAAGCAAAGGATGCACCGACTTGTATGCAGACAGATAGAATGTGCACTGACCTTGTCCTGCCTAATGAAGAATGTGCACCGACCTTGTTTAGTACAAGGCAAAACCTGCACCGACCTTTATGTGCATGAGACCGAAACATGCACCGACCTTGTGTAAGAACTAGCATCGACCTTGTCAAGCTAGCATCGTCCTTATACATGAACTAGCACCGACTATATGTGATCACTATGAGTACTGAGGTCGACCTTAGGTCAGAAAGTGTATTGACCTAATGCATGGAATGAACTAATGCATAGACCAAAATGAACTAATGCATTGACCATGGTATGTGCAGTTGTACACCAACTGTTCGACCAAAATATTTGCACACAGGCTGTTCAATGAAATGACATGCACACAGACTTTATGCAGATGCATTGACTCTATGTGCATACTGTTGACTTTATGTTGACCTGTGATGTGTTGACTTACATGAATAGTTGTACGAGAGTATAAGAAGACCTTATGCATGCAACATATGTAATGATATTAATAATGCATTAATCATGCATAGACAAACACATATGACACAAGACACATATATGCAGCAGTTATTCCATGTAACTCATATATGCAGCAATACAAACACTTATGACATCATACAAATGAGTCATAGTGTTTGTCATCATCAAAACACAAGATTCCAACAATCTCCCCCTTTTTGATGATGGCAACACTATGAGTCATATGAATCATGTAAACCAGACAATGAGACTATGACATCATTCGATCAACAAAATGCAGGTATGAATGAGACCCAAAACTTATGCTTACACAGATATGCACTACCATTCTCCCCAAACACAATGACAATTCATTCTACCCATATGACAACCAAAACATTCTCAGACTTTGAAACAACCAAACCATCAGACAAACCATCAAATGACTCAATTCATTCTCTCCCTTTGACTTCATCAAAAAGAGGACAATGAATGGAAGACAGACAGAATGATACCAATTGATCAAAATGTAGCCAGAAGAACATAGGGAGCAGAAATGCCAAATACTGTTCTCCCCCTATGAAATGCAATAAATGCAGTCTTTACATGATCTATCCTCCCCCTTTAAAAAAATACAAAGCTTCCTGTTTAAAATGAAGCAAGGTATATAAGGAAGTAAGGTGAGGAATATGACAAGAATAAGCTCAGGAGGTTCTCATCAGAAAGATACTACTTATAAATTTTCAGCAGTAAAAGCACAAGACTTTTCTGTGACTGGTTCAGGAAAAGAACAAGAGTCAGTAACACAGTTGGGCAGAGATATAATGAGGTATGAACAATGGTACTAGTTGACTGAGTTTCCAAAAAATATAACTGACTAGAAGAATTCACAGCATGTACCACTGTTATAAATATAATTAAAAATTAGACTCTCCTATCATAAGGGCTTATAAATTAAACTAGATGACAAGTATGGTTTAAGCATGATGTATATAGAATTTGTCAATCACATTAAATACTCATATCTGAAACTGAGTTTTAATAAAGGTGAACCAAATACTTATATGACATTCCAGTTCAACCTCCTTCCATCTTACTCAATTAATCTTAATGGCTCCTTTAGGAGTTACACAGAGTAGTATTGAAATTAAACACCCATGAATGTATTTGAAGTTAACTGAGTTTGCAGGAAATTTTGAACCATCGATTTTTCAGATTTTTCTTTTGAACAGCACTTTATTTTTCCTTGAACAATCTTGGTTGATCAACACCTTTTTACATGAGGCACAACACGTCTTAGGTGAAGTGACCCAGTTACTCAGTGTGATAACCGCATTACCTCTCAATAATGAGAGCAAAGTTAGCAATGAGAGTATCTTTTTACATGAGGAAACACTTTGGTTAGAGGCAGGAATCCTCAGTTACTCAGCACAATCATGCCATTGCTCTGTCAGATTTTCACATAATTTTTAAGAAATTCTTTCTTTTATTAGAGTTAACTATGGTACTTCATGACACAGTCCTTTGGACAGGTTTCTCAGTAACCACAATCATTGATCTGTCTTTAATTTTTCTTTTTAGTCAACTTCAGACATATTTAATGTTTAAGAACAGTATTGACGTTATGTATCTCAACCAAAGAGAATCATGATTTCAAATTTTCAGATTTCAGAAGGTTTTATCCAGAAATTACATGAGATAGTTAGTTAAAATTTATTAAAACCAGTGGTTCAGATATTTTTTTTCTCAATTCTTTCAAATACAAATCCAAGAATACATTAGACTTAAACCAATCTAGATCAATAGTTACTCTTAAACCAGTATAATAGGAGTTTCTTTTAAGATTTTAGATCTATAAGCAAGGTACACAGATTTAAGTCTCTTCAAGATCAGTTCAATCAATATATTCAATAAACTACCATAAGTAGAAACAATGATAAGTTGCAATGAAAGCATTCAAAATATTTAGGCTTATAGAGAGTGTGATCATAACAGCATCAATCAGAAGACAGAAGGATATTCAAGAGTTTCTGATTTGAAAAGATTTGAAAAGATTTTCAAATAAGTGCAGTAGTGAGTTGATCAAATGAGAAGGATTCTTCAAAGATCATAGCAAAGAACAAGATCAGTCAGACCAGCTTGACAGAAATAGAGTGATGTGAATGACAAAAATAAGCCAGCAAGAGAAGACACAGCTAGCAACAGTATCTGGCGGAGATGGGATCCAAAGATCTACTCACGCAAGGGTTAACCTTCCAGATAGGCACAACCTATCTTTTCAGCTAAGTCTTTTGATACACTATTTTCAGCTGTCAATAAATTGCACATAATTGACTGACTATGTCTTAACATCAAGAGTAAGGACAACAAATAGTGATTCCAGATATACTAGAAAATGGGTTCAAGGAATTGATGATGATAGATGAAATTAATTGGAGTCAATTTGATGTGAATCGCTGGTATGACAATTGAGGTATAATAATCAAGCTAGCTAGACAGAGGGATTTCAGTCAATGAGAGATTGATGAATTCAATATGCTCCCCCTGCCTATATGCATTGAACCAACTCTTTTTGTGATTTTCTAAGATGAATGACATGCAATGTAATTGTCTACATGTATGAATATGCAATAGTTTCCCTTGGATGAATGCACTGTAGATTTTTTTCTTATGTGACATGAAAACTAACTAGGGGACAGACAGACTCCCCTTGACTGTGTGCAGTGTACAAATTGCCAATAATACTTTGTGCAAAATGCATATGATGATATGAACTCCCCTATATGAAAAATGCAGCAAATCTATGCATGAGTTTCAGATTGACAATTGTGATGTGCAACACAGTGGGTTGTTAAATTCTTGTTTGAACAGATTTATACACTTCAACTTTTCAAAATGCATCACAAACATCAGCTTAATGTATGCACGAACAATTTCAAAATAAACCCTTCAGATGTCATATAATCAGACCAGTTTTTCTTAGAAGACAGACTTAATCATGCAGTAGCAGAAATAGAATTTTCAACACAATTTGAATATTCCAAAAACAGATAGAGACATCAACAATTTTTTTTCAGATTTCAGATAACCGCAATATGGGCTAAACATTTTACTCATGAAAATGCAACTGTGTCAAAAATTATTCTAACACTTTTAACAGATTATGCAGTAATCTAAAGACAGAGAATTCAGTTGATTTACCTGAAAAGTGCAGAAATGGGGTTTTCTTGGATGCACTGGCTTATTAACCCCTCTTTTATTCCGACTCCAAGGCACACATGCAACAAACACACTATTTTGATCCAGTAGGAACCCAAGAGACCTTGGGTCCTGAATTAACATTGACACCACTAAATGGTGTTCTTGACATTTTGTGAGCTACAAAGTCATCAAAATCCATCATATTACAGTTTGACATAGAATGTCCAGATTGACCACAGTAATGACATACAATAACAGATTTTAAGTTCTTCTTGTGCACAATATTGTGAACATTAAATCTATATGCATGAACATTAAAATTTCTATTATTAACATGAAAATTTTGTTTTCTGAAACCTGCCACCCAGCACGTAGATGCTCTGTGGCCAGGTTTTCCACAGTTATAACAAGCAAATGTCTTTTTCATTAAACCAGTTTTCTTCTTATCAAAATTATTTTTATGTACAGGGAGTTTGACAGATTTAAAAATAGAATTACTTCCATGTGCATGCCATCATTGTGCAACAATATGGCCTAGTTTTCCACAATGAAAATAATTAACCTTCTTATTCTGAACAAAAGAAAATTTCTTAGCATGATAATTCCTAGCATACCTTCTACCAGAATTCAAGTCATCTTTCTTCATTACAAAATAGTCATTCATCATATGGCCAGATTTCCCATAGTAAAAACATGTAATGATCCTTTTTTGAGTGTTTGAGAATTTTCTAGCCAGAGAATTGTTTGCATGCAATTTATCAACATTTTTTAGTGTTTTCTGATTTTTCTTTTATTTTTGCATTTTTTGAGCTTTATTTTGTTTTTGAGTTTTGACTGTAGTAGATTTCATTGGAGATGTCCGATAGGTTCTAGCTTCTTCCAAACTTCTAACAAAAGTGGTGTATAGCTTGTTCCTCATTTCCCTTTTAGTCCCAGAAACATGACCTATCCCTTCATTTAATTTAGTGGCTTTATCATTCAATGGAGCCTACAGCTTCTCTTTACTTTTGACAGATTTTGATAGTGAATTTTTCAGATCATGAATTTCATTTCCTAGAGAAACAATGTGTATTTCATAACTGGCAATCTCATGTTCACTGTAATTAACACATTCACTTAGCACCTTATTTGTAGTTTTATATTTCTCAACTTCTTGTTCGAGATTGCTCAATTTTTCAGATTCTTCTATGCAAACAAATTTTCCCTTTTCTAAAGCAAGAAGTCTTTCAGATATAGAAGTATTCAATTGCTTCAGTCCTTCATTTTCTTTTATTAACTCTTCATTCTGAACTTGTTCATTGATTAACATATGATCATCATTGTTTGAACTCAATTTTTCTTCCAGTCCAGAAAGTTTCAGATTAATTTTTGCCTCATCTAGATTCTTTTGCAGTTCAACATTAACAACTTTAATTGTCTCCAATTTTTCAGACATTAAAATTTTTTTTTATTGAAGTCTTTTCAATTCCTCTTCATTATCTTCAATCTGCCTTTTGTGAATTTCATTTTCAGACTTTAGTTTATTCAACTCCAGGTTAGCATGATCAAGATCTTTCAGTAATTTTTCATTCTGAATAGAATTTTTGATAAACGTCTGATGATTATCATATGAACTCAGTTTTTCTTCTAGTTCAGAAATTTTATACTGAAATTCTTCATTTTCATTTTTCAGCAAATAGATCTATTCCTTATGCTTGTGAACATCTGCCAAGCACAAATCATAAGACTGTCTCAGCTTTGGATAGTTTTCACAAGAAAATTCAGAATTATTCTGATCAATCTTTTTCTTCAGCTTTTTATTCTCAGATTTCATTTTCCTAGATTTCTCTAGCAGTTCTTCATACATCACTACCAGTTCATCAAACGAGATATCTTCTGATCCGGAGCTTACCTGAGACGCTGTCTCTTCACTATGATCTCTCCAGTTGGCCATCAGACAAATTCGTTCTTGCTCCTGATGAATGGTAGTTATCTTATCCACAATTTCCTTTCTAGAATCACATCCTGCAATGCAAGAAAATATTTCAGTGTTAACTGCATCTCTCAGAATATTAAAAATAATAGTGTTCTCGCTGTCCTTTATTCTATCCTCTTTAGACCATCTGGTCTGATTCTAAGGCAATTTATGTGGGCATTTTGATACAAGACTCCATAGATTTTGATCAATGGAGTTCAAGTAAGTGCATAGGCCACCCAGCCATGTGCTGAAGTTGGAACCATCAAACGCCACAGGAGATGCCATTGAAAAACAACCGAACAGATTCAGATCTAAAAACTAGAAAATAATATATGAAAAATGCACCAAGCTAAGACAGTAAAGCACGAAACCGAATTAGCAGGATCCTCTACAGATCGTTGGATCCAGAAGTCAGAGACCCGCTCTGATACCAATTAAAGAATCTATGGTATGCTCTGATACCTAGTGATAAACCGATGGGAGTCGGTGCAACGGTGTAGCAAGGATTCAGAGGGGAGGGTGAATGAATCCCCTTCTAAAAACTTGATCAATTTAAAACTTAAACTAAAGATTTTAAACTTATGCGGAATTAAAAGCAATTAAGCTCTAATGAATATGAAAGCCAATGATGCACTTAATCGAACAGATGAACTGCAAAAATGCAGACTCCTAATCAAGTCTATACTGTTGACAGACCCAAATTAAGCATGCGTGTACACAAAATCCCTCCAGTAAGAACCGTAGATAGGAACGCACCTAGCATGCATCTAACAGTTAACAAATTGGAAAGCAAACCACATTACACAAGATCTTTTTAGGTGGTTTAGTCCTCAGGACCTACATCCACCCCACACTCCAACCAGAGTGTGGATTCTGCTGCCAAACAGCTTAAACGGCTGGGCCTCACAGCTTGCCAACAATAGCTGAGCTTCACAGCTTGCTTAACCCCTGACTAACAGCTTGATTGGTGGGCCATACAGCTTTGCCACCGCTGGGCATTACAGCTTAGCCACTGCTTCCTAACAACTAGATCCGCTGGGCCTTACAGCTTAGCCTCCGCTGATACACAGCTTAGAAGAAGTATGAAAAATGAAAATAGGAAACCAAGAAGTTCAGCATCGGAAAGCTGACAGTAAAAGCAAATCAAAATGCTCACGCAGGAGCGCTGAGCCTTGGATCTGATCCAAAGGACACAGTGAAAACGGATCTTCAAATCTCTAGAACCTTCTTCCCACTTCACACTTACGAACTCTTCAACCCCTGCACCTCTGCCTCTATCACTCTTTCTCTTATCTTCTTCCTCGCTCTGGACTTCTCTTCACCTCTGATCACTATCTCCCTCTTTAACTTTTTCTCTCTCTATTCTTCTCTGTCTGCCTCAATGAATTCTTCTAATTCCCCTTGTTCTTGTCCGCTCTGCTCAATCTACCTTCTCTATGTCTCTCTTTTCTCAGCTCTCTTCTGCTTCGAAGGCTTCTTCTCTCTCTCTGTAGATCGGCTGCTCTATTTTCTCTCTTTTCTTAGCTCTCTTCTGCTTCGAAGACTTCTTCTCTCTCTCTGTAGAACTGCTGCTCTTTTTTCTTTCTCTTTTTGTTCTCTTCCATCGATCTGGCCTCTTTATATAGGCTCGCGGGAGACCATCACGTGGGAAACACGTTCCCGCCCAAAATTAGCGCTCCGCCGGAGGTCCACGTGTTAGAATCTTAAGGTGCGCTATCCACGTGGCCGAATAACCTTGTGAGCCTTGCCTTGGATCATGTGCCACTTATTATCCTGGGATCACGTGACCACTTAAGTGAGGCATGCTGCCTGTCACGCGTTTGATCTTGGGTCCTTTAGTGACTTGAGTCCCTGCCAATCAAAACAAAAGCCATTTTGTCAAGTAGCTCATAGGCATGAAAATTGGATAAGTACGAAATATGCACAGACTTGATATGAAGGCTTGACACACTAGCATCGACCTTTGCATTGGTATGCTTAGACTATATGTAACAACTTGTGTCGAGACATGCCTAGTGTGCATAGACATTACTTGACTGCATGTGATCGGGAGTCACATATATGCACTGACTTGATTGCTGTCAAGTAAAGATGTACATAGACCTATATTTGCTATATGCAAAGCATGCACTGACCTATATGTGTTATATGCAAAACATGCACTGACCTATGTGCGTTATGTGCCAAAATATGCACGAACCTATGTGTGCTAAATGCGAAACATTCACGGACCTCATTTTGCACAAGGCAAAGGATGCACCGACTTGTATGCAGACAGATAGAATGCGCACTGACCTTGTCCTGCCTAATGAAGGATGTGCACCGACCTTGTTTAGCACAAGGCAAAACATGCACCGACCTTTTTGTGTACAAGGCAAAACCTGCACCGACCTTTATGTGCATGAGACCGAAACATGCACCGACCTTGTGTAAGAACTAGCATCGACCTTGTCGAGCTAGCATCGTCCTTATACATGAACTAGCACTGACTCTATGTGATCACTATGAGTACTGAGGTCGACCTTAGGTCAGAAAGTGTATTGATCTAATGCATGGAATGAACTAATGCATCGACCAAAATGAACTAATGCATTGACCATGGTATGTGCAGTTGTACACCAACTGTTCGACCAAAATATGTGCACATAGGCTGTTCAATGAAATGACATGCACACAGACTTTATGCAGATGCATTGACCCTATGTGCACAGTGTTGACTTTATGTTGACCTGTGATGCGTTGACTTACCTGAATAGTTGTACAAGAGTATAAGCAGACCTTATGCATGCAACATATGTAATGATATTAATAATGCATTAATCATGCACAGACAAACACATATGACACAAGACAAATATATGCAGCAGTTATTCCATGTAACTCATATATTTTTTTTACTGAAGTTATACTTGTAGGGGGGAAGGGGAGATGCTCGACCCCAACCACCTACAAAAAATTTTATATATTAAGCAGACGGAAGAGAAAAAGGGTAGGGGATACAGGGGACCACGAAGGTCGGGGGGAGGGGGGCATCCACATAAAGAAGGCCCAATTATAACATGGGGCGTCCTACTAAGGAAGGGAGGAGCCCAAATACAGCAAGTGGGCAAAGCCCAATAAGCCCAAAGAAGAACACTACAACGAAGCTCGAACGATATGGGGCAGGTAACTCTGACGGAGAACGACGTGGACGCCGGAGATAGCAGAACTTGGCCGACGATCGGGAGCATTAGTGGGATGGGTGGCCCACCCAAAAGATTAGCCTAGATCAGCCATCCACCCGGATATGAGCGCATCAACAGACGAAGCTTTGAACGGGGGCAGGAGAAGCCGAAGACCAGGGGCAGGGCAACACTAAAGTGGAACGCTGATGTGGTCACCGGTGGCAGCAAGCCTGGCCGGCGGTCGGGAGCGCCCCCGGGGTAGGCCACCCACCTTGAGGCCGACGGACGGGATCGCGCCAGGGGTGGGCCACCCACCCAGAAGACGAGAGCGCATCAGCAAGCGGGAGCTCGAGCAGGGGCAGAAGCATCAGCTTGAACGGAGGGTGCTTCAATGTGAACGGCAACAGGGAGGGGGCATCGGCCTCAGTGGGGGCATCCACCAGGGCGCGAGGGGCAGTAGGGGACCCGCGGGGGCATTGACCTGAACGGGGCGGTGCTACAACGTGGGCGCAAGGGGCGTCATCCTGAACTGGTGGGAGCTCGACCGGAGCGGCAGCAGGGAAGAGAGCAACAGCATCCAGGGCGCGAGGGGCAGCAAGGTAGCCGAGGGACCTGAAGGCTGCAGCCGACGGCAAAGGGGCAGCAGGGAGAGGGAGACGGAGTGGGGGAGGACGGACAGGGCCAAGGGAGAACCGGGAGGGTAGACAAGGTCAAAGGAGAACCGAAGGGGAGGGGGGGGGCAGAGGCAGAGGCCTGGCAGAGGGCAGCCAGGGTGCAAGGGAGACAAGAGGGCCAAGAGGGGGGTTGGTGGCCAAGGGAGGAAGGCTGAGGGAGGGGAGAGGGAACCGGAGGAAAAACAAGAGGGTAGGCATGAGGGCAGGGGGACAGAAGGGGGGGTAAGGGACGCCAGGATGGCCGGCGACTAGGGAGGAGGAGGGCCAAAGGATGAAAGGCAGGAGAGGGGGGGAGAGGGGAAGGGCCAAGGGAGGAATGGTCAGAGGGAGGAGCAACAAGTCGGGGGGAAAGAGGGCAAGAAGGCAGACGGAGGGGAGCCTGGACCAGTAGGCAAGGAGGGCAACACCAGTCGCAGGGACAGAGCCGCAAGTGGTCGGAGGAGAAGCCTGGACGGCAGCAGGAGCAGGGGGGAGCCAATGAGGGAGAGGACAGGGAAGATGGCAGATGACGGAGGCCGACGAGGAGCGGCTGACCGTCGGAGCTGAGGAGGGAGGCGCAACGGCCGGGAGTAGGGGCCGAGCGACCAGCAACGCATGAGGGAAAAAATAGTGTACCGTATAACGAAGACATCCCATCAAGGCCAGCGGCGAGGCGGTGACAGATAGGAGAGATGGCTCCGAGGGGGCTGGGGGGAGGGGAAGGACATGGAAGACGAATGGGGTGCCGAGAGAGAGGAAAAGCCTGAAGGGGAGGACACCGCAAGAGGGATTCCTGCCAAAGGCGCAAGAACGACACCCGGATGTGTGGGAGAGATGCCAACAACGTGTCGGACCGAAACTGGTTGAGACAGGCGACGAGGCTCCCAGGGGAGGAGAAGATGGGAGGAGGGATGAGATCAGGCACAACAGCATCACCAGTCGACGCTGGAGGAGGGGAGAAGATGCCACCAGTAGCAGAGAGGGAAGCAGCACACACGGCCGTACAGCCATGGCGGTGAGCAAGGATCACCGCCGGAGGCACCAAGGGACCACCTAAGGCTGGAGTTGGCGGCAGGAAGGGAGCAAGAAGGGGAGGCCGCTGTCGCCGGAGCACAGGCGTGGCGAGGGAAAGCAGACCATGGGAGGGGGGATCATACGTAGGAGGATGAAGGAGGGCTAGGGCAAGATGGGAACGGACGTGGAAGGGGAGCCGAGGACAAAGGGTGCAGGCACGCCATCGACGGAGGCTACACCGGAGGAGGGGGATGGCGGGAGGGCAAGCGACCAGCAGGGCAAGTAGGAGCTCCCCCCCCCCCCCACTCTGACCATGGCCAGAGAGGGGGGAGGACGCGAGCAGGAGGGTGGGACGTGCTCGGGAGCGGCTCGTCTTCGTTAGCAATACAAACACTTATGACATCATACATATGAGTCATAGTGTTTGTCATCATCAAAACACAAGATTCTAACACCTTGTGCTTTTGATAATGATAAAACTTTATGAATGGACTATGAATAGGAAGTGAGTATACTTTGATAAGCTTCATTGAGTAACAAATTCATTGCTAGCTTCATTGTGAAATCATGTTGTGTTTTGATAAAGAATGCAAATGATGGATTTTATACACTTGATGAAATCTTGAACGGTTCCAAAATTTGTTGAGATTTGATTCCTCTTCTGGTGTGAATGCTTGATTCATATATTCATGACAATCTCACTCTAAACAAGGAATGGATGAGTTTTAACTTCATATTTTGGCTCATTGAGTGAGTTACTGTTTAATCTTTCTCTAATTATTTATCAGGTCCAAAAAGAGCCCAAAATTGTCAACGACATCAATCTAAGGTATGTTGGAATTAATGGATGAAACATACACTAATTTGGGTTCAATTTTATGTTTTTCATGAGAATCGGTCGACCTGAGCAAAAAGGTCGATCGACTTAAACTGGCCAGAAGCAACAAACCTGCTGAAATCAAGTAGCAGGGTCTAGCCGGTTGACCAGACCAGCTACCGACGGAGCTAGTCTGGTCGACCGAATTTCCCAGTACCCAGCACATCCTATCTCTATAGAGATCGATCGACCGACGCCATAAAAATGGTCGACCAATGGGGCAGTCGACCGTACGATGAAGATCGGTCGACCGATGCAGACAGGGCTTCGCGCATGTGAAAGCAAATCTGGCGTGGCTTGCACGTGGGACCTCCTATGGGCCTTGAAGTTTGACCAAAATGCCCCCATTTCATTCCCTAACATGTGAGAAAGAATTGTTCTAGAAGGGGTATAGGCGTCTTTTGGCTCATATATCTCCCATATAATCTCCTATTGCAAATTTGGGGGGTTTTATCTAATAGAGTAGAAGGAAAAGCCTTGGAGTGGAAGAAGGAGAAGAGGAAGAGCACCCCCTGCTGCCAAGAGGAGATCTACACCGATTTCAAGTATTTTCACCTGTACCAAATCACATTCAAGGGTCGATCTACATCAAGGAACATCATCCGATCATCTTTGTAGCTATTCAAGCATCAAGCGGAGCCATCTTAAGGGGGTATCATAGTTGCTGAATTTTTTACTGTTTGATCTGTGTAGAAACTCGATAAATAAAGATGAGAAATACATTTTTTTTAATTTTATTCTATAATTAAAATTTTCATGAAATAGTTAAATTACATTTTTACTATAAGTAATAAACTAGAGAAATGCATTTACTTGAATTTACTTAAGGTAAATTGAAAAATAAATGCTTTAACCCTTAGATAAATCATAGGAAGCCCAATAAAAGTCCATATAATGGACTCGGATTACAATTGGCCCATTGGATAATCCATAATGGGTTGGATTAATGGATTAAAGGATTTATTAAAGGATAATTAGACCAAAATTTGTAGCACATGTTTAATATGGCATTTAAGGGACTAAAATAACCCCATTTCAAGAAGATTGACTCAAGAATCAACCCTTACCTAACATACAATTTTAGACCAGTCGAAATTACATTGTTTTCACATAAAAGATGGGCTATATTAAGAAGAGAAATGGAATTTTTCTTCTAATTCGGACTTAATGGGTTAGGTAAAATTAGGTGAGAAATCTTGACAAAATTGGCCAAGTTTTGGCTATAAATAGAACTCCAATCAACCCACAAACCATCCCTGGAGGCTTAAGCTATGCTGGTGTAAAGATTGAAGGAGATTTGAAGGAAGAGTTGGGAGAAATCAAGGGTTTCATCTTATTTGGGGATTTTTCTTACCTCTTCCTTAGATCCGTAAAAATGTAGGTATCTCTTAGGTTAAATTCTAATTAAAGCATGCTAGATTATTTCTTTTTCAATGCTCTTTCCAATGATACCTTATTCATTAAATTTCATTGACAAATGAGTGAGTTATAGCCATTTTTGTGAAGAAAAATCGAAAGTAGCAGACAAAGTGTCGACTCCTTGAGTCGACACTCGGGATCGAGTTTTTTGCTTGAAAATTGAAAACTTAGTGACACTTTTTCACAGATGTTCTGTTTTAAGAATAAAATCGCACATAAGAAATAAGCGTCGACCTCCCAGGTCGACTCTTTCTGCCTGCAAACAAATGTCGATCCCATGGGTCGACACTTTTCCTATCATACAATATATATATATATATATATATATATATATATATATATATATATATATATACACACACACACACTCATATGAAAAAACCAACCAATCACATCACGGCTCGGTGCGGCTCGGCACAAATAAATAAATAAATATGCTAAGATTTTCGTATCCATTTAATTCAACTCACAACTCGAGTCCACATCCTATCCCCCTTGGGTCCTGACCCAAGGGTGAGCTCTCCAATATATAAAGCCATGAAAGTTTTCAAAACTTCCAATGTGGGACTAAAGATTAGTCACTATACAATAGAAATTATAACATTTAGAAATTCACATTAATTGTAAGCATTTAGTCATCAAAAGTAAGGAAAGATAATATTAGCATGTTTTAATTCTTACAGCATGTTAAAAATTATTTTTTTGTGGGATAAAATTATTATTTTTACATGTAAAAAGCTATTTTTTACCATATTAGTAAATTAATGCATGAAAAATATTTCCAACATGTTAAAAATGACTTCCAACATGATAAAATTATCTTATACATATTGAGATATAAAAATTATTTTTAGCATGTTAAAATCTATTTAAACTATTTTTTGTATGCTAAACCTAATTTTTCCTATTAAATAATTAGTAAATTGATGCATGAAAATTACTTCCAGCATGATAAAATTTCTTCCAACATGATAAAATTAATTCTAACATGTTAGAATTATTTTTAGCGTGTTAGAATTATTTTTTAGTATACTAAATTTATTTTTCAGCATGATAATTCTATTTTCCTATCAAATAATTAGTAAATAAATATAGAAAACTGATTTTCAGCATGATAAAATTTATGTTGTTATCAGAGAATTTCTGTAATCAACATGGTAAACTTATCTTTATCATCTTATCAGTAAATTAATGTGTGAGAATTATCTTAGCATGTTAAGTATTAGATTTAGCATATTAAAAATTAATTTTCAGCCTGTTAAAAATTAAATCCAGCATGAAAAATTTATTTTTATCATCTTATCAGTAAAGTAACATATGAAAATCATTTTTAGCAGGTTAAAATTATTTTCAACAAGTTAGAATTATTTTCGACTAAAAATCTATTTTCATAATAAAATTTTGATTTTTATAATAATAAATCATCGGTGTGGCTAAAACTAATGCATCTCTAATGTACAAAAACTTCCTGTAAACATGTCTAAATACTTGTAAATCAAATGCACACAAGATTAAACCATGGAATTAAATTAATTCTATTAAACTCTAATTATTTGAATTTTCTTCCTAGTTACCATTCTTTCTTGAATTCCACGACTTAATGTCGTTAAACATGGTGCCTTAAAATTATTATTCACTCCTCTAGCTACTTCTGAGATTTTTGCCAGATCTGTACTTTTTTCAAATGAGCTTATTCTTGAAATTCATTGGCCATAGTGTTAAGTGGATGTCTAAACATACTTGGGATCTTATGATCCACCGACCCAATGCCTGGTATTAATGGGGCCCAGTCTGGTCCTAGGAGGAGCGCCCGAAAGTACTTGTGCCCATGGGAGTTGATTGACCACGGTGTGGCATTGCACCGAAGTGCATGACTTGCTAAATTAATTATGAGATTCCACACTTCGTTATTGTACTTTTTTACTTGTTACTTGAAATTACTTGAAATTACATGATATATTTGACTTGCACGAAATGATCAAATTCTTTCATGATATTCTTTACATGTTCAATATTCAATACTTGAAATTATCTTAGAACCATGTTATCATGTTACTACTTGAAATTCCATATACAATTTCCTACTCGCTATTCATGATCTTAAACACTTCCCGATTTACTTGGAAAAATATCCAAAATGATAAATACTTAAATATTACCTGATTATAGAGATATAAAATCCTACTGAGCTCTTTGCTCACCCTATGTTTTAGTAAATTGTTGCAGGAAATGAAATTGAACAAGGGAATGGACAAGAGTGAAAGAGTGTTTTTCTTTTCCCTAGGATTTATATAGGTCATTAGTGATTTTACAAGAATGTTGTATTTTGGAGTTTGAAGATTGTAATGGCCTTTATGGCTTATGAATTAGTGATGTAAACTTCATTTGATGGAATAAAAGTATCATTTTCTCATCTATCTTTCTCTTTAGAAATCAAATTGTACATGCTCTGATCGACACGCTTGTTTACGACTCACTCACGCCCTCGATATTTCACGTCGGGGCGTGACAGTCTTTGTGGTATCAGAACTTAGGTTACATAAAACCTAAGATTTCTTAAACATAGGTTTTCCCTTAATATAGGTATAGATCAATACCTAGAAATCGATTAGGAACTTAAACTTGCCCGGTAAGTTTGGGTAGAACCATGGGTTAAGTTTTAAAGGAAAAGAATTAATCAAGAAATGAATACCAAAATAAAACATTAAACCTTGTAATTATGGTTGCAGGTTAATTCTCGCAAATGACCGCCGAGAGAGCTCAATGGCGCGAGATGCAACGCACCGTTCAAGGTTTAACCCAAGCCCTCCAACAGGTTGCTCAAGGCGACGCAAACCGAGGAGCCGGAGACCTGCATAGAAATTTCCGGAGCATGAACCATCCCAAGTTCGCCGGATCTACGGACCCGGATTAAGTCGAACATTGGATTAAGGAAATTGAGAGGATTTTTCAAGTCATGCAATGTGCCAACGAGGAAAAGGTCCTACTCGCTACTTTCCAACTAGAAAGGGACGCACGTGCCTGGTGGGAATCGGTCGAAGCTACTTTACCGCACGACCAAGTGCTATGGGAAGAGTTCGTGGAACACTTCAATAACAAGTATTTCTCCGACCAAGTGCAAGAGAGGAAGGCCACCGAATTTGCCGATTTGAAGCAAAGGGGTTTATCGGTAGCCGAATATGAAGCTCAATTCTCAAGATTATCTCGGTACGCTCCACATCTCGTGGGTACCGACAAAATGAAGGCAAGGAGGTTCTTAAATGGCTTAAGGCCTCAATATATTACTCAACTTGTCCCGATGGATATCCAATTTTAATCTGATGCGGTACGTAGAGCACAACTCCTAGAAGATGCAACGGAGTTATCGGATCGCATCCGAGGAAGGGAAGCCAAGAGAGAGCAAGTTACTGGGTCTGGAAGTTTCAAACCTTCCTTCGGGAAGAAAAGGCCTAATGATGGGCGCAACTTCAACAAGGATGGGCGTAATTTCAACAAGGGTGGACGCAACTTTCAAGGGGATAAGAAGCCGAGGACATTTGACAAGCAAATAGTTCCTTTCTCTACGTCATCAAAGGAATTATGTAAATTCTGCGAGAAGCCCAGACACAAAGCCGAGGAATGCTGGAGAAAGCTCTGCGCATGTCTTCGATGCGAGAGTCGGGAGCATAGGATCTCGAATTGCCCTCTTCTCAATGAGCAAGCTCCACCACCTGTAAAACTTCCTATTATTGCCAAAAAGCAAGGAAGACTCCAAGCTCTCATGGATGCAGAACCTACCGAAGAAGGAGGCGTCGTGGAAGGTACTCTTTCTGTGTACTCAAGGCATGCCTCTGTCTTATTTGACACCGGAGCTACGCATTCATTTATATCTAGAAGATTTGATGGTCTTTTACCTATGAAGCCTATTCCATTAGATTCTACACTCACTATTACTACCCCTATTGGAACGGGAATGGAAATTAAACATTTCTATCCTTCTAGTGAAGTTCTAATTAGCGGTTATAACTTACCCACTGATTTAGTATGCATGGAGATGGAAGGATATGATGTTATATTGGGTGCCGATTGGCTATCTACACATGGTGCTAGTGTCAACTGCAAGTTAGGTACGGTAACTTTTATGGGTTACCCCAACCTCTTATTTTCTGGCACCAGGCATTCCAAGCATATATCTCTTATTTCGGCCCTCAAAGCTGAGAAATTGTTAAGGAAGGGTTGTGCCGATTTCTTATTTTCTATCACTATGACCGAGCATACGGAACCCGTTCTAATAGACATTCCTATTGTTCGGGATTATTCTGATGTATTTCCAGACGAGTTGTGTGACGACCCAGAGTTCAGGACACCGATATACCGATAACATCGATACACCGACACCAAGAACTGGGGAGGCCACCCAAGAGGCTGATGAGGCCCCTGAAGGGTTAGTGGGGGTTAGCTGAGGAGTATGCATAATTAATTGCGAATTGGGGCGCGCATTACAAATACGTATTTAAGATTTAAACACAAGTGCGGAAGCAATTCAAAATAACCAGAGTGATATATATATAACTAGTCCAGAGTCACAAACACTAGTCCACAAGGCACAACTACGCGGGGCATACCCCGGCAAAAGTATAACACAAGCCTCAAAAAGGCAGCTCGTGCTCAGCTGGCAGCTTAAGGAATGGTCCCGAAACAGCACGCTAAACTCCGGGAGACGTCGGGCGCGGCTCACCTGAAAGGAGAAGGGTGAGTCACAGCCAGACTCAGTAGGGGTCACGCGGATCCCTACCTCGCACTAAACAAGCAGACATGCATAAGTAACAGCATTTAAAGCATGCATTTAAATAAATACACAGGCAATGGCATGAATATCTAAACACAAGAAAGCTGTAAACTCTATCTAAGCAAGTATAACAGCTAACACATACCACTACTAATTAAATGCAAGCGATTAGAGCTAAAACTACCAAATAGAATGAGCTGTAGCTAATCCAAACAACAAGGAAGGACAACCACTGGAGCAGAAACCAGAAGCGTCCACTGACGGCTTACACTGCGTCTCAAGCACTCGCAGTCGACGACGCGACAAGCTAAGCGCGTAAACAGTACCAAACCAAGTGACCAGTCGGAGTGACACCCGTCGGCGTCAGTCCACAGTCTCCGACCACGTGTGCACACACTGACTCTAGCCTGAGCCAGGCCCTCTAACTAGTTTTCTCCCTTGGCAGGACGCTACCATTGGCTGGGAGCCCACGGAACTAGCTTACAAACCGTGAATGGGAAACATACCCCTCCGCCATCCTCAAGCGGGTCGGTGCTCAACAGACCTTAGGGCAACAACAGTGGCTCCATTGCCTGGAAAGAAAAGCTACTCTATTGGCATATAAAACACGCCACAATATAGTAAAGCAATACCACTATGGCATGAATATAGAACGGAACGCATAAGCAATGGGCTGGGAACATAAGCAAACTGGCGGGTAAGCGGCGGTCAGAGGCCCACGCGCTACTTGGAAGTGACGGTCGGGGACTGGCGCGTTACATCAAGAGTGACGCGCTGGTCTCCAGCCGTTACTCCCTCCCGAGTTCTGACTCACAGGTGCAGGGGGAATGTGACGGTCGGGGCCCTGCGCGTCGCTTCCAAGCGGCGCGGTAGGTCACCGCCGTTACATCCTCCCGAGTACCAAACCCAAAAGCCCTGAAAGGGAGAGTGACGGTGGGGGTCCTATGCGTTGCTTCCAAGCGACGCGCGGGAACTCCGCCGTTACTTTCACCCGAGGCTCAAAACAACACACAGCGTTCCAAACGATAGCAGATGAAGCGACGCCCCAGTCTTGGCGCGTCGTTACAAGCGACGGCCGGTCGATAGACCGCCGGGCTCACCGCCTCACCGGGCTAACGGAAAACAACGTACGAGTAACGGATGGGGTTCCCACCGTTACTCTCCAAACGACGCCCCTCGATAGGCCGTTATTTGGGAAGTGACGCATCCATCTTGGACCGTCAGGCAAGTGACGGTTCCTGGCAGGACCGTCACTGCACCTGGGTTACGGGCGGGTACGGTTTGTAAACCGAAGCCCTCCCGGACGGCTAAAAACGCTGGGTATCGACGAAAAACCTGATAACCTGTCAAACCACGCATGCGAGACAACAATTTAACATCTAAATCTAGCACATGCAAGGCCTAAAACGCATCAAACTCAAGATTTAGGCTAAAACCCCAAAATGGAAATATGAACATCATGCATGCTACGGGGTGCTAATCAACAGGATGAGCTAAAGGAAACGATCCTAGCAAGATCGAGATTCCATCCCCCTACCTTTCGCAAGCCGAAACCGTCGAACGGGCCGCATGCAAGGAGGAAGAGCCACGGAGCTTCCACGCTCCACCTCGCTCCCACGATCACCGATCCACGCCGAAGTGGACACCCACGCGCTCTACTCGACGCGAGGAATCCAACGGTGCCAACCTCGTCTCAATCCGCCGCCGTCTCGACCACGATCCCTACGAGAGGAGAGGAGGTGGCCGCACGGAGGAGAGAGAGAGAGAGAGAGAAATGAGAGATCGACGGGGGAGAGAGAGAGAGGGTGAGAGATATATAAAATAAAAACAAAATTAATATACATATAATATAATCATTATATATATAAAAATCTTATTAATATTCAATAACCCTCAATCAGCTCCGAACAAATCCGGAAAAATACCAGATAATTTCCTAAAAATCCCGAAAAATAGCCAGAAATTCCAGAACAATTAATAGAACAAATACCACGAAGGATCCATTAAGGCACGGGCCTTACAGTCCCTCCCTCCTTACAGAAATTTCGCCCTTGAAATTTACAACAACCGAAAAGGAGGAAACTGAGAAAGGACTTATACCTCACTGGAACAAAAAAGGAAAAAGCTGACGCATCTCGTCTTCACGCTCCCAAGTAGACTCGTTACCAGAGTGACGCTGCCAAGCAACCCTTACCAGAGGAATAACCTTATTTCTCAACCGCTGCTCACGACGGTCTTCAATTCGGATAGGAGACTCTGGCGTGGACAAATCGGCAGTCACCTCGGGCCACACTGAATCATCGAGAACATGAGAAGCATCAGACACACATTTCCTCAACTGAGACACGTGGAACACATCATGAATAGCTTGCATGGCCGCCGGTAGTTGCAAACGATAAGCCACTGAACCAATAGCTTCAACAATCGGAAAAGGGCCAACATACCGCGGACTAAGCTTTCCACGCTTCCCAAACCTGGAAACACCCTTCATTGGAGATATTTTAACAAACACCATATCTCCTGGCTCAAATTGTAGTGGACGTCTGCGTCGATCTGCATAACTTTTCTGTCGACTCTGAGCCGTCAACAATCTCTGTCTGATCAGACGAACCACATCTGAACACTGCTGTACCATGTCCGGTCCTGTCAACAGTCGGTCCCCAACATCAAACCAGTTCAGAGGAGTACGACAAGGACGACCATACAGCGCTTCATAAGGAGCCATGCCAATACTGGAGTGAAAACTATTATTATAAGCGAACTCAACAAGTGGCAAATGCTGACCCCACGAACCTTGCCAATCAAGGCAACACGATCTCAGCATGTCCTCCAAAGTCTGAATAGTTCTCTCTGACTGTCCATCTGACTGTGGGTGATACGCTGAACTGAAAGCTAACTCAGTGCCCAAAGCTTTCTGGAAACTACGCCAGAAGCCAGAGGTAAAACGCGGGTCACGATCTGACACAAGTGAAACAGGAATTCCATGCAACGGCACGATCTTCTGCACATAGAGCTCTGCCAATCTCTGCACACTCCAAGTAACTTTAATTGGCAACAATCTGGCGGTTTTCGTCAATCTGTCGACAAGCAACCAGATTCCATCAAAACATTGAGAAGTTCGAGGCAAACCCACCACAAAATCTGTAGTAACATGGTCCCATTTCCACATCGGAATCTCTAATGGCTGAAGCAGACCACCTGGCTTTTGATGTTCGGCTTTAACTAACTGACAAGTCAAGCACTCATAAACAAAAATAGCCACGTCCTTCTTCATGCCGGGCCACCAGAACCGCTTCTTCAAATTCTGATACATCTTGGTGACACCAGGGTGAATAGCAAAACGGGAACCATGGGCTTCACTCAGAATCTCACTCCTCAAATCATTATCAACGGGAATATACAATCTGCCCTGGAAACTGACGACCAGCTCGTCATCAAATTCCAAATCATATCTTGATATAACACGGGCCAAATCAGAATCAGCTTGCTGGGCTTCTAAAATCTGCTGATACAAAGCTGAACCCAAAACCAAGCTAGCACAAACTGCCATCCTCGGATCGGCAGGAATCTCTACACACAATGCCTCGCTCGGAAGCTGTTCCCACAATTTCCATTCGTGAAGCAACAAATGACTGACCTGTACTTTCCTGCTCAGAGCATCGGCCACAACATTTGTTTTACCTGGCTGATAGGAGAGTGTAAAGTCATAATCCTTCATGTATTCCATCCATCGCCTCTGCCTGAGGTTCAGATCTTTCTCGGAGAAAATATACTGTAAACTCTGATGATCAGTAAGAATCTAAAATTTCTCACCATACAGATAATGTCTCCAGATCTTCAAGGCAAAAATAACTGCAGCTAGCTCTAGATCATGAGTGGGATAATTCCCTTCATGCTGTTTCAATTGCCGAGATGCATATGCGATAACCTTACCATGTTGCATCAGCACTGCACCCAAACCTACTCGAGACGCATCTGTACAGACAAGAAAACCACCCGAGTCGGAAGGCAAAGTCAACACTGGAGAAGAAGTCAATAGCCTTTTCAATTCAACAAAGCTAGCCTCACACTGATCCGACCAGACAAATGGCACACCTTTCCGTGTCAATTTAGTCATCGGTGCTGCAATCTTCGCAAAATCCTGAATGAACCTGCGGTAATACCCAGCCAATCCTAAAAAACTTCGTATCTCCGTGATGGTCCTCGGTCTCTGCCAACTCAAAACGGCATCAATCTTTGCAGGGTCTACTGCCACTCCATCACCAGAAATCACGTGGCCAAGAAAATGAATCTCCCGAAGCCAGAATTCACATTTACTGAGCTTCGCATAGAGCTCGTGATCTCTTAGAGTCTGCAGAACGATCCTCAAATGCTGCACATGATCATCAACAGAGGCAGAATAAATCAAGATATCATCAACAAAGATCACCACAAAATGGTCCAGAAATGGACGAAAGATACGCTGCATTAGGTCCATGAAAGCTGCTGGGGCATTAGTCAAACCAAACGGCATGACTAAAAATTCAAAGTGACCATATCGAGTACTGAAAGCAGTCTTCTCCACATCAGATTCCCGGATCCGTAACTGAAAATAGCCAGACCGGAGATCAATCCGTGAAAAGACAGTAGCAGACTGTAACTGGTCAAACAAATCATCAATCCTGGGGAGCGGATACTTATTCTTGATAGTCGCCTGATTCAGCTGCCTGTAATCAATACAAAGCCTCAGGTTTCCATCTTTCTTTTTCACAAACAGCACTGGGGCACTCCACGGAGAAAAACTGGGACGAATATAACCTTTCTCCAGTAACTCTAGTAGCTGTGCACGCAGTACTTTCAATTCAGCTGGAGCCATACGGTACGGCGGCTTTGCTAAGGGGCCAGTACCTGGAATCAGTTCAATCACCATCTCAATCTCTCGCTCTGGGGGCAAGCCTGGCAACTCGTCAGGAAACACATCAGGGAACTCACAGACAACCGGAATATCACAAACATCCCGTCGTGGTTTTTCAACAACCACCGCTGAAGCAAGGAATCCCTGACAACCTGCGCTAAGCAACCTATAGGCTCGAATAGCAGAAATAATCATACGAGAAGATCGGGATCGAATACCTTGAAAATAAAAGGCTGATTTTCCCTGGGGCTGAAAATAGACTTTCTTCGATCTGCAGTCAACCACAGCTCCATAATGCTCCAACCAATCCATTCCCAGAATAACATCATAATCTGCCAGCTGCAACGCATACAATCTCGCCGGCAACTGGTGATTATCAATCATCACAGGAGACTCATCCAAACACAGAGGAGTAACCATGAAATCTCCAGAAGGCAATTCCACAAATAACTCACAAGACAGCTCAGAAGTCGGTTCCTCAATACATGCCATAAAATCCTCAGAAATAAAAGAGTGAGAAGCACCAGAATCAAATAAGACATGGGCTGAATGACCATAAAGCATAATCGTACCTTCCACAAGATGGGACGCAGCAGCATCAGCTCTTGTCAAATGAGAAACTTTGCCTTTCTGCTTCTTGGAACCAACTGAAGATTGCTGAGAAGACGCCGACGCCTGAGAGAAAAATTGTTGTGGAGCTTGAGGTGCAGGAGGTCTAAACTGCGGCTGGGGTTGAGAAAACTGAGGAGCTTGCAATTGAGTCGGCCTCAGCGGGCAATCCCGAACCACATGACCAGGCTGGTCGCACCTAAAGCAAACAACAGGAAGAGAACACGGCTGGCCCTTATGATGACCACCGCATCTCCGACACGTCCACGGCTGACTAGCAGCTGAGCTCTGCCGAGTCTGAGAAGAAGGCGCTATCGGCTGCTGAACAGAATCTGTACCGGACGGCTGCTGAAAAAACTTCTTCTTCTTCTTGAACCTTTTGAACTTGGGTTTAGAAGGAGAGGAAGCACTGGAAACCTCTGACTGGACCGAAGGAACACCAGGCACGGGCTGTCGGTAAGCCTGCTGAACCTGAGCTACCGGCTGCACTGACCCTGCTTGGGGATATCCACCCGGTCTCGCCATTTCCAGCTCTAAAGCTACAGCTGTCTGACACGCAGTATCGAGATCCGCAACACGACTCGCTATCAGCGGCATCTTCAACTCTGGCCTCAACCCACGCAAGAATTGCTGGGTCTTCAAAGCTTCACTGGCCAGCACATGGGGCGCATACTGACCCAATTCCAAGAACTTATTTCTGTACTGAAGCATGGTCATACTACCCTGGGTCAATTCCATAAACCGATACATCTTATCCATCTGCAAGCAGGCAGGAGTATAGGCACGCTCAAAAGCAGCAACGAACTCTGCCCAAGTGATTTGCCGAAGAGGTCTGGATCGAAAGGAAATCTGCCACTCGGCTTTCCACCACGCAATGGATGTACCCTGGAGTTGAAAGGCAGCGAGCATGACTTTCTCATCTTCAGCACACTCCATCGAGACAAACACACGCTCTATCGCATCCAGCCATTGCCTCGCGACTTCTGGATCAGCTTGGCCATCGAAAGCAGGCGGATTGAACATCAGAAATTCCTTCAAAGCCTTGCCTCGACTGCCAGGCACTTCAGCTTGAACGATCGGCACTGGAGGAGCAACTGGAACGACAGGAACAGCGGGAACCGCAGGAGGAGGTGCAGAACCGCTATCTTCCCTGGGCGCATCTCGAGGAACACGAGGAGCTCGAGGGGGTCTTCCTCGACGAGGCGGCATAATTATGCTGCCAAAAACACAATGAACAATAAGATCCATCAATCATACGGAAAACATCCTATGCCAGCATGAGACGACAACAGGACTAGCTCTGGACCAAGCGTCAATTCCAATTCTTTACGCAAATCCTCAACTTACGCTCTGATACCAACTGTGACGACCCAGAGTTCAGGACACCGATATACCGATAACATCGATACACCGACACCAAGAACTGGGGAGGCCACCCAAGAGGCTGATGAGGCCCCTGAAGGGTTAGTGGGGGTTAGCTGAGGAGTATGCATAATTAATTGCGAATTGGGGCGCGCATTACAAATACGTATTTAAGATTTAAACACAAGTGCGGAAGCAATTCAAAATAACCAGAGTGATATATATATAACTAGTCCAGAGTCACAAACACTAGTCCACAAGGCACAACTACGCGGGGCATACCCCGGCAAAAGTATAACACAAGCCTCAAAAAGGCAGCTCGTGCTCAGCTGGCAGCTTAAGGAACGGTCCCGAAACAGCACGCTAAACTCCGGGAGACGTCGGGCGCGGCTCACCTGAAAGGAGAAGGGTGAGTCACAGCCAGACTCAGTAGGGGTCACGCGGATCCCTACCTCGCACTAAACAAGCAGACATGCATAAGTAACAGCATTTAAAGCATGCATTTAAATAAATACACAGGCAATGGCATGAATATCTAAACACAAGAAAGCTGTAAACTCTATCTAAGCAAGTATAACAACTAACACATACCACTACTAATTAAATGCAAGCGATTAGAGCTAAAACTACCAAATAGAATGAGCTGTAGCTAATCCAAACAACAAGGAAGGACAACCACTGGAGCAGAAACCAGAAGCGTCCACTGACGGCTTACACTGCGTCTCAAGCACTCGCAGTCGACGACGCGACAAGCTAAGCGCGTAAACAGTACCAAACCAAGTGACCAGTCGGAGTGACACCCGTCGGCGTCAGTCCACAGTCTCCGACCACGTGTGCACACACTGACTCTAGCCTGAGCCAGGCCCTCTAACTAGTTTTCTTCCTTGGCAGGACGCTACCATTGGCTGGGAGCCCACGGAACTAGCTTACAAACCGTGAATGGGAAACATACCCCTCCGCCATCCTCAAGCGGATCGGTGCTCAACAGACCTTAGGGCAACAACAGTGGCTCCATTGCCTGGAAAGAAAAGCTACTCTATTGGCATGTAAAACACGCCACAATATAGTAAAGCAATACCACTATGGCATGAATATAGAACGGAACGCATAAGCAATGGGCTGGGAACATAAGCAAACTGGCGGGTAAGCGGCGGTCAGAGGCCCACGCGCTACTTGGAAGTGACGGTCGGGGACTGGCGCGTTACATCAAGAGTGACGCGCTGGTCTCCAGCCGTTACTCCCTCCCGAGTTCCGACTCACAGGTGCAGGGGGAATGTGACGATCGGGGCCCTGCGCGTCGCTTCCAAGCGGCGCGGTAGGTCACCGCCGTTACATCCTCCCGAATACCAAACCCAAAAGCCCTGAAAGGGAGAGTGACGGTGGGGGTCCTATGCGTTGCTTCCAAGCGACGCGCGGGAACTCCGCCGTTACTTTCACCCGAGGCTCAAAACAACACACAGCGTTCCAAACGATAGCAGATGAAGCGACGCCCCAGTCTTGGCGCGTCGTTACAAGCGACGGCCGGTCGATAGACCGCCGGGCTCACCGCCTCACCGGGCTAACGAAAACAACGTACGAGTAACGGATGGGGTTCCCACCGTTACTCTCCAAACGACGCCCCTCGATAGGCCGTTATTTGGGAAGTGACGCATCCATCTTGGACCGTCAGGCAAGTGACGGTTCCTGGCAGGACCGTCACTGCACCTGGGTTACGGGCGGGTACGGTTTGTAAACCGAAGCCCTCCCGGACGGCTGAAAACGCCGGGTATCGACGAAAAACCTGATAACCTGTCAAACCACGCATGCGAGACAACAATTTAACATCTAAATCTAGCACATGCAAGGCCTAAAACGCATCAAACTCAAGATTTAGGCTAAAACCCCAAAAATGGAAATATGAACATCATGCATGCTACGGGGTGCTAATCAACAGGATGAGCTAAAGGAAACGATCCTAGCAAGATCGAGATTCCATCCCCCTACCTTTCGCAAGCCGAAACCGTCGAACGGGCCGCATGCAAGGAGGAAGAGCCACGGAGCTTCCACGCTCCACCTCGCTCCCACGATCACCGATACACGCCGAAGTGGACACCCACGCGCTCTACTCGACGCGAGGAATCCAACGGTGCCAACCTCGTCTCAATCCGCCGCCGTCTCGACCACGATCCCTACGAGAGGAGAGGAGGTGGCCGCACGGAGGAGAGAGAGAGAGAGAGAGAGAAATGAGAGATCGACGGGGGAGAGAGAGAGAGGGTGAGAGATATATAAAATAAAAATAAAAATAAAATTAATATATATATAATATAATCATTATATATATAAAAATCTTATTAATATTCAATAACCCTCAATCAGCTCCGAACAAATCCGGAAAAATACCAGACAATTTCCTAAAAATCCCGGAAAATAGCTGAAAATTCCAGAACAATTAATAGAACAAATACCACGAAGGATCCATTAAGGCACGGGCCTTACAAGTTGCCTGGTATTCCTCCCGAGAGAGAAGTGGTCTTCTCTATTGATTTAATTTCGGGAGCTGCACCAGTTTCTAAAGCTCCATATCGGATGTCTGATGTCGAAATGAAGGAGTTAAAGGAACAACTATTGGAGTTATTAGAAAAGTGGTTTATCCGACCAAGTACTTCACCTTGGGGAGCCCCTGTCCTCTTTGTCAAAAAGAAGGATGGTTCGATGAGATTATGTGTTGATTATCGGCAACTGAATCAACTCACCATCAAGAACAAATATCCATTGCCAAGGATTGATAAATTATTCGACCAGATTTCTGGAGCTCGATATTTTTCAAAGATCGATCTTCAATCTGGTTATCATCAATTGAAGATCAAAGAAACTGATATTCACAAGACTGCATTTCAGAGTCGGTATGGACATTACGAGTTCACCGTTATGCCTTTTGGCTTAACAAATGCGCCTGCCGCATTTATGCAATTAATGAACAGCATATTCAGGCCATACCTCGATCAATTTGTGGTTGTCTTTATCGATGACATTTTGATCTACTCCAAGTTAAAGGAAGAACATGAAGAACATCTCAAGAAGGCCCTTCAATTATTAAGAGATCACAAGCTTTATGCCAAATTAAGCAAATGTGATTTCTGGTTGGAGGAAGTTTCTTTTCTCGGTCACATAATTTCCCGGAACGGTATTGCTGTCGATCCTTCAAAGGTCAAGGCTGTTAAGAATTGGGAAAGACCTACTAGTGTGACAAAAATCCGAAGCTTCTTGGGATTAGCTGGATATTATCGAAGATTTATCAAGGACTTCTCCAAGATCGCGGTACCTTTAACAAGATTAACAAGAAAGGAGAATCCTTTTATATGGTCCGAGGAATGCGAGAAGAGTTTTCAAACTTTAAAAGATTGTCTGACGACTGCCCCTATTCTCACATTACCTACGGAAGGAGGAGGATTCGAAGTATATGCTGATGCATCTGGAATTGGTCTAGGTTGCGTATTAATGCAACATGGCAGGGTCATAGCTTATTCCTCACGGCAATTGAAGAAGCACGAGGAAAATTATCCCATGCATGACCTACAGTTGGCAGCTGTGGTCTTTGCCTTGAAGATCTGGCGACATTATCTCTATGGTGAAGCCTTTATGGTGTATTCTGATCACAAGAGTATCAAATATTTATTCTCTCAAAAGGAGCTCAATATGAGACAAAGACGGTGGTTAGAATATTTAAAGGATTTCGACTTCTCTATACAATACCACCCCGGAAAAGGTAATGCCGTAGCTGATGCACTTAGCCGGAAGCCGATGGCCTTACTATCCAGCATGATGGTTAAAGAATGGCATCTACTTGAACAAATGGCAAGTCTAGACCTCAATATGGAGGAGAAGGAAGGTGGAGTCTTTATCGCTAATATTCGACTCCAACCCGAGATACTCTCGGAAATTAAGGAACGGCAGGGTGATAATCTGTTGATCGTGGAAATTAAAGAGAAATTCGATCAACGATCGGATTTTCTTCTGACTGATGATGGAATGTTATTATTCAAAGGAAGAACATGTGTACCGGACTGTTCTATCCTCAAGGGTAAAATCTTGGAGGAAGCACATCGGTCTAAGTACACTATACATCCTGGTGCTACAAAAATGTACCAAGACCTCAAGAGAACTTTCTGGTGGCCTAACATGAAAAGAGAGGTAGCTGAGTTCGTAAGCCGATGTTTGGTTTGTCAACAAGTCAAGGCCGAACACCTCAAACCGGCTGGCAAGCTCAAGCCTCTTGAAATATCAGAATGGAAATGGGATAGTATCGGTATGGACTTCATTGTTGGTTTACCGAAGACCCGAAGTGGTTTTGATGCTATATGGGTAATTGTGGATCGACTAACCAAGTCCGCCCACTTCTTACCTATCAAGACTAAATGGACCGTGGATGTACTAGCCGCCTTATATATCAAGGAGATCGTCAGGCTGCATGGTATTCCAAGTTCCGTTATTTCGGATTGAGATCCGAGATTCACCTCTCATTTCTGGAAAGGTTATCAATCATCTATGGGTACTAGGCTAAGATTTAGTACTGCTTTTCACCCTCATACTGATGGATAAACTGAGAGAATGAATCAGATTATTGAAGATATGTTGAGAGCCTGCATGATAGACTTCGGTGAAAGTTGGCATGAACATTTACCGCTGACTGAGTTCGCTTATAACAATAGCTATCAGTCGAGTATACAAATGGCACCATTCGAAGCTCTTTATGGCCAAAGCCGTAGATCACCTCTATGTTGGAGCGAGGTTGGAGAGAAGAGATTACTTGGTCTCGATATTGTCCAAGATACAACTGACAAAATTCAGTTGATTCAAGAAAGATTGAAGGTAGCTCAATTACGGCAAAAGAGTTATACTGACAATCGGAGGAGAGACCTTGAATTCCAAGTGGGGGAGCATGTCTTTTTAAAGATCTTGCCCACACGAGGAATCAGAAGATTCGGCATCAAGGGAAAGTTGAGTCTGAGATTTATTGGCCCTTTTGAGATTTTGGAACGAATCGGCGAGGTGGTGTACAAGATGGCTTTGCCTCCTCAATTGGCCAGTGTACACGATATCTTCCATGTATCAATGCTAAGGAAGTGCGTGTACGATCCTTCACATGTGATTCGATTTGAAGAATTGAAGCTGCAAAAGGACTTATCATATGAAAAAAGATCGATCAAGATATTAGATCGGAAACTACACCAACTGAGGAATCGGGCTATACCGATGGTGAAAGTCCAATGGAGCAAACGTGGATTCGAGGAAGTCACATGGGAGTTAGAAGAATTTATCAAGAAGAAATATCCGGATTTAATCTCAGGTTAGAATTTAACCTTTCAATTCAAATTTTTGAATTTTAGTAATATAGTGTGAATTTGGAGGACTAAATTCTTTTAAGTGGGAGAGGATGTAGAAACCCGATAAATAAAGATGAGAAATAATTTTTTCCAATTTTATTCTATAATTAAAATTTTCATGAAATAGTTAAATTACATTTATACTATAAGTAATAAACTTGAGAAATGCATTTACTTGAATTTACTTAAGGTAAATTGAAAAATAAATGCTTTAACCCTTAGATAAATCATAGGAAGCCCAATAAAAGTTCATATAATAGACTAAGATTACAATTGGCCCATTGGATAATCCATATTGGGTTGGATTAATGGATTAAAAGATTTATTAAAGGATAATTAGACCAAAATTCATAATACATGTTTAATATGGTATTTAAGGGATTAAAATAACCTCATTTCTAGAAGATTGACTCAAGAATCAACCATTACCTAACATACAACTTTAGACCAGCCGAAATTATATTATTTTCACACCAAAGATGGGCTAGATTAAGAAGAGAAATGGAATTTTTCTTCTAATTCGGACTTAATAGGTTAGGTAAAATTAGGTGAGGATTCTTGACAAAATTGGCCGAGTTTTAGCTATAAATAGAACCCCAATCAACCAACAAACCATCCCTGGAGGCTTAAGCTATGCTGGTGTATGAAGATTGAAGGAAGATTTGGGAGAAATCAAGGGTTTCATCTTATTTGAGGATTTTTATTACCTCTTCCTTAGATCCGTAAAAAGGTAGGTATCTCTCAGGCTAAATTCTAATTAAAGCATGTTAGATTGTTCCTTTTTCAATGCTCTTTCCATTGATACCTTATTCATTAAATTTTATTAAGAAATGAGTGAGTTATAGCCATTTTTGTGAAGAAAAATCGAAAGTAGCAGAAAAAGTGTCGACTCCTTGAGTCGACACTCGGGATCGAGTTTTCTGCTTGAAAATCGAAAACTTAGTGACACTTTTTCACAGATGTTCTGTTTTAAGAACAAAATCGCACATAAGAAATAAGTGTCGACCTCCCAGGTCGACTCTTTCTGCCTGCAAACAAATGTCGACCCCATGGGTCGACACTTTTTCTGTCATTATATATATATATATATATATATATATATATATATATATATATATATATATATATACACTCATATGAAAAAACCAACCAATCACATCACGACTCGGTGCGGCTCGGCACAAATAAATAAATAAATAAATATACTAAGATTTTCATATCCATTCAATTCAACTCACAACTCGAGCCCACATCCTATGCCCCTTGGGTCCTGACCTAAGGGTGAGCTCTCCAACATATAAAGTAATGAAAGTTTTCAAAGCTTCCAACGTGAGACTAAAGATTAGTCACTATATAATAGAAATTATAACATTTGAAAATCCACATTAATTGTAAGCATTTAGTCACCAAAAGTAAGGAAAGGTAATATTAGCATGTTTTAATTCTTACAGCATGTTAAAAATTATTTTTTTTGATGGATAAAATTATTTTTTTTGCATGTAAAAATCTATTTTTTACCATATTAGTAAATTAATGCATGAAAAATATTTCCAGCATGTTAAAAGTGACTTCCAACATGATAAAATTATTTTATACATACTGAGATATAAAAATTATTTTCAGCATGTTAAAATCTATTTAAACTATTTTTTTGTATGCTAAACCTAATTTTTCCTATTAAATAATTAGTAAATTGATGCATGAAAATTACTTCCAGCATGATAAAATTTCTTCCAGCATGATAAAATTATTTCTAGCATGTTAGAATTATTGTTAGCATGTTAGAATTATTTTTTAGTATATTAAAATTATTTTTCAGCATGATAATTCTATTTTCCTATCAAATAATTAGTAAATAAATATAGAAAAAAGCTTTTCAGCATGATAAAATTTATGTTGTTATTAGAGAATTTCTGTAATCAGCATGGTAAACTTATCTTTATCATCTTATCAGTAAATTAATGTGTGAGAATTATCTTAGCATGTTAAGTATTAATTTTAGCATATTAAAAATTAATTTTCAACATGTTAAAAACTAAATCTAGCATGAAAAATTTATTTTTCTCATCTTATCAGTAAAGTAACATATGAAAATCATTTTCAGCATGTTAAAATTATTTTCAACAAGTTAGAATTATTTTCGACATAAAAATCTATTTTCATAACAAAATTCTGATTTTTATAATAATAAATCACCGTTTTGGCTAAAACTAATGCATCTCTAATGTATAAAAACTTCTTGTAAACATGTCTAAATACTTGTAAACTACATGACACAAGATTAAACCACGGAATTAAATTAATTCTATTAAACTCTAATTACTTGAATTTTCTTCCTAGTTATCGTTCTTTCTTGAATTCCATGACTTAATGTCGTTAAACATGATGCCTTAAAATTATTATTCACTCCTCTTGCTACTTCTGAGATTTTTGTCAGATCTGTACTTTTTACAAATGAGCTTATTCTTAAAATTTATTGGCCATAGTGTTAAGTGGATGTCTAAACATATTTGGGATCTTATGATCCACCGACCCAATGCCTGGCATTAATGGGGCCCGGTCTGGTCTTGGGAGGAGCGCCCAAAAGTACGTGTGCCGATGGGAGTTGATTGACCATGGTGTGGCATTGCACCGAAGTGCATGACTTGCTAGATTAATTATGACATTCCACACTTCGTTATTGTACTTGTTTACTTGTTACTTGAAATTGCTTGAAATTACATGATATATTTGACTTGCATGAAATGGCCAAATTCTTTCATGATATTCTTTACATGTTCAATATTCAATACTTGAAATTATCTTGGAACCCTGTTATCATGTTATTATTTGAAATTCCGTATACAATTTCCTACTCGTTATTCATGATCTTAAACACTTCCCGATTTACTTGGAAAAATGTCCAAAATGATAAATACTTTAATATTGACTGATTATAGAGATATAAAATATTACTGAGCTCTTTGCTCACCCTACATTTTGGTAAATTGTTGCAGGAAATGAAATTGAACAAGGGAATGGACAAGAGTGAAAGAGTATTTTTCTTTTCCCTAGGATTTATGTAGGTCATTAGTGATTTTACAAGAATATTGTATTTTGGAGTTTGAAGATTGTAATTACCTTTATGGCTTATGAATTAGTGATGTAAACTTCATTTGATGGAATAAAAGTATCATTTTCTCATTTATCTTCCTCTTTAAAAATCAAATTGTACATGCTATGATCGACACGCTTATTTACGACTCGCTCAAGCCCTCGATATTCCGCGTCGGGGCATGACAATCTGAGATTCATGTGTTAATTGATCTTAGTTTGATAGAATATCCTTGTATTGTAACACCCCTAAATTTTTTACAAATTATTTAGGAATTTTTTGGATTTAAATATAATTATTAAGCATTTAAAAAGGCTTAATGGACTACTAAAACAGAATTAAGAATTAATTAAATCCATTTAAAGGCCTTATATTAACCAAAGGGTTAAGCCCACTTAGAGTAGGCCCATAGACCTAAATCTAAGTCTTTTAGGCCCAAGCCCATATCTAGAGACGTAATTAGGGTAATTTAAGGAATTAAATAGGATAAATAAGCCAACTAACAAGATAAATAGGCGATAATAAGAAAATTTAAATTTTCGGAAGAAGCGCCTAAACGCAGTCTATCGCACGACCGCCTTCTAACAATAGCGGTTGTGAGATGACCGCTACTAGGTTCCGTCAATGTAGGTGTTAGAAGGTGGAGAAATAGGATTTTTCCCATCCCAATCTCTATAATTCGAAGCTACATGGCATGATAAGGTAGTCTAGGGTTCTTAGAGATCAGTTCTACTCCTAAATAGGACTCCCAAATTGATCTAATCCCTCAAACCCTAGCAAACCCTATAAATAGGTCTCAGGTTCGACCAGTGCAAACCCTTATTTTGGAGCGCATAGTTCGAAGGTACGGAGGCATTATTTCAGGTTGGTTATTTAGAACATTATGTTCCTTTTAGTATTAACTAACATCCCTCCAAAATTTGTGATAGGAGGTCAAGCGTCCAGTGAGTTAGAAGCCCCCGAAGATACTGTTCCTCTGCAAGGCGCTCAGGAACCAGCGTGCCGCTCCAAGGAAGATCTAGGGATTGGAAGCCCTAGTCGAGGTATTTAAAAGATCATCCTTTAGAACAATTTGTTAACCTTTGTATCTTCTACCTACCCTCAAAATTTCATGGATTCAGGTCAAGTGGTTAAGGAGAACGAGGGACGGGAAGTTAATGGTTTAGCACTTGACCTGCAGAAAATAGGGTCGACTTCCACTCAAAAATTCGATCTGTAGGAGCACTACTAGAGGTAGGTTATCTCATGAAAAGGTATAAACATCAAGTTAGGAGAGAAAGCCCTCTATTTCCATGTGATTTCAAGCATTATAGATGGAGTATTTCATGGTTTACTATGACGGCGCATCTAGTTCTGCATGCATAGTTCTGAACCTTCCAATTAAAGAGAGGAACTTTGGCATGATCCATGTATTTCCATGCACCCTCTTTGTTATAAACATGATCTTACATGTTATCCATTTATTTCACATGCTTTTTATGCATTTATTGCCCTAGGATAGGAATTGCACTCGATAGTTATGTGCTGTCTGATACAGGATAGAAACGGTCTACCAATGACCACTACTATCTAATAGCGGTTCCCACAGGACCGCTATTGTGTAAAAGCGGTTCTGGCAAGACCGCTACTATGCTCTGTTTTCTGCACTTTGTTAACTCTAAACAGAATGCAGAATTGCCCTAATAAACATATGTTAAGCCTAGGTAAATAGGTTTTATTCTTGGTTTTGGCTACATATTCAGGATTATGGTTATATTGTGCATCAACCATAATAAGTTTCATGACTTTCATATGTTTTAAACCTATTTTAAACTTATGTTACTTTCATGCCAAAATCATATAGTTTATATTAAATTGAATTTCCACATGGATTATGAGACTTGTTTTATGCATGTTTGATCGATGTTTTTACATGATCCACTGTCATCTTTGAGTCTTTCATAAGTACATAGTGCATACTCCGGTGCGTAGCTATTAGTTACACTGTGCACATATTAGGAACACAGTCTTAGACTTGTGATCCTCTCCGTTGGATATTTCTTCCACCGGACTAGGTGATCTTGTTTCAAGGCCTCCGTAAGTCTCCGCGAGTCTGGGATTCCCACTAGGACGCCGAGCTAGTTGTACCCTGAAAACCCAATTATCTAGAAAGCACTTTATCAGCATTTTCTGTGTCCTGGATAGTCGTGGCCATTAGGCGACCGCCACTGTCAAGTAGCGGTCATCCCGTGACCACGTTAGTCTAGATTTCACCACTGCATCGACTCTTTCTTGTTCTGGTGTCGACTTTGCCCAAAAATGGTCCTGACTTGACCGTGTCTGTCTAGAAACGGTCCAGGAACAACCGCGTCTTTCCTGATATTGTTTGACCTGAGGTTTGACCCACGGGTTGGTTTTCCTAAGTTCCTAGATGCTATATGGGTTATCTAGAACCAAACCTTGTTCAATAAGCTAGTAATGAATTATGGAAAGTAAAGAATGTACCGTTATGCTGTTGGATTTCTTCCATAGTATGACATTGTCTTAATTCATCTTTGACTTCTCGTTATCTTACATTGGTGTGTTCGTTACCTTGGTTACATTATCATGAAACTATTGTTGAACTGTACATTATTGGCCTACTTTATTGATATATCTCGTGGAAGTAGCTTGATTTATAACGTGAAGATGCAGACCGGGTACTGATTGTGTCCAAGGGCTCCATGCTAGCCCTCTCGGCTGATTGTCAGAATCGTGCTGAAGATCATGGGGTATGATGATACTGGCGTCGCATTGCGCTAGGAGTACTTGTTTTTATAGAGGAGTGAAAATCACGAGGCAATCTAGTGAAATTACATTCTTGCGTGTTAAGTGACTTTCTAGTGCATAGCCTTTACAGTTATGAAAAGTACATTCTTGTTATATTCTTGTTCGTGAAAGGCCATGTTTACATTCATCCTATATTCATGCTTGATCATGTTCTCAATCTACATAAACTCACATATCTCATCTTGATCATATCTTGTTACTCGTGTTACTTTGGTTTATACCGCATGTTTTACCGTATTTCTTTTATCTTAATTTTCTAGAGCTAAAATACTAATTACTTAAACATTGCCTTCATGTTGATACGAAGATACCTACTGGGAAAGTGTGCTCATTACCCCACTTTTCCAATCTTTTTCAGGACATTCTAGCGTGTCGGATTTAGACTATTCAAGTGATGGATCTGACAGCGATTGATAGTTTGAGAGAAGCCGTAGCTAGTCTAGTCAAGAGTCAATTATGTAATTTTCACTTTATTGAGTCTAGTTAGTCAAACCGACTTTGTAAACTTTTCATTATGATTCAATAAAGTCAAGGTTTTTGGATTATACCCTCTTGTGTTCACTTTTATGTGTGAATGATTAGCGCTCTGATTGTTATTTTCACTTGAGGCTTCTCTTGCCGGTTGTACACGTTCCCGATTAGTTCCGTTGCATAATCTCGGGGCATGATAGGTATTGACTGAGATACTTGAAATGTGTGGTCGGATTGTGCGGTGTACACATCTGAGTGTGTCTGGATTGCTGCAATTTGTAGCGTGTGTGTGTGTGGGGGGGTGCGTTTTAGCAACGTGAGCGTGTGTGGGCTGCGTTTCAGCAGCGTGTGTGTATGGGCTGTAGTTCAATAGTGTGTGTGTGTGTTTTAGGGTTCATCCCCGTGTATGTTGTTGTGATTGCAGTGTCGTAAGCCTTACCGAGTTTTAGTGAGGGGTGGACGTAGGGAGCCCAGTTGTGGTCCCAAATCACCTTAAAAATCATTGTGCCTCTGTGTGAATGCCTGTGTGATTGTTCCATTTAATCTACCTCAATTCACAAGTTCTTCATTGAATGTTGTTTATCTTAATTTCATGAGGTGTGCAACGGTCTGCATTCAAAAATCCTTAGCCACTACTTGTGACGACCACATTAACTTACACACACACACCACTACACAATATCTCTCAGTAGGGAGAGAAAGCTGCTAGAGTTTCCAAAATTCCTTTTATGTAGAGGTTGAGTGTTGAATACATCCTTTTGTGCTTAATCAATCTACCTATTGTTGAGCTTGAATGCATTTCAGCGAAATCAATTCACCCCCCTCTTGATTGCGTTTTCACTAAGGGACCCAACATGGTCGGTTGATCGGACCCTCTAGGGTGGTCGACCTGACCAAAACAGGCACCCATCTGACCTAGGTTGGTCAACTGGACCACCTGGGTCGGTCAACTAAACCAGGGCAGACTGCCCTCCGTGGTGAATGCCTGATCTGGTCGACTGAGCTACCCATTCGGTTGACCGGATCTGTCAGAGAACCAATGGAACCCCATTCAAGGGGCCCTATTCCACACCCCAACCACCCCGGGTGATGGGGAAAAGATGGGGGAATCATTCTCCACCCTCTAAACTATCGACAGGGCACATTTAAACCACAAAAACACGATCAAAATGAACAATCCATCGCTCACCCTAAAATCATGCATTTTAACCCCGACATAAAATAAAACCACCCTCGGCCTCACCTCGGGATACAAAATGCGTGAAAATGGAATGCATGAGCTAGGGATCCATCACCTCTCACGATGAGATCCCGCGCCGAGAATGCCGATTCCATGCGAAATCGCTCCTCGAACCAACGTCGACTTTATGAATCTGCGAGCGAGCTTCATCGCGCCATCACCCTGATCCTCGCTCCATCCTCGCTGCTCACTGCCCCACATGCCTCATTGCCTCGCCACCGCCATCCTCCATCGGCCACCCAGAGAAGGGAGAGAGAGAAGGAGAGAAACAAGAGGAGAGAGGGAGAGAATGTGAAAATGACAAGAGAGGGGGGTTTAGGGGAGTTTAAATAGAAAATGTTTTGGGATTTCAAAAATCTGAAAAATTGAAAAAATGGGGAAAAATTATCCCCATAATCCTCAAAAAATGCACAACGCGCTTATAATGTCCCAAAGCCGAGAAGCACATCGGTTCATCCTTCATGGGGATCCGAAGGCCAGATAGCCAAAAGATTTAGTCATAAAACACGATCCGGGACCCAAGGAAATGCTCCGAAACCCACAAATTCCTGATCCAAAAATCATGGGTGTTACAATCCGGCCACCTCCTTATTAGGGTCCTCTCTAGAGCCACCTCCGAAGAATCATTCCCTCCCCCGACTCACCCACATTGGCCTCAGAAAACCCCAAAAAATATGGGGAAATCATCCTCGACCATAGTGACATACATAAACGCGATTTAAACTGAGAATCGCTACGGGGGCAGATCAATTCGCACTCACGTCCCCAAACATGAATATTTCCCGAAAATACAACGTTGTGCCCCAGATGCTTTTGTTAATGACAAAACTTTATGAATGGACTATGAATAGGAAGTGAGTATACTTTGATAAGCTTACTTGAGTAACAAATTCATTGCTAGCTTCATTGTGAAATCATGTTGTGTGTTGATGAAGAATGCAAATGATGGATTTTATACACTTGATGAAATCTTGAACGGTTCCAAAATTTGTTGAGATTTAATTCCCATTCTGGTGTGAATGCTTGATTCATATATTCATGACAATCTCACTCTAAACAAAGAATGAATGAGTTTTAACTTCATAATTTGGCTCATTGAGTTAGTTACTGTTTAATCATTCTCCAAGTGTTTATCAGTTCCAAAAAGAACCCAAAAATGTCAAGGACATCAATTTAAGGTATGTTGGACTTAATGGATGAAACATACACTAATTTGGGTTCAATTTTATGTTTTTCAGGAGAACCAGTCGACCTGAGCAAAAAGGTCGATCGACCTGAACTAGCCAGAAGCAACAAACCTGCTGAAATTAAGTAGTAGGGTCTGGCCGGTCGACCGACAGAGCTGGTCCGGTCGATCGAATTTCCCAGTACCCAGGACATCAGATCTTTACAGAGATCGATCGACCGACGCCTGACAAATGGTCAACCAATGGGGTAGTCGACCGAACTATGAAGACCGGTCGACCGATGCAGACAGGGCTTCGCGCGGGTGAAGGTGAATCTGACGTGGCTCGCACGTGGGACCTCCTATGGGCCTTGAAATTTGACCAAAATTCCCCCAACTCATTCCCTAATATGTGAGAAGGTTTTAGGATGGTTCTAGAAGGGGTATATGGATCTTTTGGCTCATATATCTGCCATATAATATCCTATTGTGAATTTTGGGATTTTTATCCAAGAGAGTAGAAGGAAAAGCCTTGGAGAGGAGCAAGGAGAAGAGGAGTGCCCCCTACTGCCAAGAGGAGATCTACATTGATTTCAAGCATTTTCACATGTTCCGGATTGCATTCAAGGGTCGATATATGTCAAGGATCATCATCTGGTCATCCTCGCAGCTATTCGAGCATCGGGCGGAGCCATCTAAAGGGGGAATCATACTTGCTGATTTTTTTACTGTTTGATCTGAGATTCTTGTGCTATTTGATCTTGGCTTGGTAGAATATCCTTGTATTGACTTAGATACTTGAAGTGTGTGGTCATATTGTGCGGTGTATACATCCGAGTGTGTCTGGATTGATGTGATTTGGAGCGTATGTGTGCGTAGGCTGCTTTTCAGCAACGTGAGTGTGTGTGGGCTACAGTTGAACAACGTATGTGTGTGTGTTTTGGGGTTCGTCCACGTGTGTGTTGCTGCGGTTGCAGCGTAGTAAGCCTCACCGGGTTTTGATGAGGGGTGGACATAGGGAGCCCATTTGTGGTCCCGAACCACCTTAAAAATTGTTGTGCCTCTGTGTGAATGCCTATGCAATTACTCCATCTTATCTATCTCCTTCATAGGTACATTTGCATGTTTTCTCACACACCATAGTGCTTTAGTGTTTCTCTGCTTGTTGCACACATAAATTAACCCACACCCACATTAAAGTGTTTGAGTTCGACTCATTAAACCATACACCACATTTTACGAATATTGAGTGTTTGAATTAGTTCTACTGTGTGCATTTGTGTGTCATCTTTTAGTTTTTAGTCACTCATTGTTAGTAAAAGGGGATAATCAATTCACCCCCCTCTTGATTAACATTGCACGAAGGGACCCAACAATTGGTATCAGCGCTTGGCTCTGCTTTACCTAGATCTAATGATCTTAGAGTAGACCCTAGTGCAACAGTTATCATGAGTCCCTCGGCAAAACACTATTCTATGGACCGTCCACCATTTCTTGATGGTTCTAATTACTCTTTGTGGTTAGGAAAAATATGTGTTTATTAACTCCATTGATCCAAAGTTGTGGAATCTTATTTCTTATGATCCTAATGAATTGCCATTGGATAAATCTAAATGGTCTTCTAAACATAGGTCTAAAAATAATGAGAATCTTATAGTTTTGAACATTTTAAAGGCTGCAGTTGATTCAAACTCATTTCCTTTGGTCTCTACTTGCAACACTACTAAAGAAATTTAGGATTGCTTGGTCAAGATCCATGAGAAGATGGAGCATAACTACCTTATGGCCAATAGCAATGGTCAAGTATGTGATGAATTCAAAGAGGTTAACTCTGATTGTGATGAAGTCTCCTTTGAAGAATTGATGGATGCATATGATGAATTATTAAGTAAATTCAAGAAAATAAAATCAAAAAATAAGAAACTGGAAAAGAAAGTTGAAAACACTTCTTATGTTAATTCTTCCTATGAAAATTGTTCTAAACTTAAGGACATGAATCATTCATGTTTGCTTGATATTGAAATGCATAATGAACTAATTGCTAGGTTGAGAAATGAAAATGAAACCCTGATCCATAAACACACCGAATTTGAAGAAAATGAGAAAGAATTGAGTAATAAATTAAAATCAATGTCAAATGATCAGAGATTGCTTGATGAATTGATTGAAACAAGAATGTTTTGAAGAAAATGGAAAGTTGAGAGAGCAAAATAAAATGTTGATTGATAAACTACATGCATATGAAAAGGGGAAGTGTGTGGTAGTTGATGATTCTGAAAAAGTGCATATGCTACAACAAGAAATCGAAAGTTATAAAATTGTGAATGGAATGTTAAATGATAAGGTTGCTATTTGTGAGAAAAAAAATGCTAGCTCCGAATTGCACATCTCATTGTTGGAAAATGAATTAGTGATTTGAATGTATCCCTGTCAAAATTTGTGAAAGGAAAAGAAAACTTAGACAAGATTTTGGGGAAAAAAGTTAATTTCCAAAGAGAAGGGCTAGGCTACATATCGGAAAACAAAAAAAATTTTGAGCATAAATTGTTCACTTCTTTTATTCGAAGTTCAAATGTAGCTAGTACTTCTGTTTCACCCACAAAATAACCTCCTACTTAGAAAATTCCAAAATAGAAAAAAAATTAGAAATAAAAAATGGACTGGCAGCAAAAATAGAAAAACAAGTTTACTAATTTTGGTGTGCATGCTGAACACTCATCTGTCAAACATAAATTTGCACCAAAAGAAATAAATGGCTCATGTTTTTACTGTGGAATGCATGGTCATCATATGAGTAACTGTAATGTCATGAAATATAATGACTTAAATGCATGTAGAAATAAAGTTGTTTCTAATAAACCAAGATAGTTTTCAAATGAAAGAAACAAGCCTAGGAAATATCAACATGTCAATAAAAGTTCTGTCAAAATAAGAAACTCTCCATGCTGCTATCGTTGTGGAAAATCTAATCATGCCATGTCAGATTGCTGGGCAATAAAGAGAAGAAATAATTTGCATGCAGAAAATGTCAAACTTCCTATCCATAAACAAAAATCTTTTAATCTCATGCATAGGAAGAATGTGAAGCCCTCTATTTTCTTTCATTGTTGTGGTAGATATGGACATGAGATGCACAATTATTTTTGGATGGAAATTGATGATTTGAATACAATGAAAAAATGGAAAATGTTTGATAAAGGCCATACTAATCATCTAGGACCCAAGAAAGCTTGGGTATCTAAGCAACCCAAATGAGATCTTTTAGTGCAGGAATGCCTTGAGGTTGATTAAAAATTTTGTTAATAGTGGTTGCTTAAGGCATAGGTTTGGTAATAAAGTTCTGTTAAAGAATTCCAAAAATTAATGCTTGCCTCCATCATTGTTTCACTTTTCAGCTGCTTCATAGTTCTTAGATAATTTTTGCGTGCCCTATTTATGTGTTCACATAGGAGATCATTCCAATCTACTCAGGTTTCATTTCTATGTCTTTGCATTTGACTCTCACCCCAATAATAATTTGTGTTAATCAAACTTTATGTGATGATTTCATTGAGGGGGAGTGAGTTTTCTAACTGTCTAGTTGAAGGGGGAGTTGTGTCATCCAGTTGACTCATCGTTATCAGCCCTGATCAGCTTGGAAAATCTTTGTCGATGTTTCATTGTTTAATAGGCTTAATTGAGAATAGTGCATATGCATGCTTGTGTACTTGTGTGCTTGAGATCGTCCATGTGCTTGCATGTTAACTTTCTGATCTTCTGAGATATCAAATGGTGATTTTTGGAAGGACGGATTAAGTTTATCTAGAAATTATCACTATGCGTGAGTTCAATCTTCAGATTAATATCTCTGCCAAGTACAAGGAATAAGAGAAATCAGATGAATGACTCCTTTATTGGTTTTGATGGTGTTTCATCTTTCTACTAAACAATGATGTCTTGGCCTCATTAATATTGGATGTTCTTTGGTTATTTGGGCAGATAATTTTAATGAAGAAGATAAGTACCTTGTTTAGGGTGAACTAAACTCTCAATAAATCAGAGATTTTTATTAGTTCAATCTGCTTCAAAAACACTATTTTAACTCAAGTTGTCACATTTGGTCGACAGGACCCAAAAACAAACTCAATTTCCTATCGACAGGTCCTTAATTAGATTATGTTTGAGCCTTGTCTACGTAGACCTGTCGACCTGATCTTAATAGTCTGTCAACCGAACTGTCTCAAGTTTTTTTCTATTCTCTGTTAAAAATTTATAGCATTTCTAGGTCATATTTGGTTTTAATTCATGATTCACCTCCTTCACAGTTCTGGAAGTTGATAGCTCATTCAAAGGGGGAGTGTAGACGCCTAATTTTAGACATCCTATAGACCTTGTCTAGCTATCATAGAAGTGACACTTTCTCTTGGATGATTCGGAGTGTGGGGTCTCATCTTTGTCTAGGTAGATTTCAACCTGTCCTTTCGCGGATCCAACTTTGTGGTAAGTTGGCAGGGGGTTGTAGGGCGGCAGCTCCCCCCTGCTTGTAAGGTTGGGGGTTCGGGTGTGTGAGCCCCCGAGGTGATTTTTTTTGAGCTATTGTTATCCATTTTACACAAATCCCTAGGTGGCCAAGGTATTGCCCACCCAGATCCCAAGGCGGCCAGATACTTAGCCGCCCAACCGACCAAGGGGGCCAGGGTACTGGCCGCCCAGACCACAGGCAGCCATGGTACTCGCCACCCAATTCCCAAGGTGGCCAAACTCCTAGCCACCCAATTCCCAAGGCGGGCACAACCTTGGCCGCCCAGCTCCCCTTGAAACAGCCATCAGCCTAGCTACCTCCTAGTAATCGCCCGTCAACTCCACGATCCCGCCCACTCCGGGCATATACTCCGTAGTCATTCCCACTCGGGGGGTTGAGATGAACATAGTCTAGCATGTCCTCGCCTCCAGATTGATCAAAATCAGTTCGACTCTATCTTCGAAGGTTTGGAGGGAGGGAAATCACCCACATACAAAAATTAGTTCCGAACAATCTCACGGGGTTTGGACATTTTTGCGGGGGGATACATTTTGAGAGGTTCTAGAAGTTCAGTGAGTCGGAGAGGTTGTAATAACTTGGAGAGCCCTTCCTCACCTTTGTCCCGACGAAGAGCTTCATACATAGGAGAGATTATGTGTTTGTCGCGAGAGGAGGCGAAAGTTATTGAAGGTGGCCATCGACATGGCCGCCCACCAACTCTGAATGGCCATGTGATTGGCCGCCTTCTATTGGTTGATGGGCAAACCCCGTCCTTCTTCCCTTGTTCTCTGTCTTACTACATTTTAGTTTATTTTACTGCATTACACACATACTAGAGTTTCCTAGATCCCTATTTCAAAGAGGTTTTCAATCCAAAACATAGGGAAGGTGGATGGACGAAAGTCTCAGCCATCCCCCTTCCTAACCCCCTTCCCGGTACGATCACCCCCAATTGCATTTTGTCTCTTTAGTTTGAGCATACACTACACTATCAAAGTCTAATGGGTTTATTTTCTCTATTTGCTGGTTAATTTGCAGGAACTTCACGTTGGACTCGCAAATATGAGCTCCCCATTATATTCTTGGCCGGCAGAGAGCTAGCGAGGACAGGACAAACCCATATTCTCCCACTTCAAAGGCATTGTGATCATCACTCCTGTGAGGCTCAGGTATACGCCTCTGGCGATCACTCCATCTCTTTCTTTCTAATATGTGCACTGTAGGTGTAGCATATCGGAGAGGCACACTTTTCGGCGCCTACAGGGAGGTTGCAATAAATTTCCTTGCTTCGGTTTTTCAGTTCCAATAAATCTGTTAGACATCTGATCATACACATTTAGGTGCATCTTGCACATTCATGCATATAGAACATTTCATGTATAAAATGGAGCTTGCATCTCATACATTGCATTTTAGGTATAAATTAGAAATTGAATTTATTAGATGTCACACATGCATGTTGTTCATTTCAGGTACGTACAAACTGTGGTTTGCATCTAGCACTCATGTGTCCAGCACATTCATGCATATAGTGCATGTTGGTCATAAAATGAAATTTGCATCCTGCACTCACAGTTGCCTGAATGGCATGATCTTATGTGTGCATGCTTCGAGGTATGCCTTGCATGTTGCATTCTCTCAAGTGTGCTTGCAAGATATATATGTGATATCAACCCTTCTTGGAATTTTCTATGACCATATGCTCCCTTGTTAAATAATGTTACATTTGAGTTATGACCGGTGTGTCTCATTTCACACACTCAGGGGGAGGAATCTTTCGATAAGTGCATTCATTTAGGGGGAGCTACACAGTCATGTTCTCAACTAAATTTTCAGCATACATTGTAAATTAAGATCCGCACACTATCTTGCACTCCAATATGAAAATGAATGATAAACTTAAGGACATGGGAATTTCCTCTTAAAACTATAGGGAAACTAATCATTCTGCACGGAATTTGAAGAGAAAAGTTGAGGAAAAAGTTGTCTGCCTCATAGACGGAAAAATTTTAAAATGAAAATTGAAATAAAAAATGATAAGAAAATTGAAGGCAGAGCAATGTTCAGTCTCACTACGTAGATCGGATACATGTCACCTGAGACGTGCTATGGTTCACATTGAAAAGTGATGCACTGAATAATCTATGTTCAGAATTTGGTGGAATAGTTAACCTCCTCAGTAACCGGGGAGTCTGGCATGTGACCCATATGTCTCCTCGCGTAAAAATGTATGATTTGATCTGACCACTCTCGATTGAGAAAACTTTTAGAAAAATTGAAATTGAAGTAAGAAAATGAAGTGAGGTTGTGTAAAGTCTCCAATAAACTCAAATCTAAAAATGAAGTGCAATTATGGAGAGTGTCCCTTTGTGTTATTTCCCTTTGTGTTAATTTGAAAATCCACATATCTATATGATTAAAATTCATTTTTCATATTCATTCACGTACACAAATGGGAATTTGATTTCCTTTGTTTTCTGAAAATTTGATTGGTTGCATGGGCTGTTGCATGATTTCGTCTAAATATTTGCACACTCTCTTTGGTGTTAGATATGAGCATTCTTGTTGCATTGACTTATTTGCACTCTTCATACACCTATCCCATATTTTAATAAAAAAGGGAGAGATATATTACACTTACATATAAATACTTAATTGATAGCATGCTTGCATGATTCAAAATGCATCATACTAGTGCTGATCCAATTATGACGAGTCATTTGGTCCTTTGTTTTACATGGTCATGCATATACATATTTATGTCTAAAGGGAAACTTATCAAGAAAGAGTTTATACATCCCAAAGGGGGAGAGTGTCACGCCCTGAGCTTTTAATACAGCGGAAGAAATTTTGGGAACGTGAACAGCCGACATGGTAAGCCTCTCGCAAGCAAGAAATCAGAGCGCAAGACAATCACATAGAAGTAATTGCACAAGTAATTTTTCTCAACTTTATTTCATAACCATAATCAATTTACATAAGATCACTTCTTGACAACTTTCATCACTACGACTCAAGAAAAAATCAAAATTACAATATGACTAGACTAGACACTTTGATCATCTAAGGCTTCTCTCATCTTGAAAACCTTCATTCACTCTCGGACCCACTGCTAGCATAATCTGAATCTGATTCACTAGTACTTCCTGAAATAGACAAGAAAATAGGTATGAGCACACTTGCCCAGTAGGTATCTTCGTATCAACATGAAGACAATATTTAAGTGATTAACGTCTTAGCTCTAGAATTAAGATAAAAATAAGAATGCGATAAACAAGCGATAAGATAACCAAGAATCATGAAATAACTAAGCAAGTAGATGTGAGCGAGTATAGCCCATGAACAAGCAAGATTAATCATGTAGATGTAAATTTGGCCTTTCATGAATAAGAATATACAAGTAGATAACTAGAAAGTACTTTACACAACCTTGTAAAGGCTATGCATTAACAAGCATGTAAATTTCATAACGAGCCTCGTGGTTTTCACTCATTTATAAGAGAAAGTACTCCCAGCGCAATACGATGCCAGTATCATCGTACCCCATGGTTTATAGCACGTTTTTGACAATTCGTCGAGGGGACTTGCATGGAGCTCTTGGACATAATCCGTGCCCGGTCTTGCATCTTCAAGTTATAAATCTAGCTACTTCCACGAGATATAACAATAATATCGGCCAATAATTCAATTCCAAGTTTCATGATCAAGTAACCAAGGCATAGAACGTACCAAAATTTGATATGAGTTCAAAGAATGATTTAAAATAATATTATACTCCGGTAGCATTCCGACAGCATAACAGTATTTTCATTAAGTTTCATACCTTAACATTAACTTGTTAAACATATGTTGAGACTCTAGATAATCCGAAGACCACCTAGGAACTCAAGGAAACTAACCCCAAAGGTCAAACCTCGGGTTAAACATGTTCAGAGATAAAAGCGGTCGTTTATTGGACCGTTTCATGCAGAAAGCGATCAGAGTCTAGACCGTTTCATGACTAGAGTCGACGCATGAAAAAGAAGTTTCTACGCAGGAAAACCTTCTGGAGCTTTAGCGGTCTAGTGAATGGCCACTTGGTGCCTTTTAGCGGTCGTCCATAGGGCCGCTAGGGTCCAGAATACATAAAACACTGGTAAAGTGTTTTCTAGATAATTAGTTTTGATGGTACAACCAGCTCGGTGTCCTAGTGGGAATCCCAGGCTCGTAGAGTCTTACGGAGGTCTTGAAACATAATCCCCTAGTCTGACAGAAGGAATATCCGGTGGAGAGATTCATAAGTCCAAGAAAGTGTGCCTATAAGTGTAAAGCGTAACGAATGGTCACATACCGGGGTATATGCCATGTACTTAAGAAAATGACTCAAGTGATAAGAAATGATCGTGATAAAATAATGATCAAGTTAAAACTAGACAAGTCATGAACCATGTGAAATTTAATGTAATTATAAGAGTATATGGTTTTGGCATGAATTTAACATAAGTTTAAAATAATCCCAACGTGTATAAGGAACATGAAATCAACTAGGATGAATGATTAACATATCCAAGTACAAGAATACAACATTTAAAACAGGTGTAAAACCTAATGAGCTAAGCTTATCATATGATATTTAGGGCTATTCTGTATTATGTTTCGGATTAACATAAACACAGAACTCAGAAAACATTATAAAATAGCACATAACCTGATAACCGCACAAAAATAGTAAAAACCAATTGTTATAAAATAAGTAGGATTTAATATGATTGGGAAAAATCATTCACAGTTTGAACTGCAATAATGTCTTGTCCCTTGATGCAAGGTACTAAGCTACTCATACATAACTCCAAATTAGAAAGGTCACTTTCAAAAAAAAACTCTAACCAGAAAGGAAAGAAAAAATAATACAATTTACACCAGACATGTGGCTCAAACAGTTCCCAATTTAACAAAAATGAATATTGCAGATTTCTTCCTATTCTTCCCACTCCTCCCTCTCTGTCCACCAACTTTCAACATGTGGCAGTCACTTCACTTAAATCTCCCCCCATCTCTGATAATGGTCTGCCCCTCCATTCTTTGGGAACCATACCCACTCTATTCTAGCCCTCCTGTCCAACATTACATTTTAGGATCAAAAAGTTAAAAACACACAAGTCAGCAAGATATATGTATTGGCCTTTACAAAAAAAATTTGTTTAACCTAATAAAAAAATGAGCACAGCTCCTTCATTAACCTATGAAGCAGGGGACCTTGGTGGGGCTGCTACCGGAGGCGGGAAAGGAGAACTTGCTACCAGTGGTAGGGAAGATGTAGCTACTACCGGAGGCGAGGAAGCAGGCAGCTGCTACCGGCGGGCGGGGCTGCTGGCCACTACTACCGGCGAGCGGCGCTGCAGGCGGCTAGTACCGGCTGGCGGAGAAGCAGGCGGCTGCTATCGGTGGGCGGGGAAGCAGGCAGCTGCGCTATCAGGGGAGGGGAAGCAGGGGCTGCTACCAGTAGGCGGGGAAGCAGGCGGCTACTACCGGAGGGGGGGAAGCAGGTGACTGCTATCGGAGGTGGCTGGGGAAGGAGGGGCTGCTACCAGCGAGCGGGGAAGCAGGCGGCTGCTACCGGAGGCGAAGAAGGAGTGGCTGCTACCGGCGGGCTAGGAAGTAGGCAGAGTCGATGCCAGGCAGCGGCGACTCCAGTGTCAGTGGTGACGATTGTGATGGTGGCTATGTTGGGAAGGACCTTTCCACTGTGGGAAAGAGAGGAAGGTGAGAGAGAGAGAGAGAGAGAGAGAGAGAGAGAGAGAGAGAGAGAGAGAGAGAGAGAGAGAGAGAGAGAGGGTGAGAGAGAGAGAGAGAGAGAGAGAGTTGGGGAGGTAAGGAGGCGGGGGAAAGAAATTCTATTAGGAGGGGGATGAGAGGGAGAGGTGGAGTGGTGGAGGCCGGAGAAGGTGGTATTGAGGGAGTCCTCGACCGAGAAGGAAGGAGGAGAAGTTACGATCGCGCGGGAGCTCCAATGTGGCACGCGCAGGTGAAATATTTAGCGGCATTTTTAATGGATTAATATTTTTGTATAATTATTTTGAGGCAATTTTAAAATGCCTCTGTATATTTAGAGACAATATTAAAAAAAAATGTCTCTATTTATGAAAATTTAGAGACACTTTTAATAAATGTCTCTAAATAAACTGCCCCTATATCTATAATTTTTTGTAGTGCTACCTCGGGTCTTGTCTTTAAACAACGAATTAAGGGCTGAAAGGTGACCCTAGTTCTTGCTTATCTTGAACTGAATCAGCAACTTCGTGGCCTTCTAACGCTTGATTCCCTTTACCTATGACCACGTAATTTTAAGGGTAAGAAGAGGGTACTATAAGGTACAAATAACTCTAAAGAACCCCTATCTAATTACCTCGTTTAGGGTTTCTATCTTGCAGATCAATCTGGCCCGGTCGCATAATTTTCTGAGATTCTTGTACTGAACTAGCGACTTTGCAAGCTTTTATCTTCCTGATGGCTTGATCTCCTAAGATGAAATTTTGAGTGACGTTAGACCTTACTATTATAAACAAATTCTTCTAAAGAACATATCTCTAATTCGTCCTCGTTACCTTCGTTCCACGCGAGCCAAAAGTAAGGGTCGTGCAGGTTGGTTCTGGGGTCTATTTATAGAGTTAGCTAGTGTTTCCATGGATTAGAACAAGCATAGAGTCCTCATTAGGTCATAAAATCGATCTAAATCTATCTTAGAACCTTCTAGCTAATAGATTGCATCGATCCTACGTGATTAGGATGCCAAAGTTTTCATCTTTTCATGCCTTCTTCTATTCACAGAATCTGCAGTGCTTAGCGGTCTAGTCTAGACCGTTTTTAGTTCCCATGCGACCGCCCGATAGACCGTTTCTATTGTTGGGCACCGAATTTGAACAGTTTCAAACTCTTTTTATATTATCTCCTATTTATCCCTTAAAAGTCTGATAAATGGTAATTTATCCGAAATTATCATATTCTAAGTCTTATGGTCTTGGTTTTGGGTCATCTGGGCCTATTTAACTGATGATATTCATTTAAATAAATATTGGGCTTTAATAATTAGATTTAATTAACTATAACACATTTAATAGCCCATTAGCCTTGAATTAATCTTATTTATTTCTAGAAAAATCTTAGAAAATCTGAATATATCTCTAGAAAATTCAAAAAAATATTATTTACAAAATCTTGGGGTATTACACCCTCCCCCACTTAAGAGAATTTGGTCCCCAGATTTAATATATGGAATTTACGGAGAGTGTACTTACAGTTGAATAGCTCGGGAAACCTCATGCGTATGGCTTCTTCAGTTTCCCATGGTTCTTCATGTGGCCATAATTTTGTCCATTGGACTTTGACCATTAGAATAGTCTTATTACGAAGTTGACGTACTTCCCATTCAAGTATTCTGATTGGCTTTTGCTCATACGTCAAATCCTTCTTAATCTTTAGGTTGTCATAAGTTATGACATGAAATGGATCGGAGACATACTTTTTAAGCATAGATACATGAAACACATCATGAACTCCGGCTAGTTGAGGGGGCAAAGCTATTCGATATGCAACTTCACCGACCCTTTCAAGAATTTCAAAGGGGCCAAAGAATCTTGGAGTGAGCTTTCCTTTAATACCAAATCTTCGAATACCTAGACCTCGTGAAACCTTGAGAAACACATGATCTCCCACTTGGAATTCTAGGTCGCGCCTTCTGCTATCAGCATATGATTTCTGGCTGTCTTGGGCTATCTGGAGTCTCTCCCGAACAAGCTTTATCTTCTCGGTAGTATCTCTTATAATATCGGGCCCGAGAAATTGCCTTGCTCTTACTTCATTCCAACATATAGGTGAACGACAGCTTATTCCATACAGCTCTCGAACGGTGCCATCTGTATACTGGCTTGATATCTATTGTTGTATGCAAATTCTACTAAAGACAAGTGGTCATGCCAATTTCCTCTAAAATTGAGAGCACAAGCCCTCAGCATATCTTCTACTACTTGGTTGGTTCTTTCTGTCTAGCCATCAGTTTGTGGATGAAAAGCAGTGCTGGAATTCAATCGGGTTCCTAGAGAGTGTTGTAACCCTTTCCAAAATTATGAAATAAATCGAGGATCTCGATCAGAAATAATGGTGACAGGGACACCATGTAATTTAACAATCTCCTTTAGATATAAAGTAGCTAGGATATCTACAGACCATCGACTTTTAATAGGTATAAAATGAGCTGATTTTGTTAAACGGTCTATGATTACCCATATTCAATCATGTCTACCTCTTGATTTAGGCAGTCCCATGATAAAATCCATCCCTATACTCTCCCATTTCCATTCTAGAATTTCAAAGGGGTGTAGTTTTCCAGCATGCTTTTGATGTTGTACCTTAATTTGCTGACAAGTAAGGCAATGTGACACGTAGTCTGCTATCTCTCTCTTTATATTGGGCCACCAATAATTATTTTAAGATCTGGGTACATCTTGGTAGCACCAGGGTGAACGGTATACTTAGATTTATAGGCTTCATCTAAGACCATCCTCTTAGTATCAACATGATCTGGGATACTAATACGACTGTGAAACAATAATCTTCCATCATTTGTGAAGAGGCGAGATCTCACGCTGAGTCCTGAGCGGGCTATGGATCACCAAAAGATGAATCTGCAAGAGAGGGAAATGTATCAGAGGGCCCAGGGGATCTCCCTGGGGGAAAACCCTCCGATGGCTAAGTCAGTAGAGCTATGGTGGAAGCGATAATGGGGGGAGGAGAGAGCTGATGCGCGAGAATCCTCTCCACCAGAGGGTGAAGCGAATCGTGCTCAGGAGCTTAGGGTGTGTGAATGCCTTGTTTCTCTTACCTTCTTCCGGAGGGTATCCCTTGCTTAAATAGTGCGCCGCCTTCAGGAGTCCTGCAAGCTGAGGGGTTCCCGGCCGGAGTTACGTCTTTAACGGGGGCTTTCATGGCCTGATCGTGGGAACGTTATCCCCTTGGAGTCCGGCGGCTCCCCTGACTCTCCCGCTGGCGGGGGACTCTGAACGGCTGCACGTGCGGATAATCAACTGGCCTTACCGAGCCTCGGGGATGCTAGCTCTTGTCCGAGCGATAGGCATGGCCCGACGAAGGTGTGGTCGGATAGGTCGGCTAGAGCCTATCTCTCTCGGACGGGGAGAGGGCTTTAGGCCGGACCTTCCTTGGGACCTGACCGTTGTCTCGGGCCCTCCGAGCCTAGAAGGCCGCCGGGGAGAGTTAGTTCCTCGAGTCTTATTTATTGGGCTTTTCTTCCCTAAGTGGGCCCTGTGGGCTATCACTCGGGCGGGCTCGCCTGGTTGGACCTTGTGGGCCTTGTTGGGCTGCCTTTGTGGTGGGCTGCAGAAATCCCCCTCTCCACTTGTCCCCCTCCTACTCCCGAGCCAAGGAGGCTCGGATGAGTAGTTTTTCGAGGCTTTGGACCGGCGTGGCTCAGGTGGGTGGAATTCCGTTGGCATTATGGAGCCGCTTATAGCGGTCGCCGAGGCCCGTAATGATGATCCTGACGGATTCGAAATGAAGGGGCCCCCCTTTTTCTCGGAGCACGGAACGGCGCGCCGCCACCCTCAGTGGTTTTTAGGGGGCGCTGTTCATCGTTCTAGGCTTCCAGGGTTTTAGGCTTTCCTTGCTTCTTGATGCGCCGTGAGAGCACAGCGGAGATGCGGAGCCTTGCGGCGGCGTTCGTGGAGTTGGCGAGGATAACCGCAGAGGCGGTCCGGCAACTTCCTTCTCCCCCGGAGTCTTCGAGCTCGTACGAGGGATCTTCTCCCGACTCGATGGCGGATCAGAGTCCGGAGCTTGTGCTGGAGAGGCGGGAACCCGTCCCCAACTGCAGTGAGTTGGGGGAAGTGGAGGTGCGGAGGCTGGAGCATCGTTTTCGCCTGCCTCTCAGATATAGCTTTGCTGCCGCCGCTCCGCACGAGACGAGTCTGGATGATCGCGGGGAGCACATTTGCACCTTTCTTCTGGCTTGGAAGAGCGGATTTCGTCTCCCTTTCGATCCTTTCGTGCTGCAGCTTCTTAATTTTTTCCGGTTGGCACCTATTCAGTTGGTGGCCAACTCATATCTTCTGCTCTTGGCCTTCCGGATTCTTTGTCGTCAGCACGACATTTTTCCTTCCTTGGACCTCTTCCATTTCTTCTTTGAGTTGAAAGCGCACCCGTCGGCGGGGAAAGGCTTCTACTTCATCCAGGCGCAGAGGAATGGGAGTTGCATCTCGCTTGCGGTGAAGGACTCCTCGCACAAGGGGTGGAAGACCCACTTCTTCTGGGTGAAGGCGGTGGCGACGGACGAGATCTGGAGATGTCGGACCTCGCCCAACTTTCATCCGAATCTGCCCCCTCGCCAGGAGGAATTCCCTCCCCACGTGGAGCAGCAGGCTGCCCGTCTACTGGAGGACCGTCGATCGACCGAGGAGCTGGTGACGCCGGAGAACATCGAACGGTGTCTTCTCTCGCGGTTGACGTCGACAGGTACAGCTCTTGAGGCTCTTTTTCTGGGGTGGTAGCTCCTTTCCTCCTCCTGACTGGGGCTTCTCCTTGTTGCAGAAGTGAGGCGGGAGCCTCTGGAGGAGGCGGCCGAGGTCATCGATCTGGGAGATGACTCAGCAGCCGATGAACCTGATGCCTCGGCGGGTCGCGCCCAGGCCCGAGACAAGGGCAAGGGGGTGGCCCCCGAGGGGTCTTCTCGATCGACCGGCCTGAAGCGCAAGGATCCCCTGGCGGGGAAACTGCGGGAGGCCGTGAAGTCCAGGAAAAGGGCCAAGAAGGCCGGCGTTTCTACCACCGTCGGGGGTGATTCTGGCTCGGCGGCGCTCCCCCCTCGGGGGCAGGATGGGGCCGACCCCTCCGGGCTGGCTCTCCCATCCGCCGGGCGAGAGGGGGCTGAGGAGACCAGGGGCCCCTCAGAGGGAGGTGATGGGTCGGCTCTCCCCTCTGCGGGGGCAGAGGGGGCCGATGCCGGTGTGGCTGGCGCTGGGACCGAGGGATCGGTCGGCGCGGATGGGGGTTCGCCCGCGGGGGCGTTGCAGCCCCATGTGCCGGAAGTTTCTGGTGCGGCCGATCCCGCGGCGCCGGTCGAGGGTGGGGGTTCGCCCGGGGAGGCGTCGAAACCCCAACCGACCGTGGCGCGCGGGGCGGTCAGCTTCGCTGCCCGAACAGGGTCTTCTGGCGGGGTGCCCAGGGTGGAGCGGTCCCCTTTGCCGGAGTCTCTGGACAGGCTCGGTATCTCGGGCGACTTGTACCGGTTCTGCCAGTCGATCGCCGAGAGGACGAGGGGGGGAGAAAGGCGCAACACTCCCGCCGGGGTCCTTGATGTCCTGATGGAGGGCGGCCTGGTCATAGCTCGGACAGCGGCCGTGATGGCGGAGGCGCACGCCCGGATAGAGGCGGAACGGTCGAGGCTTGCCTGGACCCTTGGTGGATGCGAGGGAAAACTAGCCCGGCTCGAGGGGGAGCATGAGGGGCTCCGGCGAGAGTTCCTCGCATTCAAGGAGTTGGCGCGGTCGAGCCGACGGAAAGCCGAGGCGCTGGCCGAGCAGCTAGCAAGGGCCCAAGAATCGCTCGAGAGGAAGAGCAAACGTCTAGAAGATGAGCGTCAGCGTCACGTCGAGCTGGATGGCCTCTGGGAGCTTGAGCGCGGCGAGCTGCAGGATCGGGCGGAGGACGCGGAGCGCCTTCGTGCTGAGGCCGAGGCGGACCGAGCCCGGGCGGAGGGCCGGACGATCGAAGCCGAGCGGAGGATGACCGAGCTAGAGGAGCGTCTGGTGAGGGCGGAAGAGCATGCGGCCGAGGCGGAGCGGGCTCGGGTTGAGCTTGTCGGAAGGGTAGGGCAGGTCGAGGCGGAGGCGATCGAGCGTTACAAAGGCTCATAAGCTTACTCGGCCGACTTGATTAAAGCTACCCTCCCCTACTACCAGGTAGCGCTCCGCCGGGCTGCTCGAAAGGGATTTAGGCAGGGCTATCGCCGGGCGATGAGCTATGCCAATGAGCACCTTACCGGGGGCAATTTTCCTTACTGCCAGAGTTATGACTCGGATGAGTCAGTTTCCAGCTCCTCATCCTCGGCCGGGGAAGAACCGGAGGAGTCACCTCCAGCGGGGTCACCAACTCCGAAGGCTCCGGGAGGGCTCACGACCGGGACAGTTCTCGCACAGGCGAGGTCAGTGTCCGGGCCGGCCGTCACCGAAGGTACCGGGGGTGACGCGTCCCCTACTGCTGTTCCTGAGCTTCAAAGTGGGCCCGAGGCCTGATGTATTTTGCTTTATTTTGCCCCTTCCCCTTTTTGTCTATTTTTCCTTTTGTAAGAGGACTTCTTTATGGGAGGCAATAAAGAACTTACTTTGTTTGATCGCTATCTTTGCCGTGAATTGGCTGGCATATCGGGGGCAGTTGGAAAGTGCCGATATTCTTTGCACCGTTTTCGCATGCCGATTCGGGAGACTTCTAGCGGGGGCGACCTTTCATTCCACCATGTTTTGAAAGTCGAGGCGCTTCGCGAATCCCGCTAGGGCGGGGACTGAGGAATTGGAGGTGACCTTCCAGGGGAGGTCCTGTAGCGTGTTTTCGAGGGGGGAGTCATTTAAGGCGCGTGGCCTCCCTTGGCCTATAAAAAGGATCGAAGGGTGCTCTTTCCCTCTTAACACTTAGGACTCTCGCCGGCGGTCTGCTCTTATTCCCTCATTTTCGCTCTGCGTTGCGCCGCCGCGATCGGAGCATGGAGGACCCTTCAGAAGGTGACGCCGCAGACGACGGGGAGCGGCCGCTTCCAGTTGTCCTGGAATATCGGTCGGATCCCACGGTCGCCACGCATGCATGAGACGGGTCCGACGGTCGCCGCGCGGATCTGGAGAGGGCTTCGACGTGTGGGGGCACGCCGTTTGCCTCCTCTTGGCTCCAGCGAGGCTTTTGGGCGGACGCCGAGATGGAGGGCGGATGGGGGAGTTAGGGATGCCGGCCGCCATTCCCCTCCGTGGGAGGGGAGGAGGCGGCTCACCTCTGTCCACAGCCTCTTTCTCTCTCTTTTGTTCTTCATTTCTTTCACTCTTCGGGGGCTGCTTGCTTTCTGTTCGCCTCCAAGGAGTTGGTGGATTGGCAGAGAGGAGACCTTCACGGCGCTCCTTTTTCCAGGTTGTTGCCAACTTGGAAGGTAGCCTTCCTCGCGTGAAAGGTGGCCTTCTCCTTGTCATCCCTTTGTCACCCTTGTCACGGTCCACCCGAGCCAATTGGGTCGACCATCTCTTGTCCGAGCCAGTTTCTACGCGAGGCCGAGTCAGTGGCTGGATGCGAGAAGGTCAAGACCGGGTCGGCCGGGCGATGGCCGTCTGCCGTGGTGCTAGATGGATTTTTGCTTTTCACTATGTAATGTATTGGCAGTTGCCTTTTTGATGTACCAACAATTATCTTGAATGAATGCAAAAAAGGGGGTTTTATTTTACCCGATTTGTTGATACAGTTTTCAGAAATAAAATCTGTGTAGTGTGGTTGCGTTCCGTGTCCGGAGAATGGGTTCCCCTTCCATTGTGGCCAACCTGTACGCACCTTTCCTGAGCGTCTCGATCACTCGGTAGGGGCCTTCCCAGTTGGGGGATAGCTTGCCCGCCTCCAGTGGTCGAGAGGCTTCGGTCTTCCTGAGGACGAAGTCCCCTGGTCAAAATTGTCTGCCTCGGACCTTGGCGTTGTAGTACCGAGTGAGGCGGCGCTGGTATTCCGTAGCTCGGACGTTCGCGATCTCTCGGAGTTCGTCTGCCAGGTCGAGGTTCTCGAGCAACTTCTGCTCGTTTGCCTCGGGCGAAAAGCTGATCACTCGGAGAGACGGATTGGCGATCTCTAACGGAACGACGGCTTCGGTGCCATATACCAGCTGAAAAGGGGTCTCACCGGTTGCCATCCTGGGGGTCGTTCGGTGCGACCATAGTACGCTAGGTAGTTCCTCGAGCCAGCTACCCTTAGCCTTGCCGAGTCTGGTTTTTATGCCCTTCAAGATGGTTTTGTTGGCATTTTCAACCAGCCCGTTGGCCTGAGGGTGGGCGACCGAAGTGAAGTGGTTGCGGATATTTAGGTCGGCGCATCTGTCTCGAAAGTACCGAGAGTCGAATTGCCGCCCGTTATCGCTCACTATCACTCGGGGGATGCCAAAGCGACAGATGATCGATTTCCAAACGAAGCCCCAGGCGACTGTCTCGGTGATCCTTGCTGTAGCTTCAGCCTCGATCCACTTGGTGAAGTAGTCGATGGCGACGATGATGAACTTCTTCTGGGATTGAGCCGTTGGGAATGGCCCAAGGATGTCGATCCCCCACCGAGCGAAAGGGTAGGGCTCGGTAAGGGTGATAAGTTCCGTGGCCGGCTGATGGACCAAATGGTCGAACCGCTGGCAACGGTCGCACTGTTGTACGTAAGCCGTGCAGTCGCGCTGTAGGGTAGGCCACCAGTACCCCTGCCTTAGCAGGATTCTGGCCAGCGACCGACCTCCTGAATGTGCTCCGCACAGGCCTTGATGAATCTCTTCAACAGCTTGGCTTGCTTCGTCGGGACCGAGACACTTCAGAAGGGGCCCGGAGAACGATCTTCGGTAGAGAACTTTGTCGAGGATGACGAAGCGCCGAGCTTGGTACTTCATTCGGCGGGCTTCCCGAGGGTCGGAGGGCTCCTGGGAGTCCCGTAGCCAGGACAGGTAGGGGGAGCGCCAATCACCGGGAGTGGCCGAGTCAATGGCGAGGAGCTCCGAGTCTATGCTCGGGCGCTCCAGCTCTTCTAGGAGGACCGATCGTGTACCTCCGGGTCTAGGGAGGAGGCCAGTCGGGAGAGGGCGTCCGCCCGAGAGTTTTGCTCCCGAGCTATTCGGACTACCTCGAACTCCTCGAACTGCTGGGCCAGGCTCCGGACCAACTGGAGGTATTTGATCATAGGTGCCTCCCGAGCTTCGTACTTGCCATTGACTTGGCTTGCAACTAGCTGGGAGTCGGTGTGGATCCTGACTCGTTCGGCCCCCAACCGTCGGGCCATGCGGGCTCCCGAGATAAGGGCCTCGTACTCGGAAGCATTGTTGGACGCCAGAAAGTTGAACTTCAGGGCGTATTGCAATTCTATTCCTTCGGGGGACTTTAAGAGGATCCCTGCGCCGCTGCCGACTGAGTTGGACGATCCATCGACGAACAGCTCCCAGGTTGGCCCGGTTGCTGTCGGAGGCCTGTCCTCGACCGGAACGGTGCTCTCGGTGATGAAGTCGGCGAGCGCTTGTCCTTTGATAGCTGATCGTGGCCGATACGAGATGTCATAGGCCCCGAGCATGATGGCCCATTTGACGAGTCGCCCCGAGGCTTCGGGATGGGCCAGAATCTTCTTCAGTGGCTCGCCGGTTAGCACGGTGATGGGATGCCCCTGGAAGTAGGGTCCGAGACGCTTTGCGGAGGTAACCAATGCTAGCACGAGTTTCTCGGTTGCGGGGTACCTCCGCTCGGCCTCGTTGAGCACCTTGCTGGTGTAGTAGACCGGCCTCTCGATTCCCGAGTCATTTCTGACTAGGACCGAGCTGACCGTTGATGGCGTCGCCGAAAGATAGAGCAACAAGACCTCGCTCGGGACGGGCTTGGAAAGCACCGGGGGCGAAGCCAGGAACTCTTTGAGCTCGACGAACGCTGTCTGGCATTCCCCATCCCATGCGAACGTAGCAGATGCTACCTTGGGCCCCCTCATCAGCTTGAAGAAGGGCAAGCATCGTTCGGTCGCACGGGACAGAAACGACTGAGAGCAGTGACACGCCCCGTCAGACGCTGGACGTCTTTAATACACGTGGGCGGGCGCATGTCCAGGATGGCCTGGACCTTGTCGGGGTTGGCTTCGATCCCTCGCTGAGTGACCAGGAAACCGAAGAACTTCCCGGATCTTACTGCAAAGGCGCACTTGGCGGGATTGAGCTTCATGCTGTACTTCAGGAGGGTGCCGAAAGTCTCGGTGAGATCGGTGAAGTGGTCTTGGGCCCTCGGGGTCTTGACGAGCATGTCGTCGATGTAGGCCTCGACGTTCCGACCTAACTGTCCCTCGAACATATGGTTGACCAGTCGCTGGTATGTGGCTCCAGCATTCTTCAATCCGAAGGGCATCCGGGTGTAGCAGTACACGCCATAGTCGGTGATGAAGGCGGTCCTCTCGACATCTTCAGGGTTCATTCGAATCTGATGATAACCCGAATAGGCATCCAGGAAACTGAGTATCTCGTTGCCCGAGGTTGAGTCAACCAGTTGGTCGATGCTCGGTAGCGGATAGCAGTCCTTGGGGGTGGCCTTGTTTAGATCGGTGAAGTCTACGCACATTCGCCACTTGCCTGTGGTTTTCGGCACCAGGACGACGTTGGCTAGCCACGTCGGGTACAGGACCGGTCTAAAAAGACCAGTCTCTTTTCCCTTGGTGACCTGCGCCTTGATGATCGCCTGTTTCTCGGGCGCATGCTTCCTCCTCCGCTGCTGTACGGGTCTCACGGTGGTATCGAGGTTGAGCTTGTGCATCACAGTTTCCTATGGTATACCAGGGAGTTGATCATCAGACCAAGTGAAGACCCGAACGTACTCAGAAAGAAACTCCTTGTATTGCTGCTGTTCCTCTGGTGGTAGGTCGGTGCCGATCCTTACTCCTAGGGCCGGGTCGTTGTTCAGGAATACCGTTAATAACTCGCCACCGGGTTCGGTGGTCACGGCTTTTCCTTCGACTCCCCTGGGGCCCTTATCCTTCCCGTCCGGCCTTGAGGCTTCCACCGAGATATTGTAGCACCTTCTAGCCGTGGCCTGGTTACCTCGGACTTCCCCCAACCCATTTTTGGTGGGAAACTTCATTTTTTGGTGATAGGTAGATGGTACAGCCTTTATTCGGCTCAGAATTTTTCGGCCGAAAATGGCGTTGTACGCTATCATACCTTTAATCACTATGAAGTCCACTATGACCGTAACGGTTTTGGGTGGGGTGCCGATAGTGACCGGCAGGCTTAGGGCTCCCTCGGGGTAGGTGGCCAGGCCATTAAACCCGCAAAGGGGCGTTCGGATCGGGCAGAGCATGGATGGGTCTTCCCCCATCTTGAGAAAACAGTCATAAGATAATACATCAGGGGCGCTCCCATTATCAACCAAAATTCTGTCTACATTACAGTGATTTATCGTGGCCGAGATAATGAGGGCATCGTCATGCGGGGTGCTCAGCCCTTCCAGGTCTTGGTCGGAGAAGACTATGACCTGGGGCTCCATCGGCGGGCCTCTGGGGGCCTCTAAGGCTCGGCTGGCCCGCTCGGCATGACATTTCCTTCCTCGGCTGGTGTCGCCGCCCGATGCCGCTCCTCCGGAGATGACGTTGATGTGGACCCCTCGGGGGGCGTTGTCGATCTCCTCTGCGGCGTCTCGGTCTTCTTTGTGCCCGGTCGTGAACCGGGCTAGATGCCCCAGACGGATGAGGCGCTCGATCTCGTCCTGGAGCTGATGGCAATCTCCGGTGTGGTGCCCGTGGTCGCCGTGGAACAGGCAATGCCTATCCCGCTTGCGGTTCTTCGACCTCATTGGCTCGGGCTGGCGGAGAAGTCCCGAGTCTTTGATGTCTTCATAGATCTCGTAGACTGGCGCGGTCAAGGGGGTGTACCGCTCGTACTTTCTCTTGCGCTCTCCTTCTCGATCGCGCTTCTTACCCGAGCCAGGGTTTGGCTCGGAGGTCCGCTTCTTGTCCCCCTCCCGACCCGAGCCGGTTGCGTCTCGGCAGGCGCTGAGTACTTCTTCGCACTCGGCGTGGCGCAGTGCCAGAGTCACTAGCTCGGCAAGGGTCGAGGGAGGGTGGAGGACAAGCTCGCGGCGGAGATTCTCATCCCGGGTGCCCCCGGTCAGTGCGGTTGTGGCTGAGGCCACATCCAGGCGGGGGATCCTGAGGGCTTCCGATTTAAATCGGTGGACGTAAGTCCGGAGCCTCTCCCCTTACGCCTGTTTGAGAGCCAGGAGCCCCGCTACTGACCTTGGGGGGGCGCTACCGGAGAAACTCTCCTTGAAAATTCGCCCAAATTGCCTGAAGTCTCGGATGGACCCAGGGGCGAGGGTCCGGAACCATGCCTGAGCGCCTTGGACCAGGGTGGCCGTGAAGGCTCGGCATTTGATGGGATCCGGCGTTCCATGCAGGGTCACCAGGGCGTCGAAGCTATCGTAGTGGTCGGCTGGGTCGCCCTGGCCGTCGTAGAGCTTGAAGGTTAGGATGGAGGCTCTGGGAGAGACCTCTGCCTTCAAGATGTACTCAGAGAAAGGGGATTTCTCCTCATCCTCTGGGAAAGAGGTCTTCTGCAGGGCGCGGAGGGCGCGCTCTTGCTCTGCGAACCGCCTTTCAAAATCTTGTAGCCGGAGAGACAGCTCTGGCTGCGGTCACGCCGTGGGGCTGGGGGGGGCGTCGTGGCAATCTCCCGGGGTACTGGTGCCCGGGCGCAGCGGCCTCGCCCCCTGCTTCCCTCTGCTCGGCATGGAGGAAGCCTCTTGCTCCGTAGGCGGAGCATGCGAGGGTCCTCCGACGTCGTTGCGGAGGAGCTGTCGGCCGCGGAGGGTGAAGCGGCCTCCGGCGGTGTGCTGCGTCGCACTCCTTCGAGGGGGACTTCCTGACGGGGCGCGGGACCTTGCGTCCCTAGCCGCCTGGGCCTTTCATGAGCTCCACGAGGACGTCCATCTTTTCGTTGAGGGCCTGGAAGGCGTTGGCGCCACCGTCGAGGGGTGCCCCTGTCTCCGCCGGGGGGGTGGTGGCCTGTTGGTGGGGATGCTGGCGTTGGAGGGGGGGCTCTGCGAGACCCTAGAGGGGGCGCCCCCCGCCGCTGCCATAGCCTTACCCTTCCCATCGGCAGATCTCCTCCCTGTGCTTCTTCTCACCATCTTGGCTCTTCGTGCGTTTCCCACAGACGGCGCCAGATGAAGAGGCAAGATCTCGCGCTGAGTCCTGAGCGGGCTATGGATCACCAGAAGATGAATCTGCAAGAGAGGGAAACATATCAGAGGGCCCAGGAGATCTCCCTGGGGGAAAACCCTCCGATGGCTAAGTCAGTAGAGCTATGGTGGAAGCGATAATGGGGGGAGGAGAGAGCTGATACGTGAGAATCCTCTCCACCAGAGGGTGAAGCGAATCGTGCTCAGGAGCTTAGGGTGTGTGAATGCCTTGTTTCTCTTACCTTCTTCCGGAGGGTATCCCTTGCTTAAATAGTGCACCGCCTTCAGGAGTCCTGCAAGCTGAGGGGTTCCCGGCGGGAGTTACGTCTTTAACGGGGGCTTTCATGGCCTGATCGTGGGAACGTTATCCCCTTGGAGTCCGGCGGCTCCCCTGACTCTCCCGCTGGCGGGGGACTCTGAATGGCTGCACATGCGGATAATCAACCGGCCTTACCGAGCCTCGGGGATGCTAGCTCTTGTCCGAGCGATAGGCATGGCTCGGCGAAGGTGGGGTCGGATAGGTCGGCTAGAGCCTATCTCTCTCGGACGGGGAGAGGGCTTTAGGCCGGACCTTCCTTGGGACCTGACCGTTGTCTCGGGCCCTCCGAGCCTAGAAGGCCGCCGGGGAGAGTTAGTTCCTCGAGTCTTATTTATTGGGCTTTTCTTCCCTTAGTGGGCCCTGTGGGCTATCACTCGGGCGGGCTCGCCTGGTTGGACCTTGTGGGCCTTGTTGGGCTGCCTTTGTGGTGGGCTGCGGAAATCCCCCTCTCCAATTTGTAATAGAGAAATCCGGTCGTTGCTCCATATCAACCTTAATCTCCAACAATACTGGATCATTTTCTTGTAACTTTACTAGATCTTCAATCAATGTTGGTTGTATTCTAATATTGGCTATAAATTAATCTTCTGTCTTCATATCAACATCTAAATTCAATTGAGCAAATTTTGAAATAAGATTGGACATACCTTTCAGACTGGATAACTTCTCTATTGGTTTCCTGCTGAGCGCATCGAAAACAGCATTTGCTTTCCCAGGGTGATATTGAATAGCAAAATCAAAGTCCTTGAGATACTCCAACCATCGGCTTTGCCTCATATTCAACTCCTTTTGAGAAAAGAGGTAATTCAGGCTCTTGTGATCTAAATATACAATAAAGTTCTCTCCATAAAGGTAATGACGCCAAATCTTCAAAGCGAATATCACAGCGGCCAGCTCTAGGTCATGAACATGATAATTTTCCTCATGTTTCTTTAATTATCTTGAAGCGTAGCAAATGACCTTGTTATTTTGCATGAGCACGCACCCTAGACCAATGCCAGATGCATCAGTGTATACTTCAAATCCGCCACCTTCAACAGGCAACGCCAATGTAGGTGCTGTGGTGAGATGCTTCTTAAGAGCCAAGAAATTTTCTTCACATTCCTTCGTCCAGTCAAAAGGATTTTCCTTTCTAGTGAGTCTGGTCAAAGGAGCCGCAATCTTGGAGAAATCTTTGATAAATCTCCTATAGTAACCAGCCAATCCAATAAAACTCTGAACTTCAGATACCGTGTTCGGTCGGCTGCAGTTCTTGACAGCTTCAACCTTAGAAGGATCTACTACAATGCCTTCTTTAGAAATGATATGGCTAAGGAAAGAGACCTCCTTAAGCGAAAATTCACATTTTTTTAATTTCGCATAAAGTTGGTGTTCCCGCAAGGTTTGCAAGGCAACCCTTAGATGTTCCTCATGTTCCTCCTATGTCTTTGAATAGATGAGGATATAGTCAATGAATACGACCACAAATTGGTCAAGATAAGGCCGAAACACATTATTCATCAGTTTCATGAATGCAGCAGGTGCATTGGTTAAACCGAACGGCATAACCACAAATTCATAATGTCCGTATCGGCTTCTGAAAGCCGTCTTGTGAATGTCTTCATCCTTGACCCTCAGTTGATGATAGCCTGACCTGAGATCGATCTTGGAGAAGTACTCCGCGCCAGAAAGTTGGTCAAACAGCTCATCAATACGCTGCAGTGGGAATTTGGTCTTGATGGTGAGTTGATTCAACTGTCGGTAGTCAAAGCATAATCTGAGGGAACCGTCCTTCTTCTTGACAAATAAGACTGGCGCACCCCAAGGGGATGTGCTAGGTCGTATGAAGCCTTTTTCTAGCAGCTCTTGGAGTTGATTCTTTAGTTCCTTCAATTCTGTGGGGGACATCATGTATGATTGACACAGGTGCTGCTCCGGGTGTGAGTTCAATGGTGAAGTTAACCTCTCTTTCGGGCGGTAAACCGGGTAACTCCGAAGGAAAGATATCAGGAAACTCCTGAACTACAAGGATTTCGTTTATCTGGATTTCCTTAGACTCGGTAACTATTACAGAGGCAAGGAAAGCTTTACATCCGCGCGAAATGAGTTTGCAGGCATGAAGGGATGAAATAATGGCGGGATGTTTCTGGTATTTGATACCAAGGAAGGAAAATCACGGAAGGCCTGGTTTTTCGAAAGAGATTATCCTATTTCGGTAATTTATGTAGGCATCATGGTCTATCATCCAGTCAACTCCTATTATGGCATCGTAGCCTTTCATGTCAAGACATACGAGATTAGTAGGAAGATTATTCCCTTCTACAATTACCTCACTATCGGGGTAATAAGTTGTAAGCTTAGTTCTGGGACCTAAGGGTGTAGAAATAGCTAAGTTCGATGGTAAAGGAACTGCTGAAACTGGCAAGGTTTTTGCAAAAGTAGTTGATATAAAAGAGTGAGCAGCACCAGTATCGAATATCACAAATGCGGGATGGGAATAAATATGAATAGTACCTTCAATAAGCCCATCATCCTTGGGTGCTTCCTCGTTATCTAGAACGGCGTTGAGACGAGCCTGTCGCTTTCGTCCACCGCTGGAAGACTGATCTTTCATAAGGGGGCAATCCGACATGCGGTGCTCTCGACTTCCACATCTTAGGCATGCACCTAAGTGCTTCCAACATTCTTCGACAGACCGAATTTTTCGTAAAACGAGCAAGCAGTTGTAAGAGCCTTTTCTTCTTCCTTTATCTTCTTGTTCTTGTGGCTTCCGCTCCCGTTACTACTTCCGGATCTCTTCTTGCTATTATCTTGGGACTTGTAGGTGATGCTAAATTTTTCCACTTTTCTTTCTCGCCGATCCGAATTTCGGCTAGACTCCTCCCCTTTTTCTTTAAGTTTCTTGACCTTTTCCAAGGTCCTCTCACACAAATGAGCTCGTTGGACCATTTTGGCATAGGTCTAAATATTCAGGGAGCCAAGTTGCTGGATAAAAATGGGTCACAGCCCGTCCATAAAGTGATTTGCTTTAAGAAGATCCGTGCTCACTAGATGCTGAGCATAGGGTGCCAGACGAGAAAATTGTAATTCGTACTCAGCCATCGTCATCATACCTTGACGTAATGAAGCGAACTCTGCCGCCTTCCTCTCCTCGACATGTTCGGAGAAATATTTAGCTTAAAAGAGCATGAGAAATCATTCCCAAGTGTATGGTGCATCTGCAGGTGGTGTAGGTACAGACTTCCACCATGTACGCGCATCTTTGTTAAGCTGGAATGTAGCAAGGCAAACCTTCTCTTGGTCAACACATTGCATGACCTCGAAGATACGATTCATCTCATCAATCTAGTTCTCCGCTTCATCTGGATTGGAAGAACCATTAAATCGCGGAGGATTCAAACTCCAAAAATTACGGTGTAGATCACCAGCTCCTGCCCTCGCGCCAGCTTGGGCCATAGTTTGCAAAGTTTGTGTGAGACATGCACGGTTTGTTACATTCCATTCCAATCGACACGATGAGCCATTTCAAGAATAAGATACCTGAGAAGAGTAATAAGTGAATTAATTCTAATGGAATTGGTGGGTTTAATCTTAGAGAAAATTTCTAAATAACTATCTCAACCCCAGTTCTACCCAATTTCTCTCATGGCTGGGTATTTCTTTCCTTAGGTTCATAGGCATGGGTCCTTAAACTTTGGGCTTAATCCTATGACATGACTTCTTTCTCCTAGAAATAAGTAAAATCCTTAGACCTAGGCTCTGATACCACTTTAACTGTCATGCCCCGAGCTTTTAATACATCGGAAGGAATTTCGAGAACGTGAACAGCCGGTATGGTAAGCCTCTCGTAAGCAAGAAATCAGAGCGCAAGACCATCACATAGAAGTAATTGCACAAGTATTTTTTCTCAACTTTATTTCATAACCATAATCAATTTACATAAGATCACTTCTTGACAACTTTCATCACTAGAACTCAAGAAAAAAATCAAAATCACAATGACTAAACTAGACACTTTGATCATCTAAGGCTTCTCTCATCTTGAAAACCTTCATTCACTCTCGGACCCGCTGATAGCATAATCCGAATCCGATTCACTAGTACTTCCTGAAATAGACAAGAAAATAGGTATGAGCACACTTGCCCAGTAGGTATCTTCGTATCAACATGAAGATAATATTTAAGTGATTAACGTCTTAGCTCTAGAATTAAGATAAAAATAAGAATGCGATAAACAAGCGATAAGATAACCAAGAATCATGAAATAACTGAGCAAGTAGATGTGAGCGAGTATAGCCCATGAAAAAGCAAGATTAATCATGTAGATGTAAATTTGGTCTTTCATGAACAAGAATGTACGAGCAGGTAACTAGAAAGTACTTTACACAACCTTGTAAAGGCTATGCATTAACAAGCATGTAAATTTCATAACGAGCCTCGTGGTTTTCACTCATTTATAAGAGAAAGTACTCCCAGCGTAATGTGACGCCAGTATCATCGTACCATATGGTTTATAGCACATTCCCGACAATCCGTCGAGGGGACTAGCATGGAGCCCTTGGACACAATCCATGCCCGGTCTTGCATCTTCAAGTTATAAATCCAGCTACTTCCACGAGATATAACAATAATGTCGGCCAATAATTCAATTCCAAGTTTCATGATCAAGTAACCAAGGCATAGAACGTACCAAAATTTGATATGAGTTCAAAGAATGATTTAAAAGAATATTAGACTCCGGCGGCATTCCGGCTGCATAACAATATTTTAATTAAGTTTCATACCTTAACATTAACTTGTTAAACATATGTTGAGACTCTAGATAATCCGAAGACCACCTAGGAACTCAAGGAAACTAACCCCAAAGCTCAAACCTCAGGTTAAACAAGTTTAGAGATAAAGCGGTCGTTTACTGGAAAGTTTCATGCAGAAAGCGGTAAGAGTCTAGACCATTTCATGACTAGAGTCAACGCGTGAAAAAGAAGTGTCAACGTAGGAAAACCTTCTGGAGCTTTAGTGGTCTAGTGAATGGCCGCTTGGTGCCTTTTAGCAGTCGTCCATAGGGCTGCTAGGGTCCAGAATACATAAAACACCGGTAAAGTGCTTTCTAGACAATTGGTTTTGATGGTACAACCAGCTCGGCGTCCTAGTGAGAATCCCAACCTCGCGAAGTCTTGTGGAGGTCTTGAAACATAATCCCCTAGTCCGACAGAAGGATTATATCCGGCGGATAGGTTCATAAGTCCAAGAAAGTGTGCTTATAAGTGCAAAGTGTAACTAATGGTCACATACCGGTGTATATGCCATGTACTTAAGAAAATGACTCAAGAGATAAGAAAGGATCGTGATAAAACAGCGATCAAGTTAAAACTAGACAAGTCATGAACCATGTAAAATTTAATGTAATTATAAGAGTATATGGTTTTGGCATGAATTTAACAAAAGTTTAAAATAATCCCAACGTGTATAACATGAAATCAACTAGGATGATTGATCAACATATCCAAGTACAAGAATACAATATTTAAAACAAGTGTAAAACATAATTAGCTAAGCTTATCATATGATATTTAGGGCTATTCTGTATTATGTTTTGGATTAACATAAACACAGAACTCAGAAAACGTAAGCGGTCATGTGAGGATCGTTTTATTGGGCCTAGCAGTCTATCGCAGGGCCGCTAGTGATTACAGGCGGTCTTCAGGAAGACCGTTTCCTCCTGTTTACGGTAAATAGCAATAAAAACTAAAATATGGCTACTCTAAGGTAAATAGATGCATGGAAAATGACATAAAAATATTTAATAAAACATGCCAGAAGAAAGTTAGGCCAAGAATATGCATAGGGCAATGTAGATTAAGTAAGAATTACATCCTTTTTATTAAAGGGTTAGACTCATGCATGAAAAATGAACTAGTTAATAAAACACAAAATACTCCACGTGCAATGCATGAAATCGACTGGAAATTGAGGGTTTTTTACTTCTAAGATCATGTTTAAGCCGTTCATGAGATAACATATATCTGGTCTTGTCTTTAAACAATGAATTAAGGGCTGAAAGGTGACCCTAGTTCTTGCTTATCTTGAACTGAATCAGCAACTTCGTGGCCTTCTAACTCTTGATTCCCTTTACCTATGACCACGCAATTTTAAGGGTAAGAAGAGGGTACTATAAGGTACAAATAACTCTAAAGAACCCCTATCTAATTACCTCGTTTAGGGCTTCTATCTTGCAGATCAATCTGGCCCGGTCGCACAATTTTCTGAGATTCTTGTACTGAACTAGCGACTTTGCAAGCTTCTATCTTCCTGATGGCTTGATCTCCTAAGACGAAATTTTGAGTGACGTTAGACCTTACTATTATAAACAAATTCTTCTAAAGAACATATCTCTAATTCGTCCTCGTTACCTTCGTTCCACGCGAGCCAAAAGTAAGGGTCGTGCAAGTTGGTTTTTGGTCTATTTATAGAGTTAGCTAGGGTTTCCATGGATTAGAACAAGCATAGAGTCCTCATTAGGTCATAAAATCGATCTAAATCTATCTTAGAACCTTCTCGCTAGTAGATTGCATCGATCCATCTTTTCATGTCTTCTTCTATTCACAGAATCTGCAGTGCTTAGCGGTCTAGTCTAGACCGTTTTTAGTTCCCATGCGGTCGCCCGATAGACCATTTCCATTGTTGGGCGCCGAATTTGAACAGTTTCAAACTCTTTTTATATTATCTCCTATTTATCCCTTAAAAGTCCGATAAATGGAAATTTATCCGAAATTATCATATTCTAAGTCTTATGGGCTTGGTTTTGGGCCATTTGGGCCTATTTAACACATTAGATTCATTTAAATAAAAATTGGACTTTGATAATTAGATTTAATTAACTATAATTCATTTAATAGCCCATTAACCTTCAATTAATTCTATTTATTTCTAGAAAAATCTTAGAAAATATGAATATATTTCTAGAAAATTAAAAAAATATTATTTACAAAATCTTGGGGTATTAAAGAGAGAGAGGTTTCGTGTGCTTGAATTTTGAAGGAGAGAGAAAATTATGACAAAGGGGGAGAAAAAGAGGGAGAGAATATTTGTGTTCGTTCATTTCAATTTGAGTGCTCGTTGGTTGGTTTCTTGTGGAAGGGAGAGAGAGAGTTTGAAATTTCAAGTAGCTTCAATCAAAGTTCATAGAGAATATATGTAAATAAACTTAGCCAAAACAACACAGTTACACTCACGTGATTGCTTTTGATTGCTTTTGCTAATGAGTTTCTACACTTTGCGTGATTATTTTTGCAAATGGGTTTTTCTCCGCAGAATGCATCTAGATCTTTTATACTCAGTCATTTACCTGACAGATCTCTGGTATATCAAAAGGTGTTTGTTGGAATGATAGGTTAAGCCTATCATAAAGACAACATTTTGTGATTTGGATCTTCGGATTAATATCTCTGTCTAGTATCAAAAATTTATCAGATGTCATAGATTATATTAGATCGAAAAAGATTTATTTCAAATCTGAGCTTCTTTCTTTGTCATTTTTTTATAATGCAAAATCAACCCTATAGAATTCCGGATTTGTGGATGATAAATGAGCTCTCATCTCTTGAATGATGATCTATGGTTATCATGTCATATCTTGGTTTAATTTATAGTTTCCTCCTCTTTTATTGTACTTTTTGCTAATGACTGGATGACTGGACAAATGCTGCAAATTTTACTCCTTACTTGCTTTTTGATCATGGCAAAGGGGGAGAAAAATGTGGCTTATTCTAAAATGAGAAGCAAAATGTGAATGTGAATGTGAATGCTTGATTTAATTGAAAAGTGGTTTATTACAAAATGAGAAGCAAAATGTGAAAGCTTGATTGAATTGATTATGGTTGCAATTGATGATCATTTTTGAGTTTGTTGCTTGAACTTACAATAAAGTTTTGCCATCATAAAAAATGGAGAGATTGTTGTGCCCCAGGTGCTTTTGATAATGACAAAACTTTATGAATGAACTATGAATAGAAAGTGAGTATACTTTGATAAGCTTCATTAATTAACAAATACATTGCTAGTTTCATTGTGAAATCATGTTGTGTTTTGATGAAGAATGCAAATGATGGATTTTATACACTTGATGAAATCTTGAATGGTTCCAAAATTTGTTGAGATTTGATTCCTCTTCTGGTGTGAATGCTTGATTCATATATTGATGACAATCTCACTCTAAATAAGTAATGGATAAGTTTTAACTTCATATTTTGGCTCATTGTGTGAGTTACTGTTTAATCTTTCTCCAAGTGTTTGTAAGGTCCAAAAAGAGCCCAAAAATGTCATGGACATCAATCTAAGGTATGTTGGACATAATGGGTGAAACATACACTAATTTGGTTCAATTTTATGTTTTTCAGGAGAACCGATCGACCTGAGCAAAGGGTTGGTCGACCTGAACTAGCCAGAAGCAACAAACATGTTGAAATCAAGTAGCAGGGTCTAGCCGGTCGACCAACGGAGCTGGTCTGGTCGACTGAATTTCCCAGTACCCAGCACATGGTCCGGTGGACTAAATTTCCCAATACCCAGCACATCCGATGTAAGACCCGTAGAATTCAAATTTCCTATGAGATCTCAAAAAAATATTAAAATTAATGAGTTTAGAAGCTTTCAATGGGCTTAATGGGCCTAGTTTAGTGGATTTATGCATTTGTATAAGTATTTAGTAATAAAATAAGGCATATATGTAATTTTGCTTATATTAAGCCATTAATGCAATTTAAAGTTTTTTCACAAAAAAAAATATTACATATCAAATATGTTTTTGAGAACCCACGTTGGGCTCTCTCTCCTCTCACCATCTCTTTCTCTCCCACGGTCGCACATCCCTCTCCCCTTACTTCTCGGTGGTGTGATCACTTTGGGACGCTGCAGGAAGCGTGGAAGGTGTCCTTGGCGAGCCCAGGATGCAGGGAGATCGGTGTTGTCGTCGTGGAGACGACGGTGGAGCGTGGAGGTAGAAAACCACTAGAGAAGGACGCGACCTCCTCAGCTTGAACGGCGAGGATTCGGCGTTCTTGGCTTAATCCAAGTAGAGGGATGGATTCCTCACCTCGTTAGGATTGTTTCCCCACCCCCTGGCGTGTGAATGGCCAGCCGTATAGCATGAACATCGTCGCCATGTCTTCGGAGCATGAACTTTGTCATTTATGTTTTTGATCCACCATGGCCATTGTAATTATGTTTTCTGGGCATATAAATGTTGTATGATGAATGTGGGTTGATGAATGGTAGGTTTAGACATGTTTTCCCATCAATTTGGATCGATTGGGAGGGAACTCCATCAAGTTTCCCATGATTTGGGCTCTCTGGACGACTAGCGGTCGTTCCAGAGACCGCTTCTGAAACGGCGTATGGCGGTGGACCTTCCCGTTTTTACGCTAGACTGTTTCACTGGTGTAGTGGCCCATTGATACACTATCTCATGACCATAGCGGCCGACGTTTTGACTGCGTACGACGATGACTCTGTAAGGCGGTTGAGCCTCGCAGCTCACTTCTAGACCATTTATACCTCTGGCGGCTTATCGTATAACCGCTTGCAAATATCGACCGCGTGAATACTTTTAAATCTGTAGGGCGGTGTGAGCCTAGCGGCTCATTAGTAGACCGCTTAGCATCATTTGGCAGCCAGTCGTTCGACCATTTACGACTGTAGCGGCCCTAAATTAGACCGCTTCTTTCCTGCATATTTCAAATTCAATCTTATTTATTTAATTATGCGTTTTAATACTGCATGTTCGCCATGTTTAAACATTTTTACAAACTATGGCACATTAATAGAGTTATATCCTTTATATTTTTCCATGCTGTGATGATAATATGAACACGTTAAATAATGTATTGATCCCATGATCATCCTTTCCAGCATATATTTTATCATATTTTCATCATATTCATCTGATTATGTGCTTAAGGTTGTATGTTTAGCATGCTTAGACACTGTTATAAATTGTGATATGTTTCAATATCGCATTGAAATTTACCTTGAATTGTAACATGTTTTTATATTCCATTAAAGTTGACTTCTTATCTCTATTTGACTAATCCACTAGACGTAGCCTAGCGACATCGAGTCGACCCACCTAGGAGGGGTGGCTAGGTAGTCCCGATATACGATTTTTAAGCTAGTTACCGTGGGCCCCCGTGCTTATTAGTAGTGTCCAACTGGGGGGAAAACTAGTTAGAGGCCTGGCTCAAGGGAATGAGCTTGTGTGTGCAAACGTGGTCAGGGGCTTGGACTAGCACCGACGGGTGTAACCCTGACTAGTCACTCGTTACTATTGTCCCTTGCACTTACTACGGTGTCTCCTGTTGTCATGTTTTTCACGAGTGAGAGACACCTGAGATGCAGTGTAAGCCGTCAGTGGATGCATCTGGTCTTGCTTCTAGTGGCTTCTTTCACTCTCCTATCAGATGGATTATAGGAACTTGACTCAAATGGATATTAAACTACTTTTATATTCGTGTAAAGGTTCTCGAATATATTAGAATATTTTTACATATTCATTTAACGGTCTTCAAATATATTGAATATCGAAATATTCTTATTTATATGTTCGTTCCCATGTTATAGAACATATAGTAGAATGTAATCAATTAAATGGCTAGTTTAATTTAAGTGTCAATTCTTGATATTCATGTTTAGCTTTCATTACTTCTCCATGTGACTTATTAAATTCTCATGAGGAATGTGTAATTCTCGTACGTAATTATATGTCTTTATGGTGTCTAGATTTGCAATAAACTGTTAATCTTCATTGAATGAGTGATATCCTGATTTATTGTCTTTCTAGTAATTCTTAATTATTTAAATATGTGAAATCTCTTGTAATGTTTGCTGCGAGGTAGGGATCTGCGTGACCCCTACTGTGCCAATGAAATGAGGCTCACCCTTTGTGGTTACAGGTGAAGCGCGATAGGCTTGACTTTCAAGTGTGGTTTGAAGACTATCGATAGGTCAACCAGCACGTGTTAGTTGGGGTATGCCCCTAGGCTCTGTACTCTTCTTTTGAGTTGTACTTTGGGATATTGTACAGTGACTAGACTACTGTCTTATTTAAAGCATGTAAACGATGTAAATTATATAGAAAAAAAAGAAATTTTAAATTTCAGTTCCTTCCTTCCTGCACTTACTTTAGATTGTTATGCATCCCACGACAAACCTTTTATCCCTTTAAGGAGCTTTTCCGCTCTTGGGACGCCTCGCAGGATCAAAGTGGTATCAAGTTTACCCGGTATCCGGACCCTGGGTCGTCACAGATGGTATCAGAGCATTGTTGTGGTGGTGTATAGGAATGTAAAGTAAATGAAGTGATTGCTACTCCAGAAGTCTCGTACACTCATCTGCTGGTTTAGGTTATTCTATGTTTTCCTCTTAATCTTTTCCTTTTGTGTGTTTAAGATTTCCATGGCGCGGCGAGAAGAAGTTCGGCTTCCGGTGGAACAGGCATCGAGGGCTCCTATAGTGTATGACAGACTACTACCTTTGCCCACTACTGTAGTCCCTGAAGCACCGAGACCGACTGATCTGTTCTTATCATCTCAGTTTCTAGCTTTGCGACAAGAAGGATTTCCAGTTGCTACTTATGCGGCCAGATTCAGAGAGTTGAGCAGGTTCACACCACCTATCATGATTAATCAAGTAATATTGACCTAACAGTTCATCGCAGGGTTGAGGTCAAAGATCCGTCGTACTCTTATGATGGCTGGTGTGAGTGATTTGGAATCAACTATCCGGGCTGCGGCTATCTTGGAGATGGACTTTTTGAGGGTTTAGGAGCAGATTCGAGTGGCACAAGTTCATCAGGGTGACCCATAGCGACTTCCTGTGCAGCAAGTGATGTTACCTAGGCCTTCTACATCTGTTCCGAGTCAACCTCAGGAGGGAAAATAGAAGCAAAAGTTTAGGCGGATGTTTAGAAGATCTAAGAAGCAGCTTGACCAGCAAGTTTCAACTGGTGATGTACTACAATGTGCACCTTCTCAGCGGTAGGGGTTGGTTATGAGTCAGCCAAGGACATGTCCGAAGTGTGGTGAATACCATTTGGGTAAACCGTGTTTAATGCCAATGGTGTGCTTCCGGTGTGACCAGGTAGGACACGCGGTCCGTGATTGTCCTTTGAGACTTAAGCAGCCCATGTAGTATCCTTATCCCAGACAAGTTCATCTGGAGGTTGTTGCAGCCAGGATTTGTTTTGCGTGCACTCAAGAGGGCCATGAGGCGAGTCAATGCCCGTTTCATAGTTGCTATAGATGTGGTCAGGCGAGACACTATCTCCGTGAGTGTCCCCAGCCATCTCATTAGCGTGGCTTAGTGATAGTGGAAGTGTCACATGCCTTTGTTAGGCAGGCATGGGAGGTTCATCTTGGAAGGTTTGGTTATGATTTTTGTATGGCTTTGTTTAAGTTTTTGAAATTGATGTTTTGCTCCATAATTTTTGTGTATTGCGTGTATGTTGAGGTTTTACTTTAGTCTTAGAGAATGGTTCCTAAGTTCTGAGATGCTGTAGGTGCAACTGAGTGAGACTTTTGGTGCAAGGTTATCCTAAGGAGTTGTCTTAGTTTTTTGAGAACGTAATTGATCTCCTCGTAGTTAGATAGGAATTGACACTTTGTTTACGCTTCTATGTGAATTTGGTGTTCGGTATTGTTATTTATTGTATTTAGTACTCCATTCTTAGCGTAAGGATAGGTTTTACATGGAGTAGTGATTAGTAGACTTTTATGGCTATTTTATTTTGTTTATGTCTCCGTTCGAGTGAATTAGAGACTATTTTTGGAGGCATTGTGTTTTGTGTTTAGGTGCGTTCTTCCCATACCTTGTGATTAGTAGTCCTAAATTTCGAGGATGAAATTTCTGTAAGGAGGGAGGGACTGTAAGACCCGTAGAATTTGGATTTCTTATTAGATCTCAAAAAAATATTAAAATTCATGAGTTTAGAAGCTTTCAATGGGCTTAATGGGCCTAGTTTAGTGGATTTATGCATTTGTATAAGTATTTAGTAATAAAATAAGGCATATAAGTAATTTTGCTTATATTAAGCCCTTATTGCAATTTGAAGTTTTTTCAAAAAAAAATTATTATATATCAAATATGTTTTTGAGAACCCACGTTGGGCTCTCTCTCCTCTCACCCTCTCTTTCTCTCCCACGGTCGCACGCCCCTCTCCCCTTGTTTCTCGGTGGTGTGATCACTCCGGGACGCTACAGGAAGCGTGGGAGGTGTCCTTGGTGAGCCCAGGACACAGGGAGATCGGTGTTGTCGTCGTGGAGACGACGATGGAGCGTGGAGGTGGAAACCAGCGAGAGAAGGATGCGACCTCCTCGGCTTGAACTGCGAGGATTCAGCATTCTTGGCTTAATCCAAGTAGGGGGGTGGATTCCTCACCTCGTTAGGATTGCTTCCCCACCCCCTGGCGTGTGAATGGCCAGCCGTATAGCATGAACATCGTCGTTATGTCTTCGGAGCATGAACTTTGTCATTTATGTTTTCGATCCACCATGGCCATTGTAATTATGTTTTCTGGGCATATAAATGTTGTAGGATGGATGTGGGTTGATGAATGGCAGGTTTAGACATGTTTTCCCATCGATTTGGATCGATTGGGAGGGAACTCCATCGAGTTTCCCGTGATTTGGGCTCTCTGGACGACTAGCGGTCATTCCATAGACCGCTTCTGAAATGGCGTATGGCGGTGGACCTTCGCGGTCTTACGCTAGACCATTTCACTGGTGTAGCGGCCCATCGATAGATTGTCTCATGACCTTAGCTGCCGACGTTTAGACCACGTACGACCGTTGACTCTGTAAGGCGGATGAGCCTCGCGGCTCACTTCTAGACCATTTATACCCTCTGGCGGCTTATCATATAACCGCTTGTGGACCCTTCGCGGCCCAATAGGCGGTGTGAGCCTAGCGGCTCATTAATAGACCGCTTAGCATCATTTGGCGGCCAGTCGTTCGACCGTTTACGACTGTAGTGGCCCTATATTACACCGCTTCTTTCCTACAGATTACAAATTCAATCTTGTTTATTTAATTATGCGTTTTAATATTGCATGTTCGCCATGTTTAAACATTTTTACAAACTATGGCACAATAATAGAGTTATATCCACTATATCTTCCCATGCTGTGATGATAATATGAACACGTTAAATGATGTATTGATCCCATGATCATCCTTTCCAGCATATAGTTTTATCATATTTTCATCATATTCTTCTGATTATGTGCTTAATGCCGTATGTTTAGCATGCTTAGACACTATTATAATTTGTGATATGTTTCAATATCGGATTAAAATTTACTTTGAATTGTAACATGTTATTATATTCCATTAAAGTTGACTTCTTATCTCTATTTGACTGATCCACTAAACGTAGCCTAGCGACGTCGAGTCGACCCAGCTGGGAGGGGTGGCTAGGTGGTCCCGATATACGGTTTTTAAACTAGTTACCGTGGGCCCCCGTGCTTAGCAGTAGTGTCCAACTGGGGGGAAAAACTAGTTAGAGGCATGGCTCAAGGCAATGAGCTTCTATGTGCAAACGTGGTCAGGGGTTTGGACTAGCGCCGATGGGTGCAACCCTGACTAGTCACTCGTTACCGTTGTCCCTTGAACTTACTACGGTGTCCCATGTTCTCGTGTTAGTTGTTGTGCCCATGTGATCATTTGAGTCTTCCTATGGTTTGGGTCATTCGACATCATCTTGTGGTCATTTGAGTTATTGGATATTCTTGGTTTTGATAATAGCTAAACACTATAAGTCATTATTATTTTCCACTCTCATATGACTGACATACATGATGTTTTTTTCATGACAGATATGCCAATGAATGGACAAGGAATTGAGTAGAAATGGCAAAAGTGAAAGCTCAATGATTGCGCCCTCGCACGTGGATCGACCTGCGCGGTCAGGTCGCGGGGGTCAAGGGGGCAGCGCCCCTTGCCGGTGTTTCCGGGGGCGGAGCCCCCGGAACAAAATTTTGATTATAGGAGCAATATAATCAATAGAAATCTTCAAGACTGTCAAGGTTGATACCACAGATGAGAACGGGCTGCTAAAGGACTCAAGCGACGGAGCTAAAGAGGTTAACGGATCGACTCGGGAAAACCCGGGGTCTGCCCAGCTGGCAGTCGACCGCCAGCACAGGGGCGGTTGACCGCCCCAGCCAGCAGACCACTGTATACACGACTCTCAGTGGCGGTCGACCGCCAGCCCAGTAGCGGTCGACCGGAAATACCAGGGACTAAAAATCTACAGCGTTTCTGAGTAGCGGTCGACCGCCAGCTTCTGCAAGTTGACCGTCAACTTCTGCAGGTCGACCGCCAGCCCCGAGCCATCAATTGTTGACTTTATTTTTCACTTCGAGAAGGACCATTCTCCTTCGATTTCTTTAATCCCAAAGTCACCCAATCACCCACAAAATGTGGATCTGGTCTAGGGGGTTTCTATAGACCATTCAAATGCTATAAAACACATACAAGAGGGTTAGAAACCCTAAGGCTTTTATTTAGATCAAAGGAGATCAAGGGAGGCTTGTGGAGGCTGTTCAAGGGAGATGGTACTGTAGCCGTGAACAGTACTTCGTGAAGAGATCTTCATCCATTCCAAGGGATTCAAGCCTAGATTTGAAGCTATCTCAACCTCCAAGGAAGCAAGATGCAATCAAGGCTCTCAAGGGTGATCTAAACTGCATCAAACTCTTCATCAACTCAAGGAGATCAAAAGGAAGATCAAAGTTACATCCATAGTCTTCTTCATCAACTCAAGGAAGATCATCTCTCAAGGAAGAAGACACCATCAAAGCATCAGATTCAAGCTCCTGCAACTCAGACAAGATCTTTTTACTTTGAGCATATTCTATATCTTGTTTGAGTGATTTCTATTTGTTCTCTTTTCATTTCATACAAACGATTGAAACTGAAGATCATCCCTACCGGTGGTTAGTAGGAAGGTAATCGAAAGTTGTTCGATCTGCGGTGTTGACGTCCCTACCTGTGATTAGTAGGAAGGCAATCGGAGGTCTTTTCGATTTGCGGTTCAGTGCGTGGCACTAGTGGAGCCTTACTGAATTTGGTGAGGGGTCGACGTAGGACTGGAGATTCAGTCCGAATCACCTTAAAATCCTTTGTGTTGTGGTTTGATTGTGTGATTTATTTGTGATAGATGCATGCTTAGGTTCAACCTCCATATTGCGAAATCATATTTCTAAGCAAATCATTTTATACGTTACCAAGCTAGTTATATTTCGTTGTGATTTGTTCTATCTAGCTATATAGAGGGTTGCATTGCGTGAAGAGGGGCAGATCTATTCACCCCTCCCCTCTAGATCCGCTGTCCACTACTCAACAGGTGGTATCATAGCCTAATCTCTCATTATGGGGTCCAACGACCTTGAGGGAAATGGTGGATTAGCATCCAAAGGTTTTTTACCTGAAGGACATTCTGTTAATAGACCTCCTTACTTTACTGGAACTAATTATCCTTATTGGAAACATCGCATGCAGGTGTTCATTCGCGCCCAAGACTACGAACTTTGGCGAGTTATCAGCAAAGGTCCGTATGAGCTTACGGATAATGAGGAACTGTGGACCAAAGAACAAATAAGACAATCCACTGTCAACTGGAGTGCCAAACACATCATGCAGTGCTCACTCCATCTAGTAGAATTCTCAAGAGTGGCTACCTGTGCAACGGCAAAATAAATGTGGGACAAGTTAGAGGTAATTTATGAAGGAACCTCTCAGGTACGAGAAATGAAAGCCAATATTTTAGTTTCCGAATATGAAATGTTCCGCATGAAGCTTGATGAGTCAATTCAAGATATGTATGCTTGATTAACTGTGCTTACAAATAGTTTGACTGATTTGGGAAAGAAATATTCAGTGCAAGAAATTGTAAGAAAACTTCTCAGATCATTGACTCCATCATGGCACACGAAGGCAACCGTGGTTGAAGAATCCAGAGATCTCGCAACTACTAAGGTAGATGAACTCATTGAGTCATTGATGACCTATGAGATCAACCTTAAGAACAAAGAGGTTGAGGCACCTAAGAAGAAGTCCCTAGCTCTTAAAGCAGGACCCAACAGTCAAGGCACTTCTGATGAAGGTGAGGATTCGGAAAGTGAGCGAGATGAGGATGACGTAGCCATGCTCACACGTAAGTTCAAAAAAATTTTGAGAAAGGAAGGTAAGAGATTCATGAGAGGAATGTCAAAAGTTAAGAAATGGTTTCAAATCTAATTCTAAAAACTTTAAGAAATCTGACAAAATCATTTGTTATTCTTGCAGCAAACTAGGGCATTTCAAGACTGATTATCCTGACAAATTCAAAAAGGCTGACAAATGGAAGGGCAAGAAGAAGAACAAGGCCATGGTGTCCACCTGGAGTGATGAGGAAGAAAGTGATGGTGGAACTAGCTCCTCGGGCAAGGAAAAAGAAGATCTTTGTCTCATGGCCAGAGGTGATGAAGAAACTGAGGTAAACTCTCCATTTGAAAATTACACACTTGATGATTGGGAGAAAGCATATATATAGCTCATGAAAAAATATGACATGTACAAAAAGGAGAATAAATCATTGAAAAAGAAAATTAACTTCTTTGTGCATGATCATGATCTGAATGATAAGAATGCTCTACTTGAAATTGAAATATAAGATCTTAAGAAAATGATTGAGAACTTGGAGGAAGGAAGAAAAGAAATGGCTGACTTGGAAACTGAAAATGAAGATTTGAGAAATGAGATTGATAGCATGAAGCTAAAAATGCAAACCTATGAAAAGGATAGCAAATTGAGCAATGAAAAGTATGAAGCTGTCAAACAAGTCAACATTCAACTTCTTCAAAATATTAAAAACCTACAAAAAGAGTTGAAGGATAAACAACAATCTTTAGAAAAGTTTATGGATGGAAGACAAAACCTAGATGCATTGCTAGGAACTAGAATGAACCACAACAAAGATGGGTTGGGTTTTGATCCAACAAACAAAAGGCCATTTGGGGTAAAAACTGTCACATTTGTTTCATCTTCCGAAGCTTCCACCTCAAACACAACTCCCACACAAAACCAGCAAAAATAAAAGGAGAAAGGGAAAGAAAAGATTGAAGAGGCAGTCACTGAAATTCCCAAAAAGTCTGTCCAAAAGCCTAAAAAAGGTCGACCTTCCCCGCAGCATAGGTCAACACTTCCTTGGCCATTGCATGCTCAATCTTCCAAATATCACCATAACTGGATTGCACATTCATATACGCCAACACCACCCTACTTTTGGGGAAATTGTGATTCATGTGTTCACCAATCTTATAAGTCTCAATCCCCTAGGTGGCAAAATAATCACTTTCAACCCAAAACCAACCAACGGTCTCAATGGTTTAAGAAGCAAACTTCCTCAAACTTTCATAAAATTCAACAAAGAGCTTATAAACAAAATGTGAATATCAAAGCTGAAAATAAAAACCAAATCCCTGCTCTAAGCAAACAAAACATGAATGGTAGGAAGGTTTGGATTCCAAAAGAAATGGATTCATGTTTTGAAAATCTGAAGAGTTTGATGGGACCCAAATTTGGTTGGGTTCCAAACACAATTGCTTAATTACTTGTGCAGGAGTGTCTTGCAATCATGCATAACAGGTGGTACCTTGATAGCGACTGTTCAAGACAAATGACTGGAGACAAATCAAAATTTTATCTCTTGGAAGAAAAGGAAAGAGGATATGTCACATTTGGAGGGAACAACAAGGGAAAAATCATTGGAACAGGTAATGTAGGTAAGAACCTCTCCAACTCTATTTGTAACGTGCTGCTAGTTGAAGGTTTGAAATACAACTTGCTTAGTATAAGTTAATTGTGTGATAAAGGTCTCAAAGTGCTGTTTGACTCTCATGAATGTAGAATCCTTGAACCAAAATATGACAAGGTAAAATTTTCTGGTAAGAGAGTCAACAATATTTACATGATTGACTTAGATGATCTTGCTCATTTAAATCTTTGTCTTGCTGCACCAAAATCTGAACTTGCATGGTTATGGCATCGTAGACTACGTCATGCTAGTTATAATTTCTTACATAAACTATTAAAGCATGCAATGGTGAATGGGTTGCCTGAACTTTATTTTAAATAAGAAAATAAATTGTGTGATGCATGTGTCCTAGGTAAACAAACAGGAAAATCCTTCAAGGCTAGATCTGCAAACATGTCATCTAAACCACTTGAGCTGATTCATATGGATTTGTTTGGTCCAACCAGAACTGCTAGTTTAAGTGGTAGAAAATATGGATATGTCTTGGTGGATGATTACTCTAGGTTCACTTGGGTTTTCTTTCTTACGCAAAAAAATGATGCTTTTGATGAGTTTCAGGCACTCTATATGAAGATAAAGCAAGACGGTGAGTTCAAAATCTCCAACATTCAATCTGATCATGGTGGTGAATTTGAAAATGCTGACTTCTATAATCTTTGCAGGGCTGAAGGTATTTCACACCGATTTTCTTCACCAAGAACCCCAGAGCAAAACGGTGTAGTTGAAAGAAGAAACCGAACACTCATAGAGATGGCAAGAACAATGCTTGCCGAACGGCAACTCCCAAGGAAATTTTGGGCTGAAGCGGTAAACTCGGCATGTTATATTATCAACCGCTCTCGTAAGACCACACACCAAAAAGACTCCTTATGAGTTGCTGAAAGGTAAAAAGCCTTCTCTCACACATATGAAAGTGTTTGGGTCAAAATGCTTCATCCACAATAATGACAAAAGAGATTTAGATAAATTCGAGCCCAAGAGCGATGAAGGTATATTCCTTGGATATTCTGATAGATCTAGGGCTTATAGAATTTACAATGTTAAGAGTCAAACCGTGGAAGAATCACCCCATGTCTCTTTTGATGAATATCATGATGATTCTAACAATGATAACTCTTGCAGGAAAAATGATGAAGACGGGGAATTCCTAAGCATGAAGGACAAGAGTGATTCTCTACAAGAAGAAATAAAAGAAGATGGTGACCTAGCTGAATCAAGTAATGCAAGGGATCAAGCTCCAGTAGAAGGTAATGATGCTACAAACATTAGAATTCTTAAGGATCATCCTGTAGAAAATGTCATTGGTAGCTTGAATGACCCACCTAGAACAAGGTCACATTTTAGAATTGTGAAAGAATTAGATCAACTTGCTCTTGTCTCCCAGATTGAACCCAAGAGTGTTGATGAGGCATTAAAAGATGAAAACTGGATAAATTCAATGCAAGACAAGTTAAACCAGTTTGAAAGAAACAAAGTTTGGCATCTTGTTCCTAGACTTTCATCACAATCTGTCATACGCACTAAGTGGGTTTTTAGGAACAAACTAAGTAAGGATGGCAAGATAATAAGAAACAAGGCTAGATTGGTGGCTCAAGGGTTTAATCAAGTGTTTGGGGTAGACTTGAGGAATCTTATGCCCCAGTTGCTAGACTCGAAGCCATCAGAATTTTACTTGCCTTTGCATGCTCCCTTAGAATAAAGCTGTATCAAATGAATGTAAAAAGTGCTTTCTTGAATGGCTTGATCAAAGAAGAAGTCTATGTTGAGCAGCCCCCTGGCTTTGAGAACACTAACCTTACAGATTTTGTTTACAAGCTAGACAGGGCGCTTTATGGACTTAAGCAAGCACCAAGAGCTTGGTATGAGAGACTAAGCTCATTCCTCATTGAAAAAGGGTACACACGAGGTAAGGTAGACCAAACACTTTTCACCAAGAAGCAAGGTAAGAACATCTTGATTGTTCAAATTTATGTTGATGATATTGTGTTTGGTTCTACTAAATCTGAAATGTGTGAGGAATTTGCTAACCTCATGACTAGCGAATTTGAGATGAGCCTAATGGGAGAACTCCAATTCTTTCTCGGTTTCAAGTTAACCAAGGAGAAGATGGGTGCCTCATAAGTCAAGCCAAATACATCAAGGAGCTGCTGAAAAGATTTGACATGACAAATAGTAAAATAATTGCAACTCTTATGAGCACCACAACATCACTAGATTCGGATGAAAATGGTAAATTAGTGTATGCAAAGATCTATAGAGGTATGATCGGCTCTTTGCTTTATTTGACTACATCCCGACCAAATATCCAGTTTAGTGTATGCCTTTGTGCTAGATTTCAAGCTAGTCCTAGAGAATCTCACTTGACTGTCGTCAAACGTATCCTTAGATATCTTGTCGGCACTCAAGATTTGGGATTGTCGTATCTATCATCATGTGATTTATCTCTCATATCTTATTCTGATGCGGACTATGCTGGATGCAAGCTGGATCGCAAAAGTACTAGTGGCTACTGCCAGTTTATGGGCGGGTGTTTAGTTTCTTGGGCCTTCAAGAAACAACACTCTGTTGCGCTCTCAACCGTAGAGGCAGAATATGTTGCTGCGGGGAGCTGTGGCACCCAAGTGTTGTGGATTAAACACCAACTCCAAGACTGCTTAGTGGATCTTGGTTGTGTCCCGATTCTGTGTGATAACACCAGTGCTATCAACCTTGCAAAAAATCCAGTCCAGCACTCTAGGACTAAGCATATTGAGATTATGCATCACTTCATTAGAGATGAGGTCGTTAAGAAAAACTTAGAACTGTATTTTGTTGATACCCTAAATCAAATTGCTGACATTTTTCCCAAGCCCTTGTGTAATGACAGGTTTTCAACACTCAGAAGGGAGCTTGGTCTTTGCCGACCTCAGGCCATTAAAAATTGAAATGACGATTGTTGATTTGTTTTGCCTATCTACTCTTCTTGGGTTTTTGTGTGAACGTGATAAGATGACAAGCAAGTAATCAAAGACCTTCTCTTAACCTATGAACATGTGACCATGAACCTAGGCAATCAAAGCTAGCTCTAGCATGGGCATGCTATCTCAATCAAAGTAAGCTAAGGAAATAAAGAAAAGCACGCGTCGGGGCGTGGAGCAAGGAATAAATAAAAACACACCGCGAGGGTGGAACAAGCAAGAAAATAGAAGATATGAGATGCGAGAGAGAAAGCTAATGCCCAATACTAAGAAAGATGTGATCGCCACCAAAGTAAAAACAATTCAAAGACCTGAAAATACCTCGAAAATAGGTGGATGAAACACCTGCCCACGGGAGAGAAATCCAAAGAAGACCTACAGGTCAGCTGAAAGTAACGGCCAGAACCCTGTGCGTCACTTGGAAGTGACGGTCGCTCGATAGACTGCTGGAAGAATCTGACGCGCCTACACGAGACCGTCAAATAACCGGCAGTAGCAAAGCGTGAATCCTTTTAACTCCAACTCTTCCAGCCGGCTAGAAGACTTGGGCCTCGTGCTGGTGGACCTGTAAACCTGCCAAAGACATGGAAAGCAATAGAAAATAACCCAAATTAGCCCTTTAGACAATATAGCATCAATTCTTCAATAAACACAATATCATCAAAAGGAAAGGGAAATACCAGGAGGTTTTGGTTTTTTTTAACCCCTCTGGGCGTTTTAAAAGATTGGGAGGAAGTTTAGATGATGAAAACCAGTGAAAAATGTGGAGAAAGGAGAGAAATAATGCTTATGATGAAAGGGAGATAGAAAAGGAATTCAATATGCAAATATGAACTTTGGAACCAAGAGGAACAGATACTCCCTTCACCAGGCAGCAAACGAACGTGAGAAGCACTTCTCCTTGATCAATCGTGGCTCTAAAATGCGGCAGCACTTCGTCGCAAAAACTAGAATTCCCTCCTTAGGACCATGAAGTCAAGGGTTCTATTTATAGACCCTCAAACCCTCAGGTCGAGCAGAGGAAAATCCAGCAAGATAAAGGGATAACTCTTAGCAAATCCTTGAAGATAATATCACCAAGAGTTCATAGAATCAAACAGAAGGTCCTGAGGATTAGATTTGGAAGAGATATCGTCAATCCAAGTTCTTATCTCGACCACGGAGTAGCAGAGAAAAGGCCTGAACTGCCAGGACTTTCTGAAGGAAGTAATGGCTGCACGACAGACCGCCACAGTGAAATAACGCATCAAGGAACATCCGTTACTTTCAACCTTATCCCCAAAGAGATAAGATCAACAGGAAGAAGATCAAAATAATAGGACTCTGTAAAGAAAGCAACGGCCAAGGCATACGGCGTCAGAATGAAACAACGGCTGCACGACAGACCGTTATATTCAACATATAAGCCAAAGGATAAGCTTTGGAACAAGACCTTAAGCTTCAGGACTCTTCAAGGAGCAACGGCCCAGGACCCATCCGTTAGAAGGAAGAAACGCGCCTGGGACAGACCGTTATTATCAATGGAGTTCAAAAGAAGGAATGAAGGTTTTGCTAAGCTTTAGTCAAAATGAAATGCCACAAAGAGCCACATCCGATCAAGGAGTCAAGACCCAAGAAATGATCTTCAGCTAAACAAAGAGACTCGATGAAGAGTGAACAACTCGGAGCATCATATATAATGAATAAAGAGATGACCCGACTTATTGGTCATAAAACGGGTGTCAACAGATGCCCCTCCTTAACGTCCTCTTTGCAGGGGAGCGAGCGGAGGTGAAGCAAAAGTAAAATGGAACATGGAGATGAAGCGGGAACGAAGTGGAGTGGATCAAAAAGAGGGCGTTAAGGTAAATGACACCCGTTCTCAACGAACAAGCGACAGGAACTTCCCGGAAAACTTCGAACTGATCACGAGGAACTAGCCAACCAAAGAATGCAAGTCTAGAGGAACTAACAACTAAGGAACGGAAACACTGCTGGCCGCCGGAGGTAACAGAAAATGGAAAAGAGTACTGACTAAACTCCAGACCGGGATCTTCTGCCAACTAGATCAAGCGACAGATCGAAGGAAACCTTCTAATTCAGAGTGGAATAATTCTCCTTTATTCGAGATTAAGAACATAGCCATTCACCATCATTGAGACACCTGGGACATATGAAGTTTCACGAATGCTTAAAGAATGCGTATGATGCATGCTGGGCTAAAGGAAAAAGTAATCATCAAAACGATTGCAAAGAAAGATAAAATAACATGATACTCGAGAATAGTATTGCTAGACCGAAGAAATCAGGGTCAGGACACCATCTGCAACCACGGCGTGCAAGACAGAACCATCGTCCCCAAATTTTTCCAACCTAACAGTCTATCCAACGATTAAACATGTGAACTTAGATCATCATCATTTTTGTTTAAGGGGAACATCAGATCCCAGAACACACGAATGACCAGCCGGTTCTCGAGATAATATATCGTAGCTAACATATAGTACTGCATTAAGGGATAAGGGAACAAGATACAATACCTGACTTACCTGCCTGACGAACGGCAGAGCGTGACTTTGTTCATAAATTCCTTCATGGAAAGAAGTTAGCCAATAACAAATATGAACACGAATCAACGCATAACCATTTGTACATGCGAGAGGCATCAATAATGAACAACATGGAAGGAAATGGAATCATTTTGACATCAATTAGACCATTTAATTCATCAAGAAACTTGCAAGTTTGTAACGGTCTAGTGTAAGGGCGTCACACCAAATAACGGGCCAGCACTGGGCCGTCAAAAACCAGGCGGTTCACATTCTCCAATAAAACAGGGCCAACACATTTAACGATCGAAGACAGACGCGTCAGAAGGATGTAACGGTCGGTCGATAGACCGTCACATTTCCTGAGCGTTAAAAAATAAATAAAACCCGAACGGTTATGGCCCATTCATTCATCATTCAAAACCCTCAAAAACCTCCACCGAGAAAACCTCCGACGATTCCAACCCCCACCACCACCATGGCCGGCGACGAGGCACCCCAGCCGCCTCCACAGAAGAGGGAAAGAGGGAAGAAGAAGGCCATACGGCGGTTTCACCGCCGGCTCGAACTGGAAGCAATCCCGCCGGTGGAAGAAGAACAACCGGTGAGAAGAAGCACAAGGGAGGAAGATGAAGCTCCCACAGCCGTGGAGGACCAAGGAGAAGCCCCATTGGGTGAAGAAGATCCCAAAGAACCAGCCAAGAAGAGGAGAAGGGGCATGGACCATGAGGTAGGTCCCCTCACCCTAACTTCAATTTTTGATTTTTTTTTGAATTTTATTTGTGAATGCATGCGGGGTTGAGCGGTAGAAATGGGTCCACGAACCCATTAGGAATGATTGTAGGCCATTTGGCCAAGGTGAGAGATCACGGGGATGCAAAGGAAAAAACCCAATAGCAGACAATGTGACGGTCCTGTCAGCGACCGTCACACGCCTGACGCGCCACCCTGAGTGCGTCAGAAACAAGTGACGCCTCACCCCAGGGCCGTTACATCTACCAGGGACTCAAACTATTTTTAGGGTTTTCAATTTCAAATTTTTATTTTGTTATCATTTTGAAATGCTTATGCAATGTTTTTATGATGCAACCAACTAACTTATGATCTAAATGACATTCAGGGAAAGCGAAGATCAAGGATCTCCTGGCTGCAGATCCGGGCAGTGTACCAGGCATTGCCCGACTTCCAGAGAGAACGACTGGCCGGGATGGGATTCGCCGAGGTGCTCAGCATCGAGGTGATCCGGATGGACACACCCTTGCTGTACGCGTTGCACAAGAGGTGGGACCCGATCAGCAGGGCGTTCATCTTCCCGTGGGGCCACATGATCCCCACACTAGAAGACATAGCGAGGATTACAGGATTGAGAGTCCACGGAGTTGCAGTGACAGGATGGACATATGGTGATTACTGAGAGATGGCACAGCAGCTGCTCGGGTTGGATTTGATTAGACCGGGACAGTCCTCATCTCAACTCTCGAGATCAGTACTGCAGGAGAGCTTGGGGTTGAGAGGAGCAGCGATTGCCGTAGGAGAGCTACCCGAGGAGCATCTGGGCAGAGTGATAGACCAGGTGCGCCCTCACGTGGCGGCGAAGGCAGGACCTGAGGGAGATAAAGTACTACGATGCTTCCTGATGTTGCTATTCGGGAAGCTCCTCTTCTCGACTCGAGCGGACGTCATCAGCTACAGACTGCTTCCGATGATAGAAAAATTGCACAGAGTCAGGAGATATGCATGGGTAGCAGCAGTGCTCGCGTTCCTGTTCGAGTCCCTCAGCACGACGGATCGACAGACGATGCTGGGCGGCTTCTCACCTTTTCTGCAGGTGAGTGCAATTTAAATGCTTTATATATTATGCAAAAAATGTCATGCAAATGACTATGCAATTTGACTGACTTGATTTCTAAAATGCAGATCTGGAGCTACATGTACCTCCCGGGCATCGGGAGAGGCACACTACTCCACCCCGGCCGCATCCTGATCGCGAGGCGATGGACGGTAGCGAGGGACACAAGGTCGATCATCAGACTGACCCGGACGATCTAGGACGACCTGGACTCCTACCCACACACGTCGGTAAGTCCAGAACTCGAAATGATTTCTACATGCTTTTAAATGCTTCTACACGCCTTTAAATGCTTTATTAAATACTTCTACATGTTGTCAATATTTCTAAAAATGTTAATGAATGGACTGAATGCTTTCAGGTGAGATGGACCCCGTACCGCGGCGAGGGTTACACGGGTCAGCCGTGGGTGGAGGCGGCCTTGTCGTACCAGGGACGAGATATATGGTTGCATTGCATCCATATCATTGAGCCTCTACACTATAGGCTGATCCTGCGGACTCGGGGACTACACCAACCCGAGGTGACCTTTCCACGCCGTAGTGATGACCGCCCAGGCAAGTCGGCAAGGGGTATCAGCGGCAATGTGGATTGGTGCGCTCGGAAGGCGAAGTACGTCCACGATTGGAACAAGCGGGGCTGGGCGGTGAAGGAGCGAGATGAGAGCGATGAGGCATACCTGAAGGCCTTCGCTCAACTCTACGGTGACCGGGTGTACCGAGGTACCCGACGACCAGTATGCAACTCTAAACCTTAAACCTCTTTATATGCAAAAAAATGCAATGCTATATGTAAATGACTCACATGCTTTCTAAATGCAGCTAGACCTTGAGGGACGGATAGCCGAGCTAGAGGGATTACTTCACTCCACCATCCAGCAGCGGAACGAGTACCGGATCGCCCTGGAGCTCCTGGTGAGACTCTAAACTTAAACTTAAATGATTATGATTATAATGCTTAATGTGATTAATCATGACTCCTAACCATGATTTCTAAATTCAGCAGGCCGAAAGAGCCCAACGCGCTGGACCGGATGCCCCATTGTCTTCCTCTCAGCCTGCGGGAGGCAGGGCAGAGTAGGACGCCAAGTTTGCTCGGGCGGTTGCCCGGGCCGAGGAGGCGGAGGCCACCCTCGCAGAGCGGGTAAGATGCTAAAATGCTTATGCTCATGATGATGCCAATTAAATGCCTTATGATTAACTATATGAAATGCAATCTACAGGCGAGAGAGGTAGCCGCAGCAGTGGCCGAGACGAGGCAGGCTTGGTCGGAGGCAGAGCATCTCCATGCGGAGATAGAGAGGAGCCAGGCCGAGACGGAGAGAGCTCGAGCAGAAACAGAGCTTGTGCGGGCGGAGATGGCCAGATTGCGAGCAGAGACCCCGCGACGCCCGGATGACGGAGATATGGAGCGACTCAGGGCTGACATCGCACGTGTAAGAGGCGAGCGAGATCAGTTCCGAGTGCAGACCTTTGAGATGAAGGGCGCGATTGGGGCCTTGAAGGATGCACTCCGGCTTCTAGGGAGGAAGTCGGGGACGAGCAGCCGGAGCCAGAGCGTGGCCCCTATCAGCGGAGTTCGCGGGTATTTTACCAGTTCTTCCGGCCATCGGAGGAACGAGGAGGCAGACCAGAGACGACAGCCAGAGGGTGAGCACAGCGCCATGGGACCAACAGCCAGGCAGCCCGAGGGTACCGGAGATAGTGATGGCGGCCCGAGAGATAAGCCGGCCGAGTGATATATATATATATATATATATATATATATATATATATATATATATATTCTTTGCCTTTTGTTATCACTTGTATATGACTTATATAGAAAAATGGAGTGAAAAATGAAATTTCTTTTTGGTCTTTTGTTATTTTGTGCAGGAATGTGTGTTTGTGAAATGCCAAAAACAAATGAAGGATTGTATGTGATGATGAATGTGTAAGATGTGTGTATGAATGCATGTGTAGGAATGCATGTATGTGAAGAATGAAAACAGTTGTGCATGAGAATGTGTGGAGAAGGAGGTGTAAAATGTGAAAGACCGCCAGGTCTGGGCAAGGGCAGGAAGGAATAGCCTCAATTCAGTAGCAGAGAATGTAACGGTCCAGGTTCAGACCGTCATAATCAAATAACGCGCTGGATAAGGGCCGTTAACCATGACAGTGGTCAAATTGTAGCTGGGGCAGCAGGAAAAGTGACGTTCAACGGAAGGCGCGTCAAAGACAAATAACGGCCTAATGCTAGACCGTTGATCATGGCAGAGCGATGGTTTGCAGGGCAACTAGTAGGAAATGCGACGGCCCAAAGGAGACGCGTCGGGGTGAAGCAACAGTCCTGACCAAGACCGTCGGGAAATGTTTAGCCCAGAAGCCAAGGAGCTGAACGGCTGAGGGTGTAACGGTTCAGGGTTCACGCGTTGCGAAAGAACGACGGTAAAACGCTGGACCGTCAAACTTCACAGAATAGGATCGGGCGAACTTGAACCTACAGGAAATGCGACAGCCCCATTCCGACGCGTCAGAGACAAATGACGGTCCCACGATAGACCGTTGGAGCCTGAGTTGTGTTCCGAGACGGATTGAGCCGTGAGAGCCAAAACCCGATATTTATCCACTTAATCTCCCACTAGAACTTATCTAGATTGAAGATAAGGCCTCCTAACTCAAGTCTTATCCTTCCAAAACCAAAATCAAGCCTTTAAAACTTGGAAACTCAACCAAAAATCGTAGCTTTGCTGAAACCTCTACTCTAGGGCAGAAAGACCACTCCTAAAGGCAAAAATCAAGATGAAGAGAAGCTTTGAGGTGATGGTTATGGAGGAGAAGGTCTACATCGGACCTAAGGCTGCAAGAAAGGAACACGGAGAGCTTCAACGGCTAACCTCGATTCCCAAGCACCTAAGCTCTAATGCTCAAAGGGTGGTAAGTCCCAATAACCCAACCAAGTTCAGAATTTTCTGCACTTCAATTCCTTTCATGACTTCTTCTTCTTCTCCTTCTTAAGCCCCTTCCTGGCCCAAGATGCTATTCAAATTTGAAGTGGGTGGCTCCCATGGTAAAGGCACTCCCTATAGAAGTCACATCAATCCTTAAAGCATGGCACCTTCAACCTCTCTTGGTCTTAGGCAAAAACTTCTAGAAATTATCTTTAGATTGGCCAAGTATTTCAGCTCTTGTAGAACTATGGCATCCACAAACTCATACCTTCATCTTCCCTTCCTTTGAAGCGACAGTCTTATTAGAAGAGGTAGAGACCTACCTAGCCCTTCCTAAGACTAAGGTGGGGGATGAAGACCGGGTTTGCTACACGGTTGAGCCTATTGACCCTTCCTTGATCTTGAGTGATTTTATCCATAATCCAAAGAACGTGAGGACCATGATCAGCCCACACCACATTCATTTGATACCCTTGGCACAATGGATAGTGTCCCATTGCAATAACAAGTGGGAGAGACACGAAGCAATAGCCAAGGCGGTGGCGGTGTGCTTATGCGGAGTCTTCCTTTTCACCACAACCGACCACCTTTTAGACACAAAAAATCTCAGCATTATTAGTGGGTTGTGGCGGGGAACGTCCATCTCTGAAGCGATCCTCTCATACCTCTATGAAGGACTAAGTTCAGCTTGCCTAGGAGGACCTTTGTTCGGCTCTATGATACTCCTTGAGTGCTGGATAGGAGTGAGAGTCAAATTCCAACCAAAGGAAGACATAACTTCAGCCAGCCGAATCTTCGGGAGCTACCCTCTCTTCTTCATTGGAGGGGCATTTGGATACTCTTCACAGGTTGAATGCAAGACGACGGATAAGAGAACTCGGGATGAATGGTGCCTCTTCTTCAACACTTTGCCAATAGACAAGTTCAATATGCGACCAAGAATCCTTCGAAGCACTCCTCTTAAAATATCGCGGCGTCAAGGCCTGGACCTCCAGCTAGTGGGGAATACTACAATGGCGATCTACAACCCGCACCGGTGCCATCTTCAGATCAGACTTCCAAGAACCCAAGCTCCTGCACTATCACACTACCCTCCCCTTCTATCTAGGAAGATGGGGACCGAGGAGGATGAAAGAGCGATCCGGAACGCGCTGACCATATGGGAGATTAGCAAAGTGCGCCCGTGGCAAGAAGAAGTTGAAGAGAACGACGAAGCACGCCGAGGCTATGTGAAAGAGTTGAGGAAGATCTGCCCTCTTGCAGATAAAAAACTTAATGTAGCTTGATTTATTTTTTTATTTATGAGAGATGTTGCTTGTATGATAAAAAGTTGGAATTTTGTGAATTCATTTTTCATTAAGCCTGATTGAATGAGATGAGATTGTCTCAGTTGAATGAGCAAGAGTTTTGTGGCTTGATCGTCTGGAATGATGTGAACAGGCAGAGCCTCTGGAGTATGTAACGGATGTGCACTGGGCCGTTATAAAGAAACGACGGTCTGACGATAGGCCGTCAGAATGGAAGCACGAAGAACCCTGTTCTCTGAGGGATGTAACGGTCAAGACTCAGGCCGTTAGAGTAAGTAACAGTCATAACCCTAGCCTGTTAGAATGATGGCTGCTGCAAGAAAGAAAGCTTATGCAAGAAGAGGAGTGACGGTAAGGATATGACCGTTGGATGACTGTAGCGGCCTGGTGATGACGCGTTACAGTCTTTGAATCTACATAATTGTGAGCTTCTCACTTTGATCTTGATCCTGTGTTCTGCGCACACTTTATACATGAAACAAGTTAGATCTGTTCTTAGACTCAACCCCTTGCCTTGAAGCAAGTTAGATAATGACCGTTTCTTAATATTTGGTCAAGGGGTGGAGCCTTGTTAAATAGGCGGAAAACATAATAAAAATAATGCAATGCATGCAATGCATATGATGGTGTTTTTCGAGGGTTTTGGAGAATATCTGATTTTTGTGAGACTTTGAAAATATTTGATTTGTTTGGGTTTTGAAAATATATGATGTTTTTGGATTTTGGAAATATTTTGATTTTTTTTGGATTTTAGAAAATGTTTGATTTTGTTTGAATTTTAAAAATATTCAATTTGTTTAGATTTTGAAAATATTTGATTTTTTTGGATTTTGGAAAATATTTAATTTGTTTGGATTTTGAAAATATTTGATTTTTTTGGATTTTGGAAAACCAGTGCTTCCCCAGCAGTGTGAGCCCTTCCTTGTTGATATCGAGTCCGGGGGTTGGTGTGAGAGAAGGTGACGACCCCTGGACAAGGTCCAATTGTCATGACGGTGTTTCTGCCAGGGCCATACCCAGGGTACTAATCTTGGTCCTAAAAGAAAAACAGAATACGGGGGGTAAGCTTTAGGCCAGATATAGAAGTTTTTTAAGACTTGATTTCCTTTCCGTACAACCCATTAGAGATTTGGTCTGTTGTGCCGGGGCTTTGAGTCCGTCATCGAACCTTAATCCACCCTAGGCATGCATGCGACCGGGCTCATAACGTCCCGCGGGGAACTGTACTGCCACTCTTGTCATGCCTAGCTTTTCTTGCTTTACCTTTCTGGAGCTTTGGAATTCATAATTCATACTATATCGACTTTGAGGTGATGCTTTTGATTTTGTCATAGAGATTGCCCCTTCGCTGTCTCTTTTGTTTCTTGTGGCGTCAGGTCATAACGGACTGCCCCTATTTGAGACCTCCTCTCGTGAGGGTGTTTGGATCGGTTATCGCCTCCTTATTCACCTCTTGCCCCTGGTTTTAGCTGAAGGAAGAAACGGATAGGGACCTCGACTTTCCCCCAAAGCATGGCCAAGGAGAAACGTTGTCCTTTCTCAACGTGGAAAACCTGACCAGGGACGTCGTGTAGTGTGTGATTGCCTCACTCGGGACTCCTTTAGTGAAAGGAGGAACATCTTGCTGCCGGGGTAGCACATGGTTAGACTCTAAGGAAAGAAATGCTTAAGATACAACCCATTCCACGGGTGAGAGAGCTCCTCACCTTCCGCGTTTACTAAACGATAAGCATTTCCTGGATAAGCTTCTTTTACGACAAACGACCCTTCCCAATTAGGTTGTAATTTAGACCTAGGACCTGTAGACCGAATGAATTTTCGTTTCAAAACCATATCACCCTTTTGAAACTTACGTTCGATTACCTTCTTTTGAAAATAACGCAAAATCCTCTTCTGATAAACGGATACATGATCGGCCACATTCATCCTCTTCTCATATAAGAGTTCCAACTGAACCAGCAACGCCTCTCGACGTTCATCGAGATTAAGTTCCTTATCAAGCTGCACTCTAAGGGAAGGGATCAGGATCTCATATGGGAGCACCGCCTCTATCCCGTAGGTAAGAAAATAGGGAGTTTGTCCCGTAGGGGTACGGACGGAGGTGCGGTAAGCCCACAGAGCTTCCACTAATCTTTCTGGCCAATCAGAAAACTTATGAGCTTCACATGTTTTCTTGATGATTTTAAGAAGGGTTTTATTAGTGGCCTCGGCTTGGCCGTTGCCTTGAGGATAATATGGAGATGAATGATACAATGCAATTTTGAACTTCTTACATAGGTCCTTAAGCTCTTGGGAAACGAACTGGGGTCCGTTGTCGGTGATGATGCTGCTTGGCACTCCGAACCGCGAGATGATATTCTTCATAATAAAGCGGCACACCGTTATAGCTTTGATCTCTGCGTACGCCTCGGCTTCGGCCCACTTGGTGAAGTACTTAGTGGCGGTAAGGATAAAGGATTTCTGCTTGATCTGGGAATTAGGATCACTGAGCGGGCCAACAATGTCAAAGGCCCACATAGAGAATGGCCAAGGAGCGGTCATAGGATGGAGAGATGAAGCTGGAGAATGAATTTTATCAGCGTGGAGTTGGCACTTAAGACACCTCCGGACATAGAGGGAGCAATCTTCCTCTACAGTGGGCCAATAGTAGCCCTGCCTTAGGATCTTCTTCGCTAGAGCCTGGCCATTGACATGACCCCCACACTCACTAGAATGGGCTGCTTCAGCCACCTTCCAAGCTTCAACATCATCTAAGCATCTCATGAGCATCCCATTAGTAGCGCGCCTGTACAGTTCTCCTGCAACAACGGTGTACCTTGCGGCGGCTCTTCTGATTGACTTGCGTTGCTCAGCATTTGCCCCTTCTGGGAACAATCCCTCCTTACAAAACAACTCGATTTCATGATACCAAGGCAATTCTTCTTCGTCCAGAATCTCTTCTAGCTCGGTTAAAGATACTTCCTTAAGATCTTCCTTCTCAGCTCTTGCCTCTACAGATTTCCTAAGATTGATGTACCAAGGATCCTGAAGAGAGGGTGCGTCCAATCTCTGAATGATGATAGTCTCAGTGCTCCGGCTGAGAGGGAAAGATAGGGAAGAAGCAAGGGATGCCAGAGCATCAGCTAGAATGTTCTGAGAACGGGGAGTATGGATATAGATCAGCTTACGGAATTGCCTGGCAAGGAGCGTGACCAGATCTTGATAAGGCTTGAGCTTGGGGTCACGAGTACGGTAAGTGGTCAGAACTTGCCGTAGGACGAGCTGAGAATCTCCTATAATGTTTAAATAACGCGCACCTAAGAGGTAGGCGTGCTTTAGTCCAGCCAGGAGAGCCTCATACTCAGCGATGTTGTTGGTAGCAGGAAACCGAAGTTGATAAGCAAAGGGGATGGTCACCCCCTCTGGAGTAAGCAGAACAGCACCGATCCCTCGGCCTTGAGAATTGAGTGCACCGTCGAAGTGCAGAGACCAGAAGGGGTGATGAGAGATAACAGAAAGATGCTCATCAGGGAAATCGTCCTGGATGGAATCGGTGTGAGGAATGGGGAGATGAGCGAGATGCTCAGCAATGGCATATCCTTTGACCGCCTTCTGAACAACAAAGGTGATGTCGAACTGAGAGAGGAAGCTCTGCCAGCGAGCCAACCTACTAGAAAGGACAGGCTTTTCTAAGAGATAACGGATCGGGTCCATTCTAGAGATCAACCTAACTGGGTGGGCAAGAAAATAGTGTTTCAACTTCTGAGCTACCCACACTAAGGCGGCACAAGTCTTCTCCATAGCGGTGTATCTGGATTCAGCTGGATTAAACAACCGAGAGAGATAGTATGCAGCCCGCTCTTTTCCTTCATCATCCACTTGTGCTAAGACCGCCCCTAGGGAGTCCTCGATAACTGAGATGTATAGGATTAGGGGTTTCCTAGAGACAGGAGGTTGCAAAACTGGGGGATTGGATAGATATTCCTTTAAGTCCTCATAGGCCTTCTGACAGTCTTGATTCCATTCAAATTCGACCCCTGCCTTAAGTAATTCATAAAACGGATGGCACCTTTGGGAATGCTGGGATATGAATCTTCTGATGAATTACAATCTACCAATCAATCCTCAAAGTTCTGTAATATTCTTTGGCGGAGGCATGTCCATGACTGCCTGTGCTTTGTTAGGATAAATCTGGATCCCACGTTTGCTCACTATAAAGCCTAGCAGCTTCCCTGAGGAGACTCCGAATACACACTTCTTCGGATTCATCTTGAGCTTGTACTCCCTGGCTCTCTGCAGTACCTTGGCCAGGATAGAGGGGTGTTCTTCCTTAGTTCTTGATTTCACCAGAATGTCATCCATGTAAGCTTCCATATAGATGTGCATCATGTCGTGGAAGATGGCCATCATCGCCCTTTGATAGGTGGCGCCCGCGTTCTTCAGACCAAATGGCATAACCACATAATAGTACGTGCCCCAGGGCGTGGTGAAGGAAGTTTTCTCTTGATCTTCGGGAGCGAGACGGATTTGATTGTAGCCCGAATATCCATCCATGAATGATAGAGCTTCATACCCGGCGGTGTTATCTACTAGGACGTCTATATGAGGCAGCGGGAAATCATCCTTAGGACAGGCTTTGTTAAGATCCCTGAAATCGATGCAAATACGTACTTTTCCATCCTTCTTGATAACAGGGACTATGTTTGCCACCCACTGAGGATATAGAACAACTCTGATGAATCTGGCCTTATATAACTTGTCGACTTCTTCCTTGATCCTCAAGGCCATGTGGGGGTGAAATCTTCTTGACCGTTGTTTAACAGGTGTTGCCCCTGGTTTAAGCACAAGTCGATGTTCCACTAAAGAGGGGTCAAGACCTGGCATGTCCTCGTAAGACCAGGCGAAGGAATCGCTATACTCCCTTAGAACTTTGATTAAATCCTCTTCTACTTGTGGAGGGAGGTTAGTAGCAATAATGATAGGCCTTGGATCTTCTTCAGTTCCCAAGTCGATTTCTTTTGTAGGTTCGTCCACTACCGTCGACGGCTAGTCGAATCTCTTCAGTCCTTGTGCATACAGATCGGCAGTGTCATCTACATTGCTGTCTTCATTAATCGAATCCTTCTCGTCCAAAATCTCATAGACGCCTAATCCGTCATCGATCCACACCCCTTCTATTTCCTCGTCATCTTCTATCACAATGGCCGTAGCAACGAATTCCGGGCACTTCAACAGAGCATGGCAACGCTGAGCTAAATCTTGCAAGAACCTATCAGGAACTGATCGGAAAGCATGCGCAAGCGGGCGCGGATCAGAGGAGGAAGGGTTGGATGACCTAGAACAAGACCCTACTTCTTTAGACCTAACTGACTCTACTTCCCTAGACTCGACGGACCCTAATTCTAACCTAGGAGAGAGGAGGCCTAGTGGAAGGGAAGGAGCAGGGGACTCGTGCCCCTGGGAGGAGGATGGAGACAGGATAGCGTAATCTTCCACTGAAATCCCCGTTTCAAATTGGACGTTTTTTTTTGGAGATCAGCGGAGACTACACAGCAAGATGGAGGAGGTGGGAGCTGCATGGGGAACAGCTCGGGGAAAATGCAGTCGAAGAAAGGATCGGAAGAGGAGAACCACATCTCGTGGAGTTGAGCGTTGGGAGGAGGAGGAGTGAAGAGAGTGGATAGATCAATGTGCGGGCACTGCCCGCAAGCACAAGGAATAAAGAGAATCTCAGGTGGATCAATGAAAGACGGATTTACCATGATAGGAGGAAGATGGGGTATGTAGTCCCCTTGCTGAAAAATAGATTGAAAGCGTGAGGGAGACCAAGAAAAGACAACTGGAGAGCTCCCCCTTTCCTGTAGACCATCAACTGGCCGCTCCTTCGGCCTCCACTGAACAAGCCGAACTTCTTGTTGCTTTCGGCGTTCTTCTTCATGAAAGAGCCCCTGAAAGGCCCGGCTATAGTCAAGCATGTCATCATCTAACCCTCCTGGCAACGGGGGCGGACTGGCAATCGGACAAACCGTATCTCTTTCCAGCTGAACTGATTTTGAAGTTAGTGTGCCGGGCTGGAGAGGTCCTCTAACAAAATGTTGGCGATAATCCCAGGTGAGCGGCCCAGAATCACCCATCATTGATAATGCAGTTTCTCGGTAGCCGAGACCTCTCCTGCCCATCTTCCTTCCCTTCGGTATGGGCTTGGTCGTTCCTTGTAATTGTGCACCAAGGCCCCTCCCTGGTTGATAGCCTAGTTTCAGTATGATATTCCAGCCCTTGGAATCTCGAATCTGAGGCTTCACTTTGATGTTAACTGGAGTAGTGACAGGCCTAGGAGGTGTATAAGCCCAAGGGAAGTTTAAGTCCAGCACTGATATGACGGGCCGGCTGCTTGGCCAAAGTGTGGGAAGAATCTGTTCTGAAATGGCCTTAACTGACTGCACTGTGGACAAGCTTTTAACTTTGACGACCCTCCCTTGGAAAGGGAATTTAACGCACTGATGTGCGGTGGAGGGTACGGCGCCGAGTGTATCAATCCACGGACGACCCAAGATAGCCTTGAACATAGGGTCAATGTCCAGCACGTAGAATTCTACGGCCATTGTAAGAGGTCCGAGCTCGGCTTGGATAGTGACTACCCCGTGACATGCTCGCCTTGAGTTGTCATATGCTGCTATAGTGGTCGGGGTAGGTCGTAATAACTCTTCGGATATGTTGCAAGCTCGTAGAGTGCTGAGTGGGCATACATTGATTGAAGCCCCTGTGTCAACCAGCGCTGCTTCAATGCTGACTTTGTTCAGAGTGATTGTAATGCAGAGCGGCATCTGCCGTGCTTCCGGAGGTGCTAGCTCGGTTTCTGAAAATGTAATTGCCGGCCCCTTTGAGATAGTAGCCAGTGCGGTCGGTAAACTATCGACTGCCATGTCTTCGCTGACCATTACCTTCTGTAAGAAATCTCTCAGTGCATCCTGATGAAGGGTAGACCTTTTGATCAGCTCCAGCACAGATATTTTAGCGGGCACTCGATCCAGATGATGTAGCAAGTCATATTGAGTACCCGGCAAAGGTTCAGTTTCTTCCTGCTCGACCGTCGGCTGAGAATACTGGGGATTAGAAGTAGTAGGGTAGTTCCGATGGAACATCTTCCCGCTTCTTAAAGCACAACTTGAAGCGGCCGCGGCATCAGTGGATAGCATGATGGGCCCTGCGGGGTGGATGAGCGGTGTAGGCTGTGCGGGGAGATGATTTGGTGGGGTGTAAGGTTGGTGATGGTGGTGAGTGGTGGTGAGCGGATGATGGGTGAAGGATTGGTGGAAGGCGGGATGGTGATGGTGGATGGTACGGATGGAGGGAGTGTTGGTGGAGGCGTCAAGACAGGTGATGGGTTAGGCGATGGCGTGATGATGGTAGCAGAGGTAAGTGGCGAAGGGTATGACGGAGTGGTGGGTGGTAGTGAATTTGTTGGAGCGGGTGTAAATGGGAGGACAAGTGGAGAGGGTATTGGGTGTGAGGGAAGGACGAAGGAGGGGGTAAGAGGATTGCGGTGGTTGTGGTGGAGGGCCATGACTTGCGGTGTGGCGCCATCGTCATCAAAAGACCACTCGGCATTAGGGGCCGGGGGTTGAACTACGTTCACTTGAGCCGGTGCCGGCGGCTGAGGTTGCTGTGGAGCAGGCGGATGATTTGGCATCGGATTTTGATGGATCCCCAGATCCTGAGCCTGTTGTAGTTGCTGTTGTGGTGGTAGCTGCTGTGGCTGCGGTGCTTGTTGCTGCTGCACTTGCTGCCTCGGCTGCTGCCCTCTCTTCTCTTTAATCTCAACAATGGCCCGATGCATCGCGGCCCAATCGATTCTCTGTCCCTCATGAAGATCATAGACTAGATCTCGGAACTGGAAACATCCTTCAATGGTGTGGCCTGGCTGCCTATGGAACATGCAATATTTTGTCTGATCAACGGCCGGGTTCCAATTGGGCCGTTCTGGAGGAAGTTGGATTGCATTCACTGACATAAGGGCGGAGAAGATATCTGTAAGTGTCTCTGGCAATGGGGGGTATTGAGCTCTCCTGGGAGCCGGGCGCTTGCTGTTTGGGTTGTTGTTGTAGCCGTTGGGTGGGGGGACGTTATGGTATTGCGGAGGTGGTGGTGGTTGTTGTGGAGCGACGAAGGCATTTTGTGGAGTGGTGAAGGTAGGCGGAGGGTTTTGCGGAGTGGCTTGAAAGTTTTGTGGAGCGGGATTCTGTGAATTGCGGGGGTTTTGGGGGAAGCGAAAGGTGCGGTTTGAAATGGAAAGGCAACGGCTTGTACTTGTTCGTTTGTCTGGACTCCCTCGGTAACCGGCCCTTGTGGTTTCTTGTGATATTTGGGCTTTTGGTTTTCAAACAGGGAATGTATGGGGGAATCCTTAAACTGGGTTTGTATGAAGCGCGCCCGGCTGTAGAGCTGGTGCATGTTGGCTATGTCATTCATTGCCAGGATGTTCCGGAAGGTCGGAGTAGCATTTGAAATCAATAGCTTGACCTTCTCTTCCTCCGGAATGTGGCCAGGCACTCTAGCAGCCATCTGTCTCCACCTGTCTGCATAAGTGGCGAACTCCTCATCTGGCTTCATCTTCTCGGCCACCAGATCTGTGAACGAGTATTCTGGGCCGACCCTGTCTTGGAACCGCTGGATGAATTTGTCCTTTACTACCTTGAAACTTTCAGCTTCTTCTAGCGGCAAAGAGTAGAACCACTCCAGAGCAACACCATCCAAAGATCGGCGGAATAAGTACGCCATAAGGCGATCATCATATTGGAACTGCGCCGACTCATATAGAAAATCCCTCACATGAATGAAGGGATTGCCGTTCCCGTCGTACTTGCGATAGCTGGGGAGCTCTGATTGCGGAGGGAACCGAATGTTCTGGAAGCTCGGGACAGGAACATCTGCCAAAGATTGTGGGCCAACCCGCTTCTGGAGGAAATCGAGTTGTTGCTGCATGGTGGCCCATTTATCAAGCAAGTCCTGCTCTCGGGAGGGAGCAGGGGTAGTGAAGGACGCTGATTGAATTTGAGGAGCAGATGGAACGATTGTGGCAGAAGGTGGAAGCCCATAGGCAGGAGTGGAGGGATAAACAGTAGAGATGGGGGGCCATAAGAAGGATATTGGGCCTGAGATTGGCCCAGATTAGAATGGGCTTGAGCCACCCCTTGCTGAGGGCGCAAGAAATCTGAAGGGCCCATGAGAACTTGCGGAGCTATCGGGCCCGATGTATGATGATCCACCTGAGCAAAGGAAGGGACTGGTGACTTCCCTTTATCAAAAGATTGATAGGCTGAGTTGGAAGATTGGCCCGTCTCCATGCCTGTGAAAGTGATGGTCCGGGGTTGGACCGGGGTGAGATCAATCGGAGTGGGCTGGACAAAGGGCCCACTAATTCTAGATGGATCGATAGGAGGGTTGGATTTAGAAGGAGATGCGTTGGACCCTTGCATGGCCTGATAAAGAACTTGAAGTTGGGTCGGATCCAATTGGGCCATCATCTGAAGGATGGAGCCCGCGGAAGGAGTGGAGAGAGAAGGGGTAGCTTGACCACCTTCTATAGAAGTGGAGGATGGAAGAGGGGTAGTCCCCTCTCCGGAAGAAAAGGTGATAACCCTAGGAGGGTTTTCAAGGAGCCCTTGAGGAAGAGAGTCCTCTTGGGAACGGGGAGGATTGAATGATGCCATGGCGGACTCGAAGAGAGGATTGGAATAGAACGTGAAGAAGGAATTGACTTGAGGAGATGGTTCGGACGGACGAAAACAACTCCACATGCAACGGACAACCTTGACGATGCAAACAATCAACACAAACAATCACACAATGAGTAACCAAACTCGGATGTTTTAACAAAAGATGTAAGTGATAAAAGATGAAGACACCCCAAGTCAACCAAGTTGTTTAAGATGATGCAGCAAGATTCTTGTGATTTCTCCTTCGGAACTTTAGTGAATTGATTGAAATGTGCTCTCAACAATGGGTTCCTAACAGGAGATGGGTATGGGACTTGGTTTGACTCTAAGTGTAATCACTCCTTCACTTATGCAACCCTAGACACGGGGTGGGAAAGGTACAACCAGCCCGGCGTCCGTGTGGGAATCCACGGCTCACGGGGACTTATGGAGGTCCCTGGTGTGATTTCCTAGTCGGCCCCAAGGAATATGGAGACGAGAGGTCCGCACACCAAGGTAGGAAAATGCAATCTAGGATATGAAAAGACGAATGGTCCTATGTGCACCGGAGTGCATGCAAAGCCTAGCCTAAAATCTAGCAATCAATGATGCACACAATGATATGGAGATATGAAACAAAGCAAGGAGGAAGTCAAGTATCACCCAAGCAAAGAGTCACAGCAGAAACTGCGGAAATAAATGCACCTCGGATGCGTACCTGTCTGGAGTATAACGGTCGAGGAACCCTGCGTCAGAAGAAAATAACGGTCGAAAACCAGACCGCCAGAAATAATATAACGCAGGGAGGTAGGACCGTCAAATGAGCCAGAGAGCCAAAATCAACCAGAAGTAACAGGAAAAGACCGTGAAAACTCTCGCAGCAGAACAGATGTGGCGGTCTAATGACCCTGCGTCAGAGGACTCTAACGCAGGGACACAGGGCCGTCAGAGCACTCAGAAAACCAGGATCAACAGGAAATAAGAGGAAAACGGGAGGGGAACAACACAAGAGATGATGGCAGGTTTAACAGGAATCAAAAGCACGATTGGCACAAGTTGTCCCACCGTGATCGCCAAAAAATTATCTGTTGATTTGTTTTGCCTATCTGCTCTTCTTGGGTTTTTGTGTGAACGTGATAAGATGACAAGCAAGTAATCAAAGACCTTCTCTTAACCTATGAACATGTGACCATGAACCTAGGCAATCAAAGCTAGCTCTAGCATGGGCATGCTATCTCAATCAAACTAAGCTAAGGAAATAAAGAAAAGCACACGCCGGGGCGTGGAGCAAGGAATAAATAAAAACACACCGCGAGGGTGGAACAAGCAAGAAAATAGAAGATATGAGATGCGAGAGAGAAAGCTAATGCCCAATACTAAGAAAGACGTGATCGCCACCAAAGTAAAAACAAGTCAAAGACCTGAAAATACCTCAGAAATAGGTGGATGAAACACCCGCCCACGGGAGAGAAACCCAAAGAAGACCTGCAGGTCAGTTGAAAGTAACGGCCAGAACCCTGTGCGTCACTTGGAAGTGACGGTCGCTCGATAGACCGCTGGAAGAATCTGACGCGCCTGCACGAGACCGTCAAATAACCTGCAGTAGCAAAGCGTGAATCCTTTTAACTCCAACTCTTCCAGCCGGCTAGAAGACTTGGGCCTCGTGCTGGTGGACCTGTAAACCTGCCAAAGACATGGAAAGCAACAGAAAACAACCCAAATTAGCCCTTTAGACAATATAGCATCAATTCTTCAATAAACACAATATCATCAAAAGGAAAGGGAAATACCGGGAGGTTTTGGTTTTTTAACCCCTCTGGGCGTTTTAAAAGATTGGGAGGAAGTTTAGATGATGAAAACCAGTGAAAAACGTGGAGAAAGGAGAGAAATAATGCTTATGATGAAAGGGAGATGGAAAAGGAATTCAATATGCAAATATGAACTTTGGAACCAAGAGGAACAGATACTCCCTTCACCAGGCAGCAAACGAACGTGAGAAGCACTTCTCCTTGATCAATCGTGGCTCTAAAATGCGGCAGCACTTCGTCGCAAAAACTAGAATTTCCTCCTTAGGACCATGAAGTCAAGGGTTCTATTTATAGACCCTCAAACCCTCAGGTCGAGCAGAGGAAAATCCAGCAAGATAAAGGGATAACTCTTAGCAAATCCTTGAAGATAATATCACCAAGAGTCCATAGAATCAAACAGAAGGTCCTGAGGATTAGATTTGGAAGAGATATCGTCAATCCAAGTTCTTATCTCGACCACGGAGTAGCAGAGAAAAGGCCTGAACTGCCAGGACTCTCTGAAGGAAGTAACGGCTGCACGACAGACCGCCACAGTGAAATAACGCATCAAGGAACATCCGTTACTTTCAACCTTATCCCCAAAGAGATAAGATCAACAGGAAGAAGATCAAAACAATAGGACTCTGTAAAGAAAGCAACGGCCAAGGCATAGGGCGTCAGAATGAAACAACGGCTACACGACAGACCGTTATATTCAACATATAGGCCAAAGGATAAGCTTTGGAACAAGACCTTAAGCTTCAGGACTCTTCAAGGAGCAACGGCCCAGGGCCCATCCGTTAGAAGGAAGAAATGCGCCTGGGACAGACCGTTATTATCAATGGAGTTCAAAAGAAGGAATGAAGGTTTTGCTAAGCTTTAGTCAAAATGAAATGCCACAAAGAGCCACATCCGATCAAGGAGTCAAGACCCAAGAAATGATCTTCAGCTAAACAAAGAGACTCGATGAAGAGTGAATAACTCGGAGCATCATATATAATGAATAAAGAGATGACCCGACTTATTGGTCATAAAACGGGTGTCAACAACGATCATGTTCAATTAGTTGTGTGTTTTTGCAGATTGATGTTCATGCATTGTTTATATGTCAATATGTCATTTTGCATATGTGTCGCATTGCATGTAGTTGCATAATTAAGTTGAATTCATGATCACAATGCATTGCATGGTTTGTGTAGCATCATTCTTGCATGGCCATAGTATATCGAATGTTGATGTATGGAAAGACAGGATATGCTTGCCTTGAAGCACTCAATATACGTGAAGTTTCACCTCCGCCAAGTACCATGCCTCAATGTCACATATAGGCCATATAGTAAGGGGGAGTTGTCTCTTTGCAGCATTCATGCATTTGTTTAATCTTCATTCTGTTGCATTTAATAGGTGTACACCCATGTATTTGATCACGCATTTCATTTCTGCCAACTCCATGTTTGATCAGGTCAACCCTTGCATGGTTATAGTCAACCTCTCCTTGACATTCGTCATTCCACTTGATTGCCAACATAACTCATTGAGTGCATTCACTGCATATCCTTAGGGGGGGTACTACTGCTATTCTTAATCTCTTACAATCTGAGACAGATGGAACTATGGCGAAAGAGCTTTCTATTATATGAACTGATGATTGTCCATTCAATGACAATGGTTCAGATTTAATGATTCCTTGAAGTTCTGATATATCTTTTGAAATCATCTATGTTCTATGGTTCTAATAGACCTTAACTAGAGGTTGCATGTTATGCCTTGAATGACTCTCCTAAAATCTGAAAATCCAAACTTCATGACAACCTTGGTTCTACACTAAGGCCTAGTATTGTTGTTAAACATCTTGATGAGCTGGAATTCCTGAAAATCAATTTGACAGAGCAATGATATTGTTGCATGGAGAAATATGTCACGTTATCAAATCAAGTGACGAATGATATGTCATGATGTGCCCCTGGTATCTCTATCTTAATTATATCTAGACTCTAGGCAGAGCACTGACATAATTGCTAAGAAACATGTCTTCTCATCAAAGAAATGAGATTGGATATGTCATGACGTGACTTTGCTATCTCTGCTTATTTTAAAGCATAACAGTCAGTCTTACCAAATACCTAGGAATACTGGCGTCTAAACAACGTGTATTCTTACGGTTAGGAGGCATATACTAGACTTGCTTGCTCGTAAAATATGAGTCATGTGCCCTCCAATACAAAAGATACTGACAATTCAACTATGCTGCAATCATAAAACTCCATGCTCTAGTCATGATTGTTTAGCTTCAATACTAGTTTTTGTGTTATTCCCTTTGTAGTTATTGAATATGGATATATAAGATAAGGGAAGGTTACACACTGCCATGATATGCATCTTTGGTTCATTTCTATTAAATCTTGAATGTAGCTACTTTTCAAACTCTGTTGATGAACTCGGATTTCATTAGTTTTGAACCATATATATTGCTCACGACATGTTTCAGGTTTGCATATATTGGCTTGCTCTCCACTCCTTTAAGAACTGGTCTCACCGACATTTGTCGCTTCTCTAACTTATTCCTCCTTTTTGCTACTGTCAAAGGGGGAGAATATTTTGTTGTGAGTCATCCTTTGCTTTGTGAGTTGTCATTGGGGGATGAGTGAATTATGTATGGGGGAGAGTCTAAGGAGGAGAATTCTTTGTGCACTTTGTGTATCTCATATGTGTATGTGATGGGGTTTACGTAATTGCATAGCATTCATATCTGCATTCATAATTGCATTCACATACTATTACTATCATGGATCTTGAGATGCATATGTTGCATTTGTTATAACTTTTGCCATTTTGGATATTACTGTCACATAATGACTCACAGTGTTGCCATCATCAAAAAGGGGGAGAATGTTATGCCCATGCGATCATTTGAGTCTTCCTGTGGTTTGGGTCATTTGACATCATCTTGTGGTCATTTGAGTTATTGGATATTCTTGGTTTTGATAATAGCTAAACACTATAAGTCATTATTATTTTGCACTCTCATATGACTGACATACGTGATGTTTTGTTCATGATAGATATGCCAATGAATGGACAAGGAATTGAGTAGAAATGGTAAAAGTGAAAGCTCAATGATTGCGCCCTCGCACGCGGATTGACCTGCGCGGTCAGGTCGCGGGGATCGACCTGCGCGGTCATTGTTCTGATTATGTGCTTAATGCCATATGTTTAGCATGCTTAGACACTATTATATATTGTGATATGTTTCAATATCGCATTAAATTTTACTTTGAATTGTAACATGTTTTTATATTCCATTAAAGTTGACTTCTTATCTCTATTTGACTGATCCACTAGACGTAGCCTAGCGACGTCGAGTCGACCCACCGGGGAGGGGTGGCTAGGTAGTCCCGATATACGGTTTTTAAGATAGTTACCGTGGGCCCCCGTGCTTATCAGTAGTGTCCAACTGGGGGGGAAAACTAGTTAGAGGCCTGGCTCAAGGCAATGAGCTTGTGTGTGCACACGTGTTCAGGGGCTTGGATTAGCGCCGATGGGTGCAACCCTGACTAGTCACTCGTTACCGTTGTCCCTTGCACTTACTACGGTGTCTCATGTTCTCGTGTTAGTTGTTGTGCCCATGTGATCATTTGAGGCTTCTTGTGGTTTGGGTCATTCGACATCATCTTGTGATCATTTGAGTTATTGGATATTCTTGGTTTTGATAATAGCTAAACACTATAAGTCATTATTATTTTCCACTCTCATATGACTGACATACGGGATGTTTTGTTCGTGACAGATATGCCAATGAATGGACATGGAATTGAGTAGAAATGGCAAAAGTGAAAGCTCAATGATTGCGCCCTCGCACGTGGATCGACCTGCGCGGTCAGGTCGCGGGGATCGACCTACGCGATCAGGTCGCGGGGGTCAAGGGGGCAGCACCCCTTGTGGGGGTTCCGCCCCCGGAACAAAATTTTTTATTATAGGAGCAATATAATCAATAGAAATCTTTAAGACTGTAAAGGTTGATGCCACAGATGAGAATGGGCTGCTAAAGGACTCAAGCGACGGAGCGAAAGAGGTAAACGGACCGACCCGAGAAAACCCGGGGTCTGCCCAGCTGGCGGTCGACCGCCAGCACAGGGGCGGTCGACCGTCCCAGCCAGTAGACCACTGTCTACACGACTCTCAGTGGCGGTCGACCGCCAGCCTAGTAGCGATCGATCGGAAATACCAGGGATGAAAAATCTATAGTGTTTCTCAGTAGCGGTCGACCACCAGCTTCTGCAGGTCAACCGCCAGTCCCGAGCCATCAATTGTTGACTTTGTTTTCCACTTCGAGAAGGGCCATTGTCCTTGGATTTCTTTAATCCCAAAGTCACACAATCACCCATAAAATGTGGATCTGGTCTGGGGGGTTTCTATAGACCATACAAATGCTATAAAACACATACAAGAGGGTTAGAATCCCTAAGGCTTTTATTTGGATCAAAGGAGATAAAGAGAGGCTTGTGGAGGCTGTTCAAGGGAGATGGTACTGTAGCCGTGAACAATACTTCATGAAGAGATCATCATCCATTCCAAGGGATTCAAGCCTAGATCTGAAGCTATCTCAACCTCCAAGGAAGCAAGATGCAATCAAGGCTCTCAAGGGTGATCTAAACTGCATCAAACTCTTCATCAACTCAAGGAGATCAAAAGGAAGATCAAAGCTACATCCATAGTCTTCTTCATCAACTCAAGGAAGATCATCTCTCAAGGAAGAAGACACCATCGAAGCATCAGATTCAAGCTCCTGCAACTCAGATAATATCTTTTTACTTTGAGCATATTCTATATCTTGTTTGAGTGATTTCTATTTGTTCTCTTTTCATTTCATACAAATGATTGAAACTGAAGATCGTCCCTACCGGTGGTTAGTAGGAAGGCAATCAGAAGTTATCCGATCTGCGGTGTTGACGTCCCTGCCTGTGGTTAGTAGGAAGGCAATCGGAGGTTTTTCCGATTTGCGGTTCAGTGCGAGGCACTAGTGGAGTCTTATTAGATTTTGTGAGCGATGGACGTAGGACTGGACATTCAGTCCGAACCACGTTAAAATCCTTTGTGTTGTGGTTTGTTTGTATGATTGATTTGTGATAGATGAATGCTTAGGTTCAACCTCCATATTGTGAAATCATATTTCTAAGTAAATCGTTTTATACTTTACCAAGCTAGTTATATTTCGCTGTGATTTGTTCTATCTAGCTATATAGAGGGTTGCATTGCGAGAAGAGCGGCAGATCTATTCACCACTCTACTCTAGATCCGCTATCCACTACTCAACATTAGTCATGAGTGAGAGACACCTGAGACGCAGTGTAAGCCGTCAATAGATGCATCTGGTCTTGCTTCTAGTGGCTTCTTTCACTCTCCTGTCAGATGGATTATAGGAACTTGACTCAAATGGATATTAGACTACTTTTATATTCGTGTAAAGGTCCTCGAATATATTAGAATATTTTTACATATTCGTTTAACGGTCTTCGAATATATTGAATATCAAAATATTCTTATTTATATGTTCGTTCCCATGTTATAGAACATATAGTAGAATGTAATCAATTAAATGGCTAGTTTAATTTAAGTGTCAATTTTTGATATTCATGTTTAGCTTTCATTACTTCTCCATGTGACTTATTAAATTCTCATGAGGAATGTGTAATTCTCGTACATACTTATATGTCTTTATGGTGTCCAGATTTGCAATAAATTGTTAATCTTCATTCAATGAGTGATATCTTGATTTCTTGTCTTTCTAGTAATTCTTAATTATGTTAATCTATGATATCTCTTGTAATGTTTGCTACGAGGTAGGGATCTGCGTGATCCCTACTGAGCCAATGAAATGAGGCTCACCCTTTGTGGTTATAGGTGAAGCGCGGTAGGCTTGACTTTCAAGTGTGGTTTGAAGACTATCGATAGGTCAACCAACACGTGTAAGTTGGGGAATGCCCCTAGGCTCTGTACTCTTCTTTTGAGTTGTACTTTGGGATCTTGTACAGTGACTGAACTACTGTCTTGTTTAAAGCATGTAAACGATGTAAATTATATAGAAAAAAAAAGAAATTTTAAATTTCAGTTCCTTCCTTCCTGCACTTGTTTTAGATTGCTGTGCATCCCACGACAAACCTTTTATCCCTTTAAGGAGCTTTTCCGCTCTTGAGAGGCCTCGCAGGAGCCAAGTGGTATCGGGTTTAACCAGTATTTGGACCCTGGGTCGTCACATCCGATCTCTACAGGGATCGATCGATCGACGCCTGAAAAAGGGTCGACTGGTGGGGCGGTCGACCGAACTATGAAGACCGGTCGACCGATGTAGACAGGGCTTCCCGCGGATAAAGGTGAATCCGACGTGGCTCACACGTGGGACCTCCTATGGGCCTTGAAATTTGTCCAAAATGCCCCAAACTCATTCTCTAACATGTGAGAAGGTTTTAGGATGGTCTTAGAAAGGGGTCTTTTGGCTCATATATCTCCCATATAATCTCCTATTGTGAATTTGGGGATTTTTATCCAAGAGACTAGAAGAAAAAGCCATGGAGAGGAAGAAGGAGAAGAGGTGCGCCCCCTACTGCCAAGAGTATATCTACACTGATTTCAAGCATTTTCACCTATTCTGGATCGCATTCAAGGTTCGATATACGTCAAGGATCATCATCCAGTCATCCTCATAGCTATTCGAGCATCGGGTGGAGCCATCTAAAGGGGGAATCATACTTGTTGAATTTTTTACTGTTTGATTTGAGATTCATGTGTTATTTGATCTTGGCTTTATAGAATATCCATGTATTGACTGAGATGCTTGAAGTGTGTGGTCAGATTGTGCGGTGTACACATCTGAGTGTGTCTAGATTGTTGCAATTTGCAGCGTGTGTGTGTCGGGGCTACGTTTCAACTGCGTGTGTGTGTGGGCTACGGTTCAGCAGCGTGTTTGTATGTTTTGGGGCTTGTCCCTGTGTGTGTTGCTACGGTTGCAGCGTAGTAAGCCTCACAGGGTTTTGGTGAGGGGTGGACATAGGGAGCCCAATTGTTGTCCTGAACCACCTTAAAAATCATTGTGCCTCTGTATGAATGCTTGTGCGATTGCTCTATCTTATCTATCCCCTTCACAGGTGCATTTGCATGTTATCTCACACACCATACTGCTTCAGTGTTTATCTACTTGCTGTACACATAATTAATCAGCACCCACTTTGAAGTGTTTGAGTTCGGCTCATTAAACCACACACTACATTTTTATGAATAGTAAGTGTTTAAATTAGTTCCGATGTGTGCATTTGTGTGTCGTCTTTTAGTTTTTAGTGGCTTATTGTTAGTAAAAGTGGATAATCACTTCACCCCACCTCTTTATTACCGTTGCTCCAAGGGACCCAACATGCAATAACCCCTCTCTCTCTCGCTCGGATCGCTACCAAATTGGCGATAAACACAAGAGAGAGATGGGGATCCATCCCCCTACCTCGGGGAAGCTTCCAAACCTCGAATGGGGCTCGATTAATGTCGGATCTCCAAACAAATGCACGGAACCATGATCCCACAAGCATGAACCACCACCGTCTCATGCCCACACCCCGCCTAGCACACCACCATCACTGACTGGTCCCCCTCGCGCACACCGTCTGCAGTCGAAGAGGAGAGGAGAGGAACGAGAGAGATTGGGAGAGGAAGGAGGAGAAATGGGGAAGAGTGGGCGCGGGCTTGGCTTTTAACGGGAAAAGGTTTTGGGGTTTTCCCAAGACCCCGAAAAAATTGAAATTGTCAACCTTCCCTTTCTCTTATCATTTCCGGTTAAACAATTATGATAGATTCCAAAAATCTCAATAATTCCAATTGGGTCCTAACTAAATCCAAAATAATTTATATATCACACATAAAAATAGATCCAAAACCCACGAAAGTAGGATCCTAAATCCATAAGTATTACAATCCTCCCCTCCTTAAAAAAAATTTTTGCTCAAAATTTACGCTAAAGCACAGCCAAACAAGGAGGAAAAACTCACTCGAACAAGTAGGGAAACTACTATTGCATCTCATCCTCTCGTTCCCAGTTCTCCTCATCGCTGGAGTGACACTGCTAGATCACTTTAACCAAAGGAATAACCTTGTTCCTCAACTGCTGCTCACGTCGATCCTCAATACGGACGGGGTACTCAGGAATAGATAGATTTGACGTCACCTCAGGCCACACAGAATCCTCCAGGACATGAAAACATCTGGCATGTACTTCCTTAGCATCGAAACATGGAACACATCATGCACAACATCTAACCTTGGGGGTAAATGCAATATGTATGCTACCTCACCAACACACTCCACAATAGGAAATGGCCCACTGTAGTGGGGACTCAACTTCCCACGCCTGCCAAAACGCATCACCCCCTTCATAGGGGAGACTATCAAGAACACCTGGTCTCCCACCAAAAAGCTAAGAGGCCTCCTCTACCGATCTGCATAACTCTTTTGCCTGCTCTGAGCTGACTGTAATCTCTGCCTGATGAGCTGAACCACCTCAACACACTACTGTACAAGCTTTGACCCTGTCATAAGCCGCTCGCTGATCTCAAACCAATCAAGTGGAGTCCGACACGGTCGCCCATATAATGCCTCATAAGGTGCCATGCCAATGCTAAAATGATAGCTATTATTGTAAGCAAACTCTACCAATGACAAATGATGACTCTAGAAACCCAACCACTCCAAGCAACAAGATCTCAACATATCCTCCAAAGTCTAAAAAGTCCTCTCTGACTGACCGTGAGACTACGGGTGATAAGCCGAACTAAAAGCCAACTCTATCCCCAGAGCCCTCTGAAAACTCTACCAAAAGCAAGAAGTGAAGTGGGGATCTCGATCCGAGAGAATAGAAATAGGAATCCCATTCAAAGATACGATTTGCTCCACATACAACTTGACCAATCTCTGAACACTCCAACTAACTCTGATCGGCAATAATTAGGTTATCTTCGTTAATCTATCAACCAATAGCCAAATACATAATGGCCACTTGGAGCCCTCGACAAACCAACCACAAAATATGTAGTCACATGGTCCCACTTCCAAGCTGGAATCTCCAAAGGCTACAATGTACCACCAGGTCACTGATATTCTACTTTCACCTGCTGGCACGTCAAACACCTGGCCACAAACTCTGCCACATCCCTCTTCATATCAAGCCACCAAAATTGCCTCTTCAAGTTCCGATACATCTTTGTTGTCCCTGGATGAATGGTGTAACGAGTGCCATGTGCCTCCTACAAAATAGGTCTCCTCACTTGCTTCTCAGCCGGATCATATAATCCACCTTTGAATCTCATTGCCTCATCCTCACCAAGCTCCACCTCAGACATTGACAGTACACAAGGTAGCTCGGGGTCCACATGCTGAGCCTCCATCACCTAGCGACAAATAGCTTGCGTGACCATCAAACTAGTAAGAATGGATGACCCCAGGTTAAGCCTGAAGGTTATAGCTGGCACCTACTCCCATAGTCTCCATTATCTTAACATCATATGGCTGACCACCACTTTCCTGCACAAAGCATCTGCCACTACATTCATTCTGCCTGGCTGATATGACAAGCTAAAATCATAGTCCTTCATGTATTCCATCCATCTTCTCTGCCTGAGGTTAAGATCCTTCTGAGTGAACACAAACCTCAAACTCTGATGGTCAGTGAAAATCTTAAATTTCTCCCCATACAAATAGTGCCTCTAGATCTTCAAAGCAAAAATCACTACTGCCAGCTCAAGATCATGAGTTGGGTAGTTTTCTTCATGCGGCTTCAATTGGCGGGATGCATAAGCCACAACTCTCCTATTCTGTATTAGCACTGCACCCTAACCTATCCTAGAAGTATCTGTGCAAACCAAAAAACCTCATGATCCAGAAGGCAACACAAGAACTGGAGCGGTGGTAAGCAATCACTTCAGCTCCATAAAGCTATGCTCACACTCATCTGTCTAGATAAAAGGTACATCCTTCTACGTCATTCTGGCCATCGACGCCACAATGCGAGCAAAGTCCCGAATGAACCACCTCTAGTAACCTGCCAGACCCAAAAGGTTTCAAATCTCTAACACTATCCTCAGCCTCAGCCACTAAACCATAGCTTCCACCATTGCTGAATCAACAAAAATACCATCACTAGAGATCACATGTCCCATAAAGTGCACCTCTTGAAGCCAAAATTCACATTTGTTGAATTTGGCATACAACTGATGGTCCCGTAAAGTCTAGAACACGATCCTCAGATGGTGAGCATGCTCCTCCACTAACTGGAAATAAACAAGAATGTCATCCACAAACACCACCACAAACTGGTCCAGGTAATGATGAAGCACTATATGCATCAAATCCATAAAAGTTGCAGCGGCATTAGTGAGCCCAAATGGCATCACCAAGAACTCATAGTGCCCATATCTGGTGCTAAAAGTAGTCTTCTTTACATATGACTCTCTCATCCACATTTGATAGTAACCAGACCTCAAATCAATCCCCGAGAAGACTTGGGCTGACTGAAGCTGATCAAACAAATCATCAATCCGAAGCAATGGATATTTGTTCTTGATAGTCACCTGGTTCAGCTACCGGTAATCAATACACAATCTCAAACTGCCATCCTTCTTCTTCACAAGCAGCACAGGCGCACCCCATGGAGAAAAACTAGGCTGTACATAGCCCTTAGCAAGTAACTCCTGCAACTGAGCTCTCAACTCCCTCAGCTCTGTCGGTGCCATGCGATAGGGTGCCATAGAAAAAAGCATCGTGCCAGGCACAATCTCAATGGTGAAGTCAATCTTATGCTGTGGGCGTAATCCTGGTAACTCATCAAGAAAAACAGATGGTAACTCACATACCACAGAAATATCCTCCACTCCTTGCTGCTGCTGATCAACCAATAACCAGAAGCAAGAAACCACTGACATCCAACATCAAGCGATCTGCGGGCTTTAATAGCAAAAATGACGAAGCGGGAAGTGGAAGATCGAATACATTGGAAGTAGGATGTGGGTCTCTGGGGATGTTGAAAATAAACCCTCTTTGAGTTGCAATCCACAACTGCACCATAGGCCTCAAGCCAATCCATTCCCAGTATCACATGAAAATCTCTCAACTGCAAAGCATAAAGTCTGGCTGGTAGATTCTTCCCTTCAATCTACACTAGCACCTTCTCGAGACAATAAGGAGTGAACATGAAATCACCAGTGGGTAACTCCACTGCCAAATCAGAAGACATATCTATGGTAGACTCCTCAGCACAAGTAACAAAATCCTCATAAATAAAGGGATGAGAAGCACCAGAATCAAACAAAACTCGAGCAGCATAACTAAGGATCAAACTGTACCTTCCACTAACTGAGATGCCTCTGCCTCTACTCTGGCCATGTGCATCATACGCCCTCGAGATCTCGGCCTCCCCGCGCTAGAGGACCTCAGAAGTGGCAGAAGTTGGGCCTGCTGTTGGGGCTGTTATTGGAACTGAAATGACTGGTGCAGCCTCTGAGGACACTCTAGTGCCATGTGCCCCACCTGACCACACCTGAAGCATGTCACAGGCACTGAAGACTATCTGCCAAGTTGAAAATCGCCGCACCGGGTATAAGGACCCTACTAACCTCCTGCTGAACTCTATCGCAGAAGTAGTGATAGATGTTGCACACTGCCCATTGACGCCTACCTCTACTCATGGCGGTCCTGATGCCTCCTACTAAAACCTCTCCTGAACATTTGCTAGAGCTTGGAACCAAAAGATGAAGAACCAGCTGCTGATGTGTTAGTATTGGGTGTCCTACAAGCCAATTTCGGATCGGGTAGGCCAGATAGTTGTACAATCTTGTTCATCATTAATAAAGTGATATTTGAGCATAAATTTGTAATTATATATTACTCTACGATGTCCCTAAGATATGTGGTTATAAAGTCAACTCAAGATGGGATCTCGATCATGAGATTGACTTTACATGGACACATACCTTAAAACTATCCATGGGTGGAGGGTAATCACTCGAGGACTTTGATTACCTATTAAACCAGTACACATGACGTGTGGGTGAGGAGTCTCATGGTCATTGGTGCGGGTAACCAACACATATGTGTAGGTGTACCTCCTGGGAGGATGTACACTGGACTGATCTGCCATTGGATCTTCAGATGGTTAATTATACCTAATGTCAACTAAAGATCCAATTGTCTCAGTAGCATCATTGGTCCTTTGACCTGAGACATTGATCGGATCTTACACGAGGACTGGATTGGTTTGATACTTAGCTAAGTGGCTTTAACCATAAGTCATGAAATGCCAAGTCATTGATCATGTCAAGATACGTGTGAAGATCATCAATGGTCAAGAGGGGATCACTCACTATCATGTATATATTAGACAGTTAATGGGTAAAGACACTGACGCTCCACTAAATCCCTGGCCAGGGTTGTGTGAGTACATTTGGAACGAACGGCATACACTTTTAGGAGGTCATGGTGAATTTGCACGATCATGGGGTTTGACAATTACCATACCCTCGATTGAACCAGACTCATAAAAGGAGCGAGGAATTATAGCGATACAACAACTGTGGACAAGCAAGTACCAGACGGGGTGGTTTGAACCCGTCGTCTTTTGGGATCACGCGGATTTGCTTGACCCAACGTGATCATAGGTTCAAAATAAATTAAACTATTATTCGACTCTAGTAGAAGTGAATAATAAGTTTAATTTACTTCTAATTTAGAATTAGAAGTTAATGGGCCTTAAATCGGAGTGACTATGGGCCTAGAGGATCACACACACAAGATTCTCAGGTGACGGGGTATTATTGTAAAGATGTATATATTAAAAGCCTTAAATTCTTTTGGAAAAAGAATGTTGAGAATGGCTTTGTATATACATATACAATAATATATGGACATATACACAATATATGTGGTTAGGAGTATTTTTTGAAAGGGCCTAATTCATGTATATGTCTGTCAACGTGTGTCTCATGGGTTTTTTGGATAACCAAGCACAGAAAGGAAAAACCCCACCGCCGTTCTCCTTTCCTCCCCCTTCTCTCTAGCGTATGATTCCTCTCTCTCCATCTCGGCTCTCTCTCTCCCTTTCTCTTTCTCAAGAGAAGAAGAAGGCACTTTGAGAAAGGAGGAATAGGATCTCGGAGATCCGTAGTTCATGCATGTGGGGAGAAAAAGAATGGGTGGGCACCGTCACTGCATGAAGATTTGTGTGGATCTACTCTAGAGCTCGGACATTTGTGCGACTCTACATTCGAGAAAATCTGCACCAGACACTACGGACAATGTCGTTCTGCGCAAGATAAAGATCTCCAACCCTATTTTTGGGTTAAGAAATTATTGATTGCTTCGATTAGGGCATGGTTCTTGGTTTTTAAGGGGGCCCAGGTTTGAGATTTAATTTTATTTTCCACTGTGCAATCCGAACACGACCATGGGGAATCCTTACAGTGATATTCAAGCTAGGTTTCGCTATGATTGATGCAATCATGATGCATAGAATCATAATTTTAGGGGCTATTCTTCATGATTTTCAATTATTCATAAATTTAATAAACCGTGAGGTGTTTCCGGAGGTAAAGAGGACGTTGGGCGCCATGTGCGAGTGTTCTGCTCGCAACATAAAAAAAAACACCCTCGCAATGAAAAAGAGGGTGAAAAGGGGGCAGGGCAAGCGTGCCAACGTGCGCGCGCACAGGGCGCCTCTGCGCCCTGCGTAATTTTTTTCTTCTACCCGACTCATTGCACCAGCATGCCTGAGAGATAGGCGCTGTCACACTATGTCGATTCATTTTTATCTCATTGAGATAATTATCTAATTAAATTTAAAATTTGAATTTCAAAATCTAGTTATGGAAGATAATTGTGACAGTTTGTCTAGATAATTATCTTCTCAGCAAATTTGAAAATTTGAAAATTGAAATTTAGTTAGTTGAGATAATTATCACTTAATTTGAGATAAAAGAGTAATAATTGAAGATAATCATGAAAAATTCTATATTTCAAATTTTTAATTATTAGATAATTTTTAAATTCAATATTTGAATTTTTGTTTAAGATTATTACAGAAAATTCAAAATTTTGGAAATTTTAATTATTAGATAATTAATAAAATTCTAATTTTGATTTTTTGTTGAAGATAATTGCTAAAAAAATTTATTTTGAATTTTTGATTATTGGATAATAATTAAATTCAAATTTTGAATTTTTAAAAATGATAATTGAGGATAATTACATTATTTAAATTTATTTTTAGATTAAGTTATTGGATTATTAATTTGAATGTAAATTTAAATAATTATCTTGTTTAAATTTATTTTATAAATTAAATTATTATATAATTAAATTTAAATTTAAATAAGTATCTCAATTTTTTAAATTATTTAAATTTGATTCAAATATGCTTGCCCCTTCTATAAGTGATGATTCTGTGTATGCCTTGCTTCATGTTACTTTGTATTGGCTTGTTTATGTGAATTAATTTTAGTTAATCCAACTTGCATTTTTAAAATTAATAAAGCCAAAGTGTTTTTATTTGCGCATCTCACTTTTAAATCCAAATATAAGGATTATTTTAAAAAATAACACTTTGCTTGATTGATCTGAATGTGTGGATTGACGAGTGATCATAGACATAGCTGATGTTGTTGTTAGTTTGTTTGGGGCCTGCGAGCCTCCCTTCCCCCTCTGGTGTATTTCCTATGTTCTTCTACCTCCCTCCACTGGTTGTACTCGCCCTGAGGGCAGCTGGAAATTTTTTGCATGTAAGTTAAGTTTTTTCGGTCTACAAGCTGTGTAAAATTTATAATTTATGCGATATCAGAGGTTGAAGGCGTGGAGAACGAACAACGATGACAATTCAGTTGCTTTGGAAGCGAGCCGGATGTCTTAGTAGCATTAGGCTTAGGACCATGATCACTCGCATTTTAATTTTTGCATTCGATGCATTTATTTTGTGCAAACTACTAGGTACTATAAATATATTAGATATATTTATTTTACCACCTAAGGTGAGACCAAGATAAAATCAAATTCCCTCGTAATTTAATTTTAGATCTGGTAAGCGTGACTCTAGGAGTCGTCGTGGCCCTCCACCATTATGGGGTGAATGAATATCTTCATCTCATGGATTTGTTGTGCTTTCCACAAGGTCCGTGGGCTGGGGGCAGGATTCAACTCTAAGGCTAGGCCTCAATGGGGTGAAGAATTGAACTTGGCCTTGTTGTGCTTTCCATAAGGGTCGGGTCATGAACTCATTGTTGTGTAGTAATGGTGGTAAGATCTAACCGAGAGTGTCATTTTTTGTGCTTTCCACAAGGGGATGACTTCCTGGGGGTCGAAAGTCGGATATTGCATTAGATGCAAGTGCTTGTTGATTGCCCTTGAGGTGGCATATGGCTTGTTGTGCTTTCCACAAGGTCATACCTCAGTCCCGTTGAGATTTCGACCCACTTGGATGATCTCGTTGATCTCCCATTCTATGTTGAACATATCCGAGTGATTTTGATGATAACAAAACCCAAGACATCTCTCTCCCATGTATTTTTTTTTAAAGCAAAGCTTTCTGTTTCAAACCTTCAATTTTCACCCCATGTCAAATGTATGTTAATGAACCCTTCCATGTGTTTATTCAAATATAAATCAACTTGTAATTAACTATAACACAAGCCCATTTCAATCATCGAACCAATAGATTGCTTCAAGTGAGCTAACACTTGATTTTTGCAGGATTGGAGATTGGCGGTCGACCTGTGGACCCATGGCGGTCGACCTAATATAACAGAATTGAAATCTGGAATTTATGAAACCTGGCGGTCGACCGCCAGGAGCTAGCGGTCGACCTATTTTCCCAGCAGCCAAATGGCTACAGGACGGCCAATGGCGGTCGACCGCTGGCCTTTGTAGGTCAACCGCCAGCCTCGAGCTGCCAACAAATGTTGACTTTTTGTCACTTCGAGAAATGGTCTTTCTCTTGGTATTGTTTAATCCCTAAGCAACCAACTCTCCAGAAATTGTGGATCTGGTCTGGGGGAGTCCTTGGACCATTCAAGAACCTATAAAACTTGTACAAGAGGGTTTGGAAAACCCTAATGCTCAAGGAAGATCAAGGGGGAGCTGCCAAGAGGAAGAGAAGGGATTTGGCACTGTAGACGTGAACAGTGCTCCGAGAGAAAAGTTCTTCATCCTTCTTCATCCAGTCAAGTGTAAATCAGTCCAAGGATTCAAGCTGCATCCAAAGCATACAATCATCCACTAAGGGGGAGCAAATCAAGATCCTTCTCTTATGTTTTGAATTCATTCTTGTTCTCTCAAGGCTTCATCTGTAATTCTTGTAATCCTTAAACATTCCAGAGTGTGTGGATCCTCTTAGATCCGTGTGTGTGTGTGTGTGTTTGTGTGTTCTTCATTGGAGGTGTGTGTGTGTATTAAGGTGTTCTTACACCTTCGTGGGAACCCTCCTTCCTAGTGTGTGAGTGTTGTGTGTGGTTGATCTTGTAACTTCCTACAAGATAGTGTGTGGTTCCTCACTGTCCGTGAGGGGTGGACGTAGGTTGCCGTTGTGGCATCCGAACCACCTAAAATCGCTGTCTCAGTGTGGTTTGTTCCTTTTCCTCTATCCTCCTTCTGTGCAAATCGTAAGTGTGTTTGTTTAGTTCAGTTTTTATTCTCTTTTATCTTGCATAATCCTTTTTCACCTTATAAAACTTGCGTTGTCTGTGAGCTTTAGTTGATTCAGGTTCTCTTGTCAGCTTCTTGTCACACATTTTATAAAAAGGCGAAAAGTTTGATTATTTCTACCAACACCCAATTCACCTCTTGGGTGCCATTTAATCTCGGGACTTCAATTGGTATCAGAGCCAAGGCTCTTTCTTTCAGAGATCTAACGATCTAGAGCAAGATCTGATTAAATGGCAAACAAGGGTATGGTACCTGAGGGTCATTCCATCAACCGTCCTCCGTTTTTTGACGGTTCCAACTACTCCTACTGGAAAAATATAATGCATATTTTTTTGAGGGCTCAAGAGTACGAGGTTTGGAGAGTTGTGGACAAGGGTCCTCATAAACTCGGGGCTGATGAAGAAAAATGGACACCCGAGGAAATTAAGAAATGCACTGCTAATTTTAATGCCATGAATATCATGCAATGTGCGATACACCCTAATGAATTCTCTCGTGTTTCTATGTGCAGCTCAGCCAAAGAAATGTGGGACAACCTGCGACTCATATACGAGAGAACTTTAGAGGTCAAGGAAACCAAGGTAAATCTCCTAGTCACTGACTATGAGCTTTTCAAAATGAAACCTGAAGAAACCATCTCCGAGATGTTTGCAAGGCTAATAGAGATCACAAATGGTCTCAAAAGTCTCGGGAAAGAATACTCAAATTCCGACCTTGTGAGGAAGGTGTTAAGGTCCCTACCGCCAGCTTGGCACACAAAGGCCATGGTTATTGAAGACTGAAAGAACCTGTCAACTCTTACCTTGGATGAACTCATAGGGTCACTCATGACCTATGAGATAAATATTAAGAGAACAGTTGATGAAGACATCAAAAAGAAAAAGGTCATTGGACTGAAAGCTCATCAATCCGATGATGAATTTCAAGAAGGTGAATCAAGTGACGGAAGCAATGAAGAGGAAGAATTGGCGATGATAACTCGCCAAGTGAGAAAATTTCTAAGGAAGAAGAGAAACTTTCAAGGAAATTTCAGAAAAGGGCAAAGAAGGCCCACGCAGACTAAAGGTGAATCGAGCAAGCCAAGTAGCATCATATGCTATGAATGCAAGAAGCCTGGACACATGAGAGGTGAATGTCCAGATCTAAAGAAGAAATTCAAGAAGGATAACTTCAATAAACCCAAAGCCACGGTCGCCACTTGGAGCGAGGAAGAAGATGAACCATCTGATGAAGAGATTCAAGAACTTGTGGAAAGCTTGTGCCTCATGGCACAAGAGGATGAATCCACGGAGGTAAATTCTGACCCTGAATTCATTTCCAATGAACAATGGGAATCTGAATATAAAAAGTTGTACACTAAGTACAAGAAAGTCAGATCTGAAAATAAAGCTCTTAAAAAGAAACTTGATGATTCATCACGTGAAGATATCTTTGCCAATTTTGAGAAAATGGAACAGGAATGGTTTGAGGCTTCGGAAGAAAAGGAAAGTCTGCTACAAATAATTTCAGACTGTGATAAAACCAAAAAGGAACTATCATGCAAAATAACTGAAATGGATGAAGCATGTGAAAGGATCAAAATTGAAGAACAAACTCTAAAATCCACTAATTCAGAACTCGAAAGGAGAAATGGGATGTTGGGTGAAAGAGTTGCTGAACTTCAGTTCACCTTGACTAAGTTTGTTAAGGGGAAACAAAACCTAGATAACCTATTGGGGGTTAAAGTCAACTTCCAAAAGGAAGGCTTGGGGTACACACCTCAAAACAAAAAATCTTTTGAGCATAAGATCACCACATCCTTTATTCATGGAAAGGACGATAATCATGCTTCATGTTCTAACTCTAAACCCCAACATGTTCAGCCTAAACCACACAGATATCAAAGAACTTTTTCACATGCTAATTGCTTTCATTGTGGTAGATTTGGCCATGTGATTTCCAACTGCTAGTTTAGACAAAGCTCACCTAACTATCATGTTCCATGGACGAAGAGAACACCCGTAAGAAGTTGGACTAACTCCTATGGACCCAAACTGGTTTGGGTACCAAAAACAATTGCATGAGAATTTTTCTTCTTGCAGATATGTCTTGAAGCGAGGGGGAGCAAATGGTATCTAGGCAGCGGTTGCTCAAGGCATATGACAGGGGACAAGAAGGTGTTCTCCAAGCTGCAAGAAAAAGAAGGAGGCTCAGTTGCTTTTGGCGAGAAGGACAAAGGTAAAATAATCGGAGTTGGAGACATAGGTAAGAATTCTGAAACTCTGATTGAAAATGTCCTTCTGGTGAAAGGTTTGAATCATAATTTGTTGAGCACAAGTCAATTATGTGATAAGGGTTTTAAGATTGTTTTTGATATGACTCACTGTTTTGTCATGTGCAAAAATTCAAATGAAATCAAATTCATTGGTAAAAGGAGCAACAATGTGTACACCATTGATCTTCATGATGTTTCAGTTGATAATGTGTGTTTGGTAGCTAACAACCATGAGAATGCATGGCTATGGCACCGCAGATTAGGTCAAGCTAGTTTTGGAGTGATCTCTAAGTTGTCTAGACATTACTTGGTGATAGGTCTGCCCAAATTGAAATTTGAAAGCGATAATATCTGTGAAGCTTGCACGAAAGGCAAGCAATCACGAATCTCATTCAAAAACAAAAATATTGTTTCTTTCGCTAGGCCATTGGAATTGTTGCATCTTGATCTTTTTGGTCCTACTAGAACATCTAGCATAGGAGGAAAATCCTATGGCTTTGTGATTGTTGATGATTTCTCCAGATTCACATGGGTGCTATTTTTAGCTAATAAAAGTGATGCCATGACAGAGTTTCAAGTGTTTTGTAGAAAAATTTAGAATGAAAAGGGTTACCTCATCACCACAATCCAAAGTGATCATGGTGGTGAATTTGAAAATCATGAATTCAGCATGTTCTGTGAAGAGCAGGGGTACACACACAATTTCTCATCACCGAGGACGCCCCAGCAAAATGGAGTAGTAGAGCGAAAGAATAGAACGTTGATAGACATGGCCCGGACCATGCTCAGTGAGAATTCCCTACCCAAGTATTTTTGGGCTGAAGCGGTAAGTACCGCATGCTACATCATCAACAGGGTAATGGTAAGGCCCATTCTGAAGAAAACTCCATATGAGCTCTACAAGGGTAAGAAGCCAAACATCTCTTATCTTAAACCCTTTGGATGCCCTTGCTATATCTTGAACAATGGTAAGTCCAATCTGGGTAAGTTTGATGAAAAGAGTGATAAAGGAATCTTTCTAGGTTATGCACTCAATTCTAGAGCTTATCGATTATTCAATAAAAGGACTTTAGTTGTTGAAGAAAGTCCTCATGTTATTTTTGATGAATCCGAGTCAAAACTCACAAAGCAAACTTCTTCTATCTTGGATGCAGGTGAAGACTCTAAGAACTCATCAAATGTTAAAGCCAAGGATGAGCCATTGAAGGTAACCTCAAGTAAAAATGAGGAAGATGAGGATCCTACAATTGAGACACTGCAAGAACCACAAGTGCAGCATCCTGATCTACCCAGCTCCTCCACATTTCTAAAGGATCATCCAACTGCGAACATCATAGGTAATCTGGAGGATGGGGTGAAAACTAGGTCCTCTCTAAGGCAGGTTGAACAGGAGGACCTGATGGCCTTACTTTCACAAGTAGAGCCCAAGGACATTCATGAAGCTCTTCAAGATGAATCCTGGATTCAGGCGATGCATGAAGAGCTGCATCAATTTGAAAGAAACGAGGTGTGGACTCTCGTGCCGCATCCTAAGAACCATCCTACTATTGGAACTCGCTGGGTTTTCAGAAACAAGCTAAATGATGCGGGATTGATTGTGAGGAATAAGGCTCGGCTTGTGGCCAAGGGGTACAGTCAGGAGATGGGAATTGATTTTGATGAGTTTTTTGCACCAGTTGCTAGACTTGAAGCAGTCCGAATCTTACTGTCCTACGCTTGCTCTTTAAACTTTAAACTATTTCAAATGGATGTTAAATCTGCATTTCTTAATGGCTATATCAAGGAGGATGTCTTTGTAGAGCAGCCACCAGGCTTTGAAGATTCCAAACATCCACGACACGTGTACAAGCTCCAAAAGGCCTTGTACGGACTAAAACAAGCACCAAGGGCATGGTATGAATGGCTTACTTCTTTTCTTGCTGAAAATGGGTTCAAGAGAGGTAAGCTTGATCAAACACTTTTCACAAGGAAATCAGGTAAGGACATTTTGGTGGTTCAAGTGTATGTGGATGATATTATTTTTGGAGCTTTTGATAATGCCTTATGCGAGGATTTTGCAAAGACCATGCAAGGAGAATTCGAGATGAGCTTAATGGGGGAGCTAAATTTCTTTCTTGGATTGCAGGTGAAACAAACTTCGGAAGGAATTTTCATAAATCAAGCCAAGTATACTATGGAATTTTTGAAGAAATACGGGATGGCGGAAGCAAAACCCATATCAACTCCCATGGCCACCACCACAAAGCTGGATAAGGATGAAAATGGTAAAACAATAGATTCCACACTGTTTCGAGGTATGATCGGATCACTACTGTACCTTACAGCATGCCGCCCTGACATTCAATTCAGTGTATGTCTCTGTGCCCGTTTCCAGTCATGCCCTAAAGAATCTCACTTATCAGCTGTTAAACGCATTTTCAGATATCTAATTGGCACAATTGACTTTGGCCTGTGGTTTTCCATTGGTAGTTCTTTTGAGTTAATTACGTATACCGATGCGGATTACACTGGATGCATCGTAGATCGTAAAAGTACAAGTGGGTACTGTCAGTTTCTTGGCAGGTGCCTTGTTTCATGGGCCTCTAAGAAACAACATTCAGTAGCTCTCTCAACGGCCGAGGCTGAATATGTAGCCGTCGGAAGTTGTGGAGCCCAAGTACTTTAGATCAAAAATCAATTGCTTGATTTGAATGTTGAAGTGGATTGTGTGCCGATCTTTTGTGATAATACGAGTGCAATTAATCTATCCAAAAATCATGTTCAACACTCCAGAACCAAACATATTGACATTCGGCATCATTTTCTGAGAGATCATGTAGGCAAAGGGGTTTTTGAGTTCAAGTTCATTGATTCTCTTAACCAACTGGCTGACATCTTCACAAAACCTCTAAATCAGGATCAATTCAATAAAATCAGGCGAGAACTTGGCATATGTAAGGGTGAGGGCATACGCACTTAAGTCTGCATTAGGTTGTTTTTCTTTTTGTTGGGTAGATCATGTGAGATGCATGCATTGTGTGTGGTTCACTTCTTTTGTGTATGACTACCTAGCATGTGTGCCTGTACCTATATTTATGTATACTTCTTCCTTGACATGTTTCTACAACTGAATATTCCTTGAGAGATAAATGTGGACTAGTGATCTAGTGCTCTTAGCAGTCTCCATTCAAGGGTTTCCGTAGTCGACTCATGCTTGATATCATTCGTGGTTTAGCAAAAAAAAAAAGGAAAGAAAATAATATATAAAAAAAGAATGATCTGTGTAAATGGGGGAGTCCAATGGTCATGGATCCCACTTCTATCTCCGGTAGTGGCTAGCTGGGGTTCTTCTTCTCTCGGGGTCATTTTTTTTGGGATTTAGGTCCCAGCGGTCGACCGCTGGCTTCGTGCCGGTCGACCGCCAGCGGCGAACCGACCCGGTTCAATCGCGTCTGAACCCTACTTTAAGGGGGTTTTCTTCCCCCCTTTCTCATTCTATCACTCTCCATTCTCTCTCCCTTATTCCACCTCCACCCTAGCACATCTCTCTCCCACCTTTCAAGCCCTAAAAACCCCACACCGTTTCTATCCTACCACGATCCGGTCGATTGGTTTCCATTTCGGAACGTCTCCTCACCGGCGTTCGTGCACTCGTGCCAACCTTCCTTGAGCTCCAGAGCGTGGAGGCGGTGTTCTTAGTTCTTCCTGGTGTCTTCCTCTCCATCCCAAGGTAGAGGTTCTACCTCTCAAGAGAATACTCTCTTCAGCGGGTTTCCTACTCTAAAATGGCACCTATAAGGAGTGCTCGGCGTCTTCTCCAAGGGGAACCTAGTGCTCAGAGGCGTGAAGCTCCGGCCGCACCTCCACCCCAAGCTCCCGCACGCAGGTTACCTCCGAGGTCTATCATCGAGCCTCGTCTTGTTGATTTTCAAGAGTTGAATGAAATCCTCCCCGACATCTATACAGTTTTTTCAATGCAACCGGGGTGGCTTGATTTTGTCACGAGATACAATCGTTTCTATCCCTATTTAGTACAACAGTTCTATGGGAATTTGGTTGACAGAAATGGCAGTTTGTATACAATGGTTCAAGGCATTGAGATCCGCATTAATACAGAATTATTCCATAATGCCCTAGGTGTTTCTTCACATGGTGCAGACTTGCTTTTTGGGCACGGTGAGGTTGAGGCTAGTTTCATTGCCATGACGAGCTATGATTTTTTTTGTGGTGTGAGTGACCTCATTCAGCTGAATGCCAACCACTTTCCCGCACTGCAACGGGTTCTTCACCACATGTTTACTACGCTTATTTATCCCAAGAGTGGAAGCCGAGATGAAGTGACCGAAGTACACCGTTTCCTGTTCTATCATGTTATGAATGGCGAATTGATTAACATGGGATGGCTCATGACTCAATTGATCACTCGATGTCGTACACATTTACGGCGATCCCTGCCTTATGCCTCTCAGCTCACTGGAGTGTTCATCCTTGTCGGGGTCCCTTTGGAGAATGAGCAGTTTGTTCTTGTCCGCCATGATGACATTTACAATGAGCATAAGCTTTTCTCCGATATGGGATATTACCGGGATGCAAATGGAGAAATTCATCGTGCTGTCCCAGTTTATGGGGAAGAAGTTGGCAGTGAAGAAGCACAAGCGCCAGACCCACAGCAAGATAACCAAAATGCACCTGCACCAGTTCAGCCTGCAGATGTGCCTCCTCCAGCGGATCTCCCTCCTCCACCGTAGTACTTTCATGGGGAGTCTTCTACTCAGGGTGCTGGGCATTCCACTTTGGGGGACTATGAGGCTCTTGACAGGCGCCTTTTAGGCATGGAAACTCGGCTTGACTCCTCCCTTGGGCATTTGGATACTTTTATGGATACCATGACTGGACGAATGGACACCTTCATTCTTGCTCTGGATGATCTTTCTCTCCACGTGGCCACTCTCTTTGCCAGCCACGAAGATAACCGTGAGGCCTTTCGCATCACCAACCATACCCTTCTTTCCATCCGTAACCAGTTCCGTCATTATGATGACCTTCTCCATAACATTGAGGATCATCTTCCTCCTCCTCCTGCTCCTGCTCCTGCTGGTTCCCCCCATGGTGATGGTCCACAGGATGGTGTTCATGGCGAGGAAGTTGAGGATCACCCTGCTGTGTAGCTACTTTTTGGGTCTCTAGTGTCACTTTTGTCCACTTTTTGTATCCCCTCCCTCTCCTTTTTGCTGATGTCAAACGGGGAGAAGTAGGCTATTAGGCTTATATACATATGCTATGTGTGTTTGGTGTTTGCCTGCTTGCATGCATGTCTATCTCTTGCATCGTAGTTTGAGCATATTGTATGCATTAGTGGTTGCATTCCTTAGCGTGTCAAGCTCATTTCTCCCTTCTGCATTCAGTGTACCGTGTATGGATCTAATGAAAATGAATGGAAGATTGCACTCTTTGACGTTACAAGATTGGCTCCTTTCCTTCTCACCTCTTGTCAATTTGGCAAATAAATATTGAATGGTTGGTATGGATTCATTGACATGCTTGTGTTGGTAGTGGTTTGTTTGGTGAAATGAGCATATCAAATGCCTTCAAATCATGAGTTTAGAAGATTCAACTTGATGGATTTCCACGTATCTCATATGCGATTGCCGAAGCTTCTAAAACTCTTTTAAAGGCACATTTGTGAAAATGCAATTCTACTGCCTAGGTTTTATCATCATCAAAAAGGGGGAGATTGTTGAACATATCTGAGTGATTTTGATGATAGCAAAACCCAAGACATCTCTCTCCCATGTATTTTGTTTTCAAGCAAAGCTTTCTGTTTCAAACCTTCAATTTCACCCCATGTCAAATGTATGTTAATGAACCCTTCCATGTGTTTATTCAAATATAAATCAACTTGTAATTAACTATAACACAAGCCCATTTCAATCATCGAACCAATGGATTGCTTCAAGTGAGCTAACACTTGATTTTTGCAGGATTGGAGATTGGCGGTCGACCTGTGGACCCATGGCGGTCGACCTAATATAACAGAATTGAAATCTGGAATTTATGAAACCTGGCGGTCGATCGCCAGAAGCTAGCGGTCGACCTATTTTCCCAGCAGCCAAATGGCTACAGGACGGCCAATGGCGGTCGACCGCTGGCCTTTGTAGGTTGACTGCCAGCCTCGAGCTGCCAACAAATGTTGACTTTTTGTCACTTCGAGAAATGGTCTTTCTCTTGGTATTGTTTAATCCCTAAGCAACCTAACTCTCCAGAAATTATGGATCTGGTCTGGGGGAGTCCTTGGACCATTCAAGAACCTATAAAACTTATACAAGAGGGTTTGGAAAACCCTAATGCTCAAGGAAGATCAAGGGGGGGCTGCCAAGAGGAAGAGAAGAGATTTGGCACTGTAGACGTGAACAGTGCTCCGAGAGGAAAGTTCTTCATCCTTCTTCATCCAGTCAAGTGTAAATCAGTCCAAGGATTCAAGCTGCATCCAAAGCATACAATCATCCACTAAGGGGGAGCAAATCAATATCCTTCTCTTATGTTTTGAATTCAATCTTGTTCTCTCAAAGCTTCATCTGTAATTCTTGTAATCCTTAAACATTCAAGAGTGTGTGGATCCTCTTAGATCCGTGTGTGTGTGTGTTTGTGTGTTCTTCGTTGGAGGTGTGTGTGTGTAGTAAGGTGTTCTTACACCTTCGTGGGAACCCTCCTTCCTAGTGTGTGAGTGTTGTGTGTGGTTGATCTTGTAACTTCCTACAAGATAGTGTGTGGTTCCTCACTGTCCGTGAGGGGTGGACGTAGGTTGCCGTTGTGGCATCCGAACCACCTAAAATCGCTATCTCAGTGTGGTTTGTTCCTTTTCCTCTATCCTCCTTCTGTGCAAATCGTAAGTGTGTTTTTTTAGTTCAGTTTTTATTCTCTTTTATCTTGCATAATCCTTTTTCACCTTATAAAACTTGCGTTGTCTGTGAGCTTTAGTTGATTCAGGTTCTTTTGTCAGCTTCTTGTCACACATTTTATAAAAAGGCGAAAAGTTTGATTATTTCTACCAACACCCAATTCACCCCCCCTCTTGGGTGCCATTTAATCTCGGGACTTCGTTCTATATACTAGAGGTTATATAGTTCGATCGGAAAATAGTGGGACTAACTAAGATAGAAAATCACATCTAAGTTAGAATTTGAACATATGCTAAGTTGTCTTTTATTTCTTATCCAGATCACCGTGTCTTGTCCAACACCCTCTATGACATCTTGGATGCCAATAGGCTGACTGGACCAAACTTTTTGAATTGGTTGCGCAATTTACGTATAGTCCTTACCGCCGAAAAGATTGCCTATGTGATGGACACAATTCATTCTGACCCAGCTCCTGACACTGATGAGGATGAACTGATGATTTATTCCAAATGGTCAAAAGATTCTTCCCTTGCCCAGTGCTTTATGCTGGCCTCTATGGCTCCTGTGCTGCAGAGACAGTTTAAAAATATTGATTGTAGAACCATACTTCTTAACCTACGCCAGCTCTTCGGGAAGCAAGGTAGGATAGAGAGGTATGAGATCTCCAAGAAACTTTTCAGGACTAGGATGTCAAAGGGTACATCAGTACAGGCTCATGTACTAAAAATGATGGAGTGTGTTGAGAGACTCAATGCACTAGGGTTCAAGTTAGATCTTGAACTGTGCATTGATCTTATTCTCCAGTCATTGCCTAAGTCCTTTTCTCCTTCCATCACAAACTTCAACATGAATAGGATTGAAGCAACTCTCCTTGAGCTGCTCAATATGTTGAAAAGTGCTGAAAGGACTATGCAGAAAAATAAATCATTTTCTATAATGGTTGTTGGCTGGGCCAACAAGAAAACGAAGGCCGCCCAGACGTCCACCTAAGGGAAGGGAATGAAGAATGCCAAGGGTAAGGAAATGACCAAAGGTGACAAAGGAAAGGGCAAGAAGAATGATAAAGAGGACAAGTGTTTCGGTGCGGACAGATTGTGCATTGGAAAAGAAATTGTAAGGTAATTCTGAATGAAGGTATTTTTATCATAGACCTTCATTTGTCATATATGAAATCAACATCATGGGTATTGGATACTGGATGTGCAACTCATATCTGTAACTCTTTGCTGGTGCTGGCAAATCGGAGGAGGTTAGGTAAAAAGGAGATTGAGTTGAGGATGGGTAATAGAGCTTTAGTTGCTGCTAAAGCCATTAGGACTGCACGCCTCAGTCTACCTTCAGGAGTCATTTTGGAGCTGAATGACTGGTATTTTGTTCCTCAAATCATTAAGAACATTATTTCAATCCGTAGTTTGAATAACATTAGATATACATTGACTTTTAATAGCACTGGGTGCTCTATTATGAATAATGGTTTAGTGATAGCCAATGGTTCATTAGTCAATGGTCTTTATCTATTGGATACATGCTCTAATGTTATGCTGGTTTCCAATGCCAAAGAAGTGAATCATGCATACCTCTGGCATTACAGGCTTGGTCATGTAGGTGAAAAGAGAGTCTCTCACCTACACTCAAATGGGTATTTGAACTCATTCGAATACAAGCCATTTGATACCTGTGAGTCTTGTCTCATGGGGAAGATGACCAAGGCTCCCTTTAGTGGATATGGTGAGAGGGCTGCTGACCTTCTAGAGCTCATACACTCGGAAGTGTGTGGACCCATGTCCAAAGAAGCAAAAGGGGGTCACCTCTACTTCATCTCATATATTGATGACTTATCAAGATATGGCTATGTGTATGTAATGAGGCATAAATCGCAAGCCTTTGAGAAGTTTAAGGAATACAAGAATGAAGTAGAGAAACAGATTGGCAAGAGTATTAAGGCTCTTCGATCAGATCGAGGAGGAGAATACCTTAGCCATGAATTCACTTCTTATCTTAAGGACAATGGGATTGTTTCTTAGTGGACTCCACCGTATACACCATAGCACAATGGTGTATCCGAGAGGAGAAACATGACCTTGTTAGACATGGTCTGATCCATGATGTCCATGTCAGGAGTACCCTTATCTCTCTAGGGCTATGCCTTAGAGACAGCGACCTATTTACTGAATAGGATCTAAAGCAAATTTGTTCCTTCTATACCATATGAGATATGGAAGGACATGAAATCAAATTTTAATCATATTAAAATTTAGGGGTGTCCTGCCCATTTGAAGATGAACGATAGTGATAAGCTTGAGTCTAGAACCGATAAGTGTAGATTTGTGGGATATCTAAAGGAGACCTTTAGATATTATTTCTATCACCCCTCTAAGCAAAGGGTCTTAGTGGCTAAGAGAGCTGTATTTCTGGAAATGGAATATCTACTTCAAAAAAAATAGTGGGAGCCAGATAGAATTGGACGAGGTCCAAGAACCAAAAACTAAGGACACTGTCTCATTGATTGAGATAATATCAGTTGATCCTAATTAGAGTGAAACACAGGCACTACGGAGATCTAGTAGGGCACCAAGAGAACCTGAGAGATATCTTGGGCATGTCTCAGAGAGGTCCTCTAAGGTATGTATCAATGAGGATGAAGATCCTCAATCTACAGGAGGCGATCCATAGTGCAGACTCCGAGAAATGGAAGGAGGCAATGGATTCAGAGATCCAGTCCAGGTACAACAATCAAGTTTGGAACTTGGTTGATGTATCTGAAGGGAAAGTCCCTATCGGCTGCAAGTGGATATTTAAGAGGAAGATCGGTGCAGATAGATGCATTGACACATACAAGGAGAGATTAGTAGCGAAGGGGTATCGTCAAAGACAAGCCATTGACTATGACGAGACCTTTTTACGAGTGGCCATGGTTAAGTCAATCAAAATCCTCCTTGATATTGCTGCATACCTAGATTATGAGATTTGGCAAATGGATGTGAAGATAAATTTTCTTAATGAAAACTTGTAAGAAGAGGTGTACATGCTACATCTTGAAAGATTCACCTCCAAGCTTCATCCTAATAAGGTATCCAAACTTCAGAGGTCCATTTATGGACTGAAGCAAGCATCTCGGAGCTGGAACTTGAGATTTGATGAGGCTATCAAATCTTTCGACTTCATTCGGAATAAAGATGAACCTTTTGTTTACAAGAAGGTCAGTGGGAGTTCTGTGACATTCTTGGTCTTATATGTTGATGACATCTTACTCATTGGGAATGATGTAGAGATGTTGACATCAACAAAGTCTTGGTTGTCCAAGACCTTCTCCATGAAGGATTTGGGAGAAGCATCCAATGTGTTAGGCATAAGGATCTACCAAGTTAGATCTAAAAGGATGCTAGGGTTATCCCAATCCATATACATAGACACTATCCTCATAAGGTTTAAGAATGAAAATTCGAAGAGAGGTCTTATTCCCATGACACATGGAATTGCCTATCCAAGGGGATGAGCCCTAAGACATCTGAGGAGGTAGCACACATGAGTAAAGTGCCATATGCTTCGGCCATAGGATCGATCATGTATGCAATGCTATGTACACGGCCTGATGTTGCCAATGCTTTGAGCATTGTCAGTAGATATTGGAAAAATCCAAGTGAGGAGTGTTTTGACTTGAGTCAGTGTGACTCATAGTGTTGCCATCATCAAAAAGGGGGAGATTGTTGTGCCTCTGTGGTCTTGATGATTGGTTTTGATGATAGCAAACACTATAAGTCACCATATGCATGTGTGCATGAAAGACCTTGTTGATTCAGTTAAGTGCATTCATATGTGTTCATGTATTTGTGAATGTGTGCTTGTGAATGACATTCCATTATATACACTGTGTGCACACATCATTTCTTTGTCATGCACATTATGTCAGTTTATCAGATCTAAAGCATTGCATTTGATGTTCAGTCATGTTATCTGCTGCATAAAGCACTTATATACATTTACATCAGTTGCTTTACTCTGCTTGTGGAAATCAGTACAGGCTAAACATCCATGCATCATTACATTCTAGCACAGTCTGGACACAAGTGGGTCGACCCCCCTTCCAGATGGGTCGACCCCCCAGATCATAGCATCTCATGCTGTGTCTTAACACAATCAGCAAGTATGTACATTCGAGCGTCTCACGTTGCATCTCACCTTCATAGCAAGTCTGTACAGCCTTCAGTTGCATAACTCAAGTCTGTACATCACATGCAGGCAGGCATTCGAAGTACATACACTGCTGTGTGAACGCAAGTCTATATAGCCATTGTCTGTGTTGCCTTGCATCTCAGCAAGTCTACACATCGGCTTCCAAGTCTGAACATCGCTATTGCATTCACGCAAGCCGTTACATTGCACTGTTCATGCACGGCACACCAAGTCTATACAGAGTTCGTGTCTCACGCATCGTCCACATAAAGTCCATACATTCACTGTAGCTTGCTTAGCTGAAGTGTGTACATCCATCGTCTCATGAAGTGTGTACATTGTGTCACATTGTTAAAGTCTGCACATTGTGCTTTGAAGTTGCATCAAGTCTAGACATTGTCCTGTAGCAAGCACGAAGCCAAGTCTGTACATTCGTCAATGGGTGAAGTCTATACATTGTGTCGTTCACATCTTCAAGTATGTACATTGCCCAGTCTGCATCTCGCAAAGTCTATACATTAAATAGTGCTTCGTAAAGTCTATACATTGGACTGTGCTTCGCAAAGTCTATACATTGGACTGTGCTCGTAAAGTCTATACATCCATCGGTTCTTAGTTGGGCCAAGTCTGCACTTTGTTGGCCATTGCACACGAAGTCTGTACAGCACTCGCCATCATGCTACTGCTAAGTCTGTACATTGGCCAAGTGTGTACAGAGTCCTTTGCATCGTGTGTATTCTTCATTAAAGTCTATACATTCTCATCCGTCTTAGTTAACGTCTCACGCTGTTCAAGTCTACAGTGTCTAGAAGTCTATACATCGTCCGTCTCATAGAGAGTGTCTCTTTTGAAGTCAAAGTCTGTACAGTCTCTCTTAACGTCTCTGCTGAACGAAAGTCTATACATTGCACTGTACATCGGACCAAGTCTGTACAGTCTCATTTGAAGTCTATACAGTGCATCATGTCTGAAGTCTGTACACTGCACTGTAGTTTGCACGAAGTGAAGTCTGTACATCCACCTGTTCAACTTCGAAGTCTGTACATTGGTACCTTTACCTTCGTTACACTCGCAAGTCTATACATTGGTACTTTTACCTACGTTGCACCTGCAAGTCTATACATTGCTCGAGTTGAGGTATGTACAGCCATTGTCTTGCCAAAGTGTATACGTTGTGAACCTTCAAGTCTGTACAGACTTTCCCTTGTTCAAGTCTGTACATCGTCCAGTTCTTTGGCATGTCTATACCTTGTGAAAGTCCATACATTCGATTGCTTTGCCTTGATCAAGTCTGTACAGCCATTTCCTTTGGCAAGGTCTATACATCGTGCATCTAGCATTTTTCAAGTCTATACAAGGCTGCTTGTGTTCCCTCAGAGTCTGTACAGCCAGCTCTGTCACTTAGCAGCTCATCAAGTCTGTACATACTTAGGCTGCATAACACAAGTCTATACATCCGCACGATAGCTAGGCATTCAGCAAGTCTATACACTACGTTCATGCATTGTTCTCATCGAAGTCTATTCATTCAAGTCTATACACTGCATCATATGCATACTGCAGCATGTTTATGCAAGTCTATACACTGCATCATATATGCATATTACAGCATGTGGTAAGAAGTATGTACACTTGTCTTGCCTCACACGATCAACTCTGTACAGCCATCCATGCTTGCTTTGCTTGCTGAATGAAGTCTGAACATTGCCTTAAGCTGATACTATCTTCGACTGATTAACTGACAGGATTGTTGGACGAGGTTAATGTGTCTGGGCACGTGACCCGAGATGGGCACCTGGCACGTGATCCAAGAAGCTGAGATGCTGACACGTGGTAGCATCAATTGGGCGGGAGAAGTGGAAAGCACACGCCCTAAGCTACTGCTATATATATAGAAGACGTCTTCCTCAGAAGAAGACTGATAAGAACAGAAGAGGGCTGATCGAGACTGTGAGTGAAGAAGAAGTGAGGCAGAGAGCAGTAGGAGAAGAAAAAGAAGAAGAAGAGAAAAGAAGAGACAGAGAGAGCCTACACGATCGAGTGTCAGAAAAAGAAAGAGAAAAAGAGAAGGAGAAGAGAGATAGTGAGAGTTCGTGGAGAAGAAGAAAGAAGTCTCGACTGAAGATCTGTCTACTGGACCGTGGATCAAATCCAGGCCAGTCAGCTCCATGGGAGCCACATATATGTTATCTTTCTTTACAGCTTTCTGATCGCTGTGTATTTTTCCTTTCTTATTTTTCCTTTTTCATTTGGTTATCTTTGTTCTTCCGATTCTCTGCATAGAGGTCGGGTCCCTCCTGGTCTGGAGGAAGAGAGGTCTGTGACCTCTGGTTTGCTAGTGACGGGGAGTCACTGGTGTGTCCCCTCCTGGTCTGGAGGAAGAGAGACTTCGGTCTCTGGTTTCCAAGTGGCTGGGAGTCACTTGGGGTGTCCCTCTGGTGTGGAGGAAGAGGGGAGGCTGTTCCCCTAGTCAAGCTGTGTGGTAGCATTCTGTTCACAGACTGAGTCTGTAGTTTCTAGCTTGTGCTAGTGGAAGCCTCACTCCGGTTGGGAGTGAGGGGTGGATGTAGGTCTGGAGGACCGAACCACCTAAAACTTATATGTGCAGTGGTTTGCCTTGTGCGTTAGCTCCATGTCTTCTACCACCTTTCACAGATTGTCTGAGCGTTCATATTGCTATCTTGCAGCAGGTTGATTACCTTCTTCCGCTTCCCCTAGTTGATTGTTTAGGCGCGAAATAGATGTTTGTTCTTCGGTTCAAAAGAGATTCTGATTAGTTATCCAGTTTGTCTATCTTGTTCTAGTTTTCATTGAGCGAAAAGCTTTTAAGGGTGGGATTCATTCACCCCCCTCTGAATCCAGCGCACCGATCCTATCAATTGGTATCAGAGTAAGTTCTGACTTACAGATCCAACGATCTGCAGAGGATCCTGCTAGCGTTTTGGTGCATCATTATCTTCTACATATTGGTTTAAAAAATTACCTGTTGATTTGTCCTCATGGCTCATCCACCGATTTTCAGTGGTACGGACTTTAATGTCTGGTTTAGAAACTTGCATATGTTTGTTATGACTACTGATCCAGATCTGTGAAAACTAATTTCACATGGTCCACATAGACTACCAAAAGATCAGTCCAAATGGACTAATAAGCATCGATCTATGTGTACAGAAAATCAGAAGGCTTGGAATCTGATGAAGGCAGCTACTGACAAAGCCTTTCATTCATGTTTCCTTGATTACAGATCTGCAAGTGATATATTGGAGATGATGAAGAGAGCCGGGAAAGGAAATCAAACAAGCTGCATGATGGCTCGAGGAAGCGGACAAAGCAGCAAACAAGAAGAAGAACAGGATGATGAGGAGGTAAATCTCTTTGAGAATTTTTATCTAGATGATTGGGAGAATGCATATGCTGAATTATTAGAGTCACATGAGAGGTTAAGAAAATAGTATATAAAATTGAAGAATGGTACTGGGTTAGATAGTTCAAGTTCTCCATGTAAAAATTGTACTGAATTGAATAATGTTCATGATGTTTGTATGTCTGATTTTCAAATGCTGAAAAAACAAATTTCGTTGCTGAAAATTAAGAATCAAGATCATGTAAATGAGATATTTGAACTCAAAGAGAAACTCAGTTCAAATAATGATAATCAGACTCTTGTTAACTATCATGACCAGTATGAAAAATTGCTGAAAATTTCGAAAGTGTGAACTCAGATTTAAACAAGTTAAAATCTAAAAATGACTCTCTTAGAAAATTTGTTAAAGAAAATGAAGAAAAATTAAAGAAACTTAAAAAGGAGAACACATTGCTGATTGAAAAATCTGATGCCATAAAATCTGTAAACATGGAGTTGCAGAAAAATATTGAAAACTTGCAAAGGGAGTATGAAACTCCAAATAATCCAAAAGTATCTCAAGATGACCAGATTCTTCTTGATGAGTTAATTCAAAATGATACTTTGGTTAAAGAAAATGAGAAGTTAAAAGTGATGAACTCCACTATGTCTGAGAGACTTCTAGCCTTAGAAAGAGGAAAAACTGTTATCATTGAAGATTATGATAAACTCAGCAATCTAGAACAAGAGATTGAAAAATACAAAATAGCTAACAAAGTTTTGAATGAAGTCATGAATTGCAGTGAGCAAGAGATTGCCAGTTATGAGTTACACATTTCCTCTCTAGAAAATGAAATCCCAGACTTAAAAGATTCCTTATCTAAGTTTGTGAGTGGGCAAGAAAATCTAGACAAGCTACTAGGTGTAAAAGTCAATGTCACGAAGGAAGGGTTGGGCTACAATAATCTGAATAAAAAGGATTTTAAGAACAAAATAATGACATCATTTGTAAATGCTTCAAATGTAGCCTCTACATCAAAAGATAAACAGCCCATTGTTTAGAAAATGCTGGGAATAAAGGTTAATTGTAAGAAAGAGGGACTAGGTTACAATCCAGTCATGAGGAAGGTTGATGGATCCAACCTGAAAACTGTTTTTGTTAAATCTTCAGAACAAGAAAAGCCTTCTACCACATCTCCACCTCAGAACAAGGCTAACAAAACAGAAAAACAAAATAAAAATCATAAAACATCAAAAATTCAAAGGAACAATCTGCATGCTAAGAACTCATCACAAAAATGCCATGTTTTAAAGAAATCAAATGGCTCCTGTCATTATTGTGGTAAGCATGGACACTTTATGAGTAACTGTTTTGTGATGAAACAAGATGACAAAAAGCATGCTAGAAAACATGTGTCCGGTCAGAAAAAGGATAATATGAATGTTAAAGAACTTTATGCTAGAAATCATGTTTTTCAAAATAAGAAAATTCATTGCTCCAATTGTGGCAAGATGGGCCACATTGCAGCTCATTGCTGGCAAGTTAAGGGGAAGAAATTTCATTCTGAGTTCGTTAATTTCCATGACAACAAAAATGTTTTTGAAAGGAAAACTCTTGCATGTCTTGAGTGTGGTAAGTTAGGCCACAGAGCTAGAGATTGTTGGCATGCTCAGAAGAACTATGTTAAGCCCTATGTTATCAAATTCTATGCCAGAAAATCTGTGAGTTTTTCATGCTATAACTATGGAAAGCCAGGTCACAGGGCTGCAACCTGTTGGCTGGCAGGATATCAAAACCAAACTGGTTTTGGTAAACAGAATTTTTATTCTATTAACAAAAAAGTTCATACATATGCACATAGAATTTATGCTAATAAGAATGTGCATAAATCAAATCAGAAATCTACTGCTTCTTGCCATCATTATGGCAAATCTGGACATTTGATGGATGGTTATCCTCTGATGAAATTTAATGATCATCAAGTTAAAAATGTGCTGAGAAAACCTGCTAGAAGTGATACTGTCATGTCAGGACCCAAGACTTCTTGGGTGCCTATGTGTGCAAAATAGTTTGCTAACTTGCAGGTGTGCCTTGGAAGTTGATTAATAAAGAGGGATTAATCCAAGGCACTCAAGAATGAAAACCCTTTCCTGAACCTTTCAGGTAAATTTCTTGCATTTCCTATTTTTAGTTTTACTGCATAGCACATTAAATCTGTTTTTGCATATTCATTCATCATCTGCCATTTGCAGTAGTTTCTGATCATGCACTTGCTGAGCGTTCTGTGCATATATGAGTTTAAAGGGTTGTCTACATCTGATGCATATATATGCCAATTGCAGTTGTTTGATAATTGTTGATATGCATAATCTCTGAAAACAAATTGCAACTTCTGAAAATCTGAACTGCATATGAATGTTGTTTGAAATCTGTCTGTTGCATAGCTCACTGAAAATCTGGATTGCATATAGGACTGCATGTTGAATTATCATGATTGACCTCTATGGTATATTAAATAGTAAGCCACTAAAAGACAGGGAAATCAGTCTGGAGGCTTTTACTATGTGTGAGATGGTCTTTTAGACCAAGTGCTCCGCCTAGTACCATGGGTCATTTTGCTTTGATAGGGCAGTCTGTATGTGCATGAGTCACAAAGACATATGTTCAGTTTTCATGGCAAACATTGCATGTTTTCAGGGGTAGTTAATTGCATGTCTTTGCATAGCAATCAATGTTGAGTCCTTGCATGTCTTTGCATACATGTAGTTAATAGCATTGCATTTCACTACATTGAAAAAGCCAAAAAGATTGACTAAATGCACATTGTGAGGGGGAGTCAATGCATTGCATGTAGGTTGTCAAATGCATACACTTGTCAGAATTCATTGCATATCCTTCCTTATTGATTTTTTTGACAAACCTTGATCATATTCTGAAAACATTGAGCTTCAAAATCTCTTCTATCATTTGGTATCAGAATTCTATCAGTTCATCATAAAGATTTCAATGGGACTATTTCGATCATAAATCTGAAAACACTTGAACTAGGAATCTTCTATTATACGATTTTATGAATGTCTGAAATAACTCATGTGGTTTAAGTTTAATGTATTCATGGAGTTTGTCTGCAATTCTCTTAAAAATATCGGAATCATGTTTAATAAACCTTAACCAACTATTTCATGATGTGCCTTGTAAAACCTTCTGAAATCTGCACTATTGAATACATGGCTTTAATTGGTTAAGTACATGAAATTATTATTGACTTGAAGAAAATGAATTTGTCTGAATTGTCTAAAGGGTTAATTTCTATCAGAGCAATGACTTTGGTCACTGAGAAACACATGTCCAAAGGACTGTGTCATGAGGTGTCATAGTTAACTCTGCTCAAGAATGATTGTTAATCAGGCAGAGCAATGGCATGCACACTGAGAAATACAACTCACTCATCAAAGAAATGATTTGTAGTGTGTCATGATGTGTAAATGCTACCTCTGTTCATATAAAGCATGACTGTTAGTCACACTAAGTGCTTAGGGATATTGGCATCTGATCAAGGTATATCCTCTAGTTACAAAGTGTACACTGAACTAGAGTGCTCGTAAAATTTGTAGCTTGAAAATTTGTTGAACAAATTGCCATATTTGAATATTGATGCAAAAATCAAATTGTTATAACCCTAGATAAAATCTCATGACTTCATAATTACTTGATCTCAATACTAGTGCATGTATTTCTGAAAGAAGTCAATAAATTTGATTGTGTAAGAGAAAGGGAGGATAGTCAAGATAGAATTATGAGGGCTTGGTTCATTTTTATTAAACCTTGGTTTTAGATATCAATACAGAATTTTATTGATAAACCTTGCATACATCATGTTTAAACCATGCTGATCAATAAAATTCATTCATAAGCCCTTATAATGGAAGACTCTGAAAAATTATGTTTTGGATCTATGATATTGATATCTCCTTGAAAATCTTGTTTTGAACTTCTTGTGTTTGAAACTCTTCTCCTCGCTGTCCTTGGTTCATTGACCTGAACTTACCCTTGAGTGCCACTGTGGTCTCCATCTTAACCACATCAATTGGGAGAAATGCAACAGATGCATATCAATTGGTATCTATTCAGGGGGAGCTTCCTTGTCATATTGAATCATGTTCATATCAATTGTGATCCTGCATTCATATTCTTAGGGGGAGGTATTGCATTGCTTGCTGCATCTGCATCTCTGCATTCATACCTCTGCATGGTTTTTTTTTTTTAACAAAAGGGGAGAAATGTTATTTCAATTGTTTCATATCTGCTTATTTTTCCTCTCTCAAACTAATGTCTTTTTACTGAAGTCAAAGGGGGAGAATGTTTTGACTTGAGTCAGTGTGACTCATAGTGTTTCCATCATCAAAAAGGGGGAGATTGTTGTGCCCTTGTGGTCTTGATGATTGATTTTGATGATAGCAAACACTATAAGTCACCATATGCATGTGTGCATGAAAGACCTTATTGATTCAGTTAACTGCATTCATATGTGTTCATGTATTTGTGAATGTGTGCTTGTGAATGACATTCCATTATATACACTGTGTGCACACATCATTTCTTTGTCATGCACATTATGTTAGTTTATCAGATCTAAAGCATTGCATTTGATGTTCAGTCATGTTATCTGCTGCATAAAGCACTTATATACATTTACATCAGTTGCTTTACTCTGCTTGTGGAAATCAGTACAGGCTAAACATCCATGCATCATTACATTCTAGCACAGTCTGGACACAAGTGGGTCGACCCCCCTTCCAGATGGGTCGACCCCCCAGATCATAGCATCTCATGCTGTGTCTTAACATAATCAGCAAGTCTGTACATTCGAGCGTCTCACGTTGCATCTCACCTTCATAGCAAGTCTGTACAGCCTTCAGTTGCATAACTCAAGTCTGTACATCGCATGCAGGCAGGCATTCGAAGTCCATATACTGCTGTGTGAACGCAAGTCTATACAGCCAGTGTCTGTGTTGCCTTGCATCTCAGCAAGTCTACACATCGGCTTCCAAGTCTGAACATCGCTGTTGCATTCACGCAAGCCGTTACATTGCACTGTTCATGCACGGCACACCAAGTCTGTACAGAGTTCACGTCTCATGCATCGTCCACATAAAGTCCATACATTCACTGTAGCTTGCTTAGCTGAAGTGTGTACATCCATCGTCTCATGAAGTGTGTACATTGCGTCACATTGTTAAAGTCTGCACATTGTGCTTTGAAGTTGCATCAAGTCTAGACATTGTCCTGTAGCAAGCACGAAGCCAAGTCTGTACATTCGTCAAGGGGCGAAGTCTATACATTGTGTCGTTCACATCTTCAAGTCTGTACATTGCCCAGTCTGCCGCAAAGTCTATACATTGGACTGTGCTTCGCAAAGTCTATACATTGGACTGTGCTCGTAAAGTCTATACATCCATCGGTTCTTAGTTGGGCCAAGTCTGAACATTGTTGGCCATTGCACACGAAGTCTGTACAGCACTCGCCATCATGCTGCTGCTAAGTCTGTACATTGGCCAAGTGTGTATAGAGTCCTTTGCATCGTGTGCATTCTTCATTAAAGTCTATACATTCTCATCCGTCTTAGTTAACGTCTCACACTGTTCAAGTCTACAGTGTCTAGAAGTCTATACATCGTCCGTCTCATAGAGAGTGTCTCTTTTGAAGTCAAAGTCTGTACAGTATCTCTTAACGTCTCTGCTGAATGAAAGTCTATACATTGCACTGTACATCGGACCAAGTCTGTACGGTCTCATTTGAAGTCTATACAGTGCATCATGTCTGAAGTCTGTACACTGCACTGTAGTTTGCACGAAGTGAAGTCTGTACATCCACCTGTTCAACTTCAAAGTCTGTACATTGGTACCTTTACCTTCGTTACACTCGCAAGTCTATACATTGGTACTTTTACCTATGTTGCACCTGCAAGTCTATACATTGCTCGAGTTGAGGTATGTACAGCCATTGTCTTGCCAAAGTGTATACGTTGTGAACCTTCAAGTCTGTACATACTTTCCCTTGTTCAAGTCTGTACATCGTCCAGTTCTTTGGCATGTCTATAGCTTGTGAAAGTCCATACATTCGATTGCTTTGCCTTGATCAAGTCTGTATAGCCATTTCCTTTGGCAAGGTCTATACATCGTGCATCTAGCGTTTTTCAAGTCTATACAACGCTGCTTGTGTTCCCTCAGAGTCTGTACATCTAGCTCTGTCACTTAGCACCTCATCAAGTCTGTACATACTTAGGCTGCATAACACAAGTCTATACATCCGCACAATAGCTAGGCATTCAGCAAGTCTATACACTACGTTCATGCATTGTTCTCATCGAAGTCTATTCATTCAAGTCTATACACTGCATCATATGCATACCGTAGCATGTTTCTGCAAGTCTATACACTACATCATATATGCAAATTACAACATGTGGTAAGAAGTTTGTACACTTGTCTTGCCTCACACGATCAACTCTGTACATCCATCCATGCTTGCTTTGCTTGCTGAATGAAGTCTGAACATTGCCTTAAGCTGATACTATCTTCGACTGATTAACTGACAGGATTGTTGGACGAGGTTAATGTGTCTGGGCACGTGACCCGAGGTGGGCACCTGGCACGTGATCCAAGAAGCTGAGATGCTGACACATGGTAGCATCAATTGGGCGGGAGAAGTGGAAAGCACACGCCCTAAGCTGCTGCTATATATATAGAAGACGTCTTCCTCAGAAGAAGACTGATAAGAACAGAAGAGGGCTGATCGAGACTATGAGTGAAGAAGAAGTGAGGCAGAGAGCAGCAGAAGAAGAAAAAGAAGAAGAAGAGAAAAGAAGAGACAGAGAGAGCCTGCACGATCAAGTGTCAGAAAAAGAAAGAGAAAAAGAGAAGGAGAAGAGAGATAGTGAGAGTTCGTGGAGAAGAAGAAAGAAGTCTCGACTAAAGATCTGTCTACTGGACCGTGGATCAAATCCAGGCCAGTCAGCTTCATGGGAGCCACATCTATGTTATCTTTCTTTACAGCTTTCTGATCGTTGTGTATTTTTCCTTTCTTATTTTTCCTTTTTCATTTGATTATCTTTGTTCTTCCGATTCTCTGGATAGAGGTCGGGTCCCTCCTGGTCTGGAGGAAGAGAGGTCTGTGACCTCTGGTTTACTGGTGACGGGGAGTCACTGGTGTGTCCCCTCCTGGTCTGGAGGAAGAGAGACTTCGGTCTCTGGTTTCCAAGTGGCTGGGAGTCACTTGGGGTGTCCCTCCGGTGTGGAGGAAGAGGGGAGGCTGTTCCCCTGGTCAAGCTGTGTGGCAGCATTCTGTTCGCAGACTGAGTCTGCAGTTTCTAGCTTGTGCTAGTGGAAGCCTCACTCCGGTTGGGAGTGAGGGGTGGATGTAGGTCTGGAGGACCGAACCACCTAAAAATTATATGTGCAGTGGTTTGCCTTGTTCGTTAGCTCCATGTCTTCTACCACCTTTCACAGATTGTCTGAGCGTTCATATTGCTATCTTACAGCAGGTTGATTACCTTCTTCCGCTTCCCCTAGTTGATTGTTTAGGCGCGAGATAGATGTTTGTTCTTCGGTTCAAAAGAGATTCTGATTAGTTATCCAGTTTGTCTATCTTGTTCTAGTTTTCATTGAGCGAAAAGCTTTTAAGGGTGGGATTCATTCACCCCCCCTCTGAATCCAGCGCACCGATCCTATGAAGGAGCACTGGAAGGCAGTAAAGTGCATCCTTAAGTACTTGCGTAGTGTACATATTCTTTTGTGGTTTTGTGGTGTGATGTGATGATGTGTGTAATGAATGTGAATATGGTGAGAGCAAGTGTTGCACTAACTCAAGCAATCAATATCAACCATGAAATTCGTGAGCATGTCATCTTAACAATGTAGAAAATAAAGAAAAACACATGCCGGGACGTGGAGCAAAGGGATAAAAGGAAAGCACACACCGTGGGTGTGGAGCAACTAAAAGTAAGGAAAGAAAATAGAGGAGATAATGAACTAGATGACGAATACCCAAGGAAAGAAGAATGTGATCGCCACCAAGGTAAACAATGTAGTAAAGCCACACTATGTACCTTGGAAAGAGCTGAGTGAGGCCACCCGTCCACGGGAGAAAGAAACCAGGCGCTGCGACGGAAAATGGTATTTAGACGACCACAAAGTGACAGCAAACGGTCCCGTGATACACTGCCTAAGATCCCCAAAACGGTCTTCCAAACAACCGCTAGGCGCACCCAGAATAGAAACGTGGAACTTGAATCTCCACCCCTCCTGGCCGGCCAGAAGAGCTGGGCCTCGTACAATAAGCTCTGTAAACCTGTAGAAGGATGTAGGCATAAAGAAAATAACCCAATAAGCCCTTAGACTAGTGTAGTATATATAAAGCAATTAAACTAAGATGCATGAAAGGAAGGGTGAATACCTGGGGGTTGGTGGTTTTTTTAACCCCCGTGGGGCGTAGGAAAATAGGAGGATGTTTGAAAATGAGGAAAGTGCAGAAGAACGTGGAAGAGGAAGAGGGAATATGCTATGAAGATGCAAGAGGGGAAAGGGAAAACTTGGAGAAAAAAGACATAAACTAAATCGAATGAAACTCAATACTCCCTGGACCAGAAGCCTTAAGGACGTAGAACAGAGTTCTCCCTGGTTGGTACTCGCTCTAGGATGTAGCAGCACTTCGACGCAAGCTCCAGAGATCTTCTCTTAAAGCCATAAAGTGAAGGGTTCTATTTATAGACCCCCCAAACCCTAGGTCGAGTTGGAGGGATAATGACTCGAAAATAGGCCCGAACTTAGATAATTCTCGAAGATAATACTCCCAAGAGTCCATAGAAACAAACAGAAGCTTCTGAGGATCACCATTCAGAAAGAAATCATCAAATCATGGACTCTAGTTCAACTATGGCCGAATAGAGGAAGAACAGACACAGCATGACTCTCTGTCTTCCCTAACGGTCTTGCGATAGACCGCAAGGCTTGGAAAACGGTCGACTGATAGACCGAAAGGCTCGGTCGTCCTCAAAGAGATAAGACCAAAGAAACTCAACAGGACTCTCTGCCTCCCTAATGGTCTAACAAAGGACCGCCAACGATACCAAACAGTCGTGCGATAGACCGCAAGGCTGATAGGCATGGCAAAAGAGATAAAGAGTGATAAATCTTCGTATAAATTCGCAATAAAACCCTTATTAGACCTTATCCAGGCCCAATAAGCTCAAATGTCAAAAAATAAAAGGAACCAAGCCCAACTAGGGAGAGTGACCCATAAAAATAAGCCCAAAAGTGACCAAAAATGGCCCAACAATCGGTGAACAGCTCAGGACATCATTAAAATTAGATAAGGAGATGACCCAACTCATTGGTCATAAAACGGGTGTCAACAGATGCCCCTCCTTAACATCCTCTTTGTAGGGGAGCGAGCGGAGGTGAAGCGAAAGCGAAATGGAACATGGAGATGAAGCGAAAATATAGCGGAGTGGACTAAAAAGTGGGTATTAAGGTAAACCGATACCCATCCTCAACTAATGAGCGATAGGAATCTTTCTGAAAACTTCAAATTAATCACAAGGAATGGCCAAACTGAACGACGCATGCCTGGAGGAACTAACAACTAAGGAAAACAAAGCACGACCAACCTCCTCACTGGAACACACAGCTGATAGGTGATCGGAGCAGCGAAAAGTAAAAGACAAGCAACTAAACTCCAGACATGAATCTTCAGCTAACCAGACCGAGCAAATAGACCGAAGGAAACCTTCCAACTCAGAATGGAATGACTCTCCTTACTCAAGACCATGGACATAGCCATCCACCATTACTGAGACACCTTAGATAGACTAGGGCTCATGAATGCTCAAAGATGCACATGATGCATGCTGGGCTAAAATAAAATAAATCATAAAACGAATGCAAAGAAATGAATAAAATAGAAAGATACTCGAGAATAGTATTTCTAGACCAGATAAATCAGGGTCAAGACACTATCTGTAATCACAGCGTGCAAGATAGAACCATCGTCCCCCAACTCTTCCAACCTAATGGCCTAACCAACGATTAAACATGTGCACCTAGATCATCATCATTTTTGTTAAAGGAGAACATCAGTTCCCAGAACACATGAATGACCAGCTGGTTCTCGAGGTAATATATCATAGATACCATATAGTAATGCATTAAGGGACTAAAGACCGAGATACTTACCTGACTTACCTGTTTGCCGAGAAAACAACGGGATGATGGTATTTATGACTTTGACAATAAGAGGGGTTAGCCATCAACAATTATATCTATAAAATAAGCATAAAGCATAACTGAGATGAAAATCACACAAGAACGGAGCAAAGAATGAAGCAAATATATTATTCCAAATTATCACAGCATTCAAATGCCAAACGGTCATGTTAAGACCGCAAGCGAGACTCCTAACGGTCTAGAGATAGTCCGCTTAAACGAAGGTGGTTCACATTCCCAATGGGCATGATCCAGATGAGAAACTGTCCAGGAAGGACCGCCAAGGAGGGCCTAACGGTCTATCGAACGACTGCATGGCTCTGAGAGATTTCAAAAAAATAGAACGATCATTCTCCCTCTCACTTTCTCACCCACTCAAACAACCCTCAAACCCATACCACCGGTGACCGACGAGCTCTGGTAAACATCACCCTTCTCAAGCCTACACCCACTCACACTCCAAGATGGTGAAGAGGAGGGCCGTTCGACGCTTCCAACGGCGAATGGCGGAGGAAGAGACGCCTCCAGCGGAGGCGGACCAACCGGAAAGGGAAAAGACGCCACCGGCCCAAACGGCTGTGGAAGGGCCTCCCACGACGGCGGAAGGGCCTGAGGATGCTCTTGGTGATGAGGAGATGGAGCACATGGCAGAGGAAACCACCGGAACGGCGACCAGATGGTGAACATCGGAGGTAGGCCGAGAGACTCAAAAACCCAATTTTTATCATTTTAAGCGCATGCATGTTGGTAAAATAGGAAGGGAATGGGTCAGGGGGACCCATAGAATGGCTGTACAGGCCTTTAGGGCCTTCCCACAAGCCTGGGAAAACGGGGGGAGAATTGCCCTTACGGCGGGAGCCTAGCGGTCCTTCCAGCGATCTCTAGGAAGACAAGTGGTCCAGACCACACCACTAAAGGAGAAGAAACGGTCTAGAGGGGACCGTTAGGAAACCAGAGTGATTTTTTTTTCGAATGCAATGCATGATTATAAACTATATGAAAATGTATGCAGGGAAAGAGAAGGACTAGGATTTCCTGGCTGCAAGTCCGGGCAGTGTACCTGGCGCTGTCGGACTTCCAGAGAGAGAGATTAGCATCGATGGGGTTCGCAAAACTCCTTGGGATCGAGGTTATGAGGATAGATACCATGTTACTATATGTGCTGCACAACAGGTGGGTCAGCAGGGCCTTCCTATTCCCGTGGGGACACATGATCCCCACGTTGGAGGATGTGGCACAGATTACCAGACTTTGGGTGCACGGAGCACCAGTGACGGGGATGACATATGCCGACTACCGGGAGTTTGCGCGAGAGTTACTGGACTTAGAGCTGACACGACCAGGACACCACTCGTCGATGTTGGCGAGAGCGACACTCCAGGAGAGCTTGGGGCTGAGAGGAGCGGCGATAGCCATGGGAGAGCTACCCGAGGAGCACCTGGGACGTCTGACAGACAAAGCCAGGGAGAGAGTAGCTACGGGATCGGAACCGGAGGGATACATCATCCTTCGTCGCGTCCTGATGCTGATGTTTGGGAAGCTGCTCTTCGCGACGAGGGTGGATGGAGTGAGCTACAAGCTCCTCCCACTACTGCGGGACTTGGACACAGTGGAAGGCTACGCCTGGGGCGCCGCGGCATTGGCGTTCCTCTTCGACTCCCTGAGCACCACCGACCGCAGACAATGTTGGGCGGGTTCTCGCCTCTACTTCAGGTAAAATGCTCTATTTTAAAATGCTTATGCTTATGATTATAATTGCTATGTGCTGACATTTGGCTAATGCAGGTATGGAGCTACCTGTGATGACCCAGACTCCGGATATTGGGTAAACCCAATACCACTTGGGAGCTGTGAAGCCTCCCAAGAGCGGTAAAGCTCCAAAGGGATAAAAGGTGTGTGTGGAGTACATTGAAGTTCTAGATAAAGCAGTAAGCAATTAATATTTCAATGATAAGGATTGCTAAAGTAGCAGAAATAAAATTATATTTTTAATTAATAATTTAAATTACAGAGTCCAATCTAAATAAAGAAAAGTACAGTCCAACAGAAAAGAGAACGTACTCTCAAGTCGGGGGAAGCCCGACGTAGGCAATGCTGGCAACAATGAACTAACACACCGTGCCACGAACCACAAGGAAGAAGAGCGATCACACCTGAAAAGTAGGGGTGAGCCTCGTGTCATTGGCTCAGTAAGGGTCCTGCAGATCCCCACTGGAAACAACACAGTAACACACGAGACAAAGTCACTAAATAGTAAAGCAGGAGCAGAAGTAACAGTAGTGCTAATCTACAACAGTAAAGCTGTAAAAGCAAGAGTAATAACATCTAAAGGAAAGAGTAAAGCCATACCGAATAGAAACACGGCTGCCGAACGAACCTCGGCACTCTAAGCTACTTCAAACGACAACAGAAAGGTGAACCCCGATCTCACAAAGTCAGGTGTTGTTGATCCATCGACAAAGCACTAGCTCCAAAGTGAAAGCCTACAAGAATAGGCAAAAGCCCTAGAAAAGATCTACATAGTCAAGAAACACTAACGCATACACAACTAGATCATCGTGCATGCTACATTGACTTCGGGTAAGCCAAGAACAGACTACCAGAAAAAGTCACGAAGCACAATGAGTCATGCGTCATGTGACAGAAGTACCTCCTCACTAGAAGAACAGCCAGATACGTTGTCACGCCCCAAGATTATGCAACGGAAACAATCGGGAACGTTTATAATTGGCTAGTACGCTTCGAGCAAGCAACATAATCAGAGCGCAAGATAATCACATAAAAGTAATTGTACCAATAATTCATTCAAACCTTTAACTTTATTTCTTTATTAAATAATCTCAAAGTACATAAGATCTTTGACTCTTTTCACTAGACTCAATAAAACAAAAATTACATCACGACTCGACTAGACACTTGATAACTAAGGCTTCTCGCATCCATATAACTTTCAATCACTCTCCGACCCGTTACTTGTATAATCCGAATCCGATTCATTTGTACTTCCAGAAATATTGAGAAAATAGGTAATGAGCACACTTGCCCAGTAGGTATCTTCGTATCAATATGAAGGCAAGTTTAAGTGATTAACATTTTAGCTCTAGAGAATAAGATAAATCATGCAAATACGAAGAAATATGTGAATAAAATCAAAGAAACAAGATATGATCATGAAAAGATACGAGAATATGATTGATCAAGTATATATCAAGAATCTAAATTTGACCTTTCCATGAACAAGAATGTAACAAGAATGTACTTTTCATAACCATGAAGGCTATGCACTAGAAAGTCATGTAACAAGCAAGAAAGTACTCTTCACTTAGTAGCAAGTACTTCGTAAAATCACGTGGATCTTTACTCGTGTCTCGTGGATTTTCACTTATTTATAAAGAAAGTACTCCCAACGCAATACGACGCCAGTAGTATCATATCCCATGATTTACAGTATGTTTCCGACAATCAATCGAGGGGACTAGCATAGAGCCCTTGAACACAGTCAGTGCTCGAATTGCATCTTCAAGTATAAATCAAGCAACTTCCACGATTATAACAATAATGTGGCTAATAATGTACAAGCTCAACAATAATTCCATGATAAAGTAACCAAGGCGAGAATGCTTCAATTAAGAACAAGAAATTTTAGGGATGACTTAAATGGATATCATGCTACGGAAGAAATTCAGCAGCATAACGGTACATTCATTAAGTTCCATACCTTTAATATTGACTTACTTAACGTAGGTTGAGACTCCAAATAATCCTAAGACCATCTAGGAACTCAAGAAAACCAACCCCAAAGGTCAAACCTTGGGTTAGACTAAATCAGGTACCAAGCGGTCTATTACTGGACCGTTTAGCACGCCTGGCGGTCTATTCATGGACCGTTTCATAGAATAAAGACATCGACGCAGTAAAACCATCTGGAGCTTTATCGGTCTAGCGGATGGCCGTTTAGTATCCCTTAGCGGTCTAGTGAAGGGCCGCATACGAAAATCAGATGGTCGTCCAGAGGGCCACTAAGGTCCAGAATACACAAAACACCGGTAAGTGCTTTTCTAGACAATGGGTTTTAACAGTACAACCAGCTCGGCGTCCTAGTGGGAATCCCAGGCTTGCGAAGTCTTACGGATGCCTTGAAATAAGATTTCCTAGTCTATTGGAAGGAATATCCAATGGAGAGGTTAACAAGTCCAAGATTGTGTACTTAATGTGCAAAGGTGTAACTAATGACAACATACTGGGATATGTGCCATATACTTAAGAAAATGACTCTTAGAAGAGAGATACCATGGTAAAACAATGATTAAACCAAGACTAATCCATAAATCATATAAATTAAAGTTAATTACAAAAGTATATGATTTGGTTATGAAAATAACATAAGTGTAAAATTAGTTCTAAGTGCATAAGGAATCTGAAATCTATTAGAATGCTCTGTTAACACAACTAGATAAATTATAATAGCACTTGAAACATGAATAAAACATACTTAACTAGGCTTATCATACATTAATTAGGGCCATTATGCATTAAGTTTCGGGTTAACTTAAATACAGAATTCAAAAACTCAAATGGTCTAGGAGAGGACCATTTCACTGAGCCAAACGGTCTATCGTGCGACCGCTAGGGTTTCTGGCGGTCTACAGGAAGACTGTTTCTTACTGTGTTACAGAAAACTTAATAAAAACATTAATCTAAGACATATCATGCCTGGAAATCAACATGTATAAACTCCCACAGCATGATAGAATGAGTATAGGCCAACAATATGCGTGGGTTTGCGTAATAAACAAGAAAATTCTCCTTTTTACTTCAATTAGGGCTAAGAATTGTGCATGAGCAGTATACTAGATGCATAGTCCCTAATAAATCATAAAATACTTGGTGTATAATGCATGAAATGAACTGAAACAAGAGGGCTTTTATCCCTGACATAAACTTTAATCCTTTCGTGAGATAACCTACCTTTGTCCTGGGCTTTAGACTTTGAATTTAAGGCTGGAAGTTAACCCTAATTCTCTGCTCGTCCTGAACCGAACCAGCAACTTCACACCCTTGTATCTCCTAACTCTCTTGTTCTAAAGACGTGAAATCTAGAGGGTAGATAGAAGATATAAAGGGTAACAGAAAGTTCTAAAGACATAATTGCTAAATACCTCGTCTAGGGCTTCTAATTCCCTGATCAACCTGGGCCGGTCGCATAGTTTCCTGAGTCTCTTGTACCAAACCAGCGTCTTTGCAGGCTTCTATCTCCTTGTAGGCTTGATCTCCTAGAACGAAATTTTGAGGGGAGTTAGACCTGAGTATTGTGAATAAAAGATTCTAATAAACCTACCTGAAATAAAACCTCCTTACCTTAGTTCCATGCGAGCCAAATGTAAGGGTCGCGGATGGTGGTTCTGGGGTCTATTTATAGGTTTTGGCTAGGTTTCATGGATTTGAACGAACTTAGAGTCCTAATTAGGTCTTCAATTCGATCTTCTAGCCTTCTAGACTTATCTAAATAGTAGATAGCATCGATCCTAGGTGATTTGGATGCCCAAGTTCCAAGCTTTTCACGTTCTCTTCCTTTCACGGAATCTGTAGAGCCTAGCAGTCTAATGCTAGACCGTTTCCCATTGCTATGCGGTCTCGCGATAGATCGTTTTCGATCTAGGTGCCGAATTTGAACCGTTTCAAAGTCTTTTGATATTATCCACATCTTTATCCTACTTATCTCCTTAATTCCGTGATTACACTAGTTTTAAGCTTCTAGAATATGGGCTAAGGTCCAAAACATTCTTTTTGAGCCAATTAGGTTTATTATATGGCCTAATCTATTTATTAGTAGAAGGCCTTTACTTAATGAGACTTAATTAATAGTAATTCATTTTAATAGCTCATTTAAATGTTTAATAATTCTATTTAAATCTAGAAACTTTCTTGAAAATTCTTCGGCGTTACACCCTTCCCCACTTAAGAGAATTTAGTCCCCAAATTCAATACCTGGACTTATGGAGAGTGTACTTACATTCAAATATCTTTGGAAATCTTTTACGCATGGCTTCTTTAGTTTCCTATGTTACTTCATGTGGACATGATTTGGTCCATTGGATCTTAACCATAAGAATAGTTTTATTCCGAAGTTAACGTACTTCTCGTTCAATGATCCTGATTGGCCTTTGCTCGTATGTCAAGTCCTTTTTAATTTCTAGGTTGTCGTAAGTGATGACATGAAATGGATCAGTTACATACTTCTTGAGCATTGAGACGTGAAATACATCATGAACTCTTGCTAATTGAGGCGGTAAGACAATTCGATATGCGACTTCACCAATCCTGTCGAGAATTTTGAAGGGGCCAATGAATCTTGGAGTAAGCTTGCCTTTGATACCTAATCTTCAAATACCTCGACCTGGAGAAACTTTAAGAAATACATGGTCTCCTACTTGAAATTCTAGGTCGCGCCTTCGATTATCAGTATATGATTTCTGTCTATCTTGTGCCATCTGAAGTCTTTCTCGAATAAGCTTTATCTTCTCGGTAGTATCCCTGATGATGTCGGGGCCGAGAAATTGCCTTTCTCCTACTTCATTCTAACAAATAGGCAATCGACAGCTTCTACCATACAGAGCCTCGAATGGTGCCATTTGAATGCTAGCCTGATAGCTATTGTAATAGGCAAATTCTACTAGGGGCAAATGGTCGTGCCAACTTCCTCCAAAGTCAATAGCACAAGCTCTGAGCATATCTTCCACCACTTGATTTGTCCTTTCAGTTTGACCATCAGTTTATGGATGGAACGTAGTGCTAAAATTAAGTCAAGTTCCTAATGAATGTTGAAGACCCTTCTAGAATTATGATGTGAGCAGAGGGTCTCGGTCAGATATAATGGTGACAGGGACACCATGTAATTTGATAATTTCCCTCATGTATAATGCTTCTAGTACATCCACAGACCATCGACTTTTGATTGGTAGAAAATGTGCAAATTTAGTCAATCGATCTATGGTCACCCATATACGATCATGTTCTCCTCTTGTCTTAGGTAAACCCATGATAAAATCTATCCCTATACTTTCCCATTTCCACTCGGGAATATTCAAGAGGTGTAATTTCTCAGCGGGTCTTAAATGTTCTGCTTTTACTTATTGACAAGTGAGACAGCGAGCTACAAAGTCCGCTACTTCTCTTTTCATATTGGGCCACCAAAAGTTTCTTTTCAAATCTTGATACATCTTGGTAACACCAGGGTGAATAGCATACCTTGATTTGTGAGCTTTTTCCATGATCAATTCCTTAGTGTCGTCATGATTCGGCACACGAATTTGATCCTTAAATAATATTCTTCCATCATTTGAGATAGAAAAATATGATCTCTGATCAATATTATCCTTAATCTCCATCAATGTGGGGTCATTTTCTTGTAATTGGACTATGTCCTTGATCAATGTAGGTTGAAACCTTATGTTGGCAATCATACCTCCTTCTCCTTCTCTGTCAATATCAAGATTTAAATGAGAAAAATCTTCAATAAGACAAGTTATACCTTTCCTGAGACTTGTTAGAGTTGCCATTGGTTTCCTGCTAAGTGCGTCAGCTACAGCATTTGCTTTCCCCATATGATATTGGATAGTAAAATCGAAGTCCTTAAGATACTCCAACCATCTGCATTGTCGCATGTTTAACTCCTTCTGGGTAAAGAGGTATTTCAGACTTTTATGATATGAAAATATGATGAATTTCTCCCCATAAAGGTAATGTCGCCAAATCTTCAAAGCGAATATAACCGCAACTAGTTCCAGATCATGCACAGGGTAATTTTCTTCATGACGCTTCAACTGTCTTGATGAATAGCAAATCACCTTGCCATTTTACATAAGGACGCACCCTAGGCCAATGCCAGATGCATCCGTATAGACTTCAAATTCACCACTCTCAATGGGCAACGCCAAAATAGGGGTTGTAGTAAGGTGATCTTTAAGAGTTAGAAAACTCTCTTCGCAATCCTTCGACCATATAAAATGATTCTCCTTTCTTGTGAGCCTAGTCAAAGGAACGGTGATTTTTTAGAAATCTTTGATAAATCTCCTGTAATAACCAGCCAGACCTAAAAAACTTCTGACTTTAGATACGGTCGACGGTCAGCTCCAATTCTTAACAGCTTCTATTTTAGAAGGGTCGATAGCGATACCCTCTTTTGAAATAATATGGCCAAGGAAAGAGACCTCCTTTAGCCAGAACTCGCACTTACTAAGCTTTGCATAAAGTTTGTGCTCTCTTAGTGTCTGCAAGGCTATTCTTAAGTGCTCTTCATGTTCCTTCTTTGTTTTGGAGTATATAAGAATATCATCAATGAAGATGACTATAAACTGGTCAAGATAAGGCCTGAAGATATTATTCATGAGTTACATAAATGTTGCCGGGGTATTGGTTAATCCGAACGACATTACTACAAATTCATAGTGGCCATATCTGCTCCGAAAAGTAGATTTCTGTATGTCTTCATCTTTGATCTTGAGCTGATGATAACCTGACCTGAGATCTATCTGGGAGAAATATTCAGCTCCTAAAATCTGATCAAAGAGTTCATCTATACGCGGAAATGGATATTTATTCTTAATTGTGAGTTGATTTAGCCGCCGGTAGTCGATACATAGCCTGAGGGATCCATCCTTCTTCTTGATGAATAGAACTGGTGCACCCCAAGGGGATGTGCTAGGTCGAATAAAACCCTTGTCTAATAACTCATGAAGTTGTTTCTTCAATTCCTTGAGTTCTATGGGGGACATCCTGTAGGGAGCTATATAAACAGGTGCTGCTCCGGGAATGAGTTCAATGAAAAAATTTACTTCCCTTTCGGGCGGTAAGCCGGGTAAATCTGATAGAAATATATCGAGAAACCCATTCACAATGGGAATATCTTCTAAGATAATTCCCTTGGACTCGGTGATGATTACGGAAGTAAGAAAACTTCACATCCTTGCGAAATAAGTTTGCAAGTGTGAAGAGATGAAATAATAGCAGGATGTTTGCTATACTTGATACCAAGGAAGGAAAACCTTAGAAGACCTGGTTTCCCAAAAGAGATAATCCGGTTGCGACAGTTTATATAGGTGTCGTGGTCTACGAGCCAATCTACACCTAAAATAGCATCGTAGCCCTCCATGTCAAGGCATATGAGGTTTGCCGGAAGATTATGACCTTCTACCATTATCTCACTATCGGGGTAGTAGGTGGTACGTTTGGTTCCTGGACCTAATGGTGTAGTGATTGCTAGGTCTTAAGGTAGGGGAACTGATGAAATTGGCAAGGTTTTTGCGAAAGTAGTAGATATAAAGGAATGAGAAGCACCAGTATCAAATAGTACGAATGCAGGATGGGAATAGATTTGGATAGTACCTTCCATTAGCCCATCATTCTTAGGCGCTTCCTCATCTTCCATAATAGCATTAAGACGGGCTTGTCGCTTACGTACACAACCGGAAGATTGTTCCTTTGTAAGGGGGCAATCCGGCATGCGGTGCTCCCAACTATCACATCGTAAACAAGTGTCGAGACGCTTCCAGCACTCTTCGACCGAATGACCGAACTTCTCGCAAATCGTGCAAGCTGCCATGACTTGATTTTCTTCTTCTTGGACCTTCTTGTTCTTGTGGTAGCCACTACCACTCTCGTTCCGAGATCTCTTCTTGCTATCACGAGGTTTCTAAGGTTCCGTGATACTAAACTTTCCCTTCTGTTCATGTCGATAAGACCTTTGGCTCGGCTCTTCTCCTTTACCTCTAGGTTTTTCGACCTTCTCTAAGGTCCTTTCACATAGATGTGCCTGTTGGACCATCTCCGCATATGTACGGATATTCTGAGTCCCATGTTGTTGAATAAAGCTGGGCCTTAAACCATCCATAAATCGATTGGCTTTTAATAACTCCGTACTAATCAAGTGAGGAGCATAAGGTGCCAGCCTAGAAAATTGGAGTTCATACTCCGCTACTGACATCATGCCCTAGCGTAATGAAGCAAACTCTATAGCCTTCCTCTCCTTAACATGTTTGGAGAAGTATTTTGCTCAGAAGAGTGTAAGGAACCCCTCCCAAGTATGTGGTGCATCTTGAGGCGGTGCCGGGATTGACTTCCACCATGTACGGGCATCTTTATTGAGTTGGAACGTGGCAAGACGAACCTTTTCTTGGTCGGCACATTGCATGACCTCGAATATACAGTTCATTTCATCGATCCAATTTTCAGCCTCATCAGGATTAGAGGATCCTGAGAACCTCGGAGGATTTTAGCTCCAAAAATTGCGGTGTAGGTCTCCAGCTCTTGCCCCTACGCCTGCTTGTGCCATATTCTGTAATGCTTGGGTGAGACCCGTAACGGTCTGCTGCATACCGTTCCAGTTAACACGATGAGCCATCGTAAGAATGAGGTTCCTGAGAAGAGTAATGAATTTGTTAATTCTAATGGAATGAGTGAGGTTAACCTTAGAAATAATTCTAATTACTATCTCATCCCAGGTTCTACCCAATTTCTCACATGGGTTGAAAATTTCTTTTCTAGTTTCATAGGTGTGGGTCCTTAAACCATGGACTTAGCCTATGACATGACTTCTTCCCTAGGACTTCTAGTCCTATGCTCTGATACCACTCTAACTGTCACGCCCCGAGATTATGCAGCGGAAACAATCAGGAACGTATACAGTCGGCTAGTACGCCTCGAACAAGCAACATAATCAGAGCGCAAGACAATCACATAAAAGTAATTGCACCAATAATTCATTCAAACCTTTAAATTTATTTCTTTATTAAATAATCTCAAAGTACATAAGATCTTTGACTCTTTTCACTATACTCAGTAAAATAAAGATTACATCATGACTCGACTAGACACTTGATAATTAAGGCTTCTCTCATCCATATAACCTTCAATCACTCTCGGACCCGTTACCTGTATAATCTGAATCCGATTCATCAGTACTTCCTGAAATATTGAGAAAATAGGTAATGAGCACACTTGCCCAGTAGGTATCTTCGTATCAACATGAAGGTAAGTTTAAGTGATTACCATTTTAGCTCTAAAGAATAAGATAAATCATGCAAATACGATGAAACATGTGAATAAAACCGAAGAAACAAGATATGATCATGCCAAGATACGAGAATATGATTAATCAAGTATATATCAAGAATGTAAATTTGGCCTTTCCATGAACAAGAATGTAATAGGAATGAACTTTTTATAACTATGAAGGCTACGCACTAGAAAGTCATGTAACAAGCAAGAAAGTACTCTTCACTTAGTAGCAAGTACTTCGTGAATTCACGTGGATTTTTACTCGTGTCTCATGAATTTTCACTTATTTATAAAGAAAGTACTCCCAGCGCAATGCGACGCCAGTAGCATCATACCCCATGGTTTACAGTATATTTCTGACAATCAGCCGAGGGGACTAGCATAGAGCCCTTGAACACAATCAGTGCTCGAACTGCATCTTCAAGTATAAATCAAGCAACTTCCATGATTATAACAATAATATGGCTAATAATGTACAAGCTCAACAATAATTCCATGATAAAGTAACCAAGGCGAGAATGCTTCAATTAAGAACAAGAAATTTTAGGGATGACTTAAATGGATATCATGCTACGGAAGAAATTCGGCAGTATAACGGTACATTCATTAAGTTCCATACCTTTAATATTGACTAACTTAACATAGGTTGAGACTCCAAATAATCCTAAGACCATCTAGGAACTCAAGAAAATCAACCCAAAAGGTCAAACCTTAGGTTAGACTAAATCAGGAACCAAGCGGTCTATTACTGGACCGTTTAGCACGCCTGGCGGTCTATTCAAGAACCGTTTCATAGAATAAAGACATCGACGCAATAAAATCATCTGGAGCTTTAGTGGTCTAGCGGATGGCCATTTAGTATCCCTTAGCAGTCTAGTGAAGGGCCGCTTACGAAAATTAGATGGTCGTCCAGAGGGCCGCTAAGGTCCAGAATACATAAAAAACCGGTAACTATTTTTCTAAACAATGGGTTTTAACGGTACAACTAGCTCGGCGTCCTAGTTGGAATCCCAGGCTCGCGGAGTCTTACGGAGGCCTTAAAACAAGATTTCCTAGTCCGTTGGAAGGAAAATCCAATGGAGAGATTATCAAGTTCAAGATTGTGTACTTAATGTGCAAAGGTGTAACTAATGACAACATATCGGGATATGTGCCATATACTTAAGAAAATGACTCTTAGAAGAGAGATACCATGGTAAAACAGCGATTAACCAAGACTAATCCATAAATCAAATAAATTCAAGTTAATTACAAAAGCATATGATTTGGTTATGAAAATAACATAAGTGTAAAAATAGTTCTAAGTGCATAAGGAATCATGAAATCTATTAGAATGCTCTGTTAACACAACTAGATATATGATAATAGCACTTGAAATAGGAATAAAACTTACTTAACAAGGCTTATCATACATTAATTAGGGCCATTCTGCATTAAGTTTTGGGTTAACTTAAATACAGAAATCAGAAACTTAAACGGTCTAGTGGAGGACCATTTCACTTGGCCAAACAGTCTATCGTTCGACCGCTAGGGTTTCTCGCAGTCTACAGGAAGACCGTTTCTTCCAGTGTTATAGAAAACTTAATAAAAATATTAATATAAGACACATCATGCCTGGAATTCAACATGTATAAACTCCCACAGCATGATAGAATGAGTATAGGCCAACAATATGTGTGGGTTTGTGTGATAAACAAGAAAATTCTCCTTTTAACTTCAATTAGGGCTAAGAATTGTGCATGAGGAGTATACTAGATGCATAGTCCCAAATAAATCATAAAATTCTCGGTGTACAATGCATGAAATCAACTGAAACCAGAGGGCTTTTATCCCTGACATAAAGTTTAAATCTTTCATGAGATAACCTACCTTTGTCATGGGCTTTAGACTTTGAATTTAAGGTTGTAAGTTAACCCTAATTCTCTGCTCGTCCTGAATCGAACCAGCAACTTCACACCCTTGTATCTCTTGACTCTCTTGTCCTAAAGACGTGAAATCTTGAGGGTAGATAGAAGCTATAAAGGGTAACACAAAGTTCTAATGGCACAATTACTAAATACCTCGTCTAGGGCTTCTAATTCCCTGATCAACCTGGGCCGGTCGCACAGTTTCCTGAGTCTCTTGTACCGAACCAGCGTCTTTGTAGGCTTCTATCTCCTTGTAGACTTGATCTCCTAGAACAAAATTTTGAGGAGAGTTAGACCTGAGTATTGTGAATAAAAGATTGTAAAGAACCTACCTGAAATAAAACCTCCTTACCATAGTTCCACGCGAGCCAAATGTAATGGTCACGCAAGGTGATTCTGGGATCTATTTATAGGTTTTAGCTAGGTTTCATAGATTTGAATGAACTTAGAGTCCTAATTAGGTCTTCAATTCGATCTTCTAGCCTTCTAGACTTATCTAATTAGTAGATAGCATCGATCCTAGGTGATTTGGATGCCCAAGTTTCAAACTTTTCACGTTCTCTTCCTTTCACGGAATCTGTAGGGCCTAGCAGTCTAATGCTAGACCGTTTCCCATTGATATGCGGTCTCGTGATAGACCATTTTCAGTCTGGGCGCCAAATTTGAACCGTTTCAAACTCTTTTAATATTATCCACATCTTTATCCTACTTATCTGCTTAATTCCGTGATTACACTTGTTTTAAGCTTCTAGAATATGGGCTAAGGTCTAAAATAGTCTTTTTGAGCCAATTGGGTTTATTATATGGCCTAATCTATTTATTAGTAGAAGGCCTTTACTTAATGAGACTTAATTAATAGTAATTCATTTTAATAGCTCATTTAAATGTTTAATAATTCTATTTAAATCTAGAAAATTTCTAGAAAATTCTTGGGCGTTACATGCATCCACTGACGTCTTACACTGCGCCACAATATCTCCCACAAACCTGAAATGGCGGTAACTGAGATACTCACAGAACCAAGTACAAGGAACAACAATTACGAGTGGCTAGTCAGGGTTACGCCCGTCGACGCTCGTCCAAACGCCCCTGACCACGTGTGCACACACAAGCCCAATGCCTTGAGCCAGGCCTCTAGCTAGTTTCCCCCCCCCAATAGGACGCTACCGCAAAGCAAGGGGAGCCACTAAAACTAGCCTAAGAACTGTATATCGGGAACTGCTTCTCCACCACTCCCAGGTGGACCGACACACTAGAACCTGTCGTCAGGCTACGACTAGTAGAGGCTCACTAGACACAGAGACTCCAAAACAGCGAATCACCGAAGTACAGATAGTGTAAGCACACACCTGTCGCACGTACTACGGAGCACAAAACATAAGGCAGTACTCAAGACTACCACCAGACTCAGGATAGACAACTAGACCTGCTGACACAACGATCCTTGAGTCCCACGACTCAGGTCAAGATCGTCGCACAAAAGCGGTAACATGCCGCCAATCAGCCTAATCCCTAAGCCAAAGTCGTGGTAAAACACCGATAAAGGAAACGGCATAGGATTGTCGGATCCACACATCCGCATAACATGAATCACGGAGACCTGAGGGATAACCAAGACCCTCAAAGCACATGGACATGCAAACCATGGTAAGACAGTACCTCAAGGCGTCCAAAACCATGTCTCGATCCGTACAGGATCACCGAGAAATTCACGAGATCACATGTCAACCACTGGATCACACCGGGTTGACCAGATACCAATAATGACAGTAAAGCAATACGGAACAATACTCAATATAATGGCACTCCTGGCCACCCTACAACCTGGTCATAGCCCTCATAGGATATCCAAGACATCCACTGGACAACGGGCAAACCACTAGGTCAAGCCAAGACAATTGGAGGCCCAAACATCAGGAAAACAGAACTCCAGGAAGGAAACGGTGACATGCTAGATCGCTAGGCAAACCAAGCGATCAGCCAAAGGGCCGCTACCCTCACATAGAGAACACAGACACTGGGCGGTCATGAAAGGACCGCACCAAGAAAAAAATGGTCCACCAAGGGGCCGCCATCTGAGTGAAATGGTCGTGGGGATGACCGGTACACTCAGAGACGCAAACGAACAAAACTACAAAAAAAAACATAAGGGGCATGCGGTTTATCGAAGGGCCGCATGATGACTGTAGCGGTCATTCACATGGCCGCATAACCCAGTCAACCCCCGAACTGACTTAAAAGCGTTGACCAGATTCTACGAAGCTTAGTGGTCATCCATGAACCGCCACAGCTAGCCTAGCGGTCTATCGTACGACCGCTTAACCAAACCGACATACCACACACAACCTAACGGTCTCCAACAGACCGTATCACAGAGCTTAGCGGTCCTCCAATGGGCCGCAAGCCAACGAAAATGATCTATCGTTCGACCGCTAAAACCTAAACCGACATAAAACCAAACGGTCGCCACTGGACCACTTAAGGCATGAAAACAGTCTCTGAAAGGACCGCTAAGGCGTTACGGCGAAGAAACCGTAGGAATGGCCAAAACCCGGCCTTCACTATCAGAAAAAGCAGGATTTCAGACGGCCATATTCCGTCTAAAATCCGTCTGAAAATCCGTGAGAAGACACTTTTGTAACGGATTTCAGACAGAATACGGCCGTCACATATTCTTGGTTACAAATTTCGGACAGTTCAATATTCCGTCACAAATACCGTCTGAAATTTCCAACGAACTTGTTTCCGTGTGTATTTTCGTTTGAAATTACAAATTTTGGACAGAATTATATCAGTCACATATTCCGTCTAAATTTTCAAATGGCATATTTTCCGTGTGAAATACCGTCTGAATTATCCATCCCAAATCCGGTCACAATTCTCGTCTGAAATTTCAAACGGAAAGCTGTCCGTGTGAAATACCGTCTGAACCTATCCGTGCCAAAGACCGTTCCAATATCCGTCTGAAGTTCAGACAAATTATTTTGTCTCTATTTCAGATGGTGTCATCTTATATTCTGTCTAAAATTTCAGACAGTTACTATTTTGTATCATATTCCGTCTGAGATTTCAGACGGGATCCGTTTGAAAACCCGTCTGAAATTTTAGAATTAATTTTTTTAAAAAATTTAAAATTATTATAAAAAACATGTTGAAAATACATCAAATATAATCAAACACCACCGAAAAAAAAACTGAACACCTTGCTGATAAAATATCATCAAACCAACGTATAGAAAATAAAACACATAATAAACTTAAAAAATATCTGGCACATCGTCCATATCCTCCTCCCTGCCCTACTCATCTCCTCTGTCGTCGCCCGCAGAAGGATCCTCCTACATTAAAAAAATAATAACATTAATTCATAGACAAAAGAATTAGTGCGAAGATAAATTAGGATAAATTGAAGTCCGTCTAAAAATATGAAATTGAAATCAAACATAATATCAAATTGATAACTGCATAGATTTTATAGACCCCAACTAACCTAGCTCTCATCAGTAGGATCAAACCGATCCAAATTGAAATCCGTCAGTTTTGACAAGTCACTTCCATCTCCCAGGTCATGTTGGAATGATCGGCACGCCGATCCGACATGTATTTCAGATTTTAGATCCCCGAACCCAACTTCTTTAATTTTAGTAAGTGCATTTACAAAATGCACTTTTGAGTGCCGGGCCCAAATCGAGTATCCGATTTGGATTCCGCCAGTTCTCACAAGTAACTTTTACCTCTCAGGTCATATTAGAACGATCGACACACCGATCAGATATGTATTTTAGATTTTAGACTCCCCAACCCTACTTATCTGTCTTTTAAATTAATTACATTTAGAGAATGCACTTGTGAGCGTCGGGCCCAAACTAGATATCCGATTTGGATTCTGTCAGTTCTGACAAGTCAATTTCATCTCCCAGGTCGTGTTGAAACGATCAGCATGTCAATCAGACCGGTATTTCAGATTTTAGACCCCCGGACCCAACTTCTTTAATTTTAAACTAAGTGTATTTAGAAAATTCATTTTTGAGCGCTGGGGACAAACCAGGTATCCGATTTGGATTCTGTCAGTTCTGACAAGTCAATTTCATCTGCTAGGTCGTGTTGGAACGATCGGCATGCCGATCAGACATGTATTTCAGATTTTAGACCCACGGACCCAACTTCTTTATTTTTAAACTAAGTCTATTTAGAAAATACACTTTTGAGCGCTAGGGCCAGACCGGGTATCTGATTTGGATTCCGTCAGTTTTGACAAGTCAATTTCATCTGCCAAGTCATGTTGGAATGATCGGCACGCCGATCAGACCGGTATTTTAGATTTTAGACCCCCGGACCCGACTTGGGATAAAATTAAACTTAGTGTATTTAGAAAATGCACTTTTGAGCACTGGGGCCAAACCAGGTAACCGATTTGGATTCTGTCAGTTCTGACAAGTCAATTTTATCTGCCAGGTCGTGTTGGAACAATCGTTAAACTTTGAATTCTGATGGTATCTTCATGAAGAGGAAATCATGGAGTTTGTGATGTTGCTGTTAATGATTGTGGACAGAGGATGCTTGGAGCTCAGGGGTCTAGCGCTTGGAGGTGGATGAATGATGGCAGCTTTTTAGTTAGATCGGTATACTGCTTTCTTTGTGAAGGAGGGATTTGCTAACCCGTGAGGATTCAGCATTGGTGCCACTGCTTGCCTTTGGAAGGTGCAGGTCTTATTGGGGCAAGAGAAATTGTGATATCTGTAATGGGTAGGGTTGGGCCATTTAACAAAATAATCAAATTCAACTTGGTCTTCTGCTTCCCTGCTTTGTTGGTCCATCCAATAGAGGTTCTATTCATTTCAGGATGATAACTGATATTTTGCTCAAACCGGATATCCGATTTGGAATCCGTCAGCTCTCACAACTCATGTCTACATCGCCAGTTGTGTTGGAAGGATCGGCACGCCGATCAGGCCAGTATTTTACATTTAGGACCCCCGAACCCCGGATTATCTCAATTCTTCTAAACTAAGTTAGTTTTGAAAACTAGGGAGTTTTGAAATTTCAAATGAACATAATTGAGTAATTCCATCAAAATAAAAACATAATAAACACTCACCTGTGCGGCCTGTGCTGTGGTGGTGGTGGATCGATGAGGGACCATTCTCGCCTTGGAGAGGAGGCCACTGATTGCCTGCAAAATGGTTGCCTGCTGGCTAGAGATCTCCTGTTGGAACTGATGCTGCTGCCGCTGCAAATCAAAAATCTGCGATCGGATGATGTCTATGATGTCGCTGGCAGAAGTACTGGGGGTAGGTGGAGGTATAGTGAAAGCACTGCTACTGGTTTGGGCAGAGCTTGAACTCGCACACGGTGATATCACAGCGCTAGAGTCCAGGCTCTCCCCAAAACCATATAGTCGGCCTTTCTTCGGTACGCCAGCTACTGCCACCCACTCCACCAGATCAAACTCCGGCTGCTACGTGTCTCCCTCCCTGTACTTCCCTGTCACTGCTTTGCTATATGTTTCCTACAAATTGAATAAAATAACTATTCAATTTCATATGAATTTCATGCCGATTGATAAACTTACCGCTACTGACTTAGTTGTCTCACTCACAAATTGATCTGTCCCCTTCTTTTTGTGTGTTCTGTCAAACACCTCGAGGAACGACAGAGCTCGATTAAGCTCTACAGCTTGTTATACAATTCATAGTAAAAAAGTCAAATATATAAATAAAATGTAAGAAGATAAATTGAATCATTACTTACCAATTTTTGTTTATGAGCCGCGTAAGAGATGGACCCACTCATATGCAAATTTGTGCCCGGTTTTGACGCCATGTTTGCTTTGGCTTTTTGGGACTTTTCTATCCACTTGGGGTCGGCAAAATGGTCACATGATATCTCCCAATCCTCCTTTCTCATCCATAGAGGGCGGTGCTCCTTCCACAGCTGTCGGTCTTCACTCGCACCACTCAATTTTTTAGCGTGTGCTCGAGCCTCATGTATTTTCCTTCGGTAACTTGACTTCATACTAAACTCCCAGGCACGACGACATCTCGCCGCGTCATGTCCACACGTGAATTGATAAGACCGCTGTAAATCAATTAAGTTTCACACTTAGTATACTGTTGTGAATTGAGTTTGAAAAATACTTGAATTAAATGACGTAACTACTTACTAAGAACATGTTGTACAATGAATCGCGAAAGACAATACTAGCCCGGGCACATGTGCCAACATGAGTTCAGAGGAATGATGGACATCATCGTGGGGTTCAATTTTCTTACTGCAATTGCAAATGTCAAAATATTCATATTAGACAGTTGATGACTAAATAATGAATGTAATAATTTGATAGATTTACCCGAAGATCCAGCACGGGCGACGTCCATCATGGGCCGTGCCTCCCTCGTGATGACTACCGGCATCGTCAACTGGCTGAGTGGTGGCGGTGTGCCCTGTAGAAGTGCGAGGTGGTGGGAGGGCACTGGGACCTGTAAGAATAGATTTTCACAAGTAAAATGAATATTGGGAACTTTAAATTAAAATATACATACATGCAGCGGGAGGTGGTGGGGGTGGCGTCTGCACAACAAGTGGAAGGCCACTGAGACCTGCAAGAATTAATTTTCATAAGTAAAACACATATTGAGAACTTTAAATTAAAATATACATACTTGTAGCGGGAGGTGGTGGGGGTGGCGTCTGCACAACAGGTGGGAGGCCACTGAGACCTGCAAGAATTAATTTTCATAAGTAAAACAAATATTTGGAACTTTAAATTAAAACATACATACCTACAGCGGGAGGTGGTGGGGGTGGTGTATGTACAACTCGGAACGAGCCGACACTTGAACCTAAAAAAAATTCTTTTAAGCTAGTAAATGATGTAAACATTTATATAGCTAACTTTTTTAATAGATATACATGTGCCCGAAGAAGACGCCAAAGAGGAGGGAGTAGAGCCCCTGTCACTGCCTTGTCTCCTCCCACTCCCAGTACGACCTCCTCAAACCATTTCTTTATTACTAACAAAACAATTAATACATATTTATCCTCAATTACATAAGGTTAGAATATATGTTATTAAAAATTATGTAAAAAGGTAAGGATATCTCACTAAATTATCAAAACGTGCCTCCCTCATGCTGATGATATATCTAACTCATCATCATCTTCGTCATCTATAGTAGTCTCATCAGATTCAAACTCTTCCTCTTCATCTGATTCTTCCTCCCCTCTAACATCAACATTTAGCTCCATCGGATCGACTTCTTCCACTTCATCTCACGTACGTAATGACAGTGGCTCATCAGATTCGTCCAGATTAAACCTCGAGGAACTGACAACGCCAACTTTGTCTGATTGATAATATTCAACACTAGCAACCTCTGAGATATCTTCACTCATATTTAACTCATAAGTGGGAAAGAGTTTTGAATTAACCCTACAAACTGCCCACCAATCTTTATTCTTGGATGATGGATAGCTTGAATAATACACTTGCTAGGCTTGTGCGGCTAAAATAAACGGTTCATAGGTCTTAAGTTTAGACCTATGTTTGACATCGACAATCCCATAATTTGTGTCATGTCGAACAGAATTAGGATCAAACCAATGACACTTAAATATGTATACATGATTGTCTCATCCCAAATACTAAAGTTCTAAGACTTCTTCAAGAATACCATAGTAGTCCAATTCCACTTCATTGTATAAACTTCCCTTAACAGATACGCCGCTGCTCATTGTAGACTTACTTTGTCCATAATCCCTTGTATGAAATCTGAATCCATTCACAATATATCCTGGATAGGCACGTGCAACGTTCGAGGGGCCATAACTTATCTGTTGTACTCTTTGATCAATAATGAGACCTTGTTCAACCTATATGTAAATTAGAGTAATTAAAATAATAACAACTACCTCAACATACATAAATACAAACATATATATTCAACGATCGACACTAACTCGGTTTCTCAGCCATTTGGCAAAAAACTTCTCGCGTTCTTTTTCAATCTCCACGTTCTGGATATTTGGACATTTTTCAGCTAATTCTAAATCAAATTCCCTGCAATATAAATACACTACTACTTTAAATGAATTACAGAAGAAGGATGAACAACTTATGGACTTACTGGAAATATGAGTTAAGAACTTACTCAACATAAGGTTCAATCTCGAGGCAATTCAGAAGAATATATATCTCAGCGGCGTATAACTCTCTATCTTCGAGCATGCGAGTCAAGCAACGTCCGAACGCACGTCCAGGATGTTTAAATATAGAGAGCCGATCGGACGATTCATCCACTCCCCCATCATCATTACGTGGAGGTCGAGTACGACGAGTTAGAATCTCTGGCTCAAAGTACATAGAACAGAAGTTCAAAATTTCTTCAAAGATATATGCCTCAGTAATCGAACCCTCCACCTTCGCCTTGTTGCGAACTTTCATTTTTAATTCATGCATGCACCTACAACAACAAGTCAGATGGCAACGACATGTACCGCCCATGGACGACATGTAACTTAACAAAAATTCTCGAAATTGTACTGGCCCTCCGACAATAGCCTCGTATGGCAAATGAACGACCAGGTGCTCCATTGAATCAAAGAATGCCGGAGGAAATATCTTCTCTAGCTTGCAAACGGTTGTGACCACTTTTTCTTCGATAGTTTGTACATCCCGAAGTCTGAGTTCTGATTCACATAAAATCTTGAAAAATTGACTCAGCTCAGCCAGTGCTCCCCATATCGACTTTGGCAACAAATCACGAAATGCAATGGGCAGTAGCCTCTCCATGAACACATGACAGTCGTGACTTTTCATACCATATATTTTTCCCTCATTAACATTCACACAACGGACTATATTGGATGCATATCCATCTGAGAATCTCAACTATTTCAACCACTGGCACACTTCCTTGATCTGTGTATCATGAAGCACGTAAGTTGCTTTAGGCTGCACAATTTTTCCATTTACGTTATGTAGTTCCAGTTCTGGACGTTTACAAAGCAGCTTTAAGTCCATACGCGCTTTGGCGTTGTCCTTCGTTTTGCCTTTAACATTCATGATCGTATTGAACACATTATCAAAAAAATTCTTCTCGGTATGCATGACATCCATATTGTGTCGTAGAAGAAGAGTTGACCAATAAGGCAATTCCCAAAAAATGCTTTTCTTGTTCCAGTTGTGATCCTTTCCAAAACTAGGGAGTTGTCGTGTGCTACCAGACAATTGTACTACATCTGGTAAATTATGCACTCGTGTCGCCATATGTCGACCCGAAACCCGTTGCAAGTCAGCTTCATCCATTTCAATAGTATTTTTTTTAAACGAGTCTTTTTGCCTTCGAAAAGGATGGTCACTTGGTAGCAACCGCCGATGGCAATCAAACTAGCATGCTTTCCCACCATGTTTCAATACAAATGATTTGGTGTCTTCCATACAGTAAGGACATGCTAACCTCCCATGTGTGCTCCAACCAGATAGCATTCCATATGCAGGGAAGTCACTTATTGTCTAGATCAGTGCAGCCTTCGTAACGAAATTTTGCTTCCTACATGCATCATAAGTAACAACTCCACCAGTCCATAAAAATTTGAGCTCATCAATCAACGGCCTGAGATATATGTCCAAATTTTTTCTGGGACTTTTTGTACCAGGAATTAGTTATGACAAAAATAGATTTTCTCGCTTCATGCACATGTGCGGCAGAAGGTTGTACGGTGTCATGAACACTGGCCAACAAGAATAATATGCCACTAAACCACCGAATGGATTAAAACCATCTGTGCATAAACCCAATCGAACATTACGTGACTCCTCTGAAAAAGTAAGATGAGTACGACTAAAGTGAGTCCAAGCTTCACCATCGGCAGGATGACTGATTATATCATCGGCATGATGTACTCTTTTGGTGTGCCATATCATATGTCGAGCCGTCTTTGAGGACATATACAGTCGCTGCAGCCTAGGCACAACAGGGAAGTATCGCAATGCCTTGTAAGGTACATCTTTTCGCTTTGAATTGACCCCTCCCTTACGTTTGAATCTGTCATGGCCACAAATAGAACATGATATCTTATCTGCATCATCTTTGTAATATAACATACAATGATTCGGACATGCATCAATTTTCACATATCCAAGCCCTAACTCATTGACCATCTTTTTTGCACGATAAAAAATTTATGGCAACTTCTCGTCTCGAGGTAACATACTCTTGATCAAGAGGAGGAGACGGTCAAAACAAGTCTCACTGATGTGAAATTCGGATTTCAAGTTCAACAACTGTGACACTGCAGACAACTGAGTGTGCTTTTACAACCATCCCACAGCGGCTCATCAGCATCTCTAAGTAGTTCATAAAATCTTCCGGCTGTCTTATTCAGCGCTTCTTCCATGTATGCATGTTCCTCATGAACATTAAAACTAGGATCAGTAGCATCTATAACCATATCCACGTACCCACTTGTGCCTATAATATTATCGGGCTCGTACCTCAAGAATTGTTCACCATGACACGTCCAATTCGTATAACCATCCACGAACCCTTTCGTGCACAAATGATGTTGCACATCCCATGTTGAACACCATCTCAAGTTTCTACAACTTGAACAAGGGCATCGAATGTGACCGTCACGGTCTGTTGCTGTAATTCGATTCCCCAATGCAAATTGAATGAAACTCTCAACTCCATGCTTAAAGTCACCTGACACCACACGGTCAACTATTCTACGATACATCCATGAACGATCTGTCAACATTTTACTTGCACCCAATAAATGACAATACACATTCTAACTTTCAAATCATTACTCCTGATATTACACCCGACCCTTTCCTCACATCGTTCGCCATAGACCATTTACAGTTGGAAGAAGACTATTAATTAGATTATCACTTTTTAACCCATCCATGAAGGTTTGATCGCACAATCACTTACTATATGTGTTGCACGATTTGCTGAAAATTTTGGCAGTATCTCCCCATACTTCTCCGATATACCAAAAATATTTATTGATTTTGAAATTTTCTTAAACACTTAAGAAAACACTCAAAATCAATAATGGTATATCAGAGAAGAGTGAGGAGACGCAACCGAAATTCTCAACAAACCATACAAACACATATAGTAAATGACTGCCTAAGTGCGATCAAACATTCACAGACTATCCAAACGGGACAATTCAAGACTTTGAGGTAGATATATACATTCTCATAAACAAATGAGAATATACACAGCAATCACAAAGTCTTGAACGGGAAGGCACATTGACACGGTTTTAACACGCTCTCCTGAGGTGCGTGTAATGTTAGGTCGCACCCACGCACCTCAGCTCACAGGAAATACCCCATGTATTTATATAACATAAAATTAAATGACAACACAATTATCATTATGCATATATCAAATTAAATAACACCCAAATTACAAAAATTTTCAAATGAAGAACATCAAAGCTAAACAATCTACATTTTTGAGTCAAATCAACATCAAATTTCTATTAAAATTAGATTTAAAAATATATTTACATGCAATTAAAATCTACAAAGTTTGTTTGAAATCACAAAAGAAAATTTTAATGGCATATAAATAGACATGAAGCTGCCAAAATTTTAGCAGAATTTGATACTTAGAAAAATATGCAAACATGAAGCATACAACGGGCTATGATGGAATGATGATACCGTGGTGAATAGACATATAAATAGAGTTTATCATTTTAATGGCAATAACGAAAGAATGCAGAAGAACAAGAGAAGGCCAATTGAGTGAACAATGATAGTCGTGACTTTTGTGCATTATGATCCTTTCATGGCGGTTTTCTGTGGAAAACAGGCCCGGCTGTCTTCCTATGTATGAATAGCCGCACCCTTGATCAGATTCTGACCCTTCCACTGAATTTCATCCTCATTTGGAATCAGATTCCACACATTGAATGTGGCCCCAAGTGTTCATCATTCATATACAATCCCAAAGTCTTGAAGACTGCACCTTGAATCTGATCTGGGAAGCTGAGATTCAGAAGATCACCATATAGATTTCATTAACCAGCTCTTTCCTTTTAATCTTCACCTCTGATTTTCACCTGATGCATTTCCTTCATTCCTTTCTTTCCCCCTTTTCTTGATGCCAAGGCAGGGGTTGTTCACTGCTAGGATAAATCAACAGCAAACCTCATTCCCCTTGTTTGCTATTCCATATTGGACTCTACGATTCATCTTTCAGGTTCCCATGTTCTGGACTCTACGAAGAACGTTTCTTATTTTTCTTTTCATCCTTATTCGTCTGATTCACTTAGCTTCCCAATCTATGATGGTAGCTATGATCCCTCTGTGTGGGTGAAAGAAGCAAATGCTTATTTTTCTTTTCATCATACCCTAGTAGGTCATAGGGTTGATACGACTTCTTTTCACCTTCGAGGCAAAGCTTTGGACTGGTTTGGGAGTCTTCTTGCTTCAAGACCTTCAGTTTCTTGGTTAGAGTTAGTTGAAGCATTCAATTTCTATTTTAGATCTACCAATAGTCATCACCAGATTTCATTCTCATGTTCTCATGTTCCTAGCACCGTTCAACAGGTTCCGAGCATAAAGGAACATAAGATCGAGATACAAGATAATGTAGATTCTAGAACTGATCATGTTGTACGAGTTGGTACTGCACAGGTCAGCTCCGGTGGGGCTTTTAGTACATCATTACCCATGAAGGAAAGTGAGCCAAATACTATCTTTAGTTCAATGGTTCTTGGGTCTACTGTTGGAGGGATTAATAATGCCAGGAGTTCCACCCTATCAAGTAGCTCCATTCTTTATCTGGAGACCACAGGATGCTTGACTGCCTCAGTTAATAGCATGTCTTCACAATGTTCAATGCATATCCCGAATGCATTTCATAATGGGGGGCACTCAGTTGCTCAAACTGATGGTGGGGCAGAGATGACTGATGTTGGGTCTAGTACCCACTCCTCATCTGCAACATTTCATATTCCAGCTAATTATTGGGAATCACAAATTGCATCAAAGCAGAAACAATCTGTGCAGGATTTTGCTCCTTCACTATGTCAAGATGCTGTTGTAATAAATTTTGAACCTGTCCAAGTTTCTTCTCACATGACTGTTAATTTTGAGGAGAGACATCCATTTGAAGATTATAGATCAGGAGATTCTCCACCAAATGTTTGTCACCCCAAAGGTTGATTTAGTGGGCAGAAAGATGTTGGTGCTGGATGTGATGACAAAGTATTATTAAATTTGCCCGATCACAACATCAAGGTCAAGGTTGAACCCTCTAAAACTTGTGAAAAGAGAGATGCATGTGTTACTGGTGAAAGTAAAACTAACATGCCCACTGAAGATGGGCAAGAACATGTTGATCATACTTCCCTACACGAAGGATGTGATTTGCCACTCTTCTCTTCCATTGCTGGAGAAGATGATGGACATGTAGCCACATCCATTAAGCAAGAGGGTGCTAATATAAATGAGAAGTCATGGAGTCCCACTTCTTCTCAATCTTCCAAGTATGCTCATTGGTTTCCTGAAGGCAATAGGAAACTTACAGCATATTTCTCGTTCAACGACCTGCCTTCTCTGATCATTCGTTCTGCTACAACTTCTTCTATGCTTAGAGTTCATGAATTGAATGATCAGGTTCCAAGTAACTGGGCTGCACATAGTGCTCCAGTTGGGCCAAGTAACCTTTGCTCTGATTTTTTTTCAGGGGGAAGTTCAGATGGTGATCCTGAACACTTTGACAGTGGGAAACTACGACCTGCCCCAGCTGGGAATGCAATGCTGTGGAATCGTGATTTGTTGCCATGATATAAAATCAGAAATTGTGCATCTCTTGATACAAAACGGGGTGGCTTCATCAAAAAGGACATGATACATGAAGTTGCTAGAAATGAAATTAATGTTCTTGGTTATCCATTTATGTGCATGGTATAGCCTTCTGGAAATGCATTAGTGCTTTTCTTCACAGAATGTGAAGTTATTGATGAATGTTCTTTGAGACAAGACCCCTCTATTTGTAACAGTTCAAAGTTCTTGCTACGTGAAAGACGGGTCCTTATAGACGTTGATGCTTGTCACAAGGAAAACTGGTTTGCCTCGGTACATTCTATGGCTAAAGCTCAGCAAAAACCAAAAGTTGCATCTGATATACTTCAGTCTGAAGATTTATGGAAACATTGTTCCGAAAAAAACTTCAATCTAGCAACATCTATTTTTAATGAGTTCTATGAAGAGTATCTTAAAGCTGGGAAGTCCTCGAGCCTGGATCAATGGATAAAAGGGCAAGCCACTATTGCCCGCTCTAGTATATGTTCTTTATTTGTTTTTGATAGAGCCTGGATCAATGGAACCCCTCTCAACGCCCCTCCACCCTCCCACCGAGCTCCCCATCCCACCGAGCTCCTCCACCCTCCTACTCCCATAGAGCTCCCCCTCCCCCCCACCCACTGAGCCCCCTCTCCCACCGAGACCCCCCCTCCCACTGAGCCCCCTCTCCCACCGAGATCCCCCCCTCCTGCTCCCACAGAGCACACACCCTCCCACTGAGCCCCCCCCTCCTACTCCCACTGAGCTCCCCCTCCTCCCCCCCTCCCACCCCTCTCTTGCTCCCACCGAGCTCCCCCCCCCACTGGAACCCTCTCGGATGCCCCTCCCCCCTCCCACCGAGCTCCCCGCCCCACCAAGCTCCACCCCCCTTGTTGGCCCCTCCCCCTCCCAGACCAACCTCCCCCGCTACCCGCTTGCCACCGAAACCCCCCTCACTGGAACACCTCCAGGATGAAAAAAAAAGACAATAGCACCATGGGCGATGGCCGGTGACCTCCGGTGAAAAGTGAGAGGGAGAGGGAGAGGGGGAGGGGGGAGAGAGAGGGAGAGGGCTTACCGGACCGACGAGGGTGACAACGAGGATGGCGAGGACCGACGAGGTCGACGGTGAGGATGGCACGGGACTGGTGGGGAGAGCGAGCTCCGACGACGAGGGCGACGGAGAGGATGGCGCGGGACTGGCGGGGAGAGCGAGCTCCGGTGACGGCGAGGATGGCGCGGGAATGGCGAGGACTACGAGCTCCGGCGACTGGGAAGGGGGAAAAAGAGTGAGAGGGAGATGGGGGGGAAGGGGGGAAGGGTTTCTCGACGGGGGAAAAGACCGTCTCAGACGGATTTTAGACGAAAATTTTTTCCGTCTGAAATTACAGACTGATTTCAGACTGACTTTATTACCGTCTGTAATATTAGATTTATATTCAGACGATAAACATAACTGTCGCATAGCTTCGATATTTTAGATTCGTCTGTAATTTCAGACTCATATTCATACGGATAAGTTCCGTCTGAAAATTTCATCTCTAATCCCACATTTTCTGGTAGTGCTTTCCAAGCCCCGTTCGCCCCAAAACGAAGGGGAAACATTCCTAATGACCACATAAACCTTCCACAGTCCGGAAGGGATCCAAACCACACCAAAATGACAAGAAACGGGTGATTCCAATGAATCGACCCAAAATGAGTCACGAGGATAGTCGGGCTCATACCGACTCCGATTTTTGACCAAATGCAGTAAAACTGGCGGGAATGGATTCCCAACATGCCAGGGGTTCGAATGAAACCATCTAGACTAAAAATTGTCGCCTAAAAAGGTGAGCTCGGCTCACACCGCCCGAAGCATGCATCACCCTAAACGAAGCAAAACCCGCTCGTGTACGCACCGTTCGGCTCCAAATCGCGAGGGAACGCATAAGAGAAGTAGAGCATCTGTCCCACTACCTCCACCGAAGTTCTCGCGTGCCGAAACGACTAAACCACACTGAAAACCATCACACGAACCTGAACACGCCGACTTTGAATCCACCGAGGGATCGCGCCAATGCCATGCTCCATCCTTCACACCAGCATGCTCCATGATAACTCCACGACGTTCCTACCTCGCCCACCTCGCCACGGTCGCGCACCCCGCGGAGAGAGGAGAGAGAACGAGAGGTAGAGAGTGAACGGCGGTGAGGAGAGAGGAAGGAGAGAGAGAGAGGGTTGAAAGAAAAGGAAAATAAGAATTTCCTGATTTTTGTGAAATCTGATTTTTAACTCGAAAATTCACTAATTCATAAAAATACGGAAAAATAGTCTAAGCGATCCTCGGAAGGAGCACAACGCAACTGTAGCGTCCTTGAGTCGATGAACTCAACAGTAAAATCACCATAGGGTTCCGTAACTTGTACTAGAGAAAAACCCATGTGGATCGTAAAACACAACTCAGGACCCACAAAAGTGATCCGAAAGCTCTCCGATATAGATCCGAAAGACCCAGGGCATTACAGCCTCCCCTCCTTAGGAAATTTCATCCTCGAAATTAAAGGAGCTAACAAGGAGAAGCAGGGAAGAAGAAACCCAAACACTGGCCACGCTCTACAAGCATCAACCAAACCTTAAAACACAAAGCACGACAACACGATTCTCAAAAAACACAGTTCATAGGGACACTGCCAGACCATAATCACAGGCACATGCTCTGGATCTCAAGGTACATCGATCCACAGAACAAGCATGGCATATAATTGAACACAAGCCTGACACCTCCGAAACAAGGTAACGTCACTTACGTCTCACAGAGAACGGAGACATGACCTATGCCACGAAAATAGCTACCAATAAACCACACGGCAGACACAACAGGCATCAGCTTAAACAAGGAAACATAGTCCTCTCAGTTGACTGCTCCAAATCATCGACTTCCATGCTAAGAACAGCAACGAAACGTGGCATACAGAATGCCAACGATAGCACTGGACCACAAGCACAATCAAGTCAGTCATCACTTAGACATTACATCGGATTCGAGTCGCATGCTAACTCTACCATGACAGAAGAGTACACCAAAACCAACTAACAAGACCTCGGTCCACACAATGCCAAATCAGACTGACAGGGAACTCCTCCCAAGCTGAACACAACCACCAATACCAACAACAACAAGAACAACAACACCTGCAGAATCCCGGCTCCATTCTCAACATAGAACCACGGGACATAACTGCGAGCTGGGTAACATCAAGATAAAATTACAGTTGAGCACACGGCCAACATGTACTAGCCACACACACAGCTTACCAACAAGGACCCACAACAACTCTCGAAAATGCATCTCAAGGACCACGATCTTGTCTCGAGAGCACAACTGCCAAGAAATATAGAGAAACAAAGGGTACTCGACCAGCATAATCACCGACACATTCCCCAATTCTCACATACGCCAATGCCAACAACTAGAATTTCTCCGAACAATGGCACAGCAATTCACAACATCAAGGCACACTTAGCCAAGATGAAGTCACATCGAGGAAAATAAACCTCTCAGTTGGCTAGAATCTCCCAACCAAATGATCCTCGACCTGTGGGTTATAAGCCCACACGTTTCCGCTGCGCACTCAATACAACGCACACAGGCATCACAGATAACTCGGCATCTGCATCTCAACACAACATGGTGCCATCGTAACTCACGAAACTGTAACATAACACGCCTCGAGTACCGATTCTGCAAACAGTTGATCACAAGTCGCCAAAGTGCAAATCGGGAAGAGCGCCAGCTTCAGCACAAAGCACAAAGAACACCTGTCTCAGCTTATCCTTACGTCCTGAAACAATTACCGAACCTTCACAGCACAACAGCCACCAACACGGCACGTCGAACACAGTGCACAACGGGCCCCAACACACACACTAGGTCCAAAGCCAAGCAACCGTCGAATAAAGAGCAAATCAGGCTCAAAACTAACACAGTCCACACTTAAGCAGACACATGACAAAGGCTATACCAAGACAACACTTCCAAAGCTTACCTCGAAAAGACACCACCAGACAAGATGAGAAGAATCAAGCTCGACTAACAGTAGCTCACCAGGAAGGAAAATCCTAGGTTCGTCCAGCATTCTCTCAATCAAGGCATCTAATCGACTACCTCAACACAAGCTTAACACCTCAGGGGCTAAACAAACTCGAGCTAGGATGACCAAAAGAACATAAAAATGTGTATGGTCATCTCACCAATGATGAAGTCACCAGCCACCTGAACAACACCACAAGAAAAATCTCGAACACTACACCAAAGATTCACGCCTGCCGGTGAACTCTGCCAAGCGTAGCACAACTTAGACAAACACCATGACAAAAGAAGAATACTCCGTCACATCTACACGAGAGCAAAACCATCTCGCACAGTGCCAACACAGCACGTACAAGACCATACGCGAAAAGTGAAGCGATAAACAATCACAAAACCATTGCCAACTGCCAACTGTACTGGACCTAAGGACTCTGAGTACTGTAATATCTTGAATTCCCATGTACTTTCACACAACACCCTCTGATACCAACTGTGACGACCCAGACTCCAGATACTGGGTAAACCCGATACCACTTGGAACCTACGAAGCCTCCCAAGAGCGGTAAAGCTCCAAAGGGATAAAAGGTGTGTTTGGAGTACATTGAAGTTCCAGATAAAGCAGTAAGCAATTAATATTTCAATGATCAGGATTGCTAAAGTAGTATAAATAAAATTACATTTTTAATTAACAATTTCAATTACAGAGTCCTATGCAAATAAAGACAACTACAGTCTAACAGAAAAGAGAACGTACTCTCAAGTCGGTGGAAGCTCGACGAAGGCAACGCTTGCAACAATGAACTAACACACCGCATCACGAATCACGAGGAAGAAGAGCGGCCACACCTGAAAAGCAGGGTGAGCCTCGTGTCACTGGCTTAGTAGGGGTCCCGCAGATCCTCATTGGAAACAACATAGTAACATGCAAGATAACAACACTAAACCGTAAAGCAGGAGCAAAAGTAACATCAATGCTAAACTACAATAGTAAAGCAGTAAAAGCAGGAGTAAGAACAGCAAAAGGAAAGAGTAAAGCCATACCAAACAGAAACACGGCTACCGAACGAACCTCGGCGCTCTAAGCTACTCCAAACGGCAACAGAAAGGTGAACCCCGATCTCACAAAGTCAGGCATCGCAGATCCGTCGACAAAGCACTAGCTCCAAAGCAAAGGCCTACAAGAATAGGCAAAAGCCCTAGAAAAGATCTACACAGTCAAGAAACACTGACGCATACACAACTAGATCATCGTGCACGCTACACTGACTTCGGGGAAGCCAAGAACAAACTACTTGGAAAAGTCACAAAGCACATTGAGTCATGCGTCATGTGACAGAAGTACCTCCTCACTAGAAGAATAGCCAAATGCGTCCACTAACGTCTTACACTGTGCCACAAGTATCTCCCACACACCTGAAATGCTGGTAACTAAGATACTCACAGAACCAAGTACAAAGAACAACAGTAATGAGTGACTAGTCAGGGTTACGCCCGTCGGTGATCGTCCAAACGCCCCTGACCACGTGTGCACACACAAGCCCAATGGCTTGAGCCAGGCCTCTGGCTAATTTTCCCCCCCAGTAGGACGTTATCGCAAAGCAAGGCGGCCCACGAAAACTAGCCTAAAAACCGTATATCGGGAACTGCCTCTCCACCACTCCCAGGTGGACCGACACACTGGAACGTGTCGTCAGGCTACGACTTGTGGAGGCTCACTAGACACAGAGACTCCAAAATAGCGAATCACCGAAGTACAGACAGTGTAAGCACACACCTGTCGCACGTACTACGGAGCATAAAACACAAGGTAGTACTCAAGACTACTGCGAGACTCAGGACAAACAACTAGACCTGCTAACACAATGATCCTTGAGTCCCACGACTCGGGTCAAGATCATCACACAAATGTGGTAACATGCCACCAATCGGCCTAATCCCTAAGCCAAAGTCGCGATAAAACATCGATAAAGGAAACGGCATAGGATTACCGGATCCACACATCTGCATAACACAAATCACGGAGACCTGAGGGATCACCAAGACCCTCAAAGCACATGGACATGCAAACTGAGGTAAGACAGTATCTCAAGGCGTCCAAAACCATGTCTCGATCCGTACAGGATCACCGAGACATTCACGAGATCACATGTCAACCACTAGATCACACCAGGTTGACCAGAAACCAATAATGATAGTAAAGCAATACGGAACACTACTCAATATAATGACACTCCTGGCCACCCTACAACCTGATCATAGCCCTCATAGGAAATCCAAGACATCCATGGGACAACGGGCAAATCACTAGGTCATGCCAAGACAATTGGAGGCCAAAATATCAAGAAAACAGAACTCCAGGAAAGAAACGGTCACATGCCAGACCGCTAGGCAAACCAAGCGATCAGCCAAAGGGCTGCTACCCTCACATAGAGAACACAGACACTGGGCAGTCATGAAAGGACCGCAACAAGATAAAAATTGTCCACCAAGGGGTCTTCATCTGAGTGAAGCGGTCGTGGGGATGACCGCTACACTTAGAGACCCAAACGAACAAAACTACAAAAAAAACATAAGGGGCATGCAGTCTATCGAAGGGCCGCATGATGACTGTAGCGGTCATTCACATGGCCACATAACCCAGTCAACCCCCGAACTGACTTCAAACTGTTGACCAGATTCTACGTAGCTTAGCGATCGTCCATGAACCGCCATAGCTAGCCTAGCGGTCTATCGTACGACCGCTTAACCAAACTCACATACCACACACAGCCTAGCAGTCTCCAAAGGACCGTATGACAGAGCTTAGCGGTCCTCCAATGGGCCGCAAGCTAACGAAAATAGTCCATCGTTCGACCGCTAAAACCCGAACCAACATAAAACCAAACAGTCGCCACTTGACCGCTTAAGGCATGAAAACGGTCTCTGAAAGGACCGCTAAGGCGTTACGGCGAAGAAACACGTGACCTGGTACTCTAGCTCACTATCGTCCCTAAGCGAGGGAAGACATGGGACCGTGCGCGGTGGAGAAACCGACAGTGAGTCTTGGGTATCAGCCTTTTCGCGTTAACTCGGGTCGAGTCACGGGACGGTCACTCACAGTCGCTCTCGCAGCGGTGATAAAATGATAACAAGCTAGATAATCTATCACTCATGCAGCAGCATATACAAAAATATACGAGTAAAGTAATGCCTACGAGGAGGGTGGCGAGTGTACCTCCACGCTCTTGGCGTGGGGAAGACGTTCCCGGCCAAGTACGGTAACTCCCGGTAACAACGGTAAAAGTTAATTACAACAGTGAAATCTATTACCCACTCCACGCAGGGAGGTAAAGGGCTACAAGTGGAACCCGGGAGGACCGACCCTGGGTTGACGGGCAGCAATCTGGGGGTACGTACGGCACGAACTCGGCCTGCTGGTCCGACCCGGTCCTGCGCCGACTCGGTACTGCGCCGACTCGGTTCTGACTCGCTAGATAGCAAGGCACGATTTCCAAAGGAACATCGCCCTCCTGAGGTCTTCTGAAGGCGCCGCTTGGCTGGGACGATGGCGGGATGTCCCTGATCGACTCCCTGAAGTAGCAGTTAAAAAAGTTGACTTTTGATAATTTTGCACGAATTATTCCCGGACTGCAATTTCAGACCTACATAGGGAACGGATCTGCACATCTCGGCTGCAAGAATTATGTGGCTCAGATCCGGAGGCCGATCGGGGCCTGGATGGTACCGTTAGAAAGAGCACTCAAAGAACTACAATATATATTTTTCACAACTCCATCCACTGAACGGATTGAAGATGAGAATGACTGTAACACTGTTTTGTTTTTTGACCCGGACTGACAGACACACAGGGCAGCAAGAAATCTGCCTGAAATTGACCTTTGACCGAAGAGGAAATGATTTTTCTAGACTCCACGAAAATTATGATGGAAGGGGGTATATGAGAGAAACACTAAGGAATTTTTGTGATTTCTTTGAAAATTTATAAGTGGGTGGGAAAAATACAAGAAGGTGACTCTATCCTGTAGATCTGCAGAATGACATATTACAGGGGGGAGAATAATAAATGCGGGAACAATATCAAATGAAGTCCAAATGACACGAAATTTGAACTGGAGGTTAGGGGAGATGGACAGAACAAACCCTTAAAATTAGGGCTCGATCAGACAACAAAAACTACAGATAAAAATTTGGAGATGAGCTTCTATCCTGATGTAGATAGAATTCGGCGATGGTGGCGCGACGGCAGTGCGATGGCGGCGGCAGAAGAAATGGAACTCAGAGGGGCTAAAGAGAATGGGCTTCACACCCTAGAGCGCTGGAGGAAGGAGAAAAACCTGGGAGAGAGGGAGAGGGGCGCACCTGTTGCATCCCCTAGTTGGTGATTGGTTTCAATGATATCAAAACGATTGTGTTTGTGTGTGTATGTGGTTCATTCAGCAACATGTGTTATATCTTGAGTTGATGAGTTGATGGAGTTAATGTTCACTCTTGACAGTCATGTGAACACTTAGTTATATTTATGTTGGTTTGTAGGAATACAACTTCATGGCTCATACTTGGAATCTTAAGGAGTCCATCAATGAAGCTCTTCTTCATAAAGGGAGTTAACTTTGTTCATGTTTGAAAGTTATATGAATGATTTGTATTTAAGGATCTCATGCCTTGAATATTTTGATTTGCAGGATCAAAATCCATGCTTCATGTTTGGAACTCAAAGGAGTGCGTCAATGAAGATCTTATTGAAAAAAGGGGGTTGCCTCTCTCATTGCATTGCAATGATTCTTCTACATTTCATTCATTTCATCTAATAGCTTTCAACGTCTTGGTTGGATATTTTCATGCATTTTCTTCATAATATTTTTGGGCTTGAAATATTCATACAAGACTGCATGAAAGTTGGTTCCATATTGCTCATGCATTGGATGAATGATTGGTCATGTGTACTTTGCTCTAAAAGCTTGAGTTAATGACTTCTGTATGAAAGAATTGCATGAAGATGGCTTTTCTGGAGATGACTTCTTTTGGGTCTTAATCTATGAGATTGTGTTCACTGAACACACATTTCTAATTGACTGATAGTGACATATCATTCATAGAGTTATTGTGATTTCAATGTGTGCATGAATTTGTGAAACATGCTTGGAAGAATGCACATGCCCTGTACTCAAGAGAATTCATGAGAAAACATGTTTGCATGATTGGTATATACTGATGTGTGAGATGCATGTGAAGACAATGTTCCTCATGAAAATAAGGCTTCATGAATATTAGTTTTTGTCAACAAGAATGCCATTTGAATGAATGTGGTTCCATGATAATTATGCATGCTTTGCATTTGGCATACTTGTTAACACTTGTGTGATGAAGCATTTTATTGTTGAAGATTTGGTCGCCTTGTGTTTGAATGTTGAGCTCCCTTATAGAGATTGTTAATGTTTGATTCATGAGTTTGATTCTCAACTAACCTTTTGGTTTATCATATTTTTCAGGATATAAAATCATTGTTGATCTTCATGGGATTATGGTAACATTTAATCAATTGTTTCCCTTTGGTTTGATGGAGGTTTTAGTTATTTTTCAAACTCAAACTATCTTACAGTCTTCACCATTTTCAATCCGACCTTTGGATCTCCCCTCTAAAAATTTTATGTTGTAGCTCTGGGAGTCCTCTTTCCAACACCTCCAGTCTCGCTTCGATCGGAGTTCGGAGCTAGGAGAATTAATTCCTGTCGCCAAAGCGCGCAGAGCTGTTTTTTGTGTAATCTGCCTGAAAGGGTCGACCCCTGGGGCCAAGGGTTGACCCCTGTAACACAGGGTGTTTTTTTGTGTATTCCAGCAACCTGTTGCCCGAGGGTCGACCCCAAGGGTCGACCCCTTCCGGACGGGACTTACGAAAGTGTTTAAAACCCATTGAAAACCCTTTCAAACATTACCATACTACCCCCTATTAGTTTCTATTGTTATTAAGGTGTTTTTAACATGTATTAGGAGGGTTTTATGAGTCTTTTCCCCACCCCTTAAGTTGCTTATATAAGAGTTACGAATTTGGGAGTTCATTAACCCTAATGCTCATTTGTTCTTTCGTATAGGTGAAGAAAAGGGGGAAAACGTGGTGGAGCTCTTCCAAGGAGGATATCATCAACATCCGTGAAGATCTGGAGCTCATGGAAGAAGAATAAAAGGAGCGGATCGAAGAGAGGATCAAGAGGACGTAAGAATCGTCGTCATCCGGCTACCCTCCAACTCGTGGTTTAAGGAACATCATCAACCGGCCTTGGAAAATAAAGGGGGATCACTTTTATGTCTTCTATCAGTTCTTTGTGATATGTTCTATGATCTATATTTTGGGTTTGAGCATGCTTGAGTATTTGTGTTTATTTTCTGAACAATAGAGATACTCGTGTGTGTGACCGTTTGTGTATACGGTCGTGTTTGATCATCTTCGTGCGATCGTGTTTGTGTTATTGTGCTGCGGTTGTTGTAGCGTGTGTGTGTGTGTGTGTTGTGATCCGGTCGTCGGATCGTGTGTGTGTTGTGATGCGGTCGTCGGATCGTGTATGTGTTTGTGATCCGGTCGTCAGATCGTGTGGGAGACTTCATCTCCGTCTGTGTGTGTGTTGGGGCGTGTCCCCGTGTGTGTGTGGGGATTCATCCCCGTGTGTGTTTGGAGCGTCGTCTCCGTGTTGGGGATTTATCCCCGAGTGAAGCCTCACCGGGTTTGGTGAGGGGTGGACGTAGGGAGCCCGTCGTGGTCCCGAACCACCTTAAAAATCTCTGTGTCCTATGGTTTGCATTGTGGTTTACCTTGTTATGTTTAACAGCTTAATGTGTTTATCTTAATAGTGTGTGAACGGTGAGATTGAGAGAATTTAATCATCTTGCTTGAGTGAAATCTTCAATCTCGTCAAGGTTGTTAATACCGCTGTGCGCTTGTCTATGTTTTTAATCGGTCATAGTTTTTAGTAGTAGGATCTATTCACCCCCCCTCTAGATCCGTGTTCCTGCACTACGGGACCCAACAATTGGTATCAGAGCGAGGCTCTGCTGTCCCTAGATCTCACGATCTACAGAGTGATCCTAGTGCATTCTATAATCATGAATTTTTCTGTTGAACACATGTCGATGAACTGCCTTCCTATTCTTAATGGTTCTGATGTTACTTCATGGATAGGTAAAATGTGTAGACTGCTCAATTCAATTAATCCTAATCTTTGAAAGTTGATTTATGATGGTCCTCACATATTACCTCTAGATGAGACCAAGTGGTCTAGTCAAGATAAATTGAAGAACCATGAAAATGTCATTGTCTTAAGTTTATTGAAAAGTGCCATTGATACTCATATGTTTCCATTTGCTTCTTCTTGTAGAACGGCGAAGGAGCTTATGGATCAGTTGATCAAAGCTCAAGAGATGGAAGGGCAAAAAGGTTTCATGGCCGACGATGCTGATCAATGCCATGATGAAAATGTTGATGAGATAAATTCTGAAAATGAAGAACTCTCTAATGAGGAATGGCAAATGGCATATGCTGAACTATATAAAAAATGTAAGAAACTCAAATATGAAAATAAGAACTTGAAAAGGAAGATTAATGAGAATGTGCATGATAATCCTTCCTGTGAAAATTGTAAAACTTTGGACTCAAAGATTGAGAATCTGGAATATGAAAAAGAACTTCTAGAATCCAAAGTTGAATTATTTTCAGATGAGATGTCTTATATGAATGAAGAGCTTGAGATGTTTAGAAAATCTAATACTTCTCTTGAAATTGATAATGATACCCATGATTTGCTTGATCAAAATAAACACTTGTTGTCTAAGATTTCAATGCTTGAGAAAAATGAAGAATATCTTAAGAACAAGCTAGCTTCTTTGTCTGATGATGATAAAATGTTTGAAAAGCTACTTGATTCTGAAATTGATAGCAAAAGTATCATGAATGAAAATGAAGATCTTAAAAAGAAAAATGGTGCCATGTTAATTTAGAATTCCTTACTAGAAGGAAGATTGAAATGCCTTGGTAAGCTTGAAAAAGAAAATTCCTTGTTGAAATCTGAGAATGAACAATTGCTTGTTAAGATTTCAAAGTTTGTTGAAACTGAGAAAGTTCTTGAAAACTTAACTAAAAAACTCTATGCCGTGAATGATGAAAACAAGGAAATCTTGAAAGAGAATGAAAAATTAGAATCAGTGAATTGCTTGCTTAGTGAGAAAATCCTTGCATGTGAAAAAGAGACAAATGATTTGAAAAATGACTTGTCTAGATTTGTCAAAGGGAAGGAGAACTTAGACTCATTGTTAGGTGTTAAAGTGAACTTTCAAAAGGAGGGTCTTGGTTACATCCCGGTCAACAAAAAATCTTTTGAATAAAAAATGAAAACATCTTTTGTTCATGTCTCCGACATTCCTAGCACCTCCAAAACACCTCCAATTGCACAAATGAAAATTTCTGAAAATGATTTTACGAAAAAGAAAAATGTCAAACCAATCATGCCAAATGGATTTCAAAAATCGAAGTCCAATGTTGAATGCTTCTATTGTGGTGTGTTTGGACGTGTAATGGATGATTGTGTTGTTATGAAAGAGGATGACAAACTTGCATGTAAAAAGAAAAATGTCTCATGCTTTTATTGTCACAAACTTGGCCATGTCATGGATGATTGCTTTGTGAAACAAAATGATGATTATCGTGCCATGAATGCTAAGTTTAACTTTCAAAGAAAATTCAGAAATGAACATGTTTCCCATGCTAAAAGGTTTGCATCCCAAAAGAAAAATTCATTCATGAACACTCATGCAAACAATGAAAAATCATTCCGTAAACCCACAACTCCTTGTTGCTTTCATTGTGGGAAATACGGTCATGTTATGAAAGAGTGTTGGTTTTTGAAAACAGAAAATCTCCATACTTCTAGAATGCATGCTAGATCTAATTTTGTTAAATCTAGACCTTTTGAAAATAGAAGATGGAATGGATTTGGAAATTCCTTTACTCCTAAAAGGAAGCCTTTTAGTAAAACTATTTTTCCTCAATGCCTTTATTGTGGAAACCATGGACATGTCATTAAGGATTGCAGGATCATGAAGAATGATGATATTGTGGCAACGAAAAAGAAGAAAGTGTTTGGTGGCAATGCTACTAACATCAAGGGACCGAAAAAGGCTTGGGTGCCCAAATCCGTTGAATGAATTGACTTTGATGCAAGTGTGCCTTGAGGTAAATAAAGAATGAAAGGGGTTCCAATAAAAAGGAACAAGGCACACTCACTTGGTAAAATCCAAACTTTGCTCTTTCATTGTCAAATTTGATGGTTTTGATGACTTGGGATGATATTTTAGTGTGTTCTCATGTTATACTCTAATTTCTTCACAAGCCACATATGTCTTCAATGGATGAATATTTGGTATATCAAATGGTAGTTAGAGAAGGTTGGACTACGTTCAACTGAATACTTCCACTAAGCGTGATGGTGGTCTTCGGACCTATGTTCTCCGCCTAGTACCAAAATTCAGAAGTTGAATTTTATGGCTTATAAGGAACCTTGTGTTGTGAATGAAATCAATTTGCCTTTGATTTGAATAACTTTCAAATTGAATCTAAAAAAATCTCTTGTTTCATAAGGCAAAATTCTCTGAACTATGAACTTGCTTGATCAAATGCAACAATTGATATTGAATGTTGACCATGACTCAGTTTAAAGCTCATTGACCATATGTGATTGATTCGCCAAGATGATAAGTTGTTTAACATGTTCAGAAATCTACTCTTGATAATAGTAGTTCAAACACTTATCTTGCTTATTTGCTAAATTTTGTGTGAAATCTGTTGGAAACTCAGTTATTTGCATATTCACACATGCAGGGTGTATCATGTTCAAACTGAAGCTTATGTCTCATGAAATATTATCCTTGAATGATCATGGTTGAACATTTGGGTTCTAAGGGATATGACTTTTCATGATGAAATCTGAAATAAAATGCTCATGATTCAGTGCCAAATTCATTGAAAATTTATCTCATGCATTCACCTGCTTCATGCTTTTCTTAAATGCTTAAGTCATTACAAAAACTGAAAACTTGCATAAAAAGAATGCATTGACATTTTTGCATATACATACTATGCATATAAAATGACAAAAAGATGCATATTGCATATTCATACATATAGAGCATATGCATATATTTCATGATAATCGCATATCTTGACTCGTGAATGCTTGCATGTATGTTTCATGAATCCTTGCATGCTTGTAAGTATTTACCCTATGAAACCATTTCTTGATCTTTCTAAGACCTCACCTCCTTGATAAATAACAATGCAGTGATTTTATTCATTTGTGATACATGTCATATATTAAGGGGGAGGATTTGATTCCGACCGTGCATACATTTAGGGGGAGTCATAGCTATGTCTTGTCGAATTCATTTTATACACGCAAAATAAAAATTTACCCCCACACTCTTGCACATAATGAATTCAATGACTTTCATTGATAAGGATTTAAGAAATTCTTTCCAACACTCTAAAGGGAACTTGAATCTCTACATGGACATTAAAGAGTAATCATGAGGAAAAAGCTGCCTACCCCACAAAAAGTTTAATAAGTTGAATGTGGATCCGAGTAACCGGGAATCCCCCCTGAAACAAAGGAGGAAACTCGCGTCAAAAGGAGAAATAAAAATCCATATGTGTGACGAATCCAAGTAGTCGGGAATGCCCATTGAGACATATGAGGAAACCCGCGCCGAAAGGTGAAGTCTATTAAAAGAAACAAAATCGGGGTTGTGCGAAGCTACCGAAAGTCGAGAATCTAAAGTTAAAGTGTAGAGAGGAGATTACCTTCTAGTGTTCTTTAGAAAATCTAAAAATTCATATATTTTGAAGCTCATTAGTCATTACCTCACATTTCACATGGGTATTTTTGTGATGTATGTATATTATGAATTTACCTACATTCATGGTTTATGTAGTACTGCTAGTTGTGTTTGCACAAATCTCTTAGTTATGCTTCATGCCTTATATTCTTGAATTTGAATCACATGCTCTTTTGTTAACCCGTGCCTCATTTAGGGGGAGTTACTATATGTACTATATGTGTGCATGACGATTGTGCTTGTGTGCTTGCATGTTCATGCATTCCCCTTGAGTCTAATTCTGAGCATAAACCTTACATTTGAAGGAAAGAAGTCATCATGTGCATAGCTTCATAACTTGCATGATTAGCATTCACATAGTGCATATTCAGTGCTAACTTGCATATTTGCATATTTGACATTTTCAGCATGCATATAGGTCATTCATGATATCATCTTGATCAAATCCATACTTTTCACCAATTGACACCGTTCATTCTGAAATGCATATTCTGAACACTTCATGTTGCATAAATGCCAAAATGAGTTCAACCAACAAATGGTATCATGATCAACAAATGCCCTCTTTGAGGCTCTCTCTCTTCGAGAATTGACATTATCTATGTTTGTGCCTCTACCTTGATCAACACTTGGTTTCATATGGTTGAGCCCCTACTTAACATCAATTGGCATTTAAATTTGAAACTTATCCTTTGGCCTCACATGTTCATTTTATGTCACATACCCTCTATCTTTTTGTAGATGACAAAAAGGGGGAGAATGTTTAATGTGTGTGCTCAATGCTCAATGCCTTATACTTGTTGTTGTCTTGGGGAGCATGGAAGAATTGGTGTATGCTCAATGTTTACCCATATTTGCAAAATCTGTATTATCACACACATCGTTTTGTCATCATCAAAAAGGGGGATATTGTTACATCCCCTAGTTGGTTTTTGGTTTCAATGATATCAAAACGATTGTGTTTGTGTGTGTATGTGGTTCATTCAGCAACATGTGTTATATCTTGAGTTGATGGAGTTAATGTTCACTCTTGACAGTCATGTGAACACTTGGTTATATTTATGTTAGTTTGTAGGAATACAACTTCATGGCTCATACTTGGAATCTTAAGGAGTCCATCAATGAAGCTCTTCTTCTTAAAGGGAGTTAACTTTGTTCATGTTTGAAAGTTATATGAATGATTTGTATTTAAGGATCTCATGCCTTGAATATTTTGATTTGCAGGATCAAAATCCATGCTTCATGTTTGGAACTCAAAGGAGTGCGTCAATGAATATCTTATTGAAAAAAGGGGTTTCCTCTCTCATTGCATTGCAATGATTCTTCTACATTTCATTCATTTCATCTAATAGCTTTCAACGTCTTCGTTGGATATTTTCATGCATTTTCTTCATAATATTTTTGGGCTTGAAATATTCATACAAGACTTCATGAAAGTTGGTTCCATATTGCTCATGTATTGGATGAATGATTGGTCATGTGTACTTTGCTCTAAAAGCTTGAGTTAATGACTTCTGTATGAAAAAATTGCATGAAGATGGCTTTTCTGGAGATGACTTCTTTTGGGTCTTAATCTATGAGATTGTGTTAACTGAACACACATTTCTAATTGACTGAAAGTGACATATCATTCATAGAGTTATTGTGATTTCAATGTGTGCATGAATTTGTGAAACATGCTTGGAAGAATGCACATGCCCTGTACTCAAGAGAATTCATGAGAAAACATGTTTGCATGATTGGTATATACTGATGTGTGAGATGCATATGAAGACAATGTTCCTCGTGAAAATAAGGCTTCATGAATATTAGTTTTTGTCAACAAGAATGCCATTTGAATGAATGTGGTTCCATGATAATTATGCATGCTTTGCATTTGGCATACTTTTTAACACTTGTGTGATGAAACATTTTATTGTTGAAGATTTGGTCGCCTTGTGTTTGAATGTTGAGCTCCCTTGAAGAGATTGTTAATGCTTGATTCATGAGTTTGATTCTCAACTAACCTCTTGGTTTATCATATTTTTCAGGATGTAAAATCATTGTTAATCTTCATGGGATTATGATAACGTTTAATCAATTGTTTCCCTTTGGTTTGATGGAGGTTTTAGTTATTTTTCAAACTCAAACTATCTTACAGTCTTCACCATTTTCAATCCGACCTTTGGATCTCCCCTCTAAAAATTTTATGTTGTAGCTCTGGGAGTCCTCTTTCCAACGCCTCCTGTCTCGCTTTGATCGGAGTTCGGAGCTAGGAGAATTAATTCCTGTCGCCGAAGCGCGCAGAGCTGTTTTTTGTGTAATCTGCCTGAAAGGGTCGACCCCTGGGGCCAAGGGTTGACCCCTGTAACACAGGGTGTTTTTTTGTGTATTCCAGCAACCTGTTGCCCAAGGGTCGACCCCAAGGGTCAACCCCTTCCGGACGAGACTTACGAAAGTGTTTAAAACTCATTGAAAACCCTTTCAAACATTACCATACTACCCCCTATTAGTTTCTATTGTTATTAAGGTGTTTTTAACATGTATTAGGAGGGTTTTATGAGTCTTTTCCCCACCCCTTAAGTTGCTTATATAAGAGTTACGAATTTGGGAGTTCATTAACCCTAATGCTCATTTGTTCTTTCGTATAGGTGAAGAAAAGGGGGGAAACGTGGTGGAGCTCTTCCAAGGAGGATATCATCTACATCCGTGATGATCTGGAGCTCGTGGAAGAAGAAGAAAAGGAGCGAATCGAAGAGAGGATCAAGAGGACGTAAGAATCGTTGTTATTCGGCTACCCTCCAACTCGTTGTTCAAGGAACATCATCAACCGGCCTTGGAAAATAAAGGGAGATCACTTCTATGTCTTCTATCAGTTCTATGTGATATGTTCTATGATCTATATTTTGGGTTTGAGCATGCTTGAGTATTTGTGTTTATTTTCTGAACAATAGAGATACTCGTGTGTGTGACCGTTTGTGTATACGGTCGTGTTTGATCATATTCATGCGATCGTGTTTATGTTATTGTGCTGCGGTTGTTGTAGCGTGTGTGTGTGTGTGTTGTGATCCGGTCGTCGGATCGTGTGTGTGTTGTGATCCGATCGTCGGATCGTGTATGTGTTTGTGATCCAGTCGTCAGATCGTGTGGGAGACTTCATCTCCGTCTGTGTGTGTGTTGGGGCGTGTCCCCGTATGTGTGTGGGGATTCATCCCCGTGTGTGTTTGGAGCGTCGTCTCCGTGTTGGGGATTTATCCCCGAGTGAAGCCTCACTGGGTTTGGTGAGGGGTGGACGTAGGGAGCCCGTCGTGGTCCCAAACCACCTTAAAAATCTCTCTGTCCTATGGTTTGCATTGTGGTTTGCCTTGTTATGTTTAACAGCTTAATGTGTTTATCTTAATCGTGTGTGAACGGTGAGATTGAGAGAATTTAATCATCTTGCTTGAGTGAAATCTTCAATCTCATCAAGGTTGTTAATTCCGCTGTGCGCTTGTCTATGTTTTTAATCGGTCATAATTTTTAGTAGTAGGATCCATTCACCCCCCCCCCTTCTAGATCCGTGTTCCTGCACTACGGGACCCAATAGCACCCTTCCTTGGAGCAAATGCCAATTTTTCACTTCATTAATTCTACTTAAAATGGAAATACATTTTTTTAATCCAAATCATCTAATGGACTTAAAGGGAGAGTGCACCCCTTTCCAAGAAAAGAATGTTCCCACTCCACCTTTATACCACTAGATGAAAATTTATTGCATAAAAGTTGTATAAAGTTCAGTGGGACATTGTCCCTTAGGTACAAACAGCAAGAGATGACAATTATCTCTATACAGCTCCAAATGTGGAAATAAAAGAAAACAAAAGCTAACTCTATACATGTCTAATGGGTATATTTGGTAAGTTAGCAGCATCAGCTATAGTAGCTCCTCTAGCAATGAGTGGCAACTCCTTTGTCGATGCAAATTCAGAATTTAGTTCTCCTCTGGCAGCATGTTTGGGCAAAGCATCTGCTAGCATATTAGTTTCCCTGTATGTATGTACAATCGAGCATTGAAATCTGCTGAATATTTCTTTGAGTTTATACCACCACGGGAGGAGGGACCAAGGGGGGCTTCTGTTGTTCTTTAATAGTTCCACCAATACTAATGAATTAGTGTATATAACCGAGATGGGAATATTATGCTGTTGTGCTAATCTGAGGCCATCTAGAAGGGCTCTGCCTTCAGCAATCATGTTAGAACCCCAGCCATAAAAATAAGAGAATCCCAGTAATATTTTTCCTTTATTGTCTCGGAAGCAACCACCTCCTCCAGATGGTCTTGGATTACCCTTGCTAGCGCCATCCACATTGAGAGCATAATTGAATTTTGGAGCTATCCATCGAACCGATATGCAGCTAAGTATTTTATATTTGATGGGGATGCCCATATTTTGGTATCTGCTGCAAATGGAGTGATCAATTCCCTATTTAAAAGAGATCCGTCTCATAACTTGAATGATGGTATCATGTATCTGATCAGCAATGTGAATAAATTTGACTTTAATGCCTTCAAATCTACTTTTGCATCTATACTTCCATGTTTCCCAGACAATTAGCATGGCTACCAACAAGGTAATAAAACCTTGTGGTCTATAAATAATAGCTTCATTGAGAATTTTACATATCATGTCATGAATGGTGTAAGTTTCCAGATATGAATTATCAATGAGCATAGCAAACTTATTCCACAAATATGATGCCACTTCGCTATTTACAAAGAGATGATCAAAATCTTCAATGTTATGTGAATGAGTACAACAGTCACAATAGGATGCCATTTGTATTCCCTTGCTTTGAATTCGGTTGTCAGTTGGCACATCATGATTTAGCACCTTCCAGTAAAATAGAGCTGCACGAGGGGGGAATTTATTGTGCCATAATTTGACTTTTGGATTTCCTGCCTCTTGTCCTTTGATGTATCTGTATGCAGATTTGGTATCAAAATTTCCAGTATTAGTAAATGTCCAAACAACTTTGTCATCCCCTTCCTGTGTAACAAACCTGAGAATTTCATTCCGCAAGTTATTATCTTCAATACATTGCCATATTAAATGATGGTGGCCTGCTAATGCAACTTGTACTGAACAATCCTCAACTGAAAGCATATTAGAAGAGGCATATTCCTTCAAAGATTATCCTTGTACCATATATCTTTGAGAAAATTTGTATTTGCTCCATTGAACACAATCTTCCTCATACCAGCTAACAGGATATTTCTAGCCTTTTCAAAGTCCCTGGCTTTAATACCAACAGGAAATGGAATTTTACAATCTGAAATGTGCAGATTTTGAATATATTTACCCTTGATAAATTTTGCCCATAGAGAATTGCTTTGTAATGACAGCCATAGTTGTTTTACATATGAGCATAATTGGAAATCTGCTAATCTGCGAATGCCTAGGCCACCATCATAATGTGACTTACAAACTTTACTCCAAGATACCCAGTGTTTCCTGTGAACATTTTCCGCTCCTTGCCATAGGAAATTGGAACATATTTGCTCAATTTGTTTGTGTATAGTGTATGAAATGACAGCTGCACTTGCTGAGTAAATGGGAATTGATGACAGCACAGACTTTATAAGAATGACTCTGCCAGCCTGGGAGAGGAATTTACTTTGCCATCCAGCAAGCTTTGCATTAACTTTATCAAGCAAATATTTAAAATGTGGAATTTTGGTCTTACCTTTGAATAAAGGAATTCCCAAGTAACTGATGCTGCAAGTTTTATATTGAAAACCAGTTATCTGTCTGATTTTTTCCATGGCATTTCTTGGCATATGCTTGGAAGCCATGAAAGAGCTTTTCTGGGAATTGATTCTCTGTCCCGAAGAAGCTTCATATCTTCTTAAGAATGAAAGCACAAGTTTTACTGTATACAAACCACCATTTGAGAAAATGATAGAGTCATCTACATACAATATGTGAGATATGGGCATAACATTCCGAGGAAGATGATAGTATCTGCATTGACCAGAGCTGAATAACTGACTCAGACCCCGACTTAACACTTCCTTTGCTATGACAAATAGAGCTGGGGCTAGTGGATCCCCTTGTCTCACTCCCCGAGTAGATTTAAAGTATCCAAGAGACTGGCCATTAAATGCAACAGTGAACCAACAGTTCATTAAAATCTGGGATATCAGAGAAGTAAATCTGTTTGAAAACCCAAACCTTTTCATGACTGATAGAATGAAATCCCATTCCAATCTATCATATGCTTTGGCTATGTCTAGCTTAATAAGGATGTTATGCCATCTAACAGGTCTGTCCGGTTCCATGAATAATTCTTTAGCAAGCAAACAATTATCAGTTATGAGTCTGCCACTTATAAAACCACTTTGTTGTTCAGAAATTATGAGAGGAAGAATGTGACGCAATCGATCACATATTATTTTGGATACAATTTTGCATGTGAAATTGCATAGACTAATTGGCCTGAAATCAGCAAATGTAATTGGATTCTTTACCTTAGGAATCAGCCATAATGTAGTAGAAGTAACTCCTTTCAGAAGCCCCCATCCTTGAAAGAAACTTTTTATGGCACTTAATACATCACTTCCAACAATATCCCAACAGTGAGTATAAAAGCTACCAGTAAATCCAACAGGTCCAGGGGAGCTATTTCCTGGAAGAGAAAAGACACAGCTTCTAATTTCCTCAGCTGAAGGAATACAACATAGTGCCATATTCTGATCTTTTGTAACCAAGTTGGGAATGACAGATAGCATATGATCATCTACATAATGATTTTCTGAAGATAATAAATTCTTGTAATAATCCACAGCTCCATTTAATAGGATTGTCTGATCCACCACCCAAGTGCCATCCATTTTTAGCCTTTGAATAAAATTCATCTGTCTTCTGATTTTGGTATGATGATGGAAGAATTTTGTATTGCGGTCCCCATAAGTAATCCACTGAAGCCTGGACTTTTGAAACCAAAAAATCTCCTCTCTATGTAGAGTAAGCCTCATCTCAGCATTAGCTTTTTGCAAATTTATCATATTCTTCATTGTTGGATTTTCATCATAATTTTCTTGCATCCTCTCTAGTTGGGCCTCAGCATATTTTTTTGCTTGGTGGATATTGCCAAATACTTCTTTATTCCATTTTCTCAATGCAGCTTTTAAGTGCTTGATCTTATTCTGCAGAGCATAAAAAGGATGACAGTTTTGGTTCTGTTTGTCCCAATGCATTTTGACAAACTCCATAAAGTCTGAATGTGTATGCCACATTTGTTGATATATGAATCTTTCTGGTGCAGCTTTTATAGGAAGCATATTCACAAGAATGGGAGCGTGATCAGAAGGTCCTCTGACTAAGTGTTTTACAGATAGACTTAAAGTGGAATTTAACCACATTTCATTATGTAGGACTCTGTCCAATCTAGCTCGGATATGTGCTTTCCCAATTTGATTGTTTGACCATGTATAAGTAGTTCCAGAATAGCCAGAATCTATTAATCCCACTGCAGAAATAAAACTTTGGAAGTCTAACATAGCTCTAGCTGAAAGCATTATCCCTCCAATCTTTTCTTCATGTGTAATTATGCAATTGAAATCACCACCAATAATCCAAGGAATGGTCACCCCTTGACTAAAATTCATCAATGAATCAAACATATCCTTGCGAATTCTTGCATTGCATGATGCATAAACCGCAGTGAAAAACATGTAAACAGAACTGCTCTCTTTTAATCCAATAGTAATATACTGTGAATGCATCTCTACAACATCAAGACTAATATCATTGCTGTAGAATATCCATATTTTTGAGTTAGCATCATTATTACCCAGAACAGAATGAAGTTTTATTTTACAAGCCACTTTAGTAGCCTGACTAAAATCAATGTGAGGTTCTAATACAGCTGCCAGGCCAAGTCTTTTATCTTTTATTATCTGAGCAAGACTTCTTACTGTGGCCATGTTTCCTATACCTCTTATATTCCAAATGAGTGCTGAATTAATCATGGTCATAAGAAAATGAAGTATGGGCTGCCAGTACCTTGGCCTTAGCTCTAGTCAATCGAGCATCAGTAATAGGATCCCCTGGAATAGTTGATATCACTTTGTTTTCTTTGACTTGAAAGAATTGTGTGGAGTTTCTGTTATCCTGACTTATCATCTGAGAGTTTTCAGCAGCAGATAGTTCAGACACCTCTTTTGAGCTAATGATTTGTATGTCTTTAATAATACCCAATTGCTGAGATGGCATAATAGTATCTTCTGTTTTCCGAAGCATCTTGTTAGTTTGGGTTGAAGGGAGTTCCTCATATTCTTTAGCATGGAGAGCTTCATAGTAAGTATTATCCTCATTCTGCATGTTTGAAGCATTATCACAAACAGCAATGGGACATGCATTCATCTCTGTTTCTAATATTGAAGGACCACAATCATCCTGATTATCATTCTTTGAATATACTGAAATTCTTTTCATGATCCCTTCAACATTTTTTTCATGCACTAGATCTTCTTTATAGCCAGATTCTTCAGACAATTTGGATAAAGCAGAAAATCTATTAGCATCATTAACTATCAATTCAGTGTTTGGAATCTGTACCAATCGTGGTCTATACTCCTGTCTGACAGCTTTCTTTGCACCATTGGAATCAATTTTATCCATAAGGGAGTTTCGATTCATGAATTTTTTCTGTCTCTTCTTGCAATCATTTTCCTTATGCCTGATTTTGTGGCAGTGTAGGCACAGGTGCGGCACCCTGTGATAGTTAATCGATTGCCAAAATCCTCCTACTTCCGTCACAATCCATATACGATTTTTCCTCTATGCAGCAAGATCAAGTTCAACACATACCAGTGCCTCTGATGTTTCAGTCACTGCGGATGTAGCTTCATGAATTCGTAGAACAGGGCCTACATTCCCTGCAATGGATCGAAGTATATCATCATGATAAAAATTAACTGGAAGGGATGGAAAGCCAATCCATGCAGAGACGATTGAAGGATCTGAATCGAAATCAAAATCATATGTCCATCTGAAGAATCTGAACAAGTAACCTTTGATATATAAGTTCATTTGAAGTAGAATTTTAAGAAAATCATTATCATTCCCTAATCGAATTAGAATATGCCTCGCATTCATCCTGCTTATAATGAAATCTGAATTTAAATGCAGCCGCTGCGAAAGGCATTCTTTAATTTCTGGAATAGAAGGGCGACCATATGAGCATTTAGCAATGATTGCATTATGAAGGAACGAGCATGATTTCAGAATCTCTTCATGTGTAAAGAATACTGCAGATTCTCCCTTGTCTGTATATGCCGGTGCTTTCACCTGAAATGATATATTCGGTCGATGCTGACCTTCCATCAGAGTTTGTGCGTAAGACCTTCGATGAGCTTCTTTGGTGAGGGCCGATCTAGCTTCTTTGATCATAGACTGGTGAGCATCCGCCACCGTACCATCCATAGCTGGCAAAGTGGGGACGCTCCGATGAAACTGAGGAAAACGCAGGCGGGAAGAACCGGAGCTTCTCACTCTAGAATCTAGAGAGAGAAAGTCATATACTACCTCCAAAAGAGTCTTCCAATATATAAAATGGAAATACATGGTATTTATAGAAAAGTAAAAAAGACCTTAACTACCCTTAGATCTAGGGTTAGGAGGGGTACATAAGGGATAGAACTAATTAGTTCTAATCAATGTATTTTTGAAAAAAATAAAATGCTAAAGGCAGGGGGGCGCCGACTTGACCAAGAGGCCATGGTAGGTGGCATCTTGGACTTTTTAGTCCAATTGTCCCCCCATGTGTCTAATTGACATTCAACCCTTCTAGAAGCCACCTAGGATGGTTGACCAGCCCCACATGGCTTAGGTGGACCAATGGGGAAGGACTGGGGGGGCCCTTCCTGGACCTACTACACTTTTTGCACAAAAACCCAAAGAATCCAAGGGAATGAGAAAGTGGCTTATAAAGCCTTACAATTGCGTACATATATTCCCAAGGATATAAAAGTAAACTAAAAGGATACAAGTGCAAAATAAAAATGTCAGTGCTCGTCGTCGATTCCCATCAACTCTCCCTGGGTGAGAAGAACTCGACCCCGTCGAGTAAGGGGTACGGCTGCTCGAGTAGCTCCCGCGGATCCGTCACCGAACCTGGAAGCGCGGAGTACGCTCCACTCCAAGTAATCGACACCTGCTCATCCCGTATAGATTCGATATGCGCACGCTGCCATGAGAATGAGACTAGAGGTGGACACTCCAGGGTGGGGTCACTCTCAAATGAGGGAGGCGGCTCAAAGACTCACTAGGAATCACCGCGGGTCCCTTATGTGACTAGATCCGATATGTGGAGTAGAACCGATCTCAATAGTCCGATAAGTCTCATACTCGAAAGAGACTAACAACGCGAGCGCACAAAACCGACTCGACTCAACGTATGCACAGACACATAATGCACTCGACAAACAAACCGGATGAAACAAAGACTCACATAGACCCTAAACAAACCTAATGTTAGTCTGACCCGTACGTGTGTGACGGCGGACCAGGACACCCGAATATGTGCCATGCATGCATGTTATGCAACCGGTGGTTGGCGGAATGGGGAACAACTAGACGCCCTAGTGTGACCCAGTCATGCATGGATGACCCTTTAGATTTGGGAGACTTGAGAGGGCTAGGAGAACCGGGTGTGGACGAGTCGGGTGTGGGTATATCGAGATTGGGCTTGGTGGGTATAGATGACCCAGCCCGTGGGGTAGGGTGTGGTAGTGGACTCCCTCGAAAAAATGAAGTATATATGGAGGGTCAAGGGGCCCACTAGGGAATGGGTCAAAGGGATCAAAGAAGGTATTACCCCTTGTGGTGGGTTCCCACAAGTCACGGTCCCATGTATGGAAGTCTTGAAGGTGTGTATGGTCACCTTCATACATTGTGGTAGGTGGGACGGTGAGCATATGTAGGATGTATGGTTCCTCCCTTGGGCAAAAGGGTATGAAGTCGGGCTCGGCCGGCATAGGGAGGAATAGAAGAATTTCGTGGTGACACAACCCACGGTGCTCACGGAGGTAATGGACCCTAAGGTCGGATGGGTGAAGCTAAGACTAGTGGGTTGGTCGAAGCTTCGGGCCAAGGAGTGCATCAACTGCCATTGCGAGTCTAATCCCGTAACAAGGTCATCCAAGGTATCAACATGGTGACTAGACCGAAATATAGTGTGGAAGGAGTTGACGGGCACTAGAGGTAAGGTGGGGTCCATGGGTGGGTAAGGAGGTGCGACCAAGCCATCCTTGAGCCAACTAAGAAGTGGCTCGGCAATAAAAAGCGTACCCGTTAGAAACACGGGTGGCTCGGGTTTGGGTGGCTCCAAATAAGATGGTTCCGAATAAAGTTCGGAAGTAGAAAGTGGCAATGGAGCACTCACGGGTGGTGAAGGAGCATGTGTCCTTTCTATCCTTTCCAACCAATCCGAAAGCATTTTCTTGATTTCATCTAAGGTGCGGGTTGGAGTAGGGGCCTCGGGGTGGACTCGCTCCTCATCTCTCGCCCCGGATGCGGACCTAGGCTCAACTATAAGTGGGGCTTCCACTTGGTTGGAGGCGACTGGGAGGGCCACTTGATTGGGAGTGCTTTGGTGGGCTTGAATGGAGGTGAAGGGGTGGGGTTGGTTGGAGGTGTGGCCCCCTTGATTGTGGGTGAGTTGGTGGGGTTGGCTAGTGGTATGACCCCCGTGGTTGGAGGTAGGTGGGCGGGGAAGGTAGACCCTACTAAGCGCTCTCTTCATGTCCCACCATGATTCGATGGGCCATTGCCTCCTAACGTCTCTCAAGCCTTCGATGTCTCTCCACTTTTTGGCAGCCCCGTGGAGAAGTCTCTCCTTGGAAAAATAGAATTGCCTGGCTTCGGACATGGGATAACAATCAAAGTATGTGTCCATGGCGGCCTCCCACTTGAGGTAGTCGCCCGAGTCATTGGAGCCATAAAAATCCGAGGCTTCGGACCTACAGAAGTGGAGAGGATGGTTGCCCGACCCATGGGTGGGCCAACGGTCATATCACCTTGGCGACCGGGAGTCCATTGGAGATTGGGGGGAAAACTACATGCTAGGCATGCCGACACTTGGACAAGACACTAGACACGACTATGCAAGGTTGGAATGCACTAACTAATGCACACTAAGGACCCTAGACTTAAACCAAGAATTGGTACGTGGCGGAGCTAATCAATCCGAAGATCACTCGCGCAAGTGTGCGGTCTTCCCGATAGACGTAGCCTAACATTCGGACAATACCTTTTAATATACCAAATAAGGTATGCGATGCAACCTTGGACCGACTTAAACTTAGACTCGACTTAAATGACTATTTTTTTTGTTTTTGACCAAATACTACCCTAGACTCAACTTGCGCCCTGATACCAAATTGATGCGGGACAGACACGCGACCTGGGACTCTAGCTCACGATCGTCCCTAAGCGAGGGAAGATGTGGGACCGTGCGCGGTTGAGAAATCGGCAGTGAGTCTCGGGTACCGGCCTTTCCACGTTAACTCGGGTCGAGTCACAGGACGGTCACTCACTCTCGCTCTCGCAGCGGTGATAAAATGATAACAAGCTAGCTAATCTATCACTCATGTAGCGGCATATACAAAAATATACGAGTAAAACAATGCCTACGATGAGGGTGGCGAGTGTACCTCCACGCTCCAGGTGTGGGGAAGACGTTCCCGGCCAAGTACGATAACTCCCGATAACAACGGAAAAAGTTAATTACAACAGTGAAATCTATTGCCCATTCCATGCAGGGAGGTAAAGGGCTACAAGTGGGGCCCTGGAGGACCGACCCTGGGTTGACGGGCAGTAATCTGGAGGTACGTACGGCACGAACTCGGCGTGCTGGTCCGACTCGGTCCTATGCCGACTCGGTACTGCGCCGACTCGGTTTTGACTCGCTAGATAGCAAGGCACGATTTCCAAAGAAACGCCGCCCTCCTGAGGTCTTCTGAAGGCGCCGGTTGGCTGGGACGATGGCGGGATGTCCCTGATCAACTCCCTGAAGTGGCGGTTCCAGAAGTTGACTTTTGATAATTTTGCACAAATTATTCCCGGACTGTAATTTCAGACCTACACATGGAACATATCTGCACGTCTCGGCTGCAAGAATTATGTGGCTCAGATCCGGAGGCCGATCGACGCGTGGCTAGTACCGTTGGAAAGAGCACTCAAAGAACTACAATATATATTTTTCACAGCTCCATCAACCAAATAGATTGAAGATGATAATAACTGTAACACTATTTTGTTTTCTGACCCGGACTGACAGACACATAGGGCAACAAGAGATCTGCCTGAAACTGACCTTTGACCGAAGAGGAAATGATTTTTCTAGACTCCATGAAACTTATGGTGGAAGGGGGTATATGTGAGGAACACTGATGAATTTTTGTAATGTTTTTGGAAATTTATAAGTGGGTGGGAAAAATACAAGAAGGTGACTCTGTCCTATGGATCTGTAGAATGATAGATTACAGGGGGGAGAATAATAAATGCGGGAACAATACCAAATGGAGTCCAAATGACACGAAATTTGAACTGGAGGTTAGGGGAGATGGACATAACAAACCCTCAAAATTAGGACTTGATCAGACAACAAGAACCAGAGATAAAAATCCAGAGATGAGCTTCTATCCTGATGTAGATAGAATCCAGCGATTGTGGCGGTGGCGCGACGGCGGTGTGATGGCGGCTGAAATGGAACTCAGAGGGGCTAAGGAGAATGGGCTTAACACCCTAGAGGGATGGAGGAAGGAGAAGAACCAGGGAGAGAGGGAGAGGGGCGCACCCTTCCTTGGAGCAAATGCCAATTTTTCACTTCATTAATTCTACATAAAATGGAAATACATGGTATTTATAGAAAAGTAAAAAAGACCTTAACTACCCTTAGATCTAGGGTTAGGAGGGGTACATAAGGGATAGAACTAATTAGTTCTAATCAATGTATTTTTGAAAAAAACTAAAATGCTAAAGCGAGGGGGGCGCCCCCTTGACCAAGAGGCCATGGTAGGTGGCATCTTGGACTTTTCAGTCCAATTGTCCCCCCATGTGTCTAATTGACATTCAACCCTTCTAGAAGCCACCTAGGATGGTTGACCAGCCCCACATGGCTTAGGTGGACCAATGGGGAAGGATCGGGGGGCCCCTTCTTGGACCTGCTACACTTTTTGCACAAAAACCTAAAGAATCCAAGGGAATCAGAAAGTGGCTTATAAAACCTTACAATTGCGTACATACATTCCCAAGGATATAAAAGCAAACTAAAAGGACACAAGTGCAAAATAAAAATTTCAGCGCTCGGCGTCGATTCCCATCAGACAGAGCTTAGTGGTCCTCCAATGGGCCGCAAGCCAACGAAAATAGTCTATCGTTAGACCGTTAAAACCCGAACCGACATAAAACACAAACGGTCGCCACTGGACCGCTTAAGGCATGAAAACAGTCTCTGAAAGGACCGCTAAGGCATTACAGTGAAGAAACCGTAGGAATGGCCAAAACCCAGCCTTTCCACGCCCCGTTCGCCCTAAAATGAAGGGGAAACTTTCCTAATGACCATATAAACCTTCCACAGTCCGGAAGGGATCCAAACCACGCCAAAATGACAAGAAACGGGCAATTCCAACGAATCGACCCAAAATGAGTCACGGAGATAGTCGGGCTCATACCGACTCCGATTTTTGACCAAATGCTGTAAAATTGGCGGGAATGGATTCCAAACATGCCAGGGGTTCGAATGAAACCATCTAGACTGAAAACCGTCGCCTGGAAAGGCGAGCTTGGCTCACACCCCCCGAAGCATGCATCGCCTTAAACGAAGCAAAACCAGCTCGTATACTTCGGCTCCAAATCGCGAGGGAACGCAGAAGAGAAGTAGAGCATCTGTCCCCCTACCTCCACCGAAGTAGTCGCGCGCCGAAACGACTAAACAATGTCGAAAACCATCACACGAACCCGAACACGCCAGCTTTGAATCCACTGAGGGATCGCGCCAACGCCACGCTCCATCCTTCACACCAGCACGCTCCAGGACAACTCCACGACGTTCCTGCCTCGCCCACCTCATCACGGTCGCGTGCCCCGTGGAGAGAGGAGAAGAGAGGATAGAGAACGAGAGGGAGAGAGTGAATGACGGTGAGGAGAGAGCAAGGAGAGAGAGAGAGGGTTAAAAGAAAAGGAAAATAAGAATTTCCTAATTTTTGTGAAATCTGATTTTTAGCCCAAAAATTCAGTAATTCACAAAAATACGAAAAAATAGTCTAAGCGATCATCGGAAGGAGCACAACGCAACTATGGCATCCTTGAGTCGATGAACTCAACAGTAAACTCACCACAGGGTTCCGTAACTTGTACGAGAGAAAACCCGTGTGGATCGTAAAACACAACTCATGACCCACAAAAGTGATCTGAAAGCTCTCCGATATAGATCTGAAAGACTAATGGCATTACACTACCCGTACCTCCCTGGCCTAGGGCGGGGAAAGGAGGTACATCCTGATCGGTTACACATCGCGAGACGATGGATGGCTGTTCGGGACATGGGATCGCTACGACGCTTAGCGTGGGCCATCTAGGATGACATGGACACATTTCCTTATGCATCGGTAAGCTTCTAGACTTATGCTTCTAAATGCACTAAAATGCTCTTATAAATGCTAACACTTGACTCAATTACCTTTTCAGGTGTGCTGGACACCATACCATGACGAGGGTCACAAGGGACAGCCCTGGGTGGAGGCGGCCCAGGCTTACGCGGGACAGGAGGTATGGCTACGTTGCATAAACATCATCGAGACTCTCCATCACCGCCTGATCATGAGGACCAGGGGCGTCCACTAGCCAGAGGTGGAGTTCCCGGTGAGGGACGATGAGCGCGTAGGACGGTCCTCGAAGGGACAGAGCGGCGAGATCGACTGGGTCACCCGGGAGATCAACCAGGTGCGCAACTGGACAGGTAGAGGTCAGGTGGTACGAGCCCAAGATACCAGCGATGAGGCCTACCTGAGGGCCTATGCTAGGAGATACAGAGACCAGGTCTTCTGCGGCGCTCGATGATCGGTACGACTTTCTAAACTTATGCTTCTTCATTACTTCTAATGCACTGACACTTTGACTTGCTATATGCAGCTAGACCCCCAGGGATGGATAGCGGAGCTCCAGGGTCTCCTCCACTCAACCGTTCAACAGAGGGATGAGTTCTAGCGCGCGCTGGAGCTTTTGGTGAGTTTTAAACCTTAGACTTAATATGCAGATGCTCATGCACTTGACTGACTTGATTTCTAAAATGCAGCGAGCCGAGGGAGCACGGCGGCAGGGACCGGATGCTCCATCCTCTTCTTCCCACCCAGTTGACCGGGCAGAGCGAGATGCTGACTTTGCTCGGGCGGTTGCTCAGGCCGAGGAGGCCGAGGCCACTCTCGCAGAGAGGGTAAGCAAACCAACCGATTTCATTTGACTAAATGCTATGATAATGCAAATGACTGACATGATGAATGTTTATGAAGGCGAGGGAGCTGACCACAATATTTAGCGACGCGGAGCGTGTTCGAGTGGAGGCGGAGCGACTCCGAGCAGAGCTAGAGCAATCACGAGCCGAGGCGGAGCGACTCCGAGCAGAGGCGGAGCGACTCTGTACAAGAGCGGCAGACCTAGAGCGCTACCGGACCGAGGCGTGGGACGCTCAACGCCAGACCTATGACTTGAAGATCGAGCTGTGAGTCGTAGAGCGGAAAATGCAGATGATGGGCCGAGAACTAGAGCGGAGCACGTCACAGAGCAGCGCACGGAGCAGTGCGTTCCCCGACTTTCTTACCAACTCCTCCGGCCTACGGAGGAATAAGGAGGCAGAGAGGAGACGACGACAAGAGGAGGGTAGTACGGCCATGTGCCCGCCAGAGAAGCGGCACGAGGGCATCGACGACAGTGGGAGTCCAGGAAAGGGACCTGCTGGAGAGTGATTTTGTACTTTTCTTTTGTTTATGGATACTCATGTACATGACTCTTTATTTTAGTGCATATGTGATCTCTCTTCTTGTTCTCTTGTTAAATGCAAATATTGTTGGTCTCGGGGGTAGGCAAGCGGACAAGAAGGGGGGTTGAATTGTCCCCTATGCGATATGGCAAATTAAAACGTATGCATCGGAATTAACAAGTTTAACGAGATTGATAGAATTTAACTAAGCAAGGATAAACAAGTTCTCTCAATCTCACCGTTCAAACACGATCAAGATAAACAACGTTAATATTACAATCCCATAAATATACAAACCATAAAGCAAACCACTGGACACAGGGATTTTTAAGGTGGTTCGGGACCACGACGGGCTCCCTACATCCACCCCTTACCAAATCGGTAAGGATTCACTCACTGGATAAACCAACACGGGGAAGACTCCCCAAACACGGAGCAAGGCTCCAACACACACGGGGATAAATCCCCAATATAGAGTAACACTCCAACACACACGTAGGACGACGCCTGCAGACACACACGGGGTGCGCCCCAACACACACATACACACGGAGACGGAGTCTCCAACACGATCCGACATTGGATCACATTGCATACAGACTTGCCGCAACAGATGCAGCACAACGACACATACAAATGCGTTGGATCGTGAATCCAGCAATACACACACAAACACGCTGCAACAACCGCAGCACCGAAAGTACACGACCGTACGCAGACGGTCACATACACACGAATATCTCTATGAGTTAAGGAAATAAACACAAATACTCAAGATATGCTCAGATCTAAATAAAACCCATGAGAAACCCATCACAAATAGATAGTAATATATAAGATGTAGAAGTTGTTCCCCCTTCGATTTCCCAAGCCTATGAATGTTGATGCTTGATTCTCAGATTCGGATGAAGACGATTCTTGCATTCTCGTGTTCCTCTCGTCGATTCGATCCTTTTCTTATTCTTCCATGAACTCCAAGGATGGCTTGAAGGAGATGAAATCAGACCTTCTCTTGTAGCTCCACTTCTCTTCTTTCTTCTTCACCTGCAAGATGGAACAATAAGCTCATTAGGGTTCTGTCCCTTGACAAAATCATAGTCACACATATACATATATGGGAGGAACCAAAAGACAAGTATAACCCTTCTAGAATCCTCCAAAAGACCCTTAATAAGTCTACCACCAACCCAAGGAAAAAAGAACAAAAGGTTAGGCACAAGTTGACTTGGTTTAGATGGGTTTCGGAACCACGTTTTTTAGATTTCGTCGGTGCCGGTCGACTTGCATGGGGTGGGCGGTCGACCAGAAAGTTACAGACTAAAAGCAGCCCTTTCTGGGAATTTCAGTCTACCGAAACCCCAGGGGTGGTCGACCGAAATCTGTGAAATTCCATATTTGTAACCGTTTAGACCCTTAACCCCATTAGCAGCCCATTCAAGTTTGTGGCATCAAACTCCTTTGAACTTAGAGGGTTTATACTGAATATTTTGACCTACAAAACCAAGGAGAAATGATTAGAACTTTAGCTCAATAATCCATATGATAAATGCATGTGCTTCATACAAAACATTAAGAACGAGTAAGAGATAAGTATGAAAACCATTTTAGCATCCTTCAATCCATTGATCGAAGATGAATCCATTTCACACATTATATGGGCATGAAGAAACCAATCTCACCAAGATTAATGTGAATGTTTTGAGCACATCATGACCATTGAAAAAACATCAAATGAAGTTGTTCATAATAGGATGAACTCAAAAGATACTTTCATTTGTAAAGACCCAGCATCCATCAAATCTTCCACTCACAGCAAACCATGAGACTCAAGCATCGCACACACATGCCACCAAGATTAATATGAATGATATACATTGTAGCCTTTTGAAAACACAAGTCTTACACCCAAACAACAAGAGCTAATGACTTTGAGGTTGTACACAATGAATGATCTCTGCCAACATTTATGTAAAATTCTTAAGGGCGTTGTGAACCTCAAAGGCCATGAATGAACTGTATTAAGGAAGGCTACGTGAAGTGCACATGGTAAGATCAATGTTATGACAAAGCAAAAATCTTACCAATAGTTCTTGATAGATTAGACATGATATATACCACCTATTTCAGATTGTAGAAAGTAAGGTGCTTGTTCACATGTTTGTTTTACCTTCCAAGCGACCGCCATGAGATTTGATCCTACAATTCAAAATAGTCAAGTCAATACATCATCAGTTGCACACAGACTTGTTCAATCATAAAAGGCTTTGAAGCATCTTGACAACCCAAGTTTTCTTCAACCAAAAGCCAACTCCAAATAGTCATGCAATCAAACAACATGTCTCAAAATGCATGATGTAAGTGCATGTAAATCACATTAACAACTTGATTATTCTTTTCAAGGTTCAATCCAGACATGAGCTAGATTACATACACTTTACAATCTATCCATGCAACATGTATATGCAACTTTTAGACCATTTACAGTCTCGAGGGTTTTTGAATATCAATAGCACAGTTGCCCATATGAAACAGATGCAGGCATAGCAAATATCATGAGTGCACACAATCATCAAAAGTATATGCAAACATACACAAAGTTTAGTTATCATCAAAAATAAAAACATGTCCAAGGCACACCTCAATATCCCCATTTTTGATGATGATCAACTTTATGAATGACATGACAGACTTTACGATTCGACAACAATACACAGATATCAAAACTCTTTCTCCCCCTATCACACATAAACATCATAAATCTTTCTCCCCCTTTGACATTATCAAAAATGGGTGGAAGGCAATGAAGTTCAAATTTCAGCAAACTCACTTCAAAGGTTCAAATGACGCAATAGCAAGGCAAAGATAAGATGATCAAAATGTGTTGATTCTTGTGATTCCAATTGTTCGTGATGGAGATGCTAGGTGTGTAGATTTAAGAATTACAGACTAAGTAAACACATCAAGATAATACCACTGAAAGTCTAAAGCCCATTTTAGATTTTCACAAGATGCAATGACAAAGCAAAGGCAAGATTTTACTTTGATTTCCTAATTTTCAGATGTTTCTGTTGAAATGCATAAAAACTCACAAATGCATGCAAGCGATGACACACCAACTGTTTTTGTTGATTTTCAAAATTTCAAATTTTTTGTTTCTATTAAAATGCATAAAGCTGGATGCTAACAAAAGAGGACACATGAATGCAAGCAATGCAACCAAATAGATACGTATATATACATGCAACATAGCTCCCCCTCTTTATTTAAAGGGATGGAATATGTGTACGAAAAATGTAGGTGAGTCAGTACATCCAGAATGTTCAAGTATAACACCTAGAAGATTGTGCAATCACACAGAAGAGTTATGCAATAGTCAAAGTAGTCAATCAATTTTCTGAATACATATTAAATCAAATTTCCATATAAGTAAGTGAATAACATAAAAATAGACTGTTGCAATATGGATATTTAGATTTTCTGATCAACACAAAGAGAGATTTTATAGACTGCACTTCAATTTATGAGAACAACGTATTGGAGGCTACGCTCTGCCACAAAGAGTTTTTTAGAATTTTTCAATTCAAAAAATTTCACAATGACAAACAGAATTTTACAAGAGTGATCAAATGCACATATTCCTTTTTACACAAGTAGACACATAGAGCTCATGCCAGACTCCCCAATTACTCAGAATATTGACTATTTCACTTCATTTTGAGCAGAGATACTATAGTAGAACTCTTTTATGAAATGAACCACATCACGTCTCAGGTGACAAGTGCCCAATTTACTCAGTGAGACTAAACATTGCTCTGCCTTTATTTTAGATTTTTTTTAACATAGGCAGGCAACTTTTTCCTCAACTATCTCTTTAACATTCATGCAGCAAGTTGAATATCTCTAGAGTGTTAAAAATAAATTCCTATATCTTTATCCTTAACACTCACTTTCACATTTTGTGCATGAAGTGTATAAATTCGATTCATCATGTATACCAAAAATTTCATGAATACATAATAGTGCAGCTCCCCCGAAATAGATGCACTTATCAAATCTTTTACTCCCCCTGAGTGTATTGACATGAAACACTTCAATAATGACTCATATGCAACGTTATTTAGCAAAAAGACATAAGGTCATTAAAATTCTAAGGATGGGGGTAAATATCATATAATAACATGCGAGCACACAATGGGACTATATGCAATATGTAGTGCAAAATGAAGAGATATGCAATTATTGGCTCCGAAGATACGATATGCATGATATGCATGCTGAAAATGCCAACTATGCAACAAGGCACACGATGAGCTTCATTTTTCAAATGCATTATGTGAATAATATGCATATATGATATGAAAATATACAATGTGATGCAAAATTTTAGATTTTCATTTAAAAATTCTAAATGCATCGCAAAGTGCAAGACCCAACATGGGTGCAAATTGCAAGTTTTCAGATTTTTATTTGAATGATCTAAATGCACCTAATGCATGAATTCTGATGCAATGCAACCTATAACAACATGACAATGCAATGCAAGATGCAAAAGTAAGATGTAAAATGACACAATTTACAAGAAGGCAATCAGATTTGAAACATGAGCATGGGACATTTTTCATCACAAGTGGTTTATATACAAGGGTGTAGAAATTATTTGAGTCATGTAATACAATCCATTTATTTTCAGAAATTGTTCAAGAAAAGATTTTCAAACACTTGTGAAAGGTTTTGTAGTTATTCACACTTCATTCAGGAATTGACATTTCCAATGCAGAACTTTTCACTTCAACAAGGATCAATTTGAGAAATTTTGAAGCAATTCACCATAAACATGTTGCATGTTATAATTGGATGTCACTCAGTCAATAGAGAATGACGCAGCATTCATTTTAACTTGTTTAGCTAGCAAGACTCCCCCTTGACAAATACATGAATTTTAGAAAAATTTAGTGAAAGTGTAATGTTTCTCTTATGACATGGGGCTAGCTAACAAGGAGCATAGAATAGCATCAGAAAATTCTTTCAAGGCCAAACATTTGATTTCTTCGAGTTCTGGCACGAGGCGGAGAACTTTGGTCCAAAGATCAACTCACACATAGTGAGAGTTTCCAGGTGAACATAATCTATATTTTCACTACTCAGTATTTGATATACCAAATACTCAATTTAGCTTAAATGTGATATTGCACATGCAGTTTCAATCAAGAATTGTTCAAATAACCAATTGGACATTTTTAGCACACTAGAGTAGAGGAACAACTGAAGTCCCGAGTTTAAATGGCACCCAAGAGGGGGGTGAATTGGGTGTTAAAAAATTAATGAAGAATTTTTTTCTTTTTGTATAAAATATGTGATAGAATGCTATATGAGAGACAAGGTTAACAGAAACCAAAAAACAAGGCAAGATCTAAAAGGTGATAAACGGATTATTCAGGATAAACGAGAATAAAACTGAATTGGAAATCACACATGCAATTTGCACAGAATGGGGATAGAAGAAAAGAAACAAACCACACGGCGACAACGATTTTTAGGTGGTTCAGATGCCACAACGGCAACCTATGTCCACCCCTTACGGACTGTGAGGATCCACACACTATCTTGTAAAAAGTTACAAGATCAACCACACACAGCACTTACACACTGGGAAGAGGAGTTCCCGCGAAGGTGTAAGAACACCTTAATACACACACAGCTACACCGGAGGACACACACAAACACACACACACGGATCTAGGAAGATCCACACACACCGAAATATTTTAACAACTACAAGATCCACATATGAAGCTTAAGAAGGCAAAAAGAATTTAGAACACAATAGAAGAATCTTGATTTGCTCCCCCTTAATAGATGGTTGGATGCTTTGGATGTAGCTTGAATCCTTGGGCTGATCTTCACTTGACTTGATGAAGAAGGATGAAGAACTTCTCTCGGAGCACTGTTCACGTCTAAAGTGCCAAATCCCTTCTCTTCCTCTTGGCAGCCTCCCTTTGATCTTCCTTGAGCATTAGGGTTTTCCAAACCCTCTTGTATAAGTTATATAGGTTCTTGAATGGTCCAAGGCCTCCCCCAGACCAGATCCACAATATCTGGAGAGTTTGGTAGCTTAGGGATTAAACAATTCCCATGAGAGTGGCTTATCTCGAAAGGTTAAAAAGTCAACAATTGTTGGCAGCTCGGGGCTGGAGGTCGACCTGTAGTGGCTGGCGGTCGACCGCCACTGAGAAACCTGCAGGTGGCCGGTCCCTGGGAAATCCCGTCGACCGGGATTTGAGGGGCGGTCGACCGCCACTGTGACAGACTGTAGAGAATTGCATTCTGTTATTTCAGGTCGACCGGGGTCATGCTGGAGGTCAACCGGACTATCAAAAAACCTGAAAAATAAGAGTTTAGCCCAGAGAACCATATCCATAAGATCGAGACATGAATTGGATGCATGTTTATGAGAAATGTCAAGTTCATTTGAGATCTTAGAAAGCCCATTCGGAAGGTTAAAACCTTAAGCAAAAGCATGAAAAAATCTGGCCTTGAAAACATGTGAAAAACACTTGGGTCAAGGATTCCAAACAGGAGAGCCACCAAAGGTCCTTGGTTTTGTTATCATCAAAAACACTGAGATAGATATACAACAATCTCCCCCTTTTTGATGATGACAAAATGCTAGGCTTACACACCAAGGTTTATGTTGTAAAAATTCAGATTGAACGTTGTGCTAGAAATGTCATTCACCAAACCAAACCAATCAACACGATGTAGCACAGATCACTAGATAGGCAACAAGAATATGAAATGAGACACCAAAGCCAACAAATGAATTCAAACACCAGTGCTTTCAATTCATCATAGTTTCATTACAAGATACATTAGTGCGAGTGAATGCACGACTCTAAAACCAAAGTCTAAGCAAAAGACTAACACTACAGGCAGCCCTCACATGACATGCAAGCAAGCAACCCAACCACACAACGACATACATAAGTAAATAATAAGCCTGCCCTACTACTTCTCCCCCTTTGTCAACAGCAAAAAGGGATGGGATAGACGAAGGAGGGACTCAAGCAGCACTGGATCAAAAGAGAACATGCTAGAGGTGAAAGCAAAACAAAGCCTCATGGAGCATCTGCAGGACGGGGCTGATCTGCGGGAGGTGTAGGTGGAAGGCCAAGGTGCCGACGAATGTCGCTAAGTTGGTGGCCATGACTGTGAAGAAGATCAAGAACATGACCAAGGGATACATCACGAGCCGCATCCTGGCGCCGCATGCCAATAAGGGAGAGCTGCAAAATGGTAAAGGATTGGCCAGACTCAGCGAAATCTGCGCGGAGAGAAGTCATGTGGGTGGTGAGAGTGGCCATCTGAGTAGAGAGAGTCTCAAAAGCAGTAGAGAAGGTGTCCAAGCGCCCTGATAGGGTGTCAAATGCAGTGCCCATATTGTCTCCAAGGGTAGAGAGACGATCCCCAAGGTTATCCACACGAGTCTCCAAGCCGGTAAGCCGCCCGTCAAGAGCCTCGTAGTCCACCGAAGGGCGCTGTCCGGCCCCCTGAGTGGAAGATTCCCCATGGTGAAACTGGGGTGGAGGAGGCATCTCAAGATCCGGGTGAAACGGGGATGAGAGAGGAGGCTGCTCCTCAGCTGGAACTGGAGGGGGGACATCCCCTGTCGCCTTGCTGCTGCGCTGGCTCATCATCTTCCTCATGGATCTCATCTTCCCCATAAACTGGAATGTCCCGCACAAGCTCGCCGTCGGGACCAAAGTAGTAGCCAAAATCTGTGAAAATTTTATGCTTATTGTACACATCATCCTGCCGAACATAGATGAACTGCTCATTTGCCAAATTAATCCCGACATGAATAAAGACTCCGGTCAACTGCGAAGCATAGGGAAGAGACCGTCGGAGGTAGGTACGACAGGTTCCAATCAGATCAGTCATGAGCCGACCCATATTGATTTGAATACCATTCATAACATGATAGAATAGAAAACGCTGAACCTCTGTAACCTCATCTCGACCGCCCACTTTGGGATAAATCAATGATGTAAACATGTGGTGCAGGACTCGCTGTATTGGAGGAAAATGATTTGCATTTAGCTTGATCAAATTGCTCACACCGTGTACATACTCACAGCTGGTAATAGCAGTAAATGTTGCTGGAACTTCACCAAAACCATATGCCCTATCTGCACCCATGGCGGATACTCCTAGGGCCTACTGAAATAACTCCGGAGTGATATGAAGCTCCACACCCTCAACCGTGGTGTATAACTGGTCATTTCTCACAGCTAAAAAGCCATAGAACTGCTGCACCAACCGAGGATAATACCTATTGTACCGGGTAACAAAATCCATCCAACCGTCCTGAACCTCAAAAAGAGCGCACAAATTCGGGAAGAGCTCATTCACCTCATCAAAGTCAACCAAGCGAGGGTCGATAATAGGACGTGGAGGTAAGGGTGCTTGAGGCAGAGGAGGAGCTTGCTGAGATGGAGGAGCCGGGGCCGCTTGCCGTTGACGGCTAGCTTCACCTTGGGTAGAACGCCGAGAACTCCGTCTTGGCGGCATTCCGAACTTGAAAAACCCACCGGGAAACTCTTGAGCAATCTATCTCAACCCCGGGAACGTGGATGAAGCACAAGGGACACTTCTACGGCTTGGAGGAACTTTTCCACAGAGAAGAAGTTGAGAGAGATCTCCACAAACGCACAACCGATAATATGGAAGAGGTCCCGAAGTGATGTCGGGACGACCGAATCAATGTGCGGATGGAGGAAGAAGGGTTGTGGAGGCTTGGATGGTGGAGATGAGGAGTGTTGGGGTTAGGGTTTGGTGGTAGAGAGTGAGTGGAAGTGAAGGAGAGAGAGAAAGGAAGAAAAAAGACCCATATATGAAGGGTCGGTGGACCCCTAAGTCGGGCCGGTCCGCCGCCGGCGGTCGACCGGCGCAGGCCTGGCGGTCGACCGCCAGAACCAAAATCAGGACAAGGGAAGTGAAAAGAGCAAGATGCATAACTGAGAAGAGGTTCTGATTTTCCCTAGTAAGTACCTTTAGTACCAGCACACTGAGTCCACAGATGTTTGAGCAAGGAATATTAAGCCATAGAAGAATTATTCAAGAAGGGTTGGATATAAGTAGTTACAATCAGGCATACAAGGTGAGTAACAACACATAAGAAAGAGAAGAGGCAAAATGCATGTTTTCTACCCTCGGTGCACATGATTTTTCTACAAATGCAACCCTATACCTTAGATGCAAACCTATGCATGCATGCTCTCACCCTTGCACATCCCAAGTTCTCTTGTTATCTTATTAAACTAATCCTAGTTTAGAGGTTTGGTGAAAATGTCAGCTAGCTGATTGTGTGTGTCAATGAAGTTCAATTCAAAGACCCCTTTTTCTACATGATCCCTCAGAAAATGATGATGATTATCTATATGTTTGGTCCTGGAGTGCTGAACAGGGTTTTTAGATAAATTTATTGCACTGGTATTATCACACAGAATTGGAACAATTTTCATTTCAACATCTAAATCAAGCAGTTGATTTTTGATCCAAAGTACTTGGGCTCCATAACTTCCGGCGGCTACATATTCAGCCTCGGCCGTTGAAAGAGCTACTGAATGTTATTTTTTGGAGGCCCATGAGACTAGGCAACCACCAAGAAACTGACAGTATCCACTTGTACTTTTACAATCTACAATGCACCCAGCATAATCCGCATCGGTATAAGCAATTAAATCAAAGGAACCACCGGTAGGAAACCACAAGCCAAAGTTTAAGGATCCAATGAGATATCTGAAAATGCGTTTCACGGCTGATAAATGAGATTCCTTGGGGCATGACTGAAAATGGGCACAGAGACATACACTGAATTGAATGTCAGGGCGACATGCTGTAAGGTACAGTAGCGATCCGATCATACCTCGAAACAGTGTAGGATCTACTGTTTACCATTTTCATCTTTATCCAGCTTTGTGGTGGTAGCCATGGGAGTTGATATGGGTTTTGCTTCCGCCATCCCATATTTCTTCAATAGTTCAATAGTATATTTGGTTTGATTGATGAAGATTCCTTCTAAAGTTTGTTTCACTTGTAATCCAAGAAAGAAGGTTAGCTCCCCCATTAAACTCATCTCGAATTCTCCTTGCATAATTTTTGCAAATTCATTGCATAAGACATTGTTAGTAGCCCCAAAGATGATGTCATCTACATACACTTGAACCACCAAAATGTCTTTACCTGATCTCTTGGTGAAAAGTGTTTGGTCAACCTTACCTCTCTTGAAATCATTTTCAACCAAAAATGAGGTAAGCCGTTCATACCACGCCCTTGGTGCTTGCTTTAGTCCATATAGGGCCTTTTGGAGTTTGTACACATGTTGTGGATGTTTAGAATCTTCAAAACCTGGAGGCTGCTCTACAAAGACATCCTCCTTGATATAGCCGTTAAGAAATGCAGATTTAACATCCATTTGAAATAACTTAAAGTTCAAAGAACAAGCATTGGACAATAAGATTCGAATAGCTTCAAGTCTGGCAACTGGTGCAAAAGACTCATCAAAATCAATGCCCATCTCCTGGCTATACCCCTTGGCCACAAGCCGGGCCTTATTCCTAACCACCAATCCCGCATCATTTAACTTGTTTCTGAAAACCCAACGAGTTCCAATAGTGGGATGGTTCTTAGGACGTGGCATGAGAGTCCACACCTCGTTTCTTTCAAACTGGTGCAGTTCTTCATGCATAGCCTGAATCCATGATTCATTTTAAAGAGCTTCACGAAAGTCCTTGGGTTCTTCTTGTGATAGCAAGGCTATCAAGTCTTCCTCTTCAACTTGCCTTAGAGAGGACCTAGTTCTTACCCCATCCTCCAAATTGCCTATGATGTTCACAGCTGGATGATCCTTTAGACAGGTGGAGGAGCTGGGTAGATCAGGATGCTGCACTTGTGGTTCTTGTAGTGTCTCGAGTATAGGATCTTCATCATTTTCACTATTGCTTGAGGTTGCTTCCAACGATTCATCCTTAGCCTTGACACTCATTGAGTTCTTAGGATCTTCATCTGCATCCAAGGTAGAAGAAGTTTGGTCTATCAGTTTTGATTCGGATTCATCAAAGATGACATGAGGACTTTCTTCAACAACCAAAGTCCTTTTATTAAATAGACGGTAAGCTCTAGAATTGAGTGCATAACCTAGGAAGATTCCTTTATCACTCTTTTCATCAAACTTACCCAGGTTGGACTTACCATTGTTCAAAATATAGCAGGAGCATCCGAAAGGTTTAAGATAAGAGATGTTGGGTTTCTTACCCTTGTAGAGCTCATAAGGAGTTTTCATCAGAATGGGCCTTACCATTGCCCTGTTGATGATGTAGCAAGCTGTACTCACTGCCTCAGCCCAAAAATACTTAGGCAGGGAATTCTCACTTAGCATGGTCCGGGCCATGTCTATTAATGTTCTGTTCTTCCTTTCCACTACTCCATTTTGCTGGGGCGTCCTTGGTGATGAAAAATTATGTGTATACCCCTGCTCTTCACAGAAGATGCTGAAATCATGATTTTGAAATTCACCACCATGATCACTCTGGATGGTGGTGATGAGGTAACCTTTTTCATTTTGGATTTTTCTGCAAAACACTTGAAACTCCATCAGAGCATCACTTTTATTAGCTAAAAATAACACCCATGTGAATCTGGAGAAATCATCAACAATCACAAAGCCGTAGGATTTTCCTCCTAGGCTAGATGTTCTAGTGGGACCAAAAAGATCAAGATGCAACAGTTCCAAAGGCCTAGCAGATGAAACAATGTTTTGATTTTTGAAAGAGGTTCGTGTTTGATTGCCTTTAGTACAAGCTTCACATATCCTATCACTTTCAAATTTTAATTTTGGCAGTCCATTCACCAAGTCATGTCTAGACAGCTTAGAGATTACTCCAAAACTAGCATGACCTAATCTTCGGTGCCATAACCATGCATTTTCATGATTGTTCGCAACCAAGTAGAAGTTATCGCATGAAACATTATCAATATCAACAGTGTAGACATTGTTATTCCTTTTCCCAAGAAATTTGATCTCATTTGAATTTTTGTTTAAGACAATGCAGTGAGTTTCATCAAAAACAACTTTAAAACCCTTATCGCACAATTGGCTAATGCTTAGCAAGTTATGATTTAAACCTTTCACCAAAAGCACATCTTCAATAAGAATTTCAGAATTCTTGCCAATGTTGTCAGTTCCGATGATTTTACCTTTATCTTGACCTCCAAAGACAACTGACCCTCCATCCTTATCTTGCAGTGTAGAGAACAATTCCTTGTCCCCTGTCATATGCCTTGAACAGCCGCTATCCAAGTACCATTTGCTCCCCCTGGCTTCAAGACATATCTGCAAGAAAAAAACTTCTCATGCAATTGTTTTTGGTACCCAAACAAGTTTGGGTCCATAGGAGTTAGTCCAACTTCTTGTGGCTGTTTTCTTGGTCCATGGAACATGATATTTAGGAGTGCTTTGTCTGAACCAGCAGTTGGACATCACGTGACCAAATCTACCACAATGAAAGCAATTAGCATGTGAGAAGGTTCTTTGATTTTTGTGTGGTTTAGGCTGAACATGTTGGGATTGAGAATCAGAACATGAAGCATGATTATAGTCCTTTTCATGAATAAAGGATGTGGTGATCTTATGCTCAAAATATTTTTTGTTTTGAGGTGTGTACCCCAAGCCTTCCTTTTGGAAGTTGACTTTAACCCCCAATAGGTTATCCAGGTTTTGTTTCCCCTTAACAAACCTAGTCAAGGTGAGCTGAAGTTCAGCAACTTTTTCAGTCAAAGACCCATTTCTCCTTTCGAGTTCTGAATTGGTGGATTTCAAAATTTGTTCTTGAATTTTGATCCTTTCACATGCTTCCTCCATTTCAGTTATCTTGCATGATAGTTCCTTTTTGGTCTTATCACATTCTATAATTGTTTGCAGTAGATTTTCCTTTTCTTCCATAGCCTCAAACCATTCCTGTTCTAGTTTCTCAAATTTAGCAAAGATATCTTCGCGTGACAAGTCATCAAGTTTCTTTTTGAGAGTTTTATTTTCAGATCTGGTTTTCTTGTACTTAGTGTACAACTTTTCATATTCAGATTCCCATTGTTCATTGGAAATAAATTCATGGTTAGAATTTACCTCCGTGGATTCATCTTCATGTGCCATGAGGCACAAGCTTTCCACAAGTTCTTGAATCTCTTCATCAGATGGTTCATCTTCTTCGTCGCTCCAAGTGGCGACCATGGCTTTGGGTTTCTTGAAATTATCCTTCTTGAATTTCTTTTTTAGATCTGGACATTCACCTCTCATATGCCCAGGCTTCTTGCATTCGTAGCATATGATGCTACTTGGCTTGCTCGATTCACCTTTGGCTTGCGTGGGCCTTCTTGGCCCCTTTCTAAAGCTTTCCCGAAAGTTTCTCTTCTTCCTTAGAAATTTCCTCACTTGGCGAGTTATCATCGCCAATTCTTCCTCTTCATTGCTTCCATCACTTGATTCACCTTCTTGAAATTCGTCATCGGATTGGTGAGCTTTCAGTCCAATGACCTTTTTCTTTTTGATGTCTTCGTCAGCTGTTCTCTTTATATTTATCTCATAGGTCATGAGTGATCCTATGAGTTCATCCAAGGTGAGAGTTGACAAGTTCTTTGAGTCTTCAATTACCGTGGCCTTTGTGTGCCAAGCTGACGGTAGGGACCTTAACACCTTCCTCACAAGCTCGGAATTTGAGTATTCCTTCCCGAGACCTTTGAGACCATTTGTGATCTCTGTTAACCTTGCAAACATCTCGGAGATGGTTTCTTCACGTTTCATTTTGAATAGCCCATAGTCAGTGACTAGGAGATTTGCCTTGGTTTCTTTGACCTCTGAAGTTCCCTCGTATATGAGTCGTAGCTTGTCCCACATTTCTTTGGCTGAGCTGCACATAGAGACACGAGAGAATTCACTAGGGTGTATTGCACATTGCATAATATTCATGGCATTAAAATTAGCAGTGCATTTCTTAATTTCCTTGGGCGTCCATTTTTCTTCATCAGCCCCGAGTTTATGAGGACCCTTGTCCACAACTCTCCAAACTTCGTACTCTTGCGCCCTCAGAAAAACATGCATTCTATTTTTCCAGTAAGAGTAGTTTGAGCCGTCAAAAAATGGAGGACGGTTGATGGAGTGACCCTCGGGTATCATACCCTTGTTTGCCATTTAATCAGATCTTGCTCTAGATCGTTAGATCTGTGAAGAAAAGAGCCCTCGCTCTGATACCAATTGAAGTCCCGAGTTTAAATGGCACCCAAGAGGGGGGTGAATTGGGTGTTAAAAAATTAATGAAGATTTTTTTCTTTTTGTATAAAATATGTGATAGAATGCTATATGAGAGACAAGGTTAACAGAAACCAAAAAACAAGGCAAGATCTAAAAGGTGATAACCGGATTATTTAGGATAAACGAGAATAAAACTGAACTGGAAATCACACATGCAATTTGCACAGAATGGGGATAGAAGAAAAGGAACAAACCACACGGCGACAACGATTTTTAGGTGGTTCGGATGCCACAACGGCAACCTACGTCCACCCCTCACGGACTATGAGGATCCACACACTATATTGTAAAAAGTTACAAGATCAACCACACACAGCACTTACACACTGGGAAGAGGAGTTCCCGCGAAGGTGTAAGAACACCTTAATACACACACAGCTACACCGGAGGACACACACAAACACACACACACGGATCTAGGAAGATCCACACACACCGAAATATTTTAACAACTACAAGATCCACATATGAAGCTTAAGAAGGCAAAAAGAATTTAGAACACAATAGAAGAATCTTGATTTGCTCCCCCTTAATAGATGGTTGGATGCTTTGGATGCAGCTTGAATCCTTGGGCTGATCTTCACTTGACTTGATGAAGAAGGATGAAGAACTTCTCTCGGAGCACTGTTCACGTCTACAGTGCCAAATCCCTTCTCTTCCTCTTGGCAGCCTCCCTTTGATCTTCCTTGAGCATTAGGGTTTTCCAAACCCTCTTGTATAAGTTATATAGGTTCTTGAATGGTCCAAGGCCTCCCCCAGTCCAGATCCACAATATCTGGAGAGTTTGGTAGCTTAGGGATTAAACAATTCCCATGAGAGTGGCTTATCTCGAAAGGTTAAAAAGTCAACAATTGTTGGCAGCTCGGGGCTGGCGGTCGACCTGCAGGGGCTGGCGGTTGACCGCCACTGAGAAACCTGCAGGTGGCCGGTCCCTGAGAAATCCGGTCGACCGGGATTTGAGGGGCGGTCGACCGCCACTGTAACAGACTGTAGAGAACTGCATTCTGTTATTTCAGGTCGACCGGGGTCATGCTGGAGGTCGACCGGACTATCAAAAAACCTGAAAAATAGGAGTTTAGCCCAGAGAACCATATCCATAAGATCGAGACATGAATTGGATGCATGTTTATGGGAAATGTCAAGTTCATTTGAGATCTTAGAAAGCCCATTCGGAAGGCTAAAACCTTAAGCAAAAGCATGAAAAATCCGGCCTTGAAAACGTGTGAAAAACACTTGGGTCAAGGATTCCAAATAGGAGAGGCACCAAAGGTCCTTGGTTTTGTTATCATCAAAAACATTGAGATAGATATACAACAACAACAGTTCATGTTTTTCAGAGGCACTACCTGTCATAAATCAATACCACCTAGTGTCATAAGCTAATGCATGAAATTTCATTTTCATAGCAGGAGGTTGATTTACCTTAGTTTAGCAGACAATACGGCAGGCCTTCAAGCACCAAAACCACTAACCTTACGAAGGTTAGTATTTCAGATTTTTATTTTCTTACCTTAGCCTTGAGAATCCATTATTTTTCTCAATTTCTTCATGACCCTCAAGTCACTCCTGTAATCAAAGTTCTCATATTGTAGATTTTGGTACCCAAGCTTTCTTGGATCCTGGGGTTCAATAGCACCTTTGAGAGGTGCATTCCACAGTCTCACACATGCAAATATCAAGTTTTTCAAAATTTATGCAAGATAGTGCATGAGAGTTTATGCAGACTCAATGTATGCAATTCTTTGAATATGCATGCATTCAATGACTTAATGAACAAGTGACTCATGGTACCAGGTGGAGGCACATTCTCACGCATGGTGATAGATTTCAGACAGGAATGACCTACCCTTCCTTAATTCACCATTTAATATACCATGTAGTCATGCAACTATGAATCAGAGAGATGCAATGCAAACTTATAAAAAAATTAGATTTTTATGATTTTCATGAATGGACATTCAAATAAAACAAATTTCAGATTTTCAAAGACAATTCAGAAATTTATTTTCAAATAGGTGCCTTAAGCAACCATTATTTTCAAGTCTTCCACTTGACCTCAAGGCAACCCTTCTTGACTAAGAACATTTTCACGCTTCATATTTCTAAGGCACACCTGCAAAATAGATTTCTCATTTGGCATTCTTAGGTACCCAAATCCTTTTGGGTCCTTGTTGATTAGTTGCACCTCTAGTGGATGATCTCCATATTCTTTGGGCATGCATATCATAAAAATTCATTAAGGCACAGTCATACATGGTATGCCCAAAATTGCCACAGTAGTGACAATTAACAGAAGACCTAGCATTCTTCTTAACAGCATGGGCATGGAATTTCTATGGGTTGGCAAAATTATAATTATTTTTAACATTGAAGTTATTTTTTTTATTTGCTTGCCAACACTGTGACACATGGTGTCCTAGCTTTCACACATGAATGACAGTGGTCAGAATAATTTCTTTGTTTTCCAAACACAGCTTCATTTCTGTACGCATGAGACCTTTCCTTTTTCATGATGTTACATTCATGCATCTTGTGTCCATGCTTTCCACAATTGAAACAAGAAACAATCATTTTTCTTTTTGAAACAAATTCATTATTGCATGCTTTCAGATCATCAGATTTCATAACAAGGCAATCATCCATCATATGACAACATTTACCACAATAAAAACATGAGACATTCCTTGTGGATACACGTGTATGTGCAGAATGATTTTGCTTTCTAGCATTCACATTAGCACAAGCAGAATTGATTTTCAGCTTTGAGTTTTGGTTCGAGTTCTGCTTAACATCACATTTATGGATTTTCCTTTTTGCATGCTGTACTGGGTGAACATCAATTCTATTGTTCCTAGGTTGAGCCTGAGCTTTAGAATCTTGTTTCTCAACATAAGAAGACTTTGAAATATTTGAGGAGCATGATGCATGGACAAAAGATATTTGTGTTTTCAGATCAAAGGCTTTCTTTTTAGTGGGTTCATACCCAAGACCTTCCCATTGAAAATTCACCTTGGTGTTGACACCCGTTTTATGACCAATGAGTTAGGTCATCTCATTATCTATATTTTATGATATTCTGAGTTATTCACCGATTGTCGGGTCATTTTTGGGTCAATTTATGGGCTTATTTCATGGGTTGTTCTCCCTGGTTAGGCCTGGCTTCACTGGTTTCTCGTCATTTCAGCTTATTGGGCCTGGATAAAGGCGAATGAGGATTATCTTGTGGATTAACTCGGAGATTTATCGATCTTTATCACTTTTGCCACGTCTACTAGCCTAGCGGTCTATCGTACGACCATTTGGCAGGCGTTGGTGGTCCTTTACTAGACCGCTAGGAGATAGAGAGTCTTGCTGGGTCTCTTTGATCTTATCTCTTTCTGGATGAATGAGTCTAGCGGTCTATCGCTAGACCGTTTGTGGATGCCTTGCGGTCTATCGCATGATCGTTTGGGAAGACAGAAAGTCCTACTCTGTTTGTTCTTCCTCTGCTTCACCGTGGACGAACTAGAGTCCTTGGTTTGTTGATTTCTCTCTAGATAAAGGCTCTCAGAATCTTCTGGTTGTTTCTATAGACTCTTGGGAGTATTATCCTCAAGATTTATCTAGTTTTAGGCCTATTTTCATGTCATTATCCCTCCAACTCGAACCTAGGGTTTGGGGGTCTATAAATAGAACCCTTGACTTTATGGCTTGGAGGGAAAAATTTCTAGAGCTTGTCACGAAGTGCTGCTGCATTCTGGAGCCACTTCCAACCAGGGAGAAGCTACTTCCATGTCCACAAAGCTTCTCGTCCAGAGAGTATTGAGTTCCATTAGTTGCTTTTATGTCTTTCTTCTTTAGTTTTGTCTATTATCCCGTTGCATCCATAGCATCTTCCCTCTTCCTTCTCCACGTTCTCTGCACTCGCATCATGTTTTCGAACATCCTCCTACTCGTTTCCCATGCCATACAGGAGTTAAAAACCACCAACCCCCAGGTATTCACCCTTCCTTTTATGCATTTTAGTTCAATTGTGTTATAGATACTACACTTGTCAAAGGGCTAATTATGTCATTTTTCTATGTGTCTACACTCTTTTGTAGGTTTACAGGACTCATTGCACGAGACCCAGCTCTCCTGGCTGGGCAGGAGGGGTGGAGATACAAGTCCCAAGCGTCTGTTCTAGGTGCGTTAGCGGCCATTCGTCTGACCATTTTTTGATTTCAGGCGGTCTATTGTAAGACCATTTGCTGTCTCTTAGCGGTCGTCTGTTAGACCGTTTACCTCTGCAGCACTTGGTTTTCTCTCTCTCGCGGGCGGGTGACTTCACTCGGCTCTTTCCAAGGTACATACTGCAGTTTTACTGTGTTATTTACCTTGGTGGCGATCACATCACTCCTTATTTGTGCATTGTTCAGTCTCTTGCTTGCTTGTCTTTTACTTTAGTTGCTCCACACCCCCGGTGTGTGTTTATTTTCATCTCTTTGCTCCACGACCACGGTGTGTGTTTTTATTTCTACTTTAACATTTCTGCAATATTTGAGATGATATGCCCACATACTTCAATTTTATGTTGATTGCTTGAGTTAGTGCACTACTTGCTCACATCACATCACCATTCACCATACATTCATCACCATCATACTCACACACACAAAGAAGAAAATATCAACAACCCACAATTTTTTTGGCGATCACGGTGGGACATCTAGTGCCAATCGTGCTGAGATTCTATTTGACCTGCTATTCTTAGTTGTTCTCAGTTGCCCTTGTGTTTTCCTCGATTTTCCCATTTATTCCCTGTTGTTTTCTGTTCTCTAGCTCCCTGGCGGTCTCCTCCCTGACCGTTTCTGGCTTAAAAGAGGTCTGGCGATAGACCGTCTTATCCTCTTAGCGGTCTCCCATACGATCATTTTCTCCAGTACATGTACGCATCCTGAGGTTGTGATTATTTACACAGTTTTTGACTGTGTTATTGTTTTTGGGTGCTATCTGGTCTCCCTCTGTTGTTGTGGCATATTTTTACATCATTGTTTGCATATTATTAGCTAGTTATTAGGCTAGAAATTTCATGCACTCTAGTGCACATAGGGTCATTCATCTTTCATATCATAGTTGCATTCCTACCTTGGTGTGTGATCCTCTCGCCTCCATAGTGCTTGGGGTCGACTAGGTGACCACATCAAAGACCTCCATAAGTCCCCGCGAGCCGTGGATTTCCACACGGATGCCGGGCTGATTGTACCCTCACCACCCCATGTCTAGGTTGCATAAGTAAGGGAGAGTTTACATCTAGAGTTAACCAAGTCCCCAATATCCTTCCTATTAGGAACCTATTGTTGGGGAGAACATATTTGATTTAAATCACTAAGGTTCTAAAGGAAGAGATAACTAAAATTTGTGCATCATTATAACTTGGCTAACTTTGGTTGCTGTTCATCCCTTTCTTATTTGCATAAGTTTGGAGTCATCTAGTCTAGTTACTTATTCGTGGGTGTTTGTGTTGTCTGCTTTGTTTTAAGGTACTTCGTTGCATGTGGAGTTACTTTTGTTCATTAGATTCATCTCCTAGGGGCAATTCCTCTTTCACATCTTATTCCAATCCCTTGTTCGAGTCTAGCATGTCTTCCTATGATCTTCCCCGTTCCCACGAGGAATCCCTTCCCTAGGGTCTTTTAGAAGACCCATCTAGGGTCATTCACATCACATCTGGAGAAGGGTCCGCCCCTCCTCCATCCTTTGTCTCCATGGAGTGTGCGCAACCCTCCCCCTCCTCCAACAATCCTACTAGTCACATCTTGCAGATGATGGCCTAGTTAGATCCGGCCCAACTTCAGGCCATCTATCAAAACTTGCAGGGGTCAGGCGCCCTATCCACCACTACTTTACACGGTATGTCCACTCCCTCCATCTCCCAGTCAGGGGCCAATGGGCCTGGGGTTCCACACATTCCTATTGATCTTACCCCGGTCTAGTCCAGGGTCCTTCGATTCTCCAATCAAAAGTCGGGCCAATCCTCTAGATCGGCACCTCAAATCCTTGATAAAGGGAAGACGGTTCTTCCCTCATCCGCCCAGATGGAGTCTTATAGGCCCGTTTCGTCAATGCGACAAATCTTGGTCAGCCCGACCGATTTCACTCACCCTCAGCAAGGGGCGGCCCATTTGGGTCATCCATCGGCCCAATATCCTTCATATGGACCTCCCCCTCCTTCCGTCTATCCTTCAGCTCCTCGCCTTGAGCTTACTCCCTTCACTCCACCTATTCCATCTCGGGAGCAGGAACTGGTTGAAAAATGGGCCGCCATGCAACAACAACTCGACTTCCCTCAAAAGCGGGTTGGCCCACAATCCCTAGCAGATGTTCTGGTTCCCAGTTTTCACAATATCCGATTCCCTCCCCAATCCGAGCTCCCCACATACCGCAAGTATGACAGGAACAGTAATCCATTCACTCATGTGAGGGATTTTATGTATGAATCAGTGCAATTTCAGTATGATGATCACCTTATGGCGTATCTATTTCGCCGATCTCTAGATGGAGTTGCACTGGAGTGGTTTTATGCTTTGCCACTAGAGGATGCGGAGAGCTTCAAAGTTGTAAAGGAGAAATTCATTCAGAGGTTCCAAGACCGGGTCGGCCCAGAATATTCATTTAGAGATCTCATGGCCGAGAAGATGAAAGCCATTGAGGACTTTGCTACTTATGCCGACCGATGGAGGCAGATGGCCGCCCATGTGCTTGGGCATATTCCGGAGGAGGAGAAGGTCAAGTTGCTTATCTCTAATGCTACCCCCACCTTCCGCAACATACTGGCCATGAATGATATTTCCAATATGCACCAACTCTACAACCGTGCGAGATTCATTCAAACCCAATTTAAGGACTCCCCTGTACATTCTCTCTTCGAGGCCCAAAAGCCCAAATATAGTAAGAAATCTCAAGGGCCCGTCACCGAAGGTGTCCAAACCAACGAGCAAGTGCAAGCCGTTGCATTCCCCTTCCCTAACCAGCCCGCACCGTTCTGTTTCCCGCAAAACCCCCGCAATTCCCAATTCTTCACTCCACAAAATGCCCAACCCATCTTCCCCAATCCACAAAATCCTCAGCCTACCTTCGCCACTCCACAAAATGCCTTTTCCGCTCCACAACAACCCCAACAACCTCCGCAGTACCATAATGTCCCTCCACCCAATGGCTACACTAATAACATGCGTCCGGCTTTGAAAAGAGCGTAATACCCTCCTCTGCCCGAATCCCTCACGGACATCTTTTCCGCTCTCATGTCCATAAATGTAATTCAGCTCCCTCCAGAACGGCCTAATTGGAACCCGGCCATGGACCAGTCAAAATATTGCATGTTCCACAGGCAGCCCGGGCACACCTTCGAAGGTTGCTTTCAAATCTGAGATCTGGTATATGACCTGCATGAAGGGCAGCGTATTAATTCGGCTGAGATACACAAGGCCATAGCCGAGATAAAAGAGAAGAGAAGGCAAGCGCCGAGGCAGCAAGTGCAGCAACAACATGCACCGCAGCCACAGCAACAACCGCAGCAACAACAACAACCTATTCAGGATTGGGGATCCATCAAAACCCCATGCCGAATCATTCGCCTGCTCCGCAACCACAGCCACCGGCACCGGCTCAAGTTAACCTTGTCCAACCGCCGGCTCCCGACGCCGGGTGGTCTTATGACGATGACTCATTAGTGCAACGACTCATGGCCATCCACCATAACTACTGTAGTCCTCCAACCCCCGTCATCCTCCCGTATGGTCATCAAACCCCTCTACCCTCCACATCTATTAAACCTCTCATCCTACCATCCGCTTCCCCCGCCAACCCACCTATCTCCACTCCACCACCAGTACCTGTGCCCGCTATCATTACATCTCTAGCCAACTGCTCACCAGTCATACTCTATCCACTTGCCCTCACCCCATCACCAGCACCCATCGTCACCTCACTTCCGTCAAACCCTTCACCTATCGTCCCTCCACAACCTATTATCTCCACCACTCCCATTACCCCCATTACACCTTCCCCCGCGCCATTCATCCACCCTGTTGGGCGCACTAAGCCACCTATCTTAAGCCCTTCCGATGCCATGCCAGCCTAAAACCTAGCCCTACGGAGCGAGCGTTTGTTCCACAGGAACTATCCATCCACTGGTGCACCCGCACCCAATCCCTAGTCCTCACAACAAGTTGCTGATCAGGAGGAGGCAGATCCGCTGCCAGGCACACAATACGATTTGCTACATCATCTAGATAGGGTGCCGGCGAAAATCTCTATGCTCGAGTTAATTAAGAGGTCCACACTTCACCAGTTTGCACTCCGTAATTTTCTCCAAAAGGTGATGGTAAGTGAAGACATGGCAGTGGACAGCTTGCCGACGGCCCTGGCTACAATCTCCAAAGGGCCGGTAATTACATTTTCTGAAACTGAACTGGCACCCCCCGAGGCACGACAGATGCCGCTATGCATTTCTATTACTCTAAACAAAGTAAGCATAGATGTGGCATTTGTGGATACAGGGGCCTCCATTAATGTCTGCTCCCTCAGCACTTTAAGGGCCTCCAACCTGTCGGAAGATTCATTAAAGCCGACCCCGACTATTATTGCAGCATATGACAATTCTAGAAGGGCATGTCATGGGGTAGTCACTATTCAGGCTGAGCTTGGGCCTCTCACAATGCCAGTTGAATTCTATGTGCTGGACATCGACCCTATGTTCAATGCTATCTTGGGTCATCAGTGGATTGATAAACTTAATGTCGTACTATCCACTGCCCACCAGTGCCTCAAATTCCCTTTTCAAGGGAGGGTGGTCAAGGTAAAAAGCATATCCACGATCCAGTCTGTTAAGGTCATCTCCGAGAAGATCTTGCCAACACTATGGCCCAGCAATCGGCCTATCATCTCATTGCTGGATCTCGACTTTCCATGGGCCTATGCGCCATAAAAACCCACCACTATGCCAGTCAATATAAAAGTGAAGCCCCAGATACGAGATTCAAAGAGCTGGTCCATCATATTAAAACTAGGCTATCAGCCGGGGAGAGGCCTCGGCGCACAACTACAGGGGCAAACCAAGCCGGTCCCCAAAGGCAGGAAGATGAATAGAAGGGGCCTCGGTTATCGGGAGTCCTCACTCTCTATTTTGGGTGACTCTGGATCATTAACATGGGACTATCATCGGCATTTTGTTAAGGGCCCTCCCCATCCAGGCACTTTAAAAGCACCGCCAAACCAGCCCAAGAAAGAAGATGCAGCTTATATATTTGACAATCCACCATTGTTGCCCAAGGGGCCAGTTGATGATATGTTGGATTTTAGCCAAGCACTTGAAAGATTATTCTATGAGGGAGAAAATTTCCAATAAAACCAGGAGGTACGGCTTGTGCGTTATGAGTAGAAGAAGCCAGCATACCACCCAGGGGAAAAGGTGAGCTCACCTGTTGTGTTCACTTGGTCTCCTTCCTGTCTTCTATCTCTCTTCCAAAAGATGGAATTCATACCCCGTTCTCCTCCCATCATGATTGATCCAATGCTGTTTGAAATTCCAACCGATTTCCTCATTGTCAGGACATGCAGTTGCTGTCCTCCGGTTGATCTGTCTACCCCATTCTTTTCTTCCTCCGATCCCTTCCTCGACATCTTCTGTCCATCTAAATATCCCCTTAGGCTTCCTCCTCCGCCTTCCTCTCCATCTTGTGGCATGATCTCCACTGATCTACAAAAAAAATGTCAAATTTGAAATGGAGGTCTCAGTGGAAGATTACGCTATCTTCTCTCCAACCTCCTCCCAGGGGCATGAGACCCCTGCTGCCTCCTTCCCACTAGATTTTCTCTCTCCTAGGTTAGAAGTAGGGTCTGTTAGGTCTAGAGAAGTAGGGTCATGTTCTATGTCGTGGGTCCTGTTCTATGTCGTCCAACCCATCCTTGCCCGAGCTGCGCCTGTTGGTGCGTCATTCTAAATCCATCCCTGATAGGTTATTGCAAGATCTAGTTCAGTGATGTGATGCTCTTCTGAGATGCCCGGAGTTCATAGCTACGGCGATTGTGATTGAAGAAGATGAGGAGGAAGACGGGGTGTGGAGTGACGACGGATTAGGAGTATATGAGGTCATGGATGAAAAAGACTCGGAGGATCTTGAGGACAGCGACGTAGACGACACTGCCGATTTGTATGCGCAAGGTCTAAAGAGATTTGATGAGCCGTCATCAGCAGTGGATGAACCTACGAAGGAAATAATTTTGGGAACTGAGGAGGACCCCAGGCACATTATCATTGCTTCTAATCTCCCTTCAGTAGTTGAAGAAGGTTTAATCAAAGTCCTAAGGGAGTATAGCGATTCTTTCCCCTGGTCTTACGAGAACATGCCGGGTCTTGACCCCTCTTTGGTGGAACACCGACTAGTGCTTAACCAGGGGCAACACCCCTAAAACAAAGATCAATAAGATTTCACCACCACTTGGCCTTAAGAATAAAAGAAGAGGTCGATAAACTACACAAGGTCAGATTCATTAGAGTTGTTTTATATCCTCAGTGGGTGGCAAATATAGTCCCTATCATCAAGAAGGATGGAAAGGTGCAAATTTGCATTGATTTCAAGGATCTTAACAAAGCATGTCCCAAGGATGATTTCCCGTTACCTCATATAGACGTGTTGGTGGACAACACCGCCAAGTACGAAGCATTGTCATTCATGGACGGTTATTCTGGCTACAACCAAATCTGTCTTGCTCCGGAAGATCAAGAGAAAACCTCCTTCACCATGCCCTGGGGTACGTATTACTAATGCCGTTTGATCTGAAGAACGTAGGTGCCACTTATCAAAGGGCGATGATGGCTATATTCCACGATATGATGCAAGTTTACATGGAAGCTTACGTGGATGATATCTTGGTGAAGTCAAGGACTAAAGAGGAACACCCCGCCATCCTAGCTAAGGTGCTTCAGAGAGCTAGGGAGTACCAATTGAAAATGAATCCAAAGAAGTGTGTTTTTGGAGTCTCTTCAGGGAAGCTGCTAGGCTTTATAGTCAGTAAATGGGGGATTCAGATTGATCCTAACAAAGCAAAGGCCGTCATGGACATGCCTCCGCCTAAGAATATCATGGAACTTCGAGGATTGATTGGACGATTGCAATTTATTAGGAGATTTATATCCCAACCTTCTCAGAGGTGCCGCCCGTTTTACGAATTGCTAAAGGCGGGAGTCAAGTTTGAATGGAATGAAGACTATCAAAAGGCCTATGATGATTTAAAGGTATATTTGTCTAATCCCCCGGTTTTGCAACCTCCTATCCGAGGGAAACCCCTGATCCTATACACTTCGGTCATTGAGGACTCCCTAGGAGCTGTCCTAGCACAAGTAGATGATGAAGACAAAGAGCGAGCAGCTTATTACCTCTCCTGGTTATTTAATCCCGTAGAGGCCAAGTACACCGCCATGGAGAAAACTTGTGTCGCCTTAGTTTGGGTAGCTCAGAAGTTGAAACACTACTTCCTAGCCCACCCGATTAGGCTAATCTCTAGAATGGACCTGACCCGCTATCTCTTAGAAAAACCTATCTTTTCTAGTCGGTAAGCTCGCTGGCAGAGCTTCCTCTCTCAGTTTGATATCACATTCATCATTCAAAAGGCAATCAAAGGATATGCCATTGCTGAGCATCTTGCTCATCTTCCTATTCCCTGCATTAACTCTATTCAGGATGATCCCTGATGATCATCTCTCTATTCTTACTCACCATCCCTTTTGGTCTTTGCACTTCGACGGTGCCCTCAATTCCTAAGGCCGAGGGATAGGTGCTGTTCTCCTCACTCTAGAAGGGGTGACGATTCCCTTCGCTTATCAACTTCATTTTTCTTCTACCAACAACATGGCCGAGTATGAAGCTCTCCTGGCTAGGTTGAAGCACGCCTACCTCTTAGGCGCGCACTATTTAAACATCATAGGAGACTCTCAGCTCATTCTGCGGCAAGTTCTGTCCACTTACCGCACCCGTGACCCAAAGCTCAAACCATATCAAGATTTGGTCACTCTCTTGGCTAGGCAATTCCGCAAACTGATGTACATCCATACTCCTCGATCTCAGAATATCCTTAAAGATGCCTTAGCATCGCTCGCTTCCTCCTTATCCTTTCCTCTCAGTCGGAGTTTTGAGACCATCGTCATCTAGAGATTGGATGCACCCTCTCTTCAGGATCCTTGGTACGATAACCTTAGGAAAACTGTAGAGGCAAAGGCTGAAAAGGAAGATTTGAAGGAAGTGTCTTTAACAGAGCTAGAAGAGATCTTGGAGGAAGAAGAATTACCACGGTATCATGAAATCAAGCTATATTGAAGGGATGGATTGTTCCCAGAAGGGGCAAATGTCGAACAACATAAGGCTATTAGAAGAGCCGCCTCGAAATACACTATCATTGCTGGAGAATTGTACAGGCGCGCTCTTAATGGGATGCTTATGAGATGTCTCGATGATGATTAAGCTTGGAAGGTGGCCGAAGCAGCGCATTCAAGTGAGTGTGGGGGTCATGTCAATGGCCAGGCTCCAGCGAAGAAGATTCTTAGGCAAGGTTATTATTGGCCTACTTTAGAGGAAGATTGCTCCCTCTATGTCGGCAGGTGTCTTAAATGCCAACTCCACGCTGACAAAATCCATACTCCTGCTTCATTTCTTCATCCTCTCTCAGCTCCTTGGCCATTCTCCATGTGGGCTTTCGACATTGTATGCCCACTCGGTGATCCTAACTCTCAGACCAAGTAGAAATCCTTTATCTTCACCACAACTGAGTACTTCACCAAGTGGGCCGAAGCAGAGGCGTACGCGGAGATCAAAGCTTCCAAAGTGTGTCGCTTCATCTTGAAGAATATCATCTCACGATTTGGTGTGCCAAGCAGCATCGTCACCGACAATGGACCCAGTTCATTTCTCAAGAGCTCTAGGACCTGTGTAAGAAGTTCAATATTGCATTGCATCATTCATCTCCATATTACCCACAAGGCAACGATCAAGCCGAAGCTACTAATAAAACCCTTCTTAAAATCATAAAGAAAACATGCGAATCTTACAAATTCTCAGATTGGCCTGAATGATTAGTGGAAACTCTATGGGCTTACCGCACCTCCGTCCGTACTCCTACAGGGAAAACCCCCTATGCTCTCACTTACGGGATGGAGGCGGTGCTCCCATATGAGATCTTGATCCCTTCCCTAAGGGTACAGCTCGATAAGGAACTTAATCTCGATGAAGGTCGAGAGGCAAAGGGGGAGATTGTTGGAACTCTGGTTTTGATAACGACACTCTATGAGTCATGCTAAGAATGAAATGAATAAACACTTCAATCAAGTCTACTGTATGTTTTTATATCACAACATAAGTTGTTGAATAATCATTCAAGTGCTCATTAAGGTTGGTGCATTGTTCTGTGTTTATCTAATAAAGTTGATGCATTTCTGTTAGTGCACATGTTAGGGACAGAACTTGCATGCATTTCCTACACATAAGGTCTGTGCAGTTCACTGTTGAAGTCGGTGCACTCCTTGAGCTCTAAGCATTGTAAGTCGATGCATGTCTAGATGCTAAGTCTAAACATATTCGTGGTCTGTGCACATTTTTGTTTTATGCATATATGTAGGTCGATGCATATAGGTTCACTCTGCATACATCATCGGTGCAAGTACTTGTTATGTCTCATTAAGGTCAGTGCAACTTTGCTTTGGTACATGAAGGAAGTCAGTGCATATCACTGTTCAAATCAGTGCATGTTGCGTTCATGGCACGAAAAGGTGCAATTTTGGTTGAGTGCATACTCGAGTTTGTGCATATAGCTCGGTGCATGTTTCAAGTCCGTGCATATCACTGTTCACCTGCACACAAGGTCGGTGTATACTCTTAGCATGTTGTTATGCAAGTCAGTGCAAACAGAACCCAGGTCGGTGCAAAGTTAGTTGTTAAAGGCTTGAGGTCGGTGCAGACTTTTCTTATGATAAGAATAAAGTCGGTGCATCTTTCTGTATTGTGCATTCACGTCAGTGCACATGCTTCTTAGTATGATACTGAGTCGGTGCACATCTCGCCTTAGCCATACTGAGGTCAATGCACATTTTGTAGAACAAGTCGGTGCATCATCTATCTTACGCTTCATAAGGTCTGTGCATTACTTCACCTGATAGAGCTTTAAGTCTTACCTGAAAATAAAATCTGATCTATAAATTGTTTGATAAAATGTTTCGTGACTTAATTGGCAGGAACTTAAAGTCACACAATCTTAAGACAGAAGCTCATGATCCAACGATGCTCTACTAATTGGATAACAATGCCACATGGCCAACCACCATCATCTGACATTTGACATGTGGATCTGAAAAGCCTGATCTCGATGAAATCTCTGGGCGGGAAAAACTTGCTTTCCGCGCGTCTCTCTCACGGGGCTTCATATATAAATGGAAGATCTGGCCATGTAGAAAGGAAGATAGATACAGAGCGCAGATAGAAAAAGTAGACAGAGAGAAAGAAGAGGAGTCTGAGAGGAAGAGTGAACGGGAGAAGTATCTGAAGCAGTCATTGACGATCTGGTTTCTGTTGTGTCCTCTGGATCAGATCCAAGACACATTGCTCCTACGTGAGCAATCTGGTTTGCTTCGATTGTCAGCTTTCCGTTGCTGAATATTGTAGACCTTTGTTTTCATTCTTTAACATTTCTTTCAAGCTATGAGTCAGCAGAGCTAAGCTGTAATGCTCAGCGGGCGAGGAGGATACCTCAGACAGGAAGCTGTGTTGCTCAGCAAGTTGCAAGCAAGTTGTAAGGCTTAGCGGATGCAAGCTGTGTTGCGCAGTGGTTCAAGCTGTTAGGCAGCAGTAATCCACACTCAAGTTTGAGTGTGGGGTGGATGTAGGTCTGGAGGACCGAACCACCTAAAAGCTTGTTGTGCTTTGTGGTGTGATTGTTCTTGTGTTAAACTATAGATGCATGCTAGGCTCGCTTTAACCTTCAGTTCTGGATGGTTGTAATTCCACATTAGTTTGAGTTTCTCAGGTTAGATTTTAATTTGGTCAAGTTTTTAGAGCGAGATTCATTCACCCCCCCCCTCTGAATCTAAGTTCACACCATTACATTGATCCTAACAATTGGTATCAGTGAAGGTTACTGGTTCTACAGATCCAACAATCTGCAGTGATCTTTGGTGCTCCTTAGTGCTAATTCCATTTGCTGCTCCTTATTTTGGCTGATTGTTCCTAAATCCTTCTTATGGGTCATCCACCGATTTTTGATGGTACTGATTTTAATTTGTGGTTTGATAACTTGCGTATGTTTGTTAAGTCTGTTGATCCAGATCTGTGGAAGATAACTTCACATGGTCCACACAGACTACCAAAGAACAAGTCCAAATGGACTGATAATCATAGATCTATGTGTGCTGAATACCAGAAAGCTTTGAAGATGATGAAGGCCGCTACTAATAGGGCATTTCATTCTTGTTTTTATGATTGCAGATCGGCAAGAGAGATATTAGATAGACTGAAGACCGCCGATAAAGGAAACAATGACAAATGCATAATGGCAAACCGTAGTGATCATAGCAGCAATCTGGGTGACACCGATGATCAGGTAACCCCTTTGAGAATTTCTCTATAGATGACTGGGAGGATGCCTATACTGATTTGTTAGATAGGTATGACAGCCTAAGTAAGAAAAACAAATCCCCAAAGAAGAAATTGCATGAAGTTGTTAACTCCAATTCTGAAAATATTGATGTTAAGACATTGAAAACTAAGAATGAAATTTTTAGAAAACGACTGAACAATCTTGATTCTGTTACTTCAGAATTAGATCATTTGAAATTTGAAAATGAGAATCTTAGAAACACATTAATTGAAGCTGAAAACTCTTGCAAAGAATGTGCCTTCTTAAAGGAGTTGATTGAAGATCTTGATTCAGACGATGACATGCAAAAGAATTTAATCAAGTCCTTAAAATAAGAAAATGACCTATGGCTGGAAAAGAAAAAGGAAGCTGATAAATATGAAGAAAGAATTTTGGAAGAAAATAGCTAGCTGAAGGAACAAAACAAAAAGTTGATGGTCTTGAACACTGTTATATCAAAGACATGGTTAGAAATGGAAAAAGGAAAATGTGTGTTGAAAGAAAAAGAAGCAAATGATAATTTGAAGTTAATGCAGGAAAATGAGACTCTGAAAAGTCTGAATGATGGTTTGCATAACCAAGTTATTTTCTATGAAGATGACATTGTTTCTTTGCAAGCTGAAATTGAAGACCTAAAGAATTTTCTGTCAAAGTTTGTTAAGGGAAAAGATAATTTGAAGAAATTGCTTGGGTTAAATGTGAACTTTCAAAAGGAAGGCTTGGGTTTTAATCCTATTAATAAGAAGACTGATGTGAAAAGGAACTCTACTATTTTTGTAAAAAGTTCTGAACAGGAAAAGCCTTCTAGCTCATCTGCCTTTTAATTCACTGCTCAGAAAACTAAAAATCCAACTAAAAATCTGAAAAAGAATCAAAAATAGAAAAAGAATGTTGGTTCAAATAAGTACAAATCTGTTTCTGCTTCTCCTATGCATGTTGCTAATGATTATCACACACATTCACATGAACATGTCAAAGCTAAATCTATCAAAACAGTGAATGTTTACAATAAAAGAATGACATGTCACTATTGTGGAAAAAAGGGACATGTTATGGATGATTGCAAAATCTTTGTAAAAGATGAAGCAGATTCATGTAGATCTGCTAACACACTTAAAAATAAACTTCAGAAAAGGTCTGATAGAGATGCTTTCAATGCATGCTTCTACTGTGGCAAGAAAGGCCATTATATGCATGACTGTTACTTAAAGAAACAAGAGGATCAAAACTTTAGAAACAGTTATATAAAGAAGCATGTAAGAAAATCTCAAAATCAGATAGCTAAATGCTTTAATTGTAGAAAACTTGGACATACTTTATCAAACTACTGGTTTAATACAAACAATGCATTTCATCCTGCTTATATGAATAATTCTGCATTTAGGAGAAATCAAATTCCTGTCTTAATGTATAAATCTCCTATTTGCAATTACTGTGGAAAATTGGGTCATAAAATTTCTTAATGCTATCAATTGAATGACTATAATAATTGGAGAGCATCAACATGGGGTGCTACCCATCTTGTTGGACCCAAGAATCCTTGGGCTCCAAGGTATTTCAAATAACTTGTTGGATGCAGGTGTGATTCTGTGAAAGGAATAAAATGAAAGGTTCAATAAAGTCAGGGTACATAGGTCAGGTCAAAACCCCACTTCTGAACTCACTTCATTAAAACTTGTTTGAATAATGATCCTTATGGAATGTTGCACTCTAGTTTGGAATAAATTGACAATTGATGCTATTTTGCCATGAATGATGCATGATGATAGCTTGACTCGTGCAAAATCCATGTAAGACATGCTACAAATTCCATGTGAGACTTTCTTTTCGGTATTCATGTTCATGTGTCGATGCATGTAGTTTTAAATTTTGAAATTTGTATATGGATCATGCATCTCTGTGTACCTTAAGAAAATCAAAGTGACGATTGCTTGGGATCTCTGCACACAATAAGGGGGAGCTGAGCTGAGTATATCAGAAATGATGAGTTATCGATAATTGATACTTACTGCATTGCAGAGTGTGAGTTGGTTATTTCTGAGATCAGTTTCATAAGAAAAGTTGGGTATTGGTAGAACTTTCTGAAAGCTATGGGTTAGCTGAAGGTCAAGAAAGTATGAGCTTGAGGCTGCTTGCAACCTTGTCCTAAGTTGTACTCTTGCTATTATGTGGCAGTGTATCCTATTCTCCTAACCTTTTTCATTGTAATCTGCTCATATCCTCTTTCCCTTCATCTAAATTTTGTCACATATCCTCAAACTTTGACAGTTAGGGGGAGTAATGCTTTGAATTCTGTTATCTTTACAAATCACTCATTATTGGTTACTAAGACCACCCTGATCCTTGTTTAATATTGCTAAACTTTACAATAAAATAATTTTCTGCTTATAAAGTCTATATCCTATGATTAAATGTTCAAAATCACTCTTAATGTACCTTCAATGGTCTGAAAAACATTCTAATAATTGGAAGTGCTCAGCTGAAAAATCATAAATATAGAAATTGTAAGTAATAGGACAATCTGGTAGAAGAGCCTGTCTTATAATGTTGTTAAACCATGTCTTCAAGCTAATCTGTAGTTAGACCAGGGAATACGCCATCAAATAAAATGGCAGAGCAATGGCAAAATTGTTGAGAAACTGACCATCTAGATCAATGAAATTTAGAGGTCGTGTCATGATACAATTAGCTATCTCTGTTTGTAAAAAGAAGGCATGAAGGTAGACTGTGCTGAGTAACCAGGGATTCTAGTGTCTAATAAACATGTCTGCTTGCGTAAAAAGGCTCAGCCATACTAGAATTCTCCAATAAGAAAAAGAAAAGAAAAATTAGTTGATATGGTTGACCTTTGGTTCTACATCAGAAGCTGAAAATGGGTTAAAATTCAATATAAAATAGATTTTGAAACCAGCTTTGTCTAATGAAAATAATGAGTAAGATTAATATTTTTCTTCTTGAGCATAGTACTTTGATTAGAAAGTTTTATTTCCATGTATTGTGATTAGAAGATCAATTTTAGAAGGTTGAATGAATAAGATATAGGCTTGATACGCTGAAGATCATTAAAAAAAAGGTAAGGAAAGGCATTTTACATAAAGTGAGGGGTAGTCTGGGTACAATATGTTAAATTTGGTACAGGCAATAGAATACATCATATAAATCCTTCCTATTGTCGAAGTTGTCATTTTTTAACCTACCCCATCACAGTCGGAGCAACCATTGTTCTGACGTTCCTTCTTCCAACCATGCTATCCCACTCTAGACTTTGGCCCTGGTGTCCTTGGTTGCGGTCTCTACATTCCTCTCATCCTTCCCATCAAACTTCGTCCTCCGCTTATCACCGTCGTCTCCGCCTCTCATCGACTCCATTATGTCTTCTTCGACTGCAAAGAGCAAGGGGAAGAGGAAGGCCATGGAAGAGCAACAGCCAACGGCTCTTCAAGCTAAGAAGCCTGGTGACATTCAACAGTACGAACGAAGATCAAAAGAGACACATGCAAAGGGAGTCAGTTCTGAATCTGCTTAGAAGAAATCAGTCAAAGGAAAGAGAAAGGCAATGGAGATGTCGCAACCAGAGGAAATCATGTCAGAAAGAAGTGAAGAGGTTCCAGAAGAGAAGAAAAGAGAAGGGCGTTAGGACACCTTCCAAGCGACAATGGTCTCTTTTTGCAGAAGCCATCGAAGTATCTGAAGAGAGAGGTATTTCTGCTAAATCTTCTCGTCAAGCTGAAATGATATTGGAAGCTGGGAAGATAATTTTTCAATGATATGTGGATTTTCATGACAATGAAATGATCTCAAAATTTCCTGAATTGGTAAAGATTTTAAAATTTGAAAAATGGAACAAATTTCAGGGCACATAGAATTTATTATCCTATACTTGTTGCATAGTTTTAAAACAATTTGATATATGATCTTGATAAGTCAATACTGCTGACAAGTGTTAAAGGCACTACGATTGAACTTTCTAGGCATTTCCTTCATAGAGGTTTTAGAATACCAGAAGATGGAGAAATTGAACAAGGATTTAGGTACAATCTTCATGATGCATACTTCATTATTATTGATGTGCCTAGCAATCCTAATGACAAGAACCAAAGAAAACTTGGTTATTTCAATGCAAACAAGTTTTCACCTCTCAAGAGACTATTTCACCACATTCTCACCACCATGATAACTCCACAAGTTGGAGGGAGAGGGAGATTAATAGACTCACATAAATTTATTCTTTATTGTTTGCTGAAGAATATCAGGATGTGCCTACCAGAAGTAATTATTCAGATCATGAGACCTGTAAGGAGTCTAGAAGAAACTTGCCATATGTTGCTCACTTGACTGTAGTATTCAAGAAAGCAGGAATTTCTCTAGACAATGAAAGTTCAAAGGATATACCCAAAGTGAATGTTTACAACATGGACTTTATATCCAAATACATGAATTTGGAACATGCTACTGCAAGTCAAGTAAACAAACTGAATAGAAGATCCTATTTGTGCAAGAAGAAATTTTTGCTGAACAGACTCAGCAGCCACAGAGTGAGGATCAGTCCAGAAAGCTTCATATGGAAGCACATAGTCAGGGGGAGGATCTGCCTCCACAAGAAACACAAGCTGAAAGTGTACATACTACTGAGCAGCATGAAGACATCTTAAGGGAAATCGAAAAAGAAATAGATAAAGAGCCTGCTGAGAAGCAACTCCAAGACATACAGTTAGAACAAGAAGTTGATCAGCTGAGTATAACAGATGATCAAATATTGCAACAGCTAGATCAAAATATCAATGAGGTATTTGATAAATTTGGAATGCAATTTCAGCAACAACCAGCAGTCATTCCGGAAGATTTAACAGCCGAAATGCAACAAGAAGAAGAAATTCAAGAAGAATCTCACATAGAAACAGCTGAAGATGTTCAGATGATTGATGAAACATCTCCTTCAGAGGGACACAGAAGTGATTCAAGAAGTGAGAAGGAAACTGAAATAGATGAACAATCTTTGGTTAATATGGTTGTTGAAATCATGCAACAAGAAGCTGATAACATCATAGAAGAAATTATTGAAAAAGTAGTTGAAGAACAGATAGTTCAGGATGAGCAACCACAGGAAGCTCTAGAGGTTGTCTAAGAAGATACACAGGAATATGTTATAGGTCCAGCACCTCTCAATCGACCATATCCAATAATGTTCCTTGGTCCTGCTCCTTTGTATGGTCCTCATCTAGGGGAAATGACTGGATTTGGAATTCAACCTCCACAATCTCCTGAAGAACACCCATTCTATCACACAGAATTTCCAGAATCTAGTGCTTCTTCGTTTAGCTCACCTGGACCAAGTTTTGAGTCAAACATTGCTGAAATGCTGACTAATTTGACAAACATGGATAAAGCAAAACAATTTGATGACTGCACAGTTCCTTTATACAAGCTATGCTCTTAACATATTGAATGCTAGAATGAGTCATTTGGAAAACACTGTGAATAATCAGTGGATACAGTTTGTCAGTGATAAACAAAGGACTGATGCAAAATTAAATGAGGTTTTGGAGTCTCTCCTAGAAGATTGCAACAAGGCAGGAGAAATGATAAGCATCATTCAAGACACTCAGACAACTTCTTTCATCAAGCTCACAAAAGTTCTGGATTTCACTTATGATCTTAAAATAGAAGTTGAATTGATGAAGATCAAGGTGAACACACTCACAGAAAGTCAGCAAGAGCTCACTCATAAGTTTGCTACCGTTCAGACTCAAGTAGAGAACCTATCTGACAAACTCCAAAAAGTTATCACAGAGCAAGACTCCAGCTCCTCCCTAGTGAACCGTTTGGGAAGTATGGTACATCACTGGTTTGAGGATTTGTCAACTACCATCAAAGAACTTCATGCCTCAGTCGTGGACAAGCTTGCAGCCCTCAATTCTACAATTGATGGAACCCCATATGCAAGGGTAGTACCATTGAGGGGTAGTTCTAGCTCTGCACCACCCAGAGGTAGGGGAGGCTACAGAGGTTCTTATTCTGGTCACTAATGTCTAAGACTTCCCCAATTCTTTTTGATAATGACAAAGGGGGAGAATTTTTGGTGGTGGTTATGCTTTGTAGAGAAGAGGCTGATGCTGATCTTTTGTAAAAATGTTCCGAACGAATTTTTTTTGTGTAAAGAGAGACCTAATCAGAATCAGTTTGTATTTTCTTCTTGTACACAGAAATGTTAGTTTGCATATGTAGTTGTTCATACTGCATGCATAGTGTTGTGAATGTTGTCCTTGACATGCATGTCAGACAAAAATGTTGTGAATGATATTAACAACTTGTGATCATACTTAGATTGAATGCTCAGAATTGATTAAATGTGTAAAACTTGGTTAATCATACATGACTCAGAGTGTTGTCATCATCAAAAAGGGGGAGATTGTTGGAACTCTAGTTTTGATAATGACACTCTATGAGTCATGCTAAGAATGAAATGAATAAACACTTCAATCAAGTCTACTGTTTGTTTTTATATCACAACAAAAGTTGCTGAATAATCATTCAAGTGCTCATTAAGGTTGGTGCATTTTTGTGTGTTTATCTAATAAAGTTGATGCATTTCTATTACTGCACATGTTAGGGATAGAACTTGCATGCATTTCCTGCACATAAGGTTTGCGCATTTCACTGTTGAAGTCAATGCACTCCTTGAGCTCTAAGCATTGTAAGTCAGTGCATGTCTAGATGCTAAGTCTAAACATATTCGTGGTCTGTGCACATTTTTATTTAATGCATATATGTAGGTCGATGCATATAGGTTCACTCTGCATACATCGTCGGTGCAAGTGCTTGTTATGTCTCAGTAAGGTCAGTGCAACTTTGCTTTGGTACATGAAGGAAGTCGGTGCATATCACTGTTCAAATCAGTGCATGTTGCGTTCATGGCATGATTAGGTCGGTGTAGTTTTTGTTGAGTGCATACTCGAGTCTGTGCATATAGCTCGGTGCATGTTTCAAGTCCGTGCATATCACTGTTCACCTGCATACAAGGTCGGTGTATACTCTTAGCATGTTGTTATCCAAGTCAGTACAAACAAAACCAAGGTCGGTACAAAGTTAGTTGTTAAAGGCTTGAGGTCGGTGCAGACTTTTCCTATGGTAAGAATAAAGTGGGTGCATCTTTCTGAATTGTGCATTCACGTCGGTGCACATGCTTCTTAGTATGATACTGAGTCGGTGCACATCTCGCCTTAGCCATACTGAGGTCAATGCACATTTTGTAGAACAGGTCGGTGCATCATCTGTCTTACGCTTTATAAGGTCTGTGCATTTCTTCACCTGATAGAGCTTTATGTCTTACCTGAAAATAAAATCTGATCTATAAATTGTTTGATAAAATGTTTCGTGACTTAATTGGCAGGAACTTAAAGTCACACAATCTTAAGACAGAAGCTCATCATCCAAGGATGCTCTACTAATTAGAGAACACTACCACGTGGCCAGCCACGATCATCTGACATCTGACATGTGGATCTGAAAAGCCTGATCTCGATGAAATCTCTGGGCGGGAAAAACTTGCTTTCCGCGCGTCTCTCTCACGGGGCTTCATATATAAATGGAAGATCTGGCCGTGTAAAAAGGAAGGTAGATACAGAGCGCAGATAGAAAAAGTAGACAGAGAGAAAGAAGAGGAGTCTAAGAGGAAGAGTGAAAGGGAGAAGTATCTGAAGCAGTCATTGACGATCTGGTTTCTGTTGTGTCCTCTGGATCAGATCCAAGACACATTGCTCCTGCGTGAGCAATCTAGTTTGCTTCGATTGTCAGCTTTTCGTTGCTGAATATTGTAGATCGTTATTTTCATTCTTTCACATTTCTTTCAAGTTGTGAGTCAGTAGAGCTAAGCTGTAATGCTCAGCGGGCGAGGAGGATACCTCGGACAACAAGCTGTGTTGCTCAGTAGGTTGTAAGCAAGTTGTAAGGCTCAGCGGACGCAAGCTATGTTGCGTAGCGGTTCAAGCTATTAGGCAGCAGTATTCCATACTCATGTTTGAGTGTGGGGTGGATCTAGGTCTGGAGGACCGAACCACCTAAAAGCTTGTTGTGCTTTGTGGTGTGATTGTTCTTGTGTTTAACTATAAATGCATGCTAGGCTCGCTTTAACTGGATGGTTGTAATTCCGCATTAGTTTGAGTTGCTCAGGTTAGATTTTAATTTGTTCAAGTTTTTAGAGGGATATTCATTCACCCCTCCTCTGAATCTAGGTTCACACCATTACATTGATCCTAACAGTGTTGCTCATCCAGTTGGAACTCTTGGATGAGAAGAGAATGAATGCGGCCGATCACGTGTTTGTGTATGAAAAGAGAGTCTCGCGTTATTTTCAAAAGCAGGTAATCAAATGCAAATTTCAAATAGGTGATATGGTTTTGAAACGTAAATTCATCAGGGCCGGAGGTCCTAGGTCCAAATTGCAACCTAACTGGGAAGGGCCGTTCATCGTTGGAGAGATTTATCTGGGGAACGCATATCGCCTGGTCAATGCGGAAGGTGAGGAGCTGTCTCACGCTTGGAATGGGTTATATCTTAAGCATTTTTTCCCTTAGGGTCAAGCTAATGAAGGCCCGGTAGCGAGGTGTCTTTCCTCAATCATGAAGGAGGATTCCAAGGTTGGCAAATCACACACTTCACAACATCCCTGGTCGGGTTTCCCAATTTTGTGCAAACATCGTTTCTCCATTGGCCATGCTTGGGGGGAAGTGAAAGTCCCTATTCATTTCTCTCTTCGGCTGAATTTAGGGGCAAGAGACAAATAATGGGGATATGACTGATCTAGACGCCCTGATGAGAGAAGGTCTCAAATAGGGGTAGTCAATTATGACCTGATTCCATAAGGAAAAGCGCTAGTAAAAGAAAAAGAAAAGAGAAGGAAGAAAAAGAAAAGCAAAGGTGAAAGCTCATTTCAAAAGCTCAAAAGTTCAATAGACCAAAAGCTCCAAAAGTATGAAACTAGTCATGGCAAGAGTGGCAGTACAGTTTTCCCGCAGGACGTTGTGAGCTCGGTCGTATGCGTGCCTAGGGTGGATAAAGGTTCGATGCGGACACAAAACCCCGGCGCAACAAACTGACTCTCTGAAAGGGTTGTCACGAGAAGGATTCAAGCCTGAAAAACTCTATACATGGTCTAAGCTTACCTCCCAAATTCCTTTTTCTTTTAGGACTAAACCGTACCCTGGGTATGGCCTCGGTAGAAGCACTATTAGGTAGATTGGCCCTTGGCTGGAGATTGTCATCTTAAAAGCACGCCAATCTCAGGAGATTCCTAGTGAGATAAGGATAGCTCTCGTTGCCAGGATGGAATTAGCTGTCAAAAAAAAAACTCAGAAAAAAGAAAAATCAGATATTCCAAAATCTAAAAAAATCAGATATTTCAAAATCCAAAAAAATCAAATATTTATAAAATCCAAAAAATCAGATATTCCAAAATCCAAAAAAATCAGATATTCCAAAATCCACAAAAAACCAAATATTTTTCAAAACTCAAAAATACCATCATCCTTGCATAGCATGCATTTGCATTCATATATTTTATTGCATTCTTGCCTATTTAATAAGGTTCCACCCCTTGACTAAATATCAAGAAATTGGTCATTCTCTAACTCACTGCAGGCAAGGGGTTGAGCCTAAGAACGGATCTAACTTGTTTCTTCTTTTAAGTATGTGCAGACACAGGTTCCATTGCCCAGAATTCAAAGCTTTCAGGTTTCTCTGATCTTTTTCCCTTGGCGGTCTTATACTAAACCGTTTATGCATCCCTAGCGGCCTAAGGACGACCGTTAGCATTACCCGAGACCCCAACTCTCAAGGTTTCTCTGCTTTTCGTCCCTAGCGGTCCTTCGATAGACCGTTTATAGCTCCCTAGCGGTCCAAGAGGTGACCGCATGCCCTTCCCGAGAGTATAAAACTCTCAGTTTTTCTAAGTCCTTGCTCATGCGGTGTACCTCTAGACGGTTTATCAAGCCTAGCGGCCTTACGCTAAACCATTTGTCAAACAAAGGACCCTGTTCAAACCTGATCATTCAAGCAAAAAAAAAGTGGGGGGGGGGACATTCCACAATAAAACTTCAATCAAACCCTTCTATTTTATTCATTCATGGTTCATGATGCATCATTCATCCAATAAAAGCACATACATGATCAAGAAATTCAAAGTACATTCAATTTCATGTCCACGCGGGGCCGGATCTTGCGTAATTCCCTCACATAAGCACGATACACGTCGTCGCTCTCTTTCACTTATGCTTGCAAGGAACGGACTTGGCTGGTCTCCCACATGGTCAGAGTGCTCCGAACCGCCCGTTCGTCCTCCTCGGTCCCTATCTTCCTAGCTTGAAGGGGAGGGTAGTGAGATAGCGCTGGAATCATGGTGCGGGGAAGTCCACCTTGTAAGTAGCACCGATGCGGGTTGTAGATTGCCAAGGTAGTGTTCCTCACTAGCTGCAGGTCTAGGCCCAATCGTCGGGGTAATCTGAGAGTAGTGCCTTGAAGAGCCCGAGGTCGCATCACGAACTTGTCAAGTGGCAAGGTATTGAGGAAGAGGCGCCAATATTCCCGTGTTTTCTTATCCGTCGTCCGGCACTCAACCTGTGAAGAGAATCCAAATACACCCCCTATGAATAAAAGTGGGTGGCTTCCGAATATGCGGCTAGCCGAAGGCATGTCCTCCTTTGGTAAGAACTTCAATCTAACTCCCATCCAACACTCAAGGATGATCATAGACCCAAAGACGGGTCCCCCTAAAGAAGCTGAGCTAAGGCCTTCATATAAGTAAGAAAGGATGGCTTGAGAGATTGATAAACCCCGCCACAACCGACTAATGATGCTGAGATTTTGGATATCTAAGAGGTGGTCGGTGGTGGTAAAGAGTAAAGCCCCGCACAAGCAAGTGAAGACGGCTTTTGCTATGGCTTCATATCTCCCCCACTTATTTTTGCAATGAGAGACGATCCATTGGGACATGGGTATCAAATGGATATTGTGAGGGCTGATCATGGTCCTAACATCCTTTAGATTGTGTATGAAATCTCCTAAGATGAGTAATGGGTCTATTGGTTCAACCGTATGACACACCAAGTCTTCATCTCCCACTTTAGTCTTAGGAAGGGTTAGGTAGGTCTCTGCCTCTTCCATAAGGACTGTGGCTTCAAAGGTTGGGAATATGAAAGTATCTATTTGAGGATGTCATAACTCCACAAGGGCTGAAATGCTAGGCCAATCATAGGAAATTTTCTGAAAATTCTTCGCTAAGACTAATAAAGGTTGAAGGTGCCATGCCCTAAGGATTGAGGTAACTTCCAAAGGAAGTTCTTTTATCATGTGAACCACCCACTTCCAGCTAGAGTAGCATCTTGGGCCAGGAAGAAGCTAAGGAAAAGGGGAAAAAATAAGAAGATAAGAAGAAGAGAGGAATTTCATGAGAAGAAACTTAAGGAAGTTCATGGATTTTGAGAATGATTTTAACTCACCTATCTTGAAGAGCTTGTGCTCAAGTGCTTGAGGATGGAAGTTAGCCATTGCAGCTCCCCATGCTCCCTCCTAGCCAGCTTGGGTCCATCATAGACCACCTCTCCCATGGTGCTAGCTTCAAAGCTCTTTTTCATGATGATTTGGGGTGATTTTGAGGGAATTTTCAAGGTTATACTAGAGATTTCTGTGAGCTACGAATTTTGGGTGCACTCTTACTTATAAGGCTCTAATTTGGGTTATAATGCCTTAGGATTGAGGTTAGGGAGCCTAAATTTGAGTTAGGATAGGTCTTAGTGCAGATTAGGTCCTTTTAGCCACGGGTTGGGACTGTCACGGAGAGTCTCGCTCGGACTTCACTGCATCTTCTCCCTTGCGGTCTATCGAGCGACTGCCAGGCTCCCTTAAGCGGTCATCCAAATGACTATTTTATTCCTTCCTTCACCGCCTTCCTCCCACTCGCCTAACGGTCATGTCTTAGACCATTTATTCCTCCTCGCGGTCATCCATCGGACCGTTTTCCCCTGTCTGTCTTGTTTTTGATCACTAGTTTTCTCCCGCATGCTCTCCTTCCCTCGCTCTCCTGATCTCATGGTCACTCCTAGGAATCGTTGTTAGTGTGTCAACATCCACATTTGCATCCACATTTGCATAGATAAAAAGCCAAAAAGATCGTATATTACTAATGTAAGAGTCATATACATACACATGTCCAAAGGATAAAGGTACAAGCCACTCTCATGCTGGTCCCTCTCTTGGATTGATGCTGTCCCCGGTCCCCTCATGCCTCTTCGTCGGCGGGGCCATGGAGGTGCTCCCCTCCTCTCGGTGACGTCGCCGCTGCTCCTCCTCCTCGTTCCTCCGATGGTCGAAGGAACCCGTAAGATAATCCCGGTGCACGCTGCCCGCGCCACTCTGGGACACGCTGTGCAAGGATCATCCGCCCACTATCTGAAGTGCCCTCTCCAGCACCCGGATCTCGGCTCTCAGCTCTGCCGCTGCTGCTGCCCCAGCTCTGAGGCTCTGTACCTCTGCACGGAGATCGGTTGCCGCTGCCGCCTCCGCCTGCAATCAAACTGCCCCTGCGCATGCTTGCTCCGCCTCTGCTCTGGCCCGCTCTGCCTCACCAAGTGCGGTAGTCAGCTCTCTCTTCTACATGAACATTCATCATGGTTAGTCAAATTACATTTGCATATAGCATTAAAAGAAGAACTCTGTCAGTTGCTTACCCTCTCCGCGAGAGTGGCCTCAGCCTCTTCGGCCCGAGCAACCGCCCGGGCGAAGTCGGCATCTCGCTCAGCTCGTCCCGCAGGTTGGGAAGATGAGGATGGAGCATCAGGTCCCTGCCGTCCCGCTCCCATAGCTCGCTGCATTTTAGAAAGTCCAAGTGAGTCACATGCATGAGCATTTGCGTTTAAGTCTAAGGTTCAGAACTTACCAGGAGATCCAGAGAGCGCTGGAGGTCATCCCTCTGTTGTACAGTGGAGTGGAGGAGTCCCTGAAGCTCTACTATCCGGCCCTAGGGATCTAGCTACAAACGAAAAGTCAAATGGTCAATGCATCATTAATAGTAATCAATGCATTTGGAAATAATTTAAAAGTTTGAGTTTAGAAGTCGTACCAATCGTCGACAGCCATGAAAAACCTGGTCACCGTACCTCCTAGCGTAGGCCTTCAGGTAGGCCTCATCGCTGTTGACTCAGGCTCTCACCACCCGACCTCTCCTGGTCCAGTCTCGTACCTGGACCATCGCTCGGGTGACCCAGTCGATCTCCCCGCTCAGGCCTTTCGAGGGTCGTCCAACCCGCTCGTCGTCACATGTCGGGAACTCCACGTCCAGCTGGTGCACGCCTCGCGTCCTCATGATCAGGCGATGGTGCAGTGTACTCGATGATGTTCATACAATGCAGCCACATGTCTCGTCCCGCGTATGCCATGGCTGCCTCTACCCATGGCTGTCCGTCGTGACCCTCGTCACGGTAGAGTGTCCAACGCACCTGAAAGGCCAATTGAGTTAAATGTCAGCATCCATAAAAGCATTTAAGTGCATTTAGAAGTTTTAGAGTTTGAGGCTTACCGATGCATATGGGAACGTGTCCATGTCCTCCTAGATCGCCTGTGCAAGCTGCCATAGTGATCCCATGTCCCGTACTGCGATCCACCGCCTCGCGATGGGTACTCGGTCCGGATGTACCTCCTTTCCCCGCCCCAGGCCCGGGAGGTATAGGTAGCTCCAAACCTACATTAGTCGGATGTCAGCATAATCAGAAGGATAATCATAAGCATTTAGAGTCAAAGCATTTACCTTAAGAAGAGGTGTGAACCCGCCCAGCACCGTCTGCCGCTCGGTGGTGCCGAGGGAGTCGAATAGAAATTCCAATATTGCAACTCCCCAGGCGTAGCCTCCAACCTCGTCCAGATCCCGTAGTAATAAGAGGAGCCTGACGCTCACTCCATCCGCCCACGTCGCAAACAATAGCTTCTCAAAAAGTAACATCAGGAAGCGACGCAGGGTGATGTCCCCCTCTGGCCCCGGTCCTGCTGACACTCTCTCTCAGGCTCGGTCAATCAATCTCCCGAGGTGCTCCACCGGTAGCTCACCGACTGCTATCGCTGCTCCCCGTAATCCTAAGCTCTCCTTAAGAGTCGCTCGTGCTAGCATCGAGGAGTGATGACCCAGCCTCATCAGCTCCAGCCCGAGCAACTCCCGCACCTGCTCTCGGTAGTCGGCATGTGTCCATCCCGTCACCGGTGCTCCATGAACTCAAAGTCTTGTAATCCGCACTACATCCTCGAGCGTAGGGATCATGTGTCCCCACGAGAAATATAAATGCTCTGCTAATCGGATCCCACCTCTCATGCAGTGCATATAATAGTGTCGTGTCAATCCTCATCACCTCAATACCCAATAGCTCGCCGAACCCCATCTCTGCCCGCCTATCTCTCTGGAAGTCCGACAGTGCGAGGTACACCGTTCGAACCTACAACCAAGAGATCCTGGTCCGTCTCTTTCCCTGCATACATTTAAAACAATTCCTAATCAGTCATTTGTATAGTCAACAAATCATACATTGCATTGCATTTTTAAAATAAAAATAAACAATCACTCTGATTTTCAAGCGGTCATGCCCTGGACCGTCTAGTTCCCTAGCGGTCACTGCAAGGACCGATAGGCACCCAGGGGATGGGTATTGTCTACCTCGTTTCACTAGGGTTTGAGAATGGCCCAAAGGCCTATACAAACATCTTAATGGGTCCCTAGACCCATTCCCATCTCATTCCCCCACATGATTGCATTCAAAACTAATAAAAATGGGTTTTTTAGCTGTCGGCCTACCTCTGATGACCGTCTCCCGGCCGGCGCCTCCGGTGCTTCCTCGGCCACGGGCTCATCTTCCTCCTCTTCCATGGCCTCCCCAGGTCCCTCCTCCGCCGTGGGAGCCTCTTCCACCTCCGCTTGGGCCGACGGCCCTTCTTCTTCCGCCGGTGGGTTCACCGCCACTGTGGGCGGCACTTCCTCCTCCTCTATCTGCCGCCGAAAGCGCTGTAGGGCTTTCCTCTTCACCATCATGAGGTGTGGGTGTGCGTATGCTCGCGGTGGTCGCCGGTGGGATCGTCGCCGGGATGGAAGTAGGGGCGAGATTGGGTGGGGTTGAGAGTTTGAGCGAGTGGGAGAATGAACGGGCGTTTCTGGTTTTTGAAATCTCTCAGAGCCATGCGGTCTATCGCTAGACCGTTATGCCGCCCTTAGCGGTCTGAACCTAGACCGTTTATTGTCTGAATTCTGCCCTCGGAGAATATGAACTGCCCTTACCCAAGCGGTCTATTGCTATACCGTTAGGTTAGTCCATGCGGCCCTTTACTAGACTGTATGGTGGCTGAATGTCTTGATAGTTAGAATGATATACTTGCTCTATTTTTTGTGCCATATATGCTTCGTACTTATTCCTATGAGCTTAATTGATGTTGATGGCTAACCCTTTCTTACTGTCAAAAGCTTAAACGACAGAATGTTGTCAATTGCTTGCTAGGCAGGTAAGTCAGGTAAGCATCTTGATCCTTAAACCCTTAATGCATTATTATATGATATCTATGATATATTACCTCGAGAACCGACTGGTCATTCATGTGTTCTGGGATATGATATTCCTCTTTAACAAAAACGATGATGATCTAGGTGTATATGTTTAATCGTTGGATAAGCCGTTAGGTTGGAAGAGTTGGGGGACTGTATGGTTGCTGAATGTCTTGATATTTGGAATGATATACTTGTCCTATTTTTTGTTCCATATATGCTTCGTAATTTTTCCTATGAGCTTAATTGTTGTTGATGGCTAACCCTTTCTTACTGTCAAAAGCTTAAACGACAGAATGCCGTCAATTGCTTGCCAGGCAGGTAAGTCAGGTAAGTATCTCGATCCTTAAACCCTTAATGCATTATTATATGATATTTTTGATATATTACGTCGAGAACCGACTGGTCATTCATGTGTTATGGGATCTGATGTTCCCCTTAAAAAAAAATGATGATGATCTAGGTGTACATGTTTAATCGTTGGATAAGTCGTTAGGTTGGAAGAGTTGGGGGACAATGATTCTGTCTTGCATGCCGTGGTTGCAGATAGTGTCTTGACCCTGATTTCTCCAGTCTAGCAATACTATTCAAAAGTATTTTCCTATTTTACCCTTTCTTTGCATTCATTTCGATGATTTCTTTATTTTAGCCCAGCATGCATCATGCGCATCTTTGAGCATTCAGGTGCCCCCATCTGTCTAAAGTGTCTAAGTAATGGTGGATAACTATTTATCCATGGTCTTGGGTAAGGAGGATCATTCCACTATGAGTTGGAAGGTTTCCTTCGGTCCATTTGCTCGGTTTGGTTAGCTGAGGATTCCTGTCTGGAGTTTAGTTTCTCGTCTCTTTACTTTCTCGTATGCTCCGACCGCCTATCAGTTGTGCGTTCCAGTGAGGAGGTTGGTCGTGTTTTACTTTCCTTTAGTTGTTAGTTCCTCCAGGCATGCGTCATTCGGTTCGGCCATTCCTCATGATTAGTTCAAAGTTTTCTGGAAGATTCTTATCACTTGTTTGTTGAGGATGGGTGTTGGTTTACCTTAACGCCCGCTTTTCAATCAACTCCGCTTCATTTTCGCTTCACCTTCATGTTCCATGTCGCTTTCGCTTCACCTCCGCTCGCTCCCCTGCAACGAGGGCGTTAAGGAGGGGCATCTGTTGACACCCATTTTATGACCAATGAGTTGGGTCATCTCCTTATCTATATTTTATGATATCCCGAGTTATTCACCGACTGCTGGGTCATTTTTGGTCAGTTTTTGGGCTTATTTCATGGGTTATTCTCCCTGGTTGGGCCTGGCTTCACTGGTTTCTCGTCATTTCAGCTTATTGGTCCTAGATAAGGGCTAATGAGGATTATCTTGTGGATTAACTCAGAGATTTATCGGTCTTTATCTCTTTTGCCACGTCTACTAGCCTAGCGGTCTATCGTACGATCGTTTGGCGGGCGTTGGCGGTCCTTTACTAGACCGCTAGGAGACAGAGAGTCTTGTTGGATCTCTTTGATCTTATCTCTTTCTGGATGAATGAACCTAGCGGTCTATCGCTAGACCGTTTGTGGATACCTTGCGGTCTATCACAAGACCGTTTGGGAAGATAGAGAGTCCTGCTCTGTTTGTTCTTCCTCTGCTTCATCGTGGATGAACTAGAGTCCTTGGTTTGTTGATTTCTCTCTAGATAGAGGCTCTCAGAACCTTCTGATTGTTTCTATGGACTCTTGGGAGTATTATCCTTGAGATTTATCTAGTTTCAGACCTATTTTTGTGTCATTATCCCTCCAACTCAAACCTAGGGTTTGGGGGTCTACAAATAGAACCCTTGACTTTATGGCTTGGAGGGAGAGATTTTCGGAGCTTGTCACTAAGTGCTGCTGCGTTCTAGAGCCACTTCCAACCAGGGAGAAGCTACTTCCACATCCACAAAGCTTCTGGTCTAGGGAGTATTGAGTTCCATTAGTTGCTTTGTGTCTTTCTTATTTAGCTTTGTCCATTGTCCCTATGCATCCATAGCATCTTCCCTCTTCCTCCTCCACGTTCTCTGCACTTACATCACATTTTCAAACATCCTCCTACTCTTTTCCCACGCCCCACAGGAGTTAAAAACCACCAACCCCCAAGTATTCACCCTTCCTTTTATGCATTTTAGTTCAATTGTGTTTTTAGATAGTACACTTGTCAAAGGGCTAATTGGGTCATTTTTCTCTGTGTCTACACTCTTTTGCAGGTTTACAGGACTAATTGGACGAGGCCCAGCTCTTCTGGCCGGCCAGGAGGGGTGGAGATACAAGTCCCAAGCGTCTGTTTTGGGTGCGTTAGCGGCCATTCGTCAGACCATTTTTTGATTTCAGGCGGTCTATCGTAAGACCATTTACTGTCTCTTAGCGATCGTCTGTTAGACCGTTTGCCTCCGTAGCACCTGGTTTTCTCTCTCCCGTGGGCGGGTGACTTCACTCGGCTCTTTCCAAGGTACATATTGCAGTTTTATTGTGTTATTTACCTTGGTGGCGATCACATCACTCCTTATTTGGGCATTGTTTAGTCTCTTGCTTGCTTGTCTTTTACTTTAGTTGCTCCACATCCCCGGTATGTGTTTATTTTCATCTCTTTGCTCCACGCCCACGGCGTGTGTTTTTATTTCTCCTTTTACATTTCTGCAATATTTGAGATGACATGCCCACATGCTTCAATTTTATGTTGATTGCTTGAGTTAGTGCACCGCTTGCTCACATCACATCACCATTCACCATACATTCATCACCATCATACTCACACACACAAAGAAGTAAATATCAACAACCCACACTTGGTCCCCAAGATTTTCTCCAGATTATTTTGACCATCCACAAATCTAGACAATGAATTATGCAAGTCTTGGATTTCACTTTCTAGAGATGTGATATGCAATTCAGTATTAGCAAGTTCTTCTTCCCAAGTAGAAAGGATGACATTCAACACTGTATTAGTGGTCTTAAGGCATTCTACTTCTTGCTTCTTTTCTTTTCTTTATGGATACTCATGTACATGACTCTTTATTTTAGTGCATATGTGATCTCTCTTTTTGTTCTCTTGTTAAATGCAAATATTGTTGGTCCCGAGGGTAGGCAAGCGAACAAGAAGGGAGAGGTTGAATATTCCCCTACGCGATATGGCAAATTAAAACTTATGCAGTGGAATTAATAGGTTTAACGAGATTGATAGAACTAAACTAAGCAAGGATAAACAAGTTCTCTCAATCTCACCGTTTACACACGATCGAGATAAATAACGTTAATATTACAATCCCACAAATATACAAACCACAAAGCAAACCACTGGACACAGGGATGTTTAAGGTGGTTCGGGACCACGACGGGTTCCCTACATCCACCCCTTACCAAATCGGTAAGGATTCACTCGCTGGATAAACCAGCACGGGGAAGACTCCCCAAACATGGAGCAAGGCTCCAACACACACGGGGATAAATCCCCAATACGGAGCAACACTCTAACACACACGTAGGACGACACCTGCACACACACACGGGGACACATCCCAACACACACACACACACACGGAGATGGAGTCTCCAACACGATCCGACACCGGATCACAATGCACACAGACTTGCCGCAACAGATGTAGCACAATGACACATACAAACACGCTGGATCGTGAATCGAACAATACACACACAAACACGCTGTAACAACCGCAGCACCGAAAGCGCACGACCATACGTAGACAGTCACACACACACGAATATCTCTATGAGTTAAGGAAATAAACATAAATACTCAAGATATGCTCAGATCTAGATAAAACCCATGAGAAACATCACAAATAGATAGGAATAAGATGTAGAAGTTGTTCCCCCTTCGATTTCCCAAGCCTATAGATGTTGATGCTTAATTCTCGGATTCGGATGAAGATGATTCTTGCGTTCTCGTGTTCCTCTCATCGATCCGATCCATTTCTTCTTCTTACACGAACACCAAAGATGGCTTGAAGGAGATGAAATCAGACCTTCTCTTGTATCTCCACTTCTCTTCTTTCTTCTTCACCTGCAAGATGGAACAATAAGCTCATTAGGGTTCTGTCCCTTGACAAAATCGTAGGTCACACATATACATATATGGGAGGAACCAAAAGATAAGTATAACCCTTCTAGAATCCTCCAAAAGACCCTTAATAAGTCTACCACCAGCCCAGGGACAAAAGAACAAAAGGTTATGCACATGTTGACTTGGTTTAGATGGGTTTCGGAACCACGTTTTTTGGATTTCGCCGGTGCCGGTCGACCTACACGGGGTGGGCGGTCGACCGGAAATTTATAGACTGAAAGCAGCCCTTTTTGGGAATTTTGGTCGACCAAAACCCGAGGGGCGGTCGATCGAAATCTGGGAAATTCCAGATTTGCAACCGTTCAGACCCTAAACCCCATTAGCAGCCCATTCAAGTTTGTGGCATCAAACTCCTTCAAACTTGGAGGCTTTATACTGAATATTTTGACCTGCAAAACCAAGGAGAAATGATTAGAACTTTAGCTCAATAATCCATATGATAAATGCATGAGCTTCATACAAAACATGAAGAACGAGTAAGAGATAAGTATGAAAACCCTTTTAGCATCCTTCAATCTATTGACCGAAGATGAATCCATTTCACACATTATATGGGCATCAAGAAACCAATCTCACCAAGATTAATGTGAATGTTTTGAGCACATCATGACCATTGACAAAACATTTAATGAAGTTATGTTCATAATAGGATGAACTCAAAAGAGACTTTCATTTGTGAAGACCCAGCATCCATCAAATCTTCCACTCAGTACAAACCATGAGACTCAAGCATCACACACACATGCCACCAAGATTAATATGCATGATATGCATTGTAGCCCTTTGAAAACACAAGTCTTACACCCAAACAATAAGAGCTAATGACTATGAGGTTGTACATAATGAATGATCTCTACCAACCTTTATGTGAAATTCTTAAGGGAGTTGTGAAGCTCAAAAGCCATGAATGAATTGTATTAAGGAAGGCTACATGAAATGCACATGGTGAGATCAATGTTATGATAAAGCCAAAATCTTACCAATGGTTCTTGACAGATTAGACATGACATATACCACCTATTTCAGATTGTAGAAAGTAAGGTGCTTGCTCACACGTTTGTTTTACCGTCCAAGCGACCACCATGAGATTTGATCCTACAATTCAAAATAGTCAAGTCAATACATCATGTGTTGCACAAAGACTTGTTCAATCACAAAAGGCTTTGAAGCCTCTTGACAACCCAAGTTTTCTTCAACCAAAAGCCAACTCCAAATAGTCATGCAATCAAACAACATGTCTCAAAATGCATGACGCAAGTGCATGTAAATCACATTAACAACTTGATCATTCTTTTCAAGGTTCAATCCAGACATGAGCTAGATTGCATACACTTTACAATCTATCCATGCAACATGTATATGCAACTTTTAGACCATTTACAGTCTCGAGGGTTTTTGAATATTAATAGCATAGTTACCCATATGAAACACATGCAGGCATAGCAAATATCATGAGTTCATACAATCATCAAAAGTATATGCAAGCATACACAAAGTTTAGTTATCATCAAAAACAAAAACATGTCCAAGGCACACATCAAATGTGTGGATGTGAATGCTGACTGACCTCTAGGACTGACAAAGAGAGCAAGAGAGGGAGAGAGAGTTAGGAGAGAACTGGTGATTAAAGTGAAAAAAAATAATCAAAACAGGACAAAAGTGTGAAAATGGTCTTCTAGAAGACTACAAGGAGGAACAAATGGTCGAATCATGACTGTTAGATGAGTAGGAGAGAAGGCGGCGAAGGAGAAAAATAAACGGTTGCCTGACGACCGCATGAGGGAACCCAGCGGTCGCTCGATAGACCGCAAGGGCGAAGACTCAGTTAAATCCGAGCGAGACTCTCCGTGAGAGTCCCACCCCATGGCTAGAAGGACCTAATCTGCATTAAGACCTATCCTAACTTAAATTGAGTCCGCCTAGCATCAATCATAATGCACTAGGACCAGAATTAGAGCCCTATAACTAGGAATAGACCCAGAATTCGTAGCTCACAGAAATCTCTGCTTTTGGCTTTGAAAACTTCAAAATGAAACACTCAGATCACCATGAAGAGGAGCTTTGAAGCTAGCACCATGGGAAAGGTCGTCTACACTCGGCCAAAGCTGGCTAGGAAAGGGCATGGGGAGCTACAATGGCTGACTTCCATCCCTAAGCACTTGAGCACAAGCTCTTCAAGAGAGGTGAGTTCAAATCAATCTCAAAAATTTAATGAATTTCCTTAAGTTTCCTCTCATGACATTCCTCCTCTTCTTATTTTCTTATTTTCTTCCTCTTTCTAGCTCCTTCCTGGCCCACGATGCTACTCTAGCTTGAAGTGGGTGGCTCCCATGATAAAAGAACTCCCTTTAGAGGTCCTCTCAATCTTAAGGGCATGGCACCTTCACCCTTTAGTAGTTCTAGCCAAGAAGTTTTAGAAAATTTCATTAGATTGGCCTTGCATTTCGGCTCTAGTGGAGTTATGGCATTCTCAAACACACACATTCATATTCCCAACCTTTGAAGCTACTGTCCTTATATAAGAGGTAGAGACCTACCTAGCCCTCCCTAAGACTAAGGTGGGGGATGAAGACTTACGGTTGATCCTATAGATCCATCACTCATCTTAGGGGATTTCATACATAATCCAAAGGATGTGAAAACCATGATTAGCTCCTACCATATCCATTTGATACCCATAGCCCAATGGGTCACTTCCCATTGCAAAAATAAGTGGGGGAGATATGAAGCCATAGCCAAAGTTACTTCCATTTGCTTGTGCGGGGTCTTGCTTTTTTCCACCACCGACCACCTCTTAGACATCCAAAACCTCAACATTATTAGTGGGTTGTGGCGAGGTTTATCCATCTCCCAAGCCGTCCTTTCTTACCTCTATGAAGGCGTTAGTTCAGCTTCTTTAGGGGGGGTCCATCTTTGGATCAATGATCATCCTTGAGTGTTGGATGGGAATTAGAATCAAATTTCTACCCAAGGAGGATATGCCATAAGCTAGTCACATATTTGGGAGCCATCCACTTTTCTTTATAGGAGGTGCTTCTGGGTTTTCTTCACAGGTTGAATGCCGGACTGCAGATCAGAAGACGGGGGACGAATGACGCCTCTTCCTCAACACCTTGCCAATTGACAAGTTCATGATGCGACCCCGGGTTCTTCAAGGCACTACCCTTAGACTACCCCAGTGACTGGGCCTAGACCTGCAGCTAGTGGGGAACACTACCTTGATGATCTACAACCCGCATAGCTGCTACTTACAAATTGGGCTTCCCCATACCACGGTTCTAGCGCTATCACACTACCCTCCCCTTCAAGCTAGGAAAATTAGGACTGAGGAGGACGAGCGCACGATCCGGAGCTCTCTGACCATGTGGGAGATCAGCTGCGTCTGTGCCTTGCAAGCAGAAGTGACATAGGATGAAGGGAATTACCGAGCTTACGTGAAGGCATTACGCAAGATCCGGCCCTGTGCGGATAGAAAATTGAATGTAATTTGAACTTGCATGATCATGCATTTGAAATTTTATTGAAAGAATGATGTATTATGAATCTTGGATGAACGAAATAAAAGATTGGTTTGAAAGATTTGTAGTGAGATTACTCCTTTAGCTTGATGGTTCAGCTAGAAAAAGATCTTCTATTTGGAAAACGGTCCAGTAAAGGACCGCCAGGCCCTCCTAATGGTCTGGCGATAGACCGCAAGGGGAAAGAACACAGAAAAAACTATATTTTTCTAGCTCTCGAGTATTGTATGGGGTCTCCATTTGACCACATGAAAGATCTTAACGGTCTACCAAAGGATCGCAAAGGATGAGAAATAGAGAAACCTGAGAGTTTTGGTTCTCGGGTGAGGAAAATGGTCCCCATGCGACCGCTAGGGGAGATGAAGTAGCCTAACAAAAGACCGCAAAGGGACCAGAGATAGAGAGACCTGAGAGTCTTGAATCCTGAGGCAATGGAACATGTGCCTACACACACTTAAACAAGCAAACAAGTCAGATCCGTTCTTAGGCTCAACCCCTTGCCTGCAGCAAGTTAGAAAATGACCGATCCTTGATATTTGGTCAAGGGGTGGAGCCTTTATTAAATAGGCGAGATGTAATGAAATGTATAAATGCAAAGGATGATGGTTTTTGTTGAAATTTTTGAAAATACCTGATTTTTGTTGGGTTTTGAAATATCTGATTTTTTTTAGATTTTGAAATATTTGATTTTTTAGATTTTGAAATATTTGAATTTTTTTGAGATTTTGATATATTTGATTTTTAGATTTTGAAATATTTAATTTTTTTAGATTTTGAAATATTTGATTTTTTAGATTTTGAAATATTAGATTTTTTGGGGGATTTTGATATATTTGATTTATTTGAAATATTTAATTTTTTTAAGATTTTGATATATTTGATTTTTTGGGGGGATTTTGATATATTTGATTTTTTTGGATTTTTGAAGTTAGTTTCGTCCCGACGACGAGAGTCCTACCTGTCAGAGTCCTACCTGTCCCACCAGGAATCTCTCGAGGTTGGTGTACTTTTAATGTGAAAATCCCTGGCCGAGGGCCAATCTGTACGACGGTGCTTCTACCGAGGCCATACCTAGGGTACGGTCTAGTCCTAAAAAGAAAAAAAGGAATTCGAGAGGTAAGCTTTGGCCAGGTATAGATGTTTTTAAGGCTTGAATCCTTCTCGTGACAACCCCTTCAGAGATTTAGTCTGTTGCGCTGGGGCTTTGTGTTCGTCCTCGAACCTTTATCCGTTTTAGGCACGCCTACGACCGGGCTCATAACGTCCCGCGGGAAAACTGTAGTGTCACTCTTGCCATGCCTAATTTCATATTTTTTTTGAGTATTTGGGCTTTTGATCTTTGAGCTTTTGCTTTTGGCTTTGTTTTTTTCCCATCTTCTATTTTCCTTTTGTTCCTTTGTTGTTGCTTTTCCTTGTGGAGTCGGGTCATAACGGACTGCCCCTATTTGAGACCTTCTTTCATTCGGGTGTCTAGATCAGTCATCGCCCTTTTTATTCGCCTCTTGCCCATAGATTCACCCGAAGAGAGAAACGGATAGGGACTTTTCACTTCCCCCGAGCATGGCCAGAGGAGAAGCAGTGTTACACAAAAACGGGGAAACCCGACCAGGGATGCCGTGAAGTGTGTAAGTGCCAAGCTCGGAATCTTCCTTCGCGGTTGAGGAAAGAAACACCTCGCTACCGTGTCTTCATTAGCCTGACTCTAAGGGAAAAAATGCTTAAGATACAACTCATTCCAGGCGTGAGACAGCTCCTCACCATTCGCGTTAACTAGACGATATGCGTTCCCTGGATAAGCTTCTCTAACGATGAACGGCCCTTCCCAGTTAGGCTGCAACTTAGACCTAAGACCTCCAGACCTAATGAATTTGCATTTCAAAACCATATCACCTATTTAAAATTTAAGCTCAATTACCTTCTTTTGAAAATAACGCGAAACTCTCCTTTGATAAACCGACACGTGATCGACCGCATTTAGCCTCTTCTCATCCAAGAGTTCTAACAGGATGAGTAACGCCTCTCGACGTTCATTGAGATTAAGTTCTTTATCGAGCTGTACCCTTAGGGAAGGGATCAAGATCTTATATGGGAGCACCGCCTCCATCCCGTAAGTGAAAGCATAGGGGGTTGGCCCCGTAGGAGTACGGACGGAGGTACGGTAAGCCCATAGAGCTTCCATTAATCCTTCAGGCCAATCTGAAAATTTGTGAGATTTACACGTCTTCTTTATGATTTTGAGAAGGGTTTTATTAGTGGCCTTAGCTTGACCATTGCCTTGAGGGTAATATGGAGATGGATGATGCAATGCAATATTGAACTTCTTATAGAGGTCCTGAAGCTCTTGGGAGAATAACTGTGGTCCATTGTCGGTGACGATGCTACTTGGTACTCCGAACCACGAGATGATGTTCTTTAGGATGAAGCGGCACACCGTGGTTGCTTTGATCTCTGCGTACGCTTCCGCTTCGGCCCATTTGGTGAAGTACTTAGTGGCAGTAAGGATAAAGGATTTTTGCTTAGTCTAAGAGTTGAGATCACCTAGCGGGCCGACAATGTCGAAAGCCCACACAGAGAATGGCCAAGGAGCAGAGAGGGGTTGAAGAGACGAAGCAGGAGCATGAATTTTATCGGCATGGAGTTGGCATTTAAGACACCTCCGGACATAGAGGGAGGAATCTTCCTCTAGAGTGGGTCAATAGTAACCCTGCCTAAGGATTTTCTTTGCTAGAGCCTGGCCATTGACATGACCTCCACACTCACTTGAATGGGCTGCTTCGGCAACTTTCCAAGCTTCATCATCGTCTAGACATCTCATGAATATTCTATTAAGAGCACCCCTGTACAATTCTCCAGCAATGATAGTGTACCTGTAGGCGGCTCTTCTAATAGCCTTACGCTATTCAACACTTGCCACTTCTGGGAACGATCCATCCCTGCAATACAACTCGATTTCATGGTACCATGGCAACTCATCTTCTTCCAGGATCTCTTCTAACTCTGTTAAAGATACTTCCTTCAAATCTTCCTTCTCAGCCCTCGCCTCTACATTCTTCCTAAGGTTGTCATACCAAGGATCTTGAAGAGAGGGGGCATCCAATTTTTAGATGACGATAGTCTCAGTGCTCCGATTGAGAGGGAAAGACATGGAGGAAGCGAGAGACGCCAGCGAATCGGTGAGGATATTTTGAGATCGAGGAGTTTGGATATAGATCAATTTGTGGAATTATCTAGCCAAGAGAGTAACCAAATCTTGATATGGTTTGAGCTTCAGGTCACGAGTGCGATAAGTGGACAGAACTTGCCACAGAACGAGCTGAGAGTCTCCTATTATGTTCAAATAGCACGCACCCAAGAGATAGGCGTGCTTCAATCCAGCCAAGAGAGCTTCGTACGCAGCAATGTTGTTGGTAGCAGGAAAATGAAGCTGATATGCAAATGGAATCATCACCCCTTCCAGAGTGAGGAGAACAGCACCTATCCCTCGGCCTTGAGAGTTAAGTGGACCATCAAAGTGCAGAGACCAAAAGGGATGGTGGGTAAGAACAGAGAGATGCTCGTTAGAAAAATCATCCTGAATAGAGTCGGTGCAGGGGATATGAAGATGGGCAAGGTGCTTAGCAATGGCATATCCTTTGACTGCCTTCTGAACAACGAATGCGATATCAAACTGAGAGAGGAAGCTCTGCCAGCGAGCTAACATGGTAGAAAGGACAAGATTTTCTAGGAGATAGCGGATCGAGTCCATTCTAGAGATCAGCCTAACCGGGTGGACTAGAAAGTAGTGTTTCAGGTTCTGAGCTACCCAGACCAAGGCGGCACAGGTTTTCTCCATGGCAGTATACTTGGCCTCTGCCGGGTTGAATAACCTAGAGAGGTAATAAGCTGCCCGCTCTTTGCCTTCATCATCTACTTGTGCCAAGACAACTCCTAGGGAATCCTCGATAACAGAAATATATTGGATTAGGGGTTTCCCAGGGACAGGAGGTTGCAAAACTGGGGGATTGGACAAATACATCTTTAAATCCTCATAGGCATTTTGACAGTCTTCATTCCATTCAAATTTGACCACTGCCTTTAGTAGTTCATAAAACGGGCAGCAACTCTGAGAATGATGGGATACGAATCTTCTAATGAATTGCAATCGTCCAATCAATCCTCGAAGTTTCGTAATATTCTTAGGCGGAGGCATGTCCATGATGGCCTTTACTTTATTAGGGTCAATCTGAATCCCCCGTTTGCTAACTATAAAGCCCAACTGTTTCCCTGAAGAGACTCCAAAAACACATTTCTTTTGATTCATTTTCAACCTATACTCCCTAGCTCTTTGAAGCACTTTAGCCAAAATAGTAGGGTGTTCCTCTTTCGACCTCGATTTTACCAAAATATCATCGACGTAAGCTTCCATGTAGACATGCATCATATCGTGGAATATTGCCATCAACGCCCGTTGATATGTGACACCCGCATTCTTCAGACCAAATGGCATGACCACGTAGCAGTAAGTGCCCCAGGGCATGGTGAACAAGGTTTTCTCTTGATCTTCCGGAGCTAGACGGATTTGGTTGTATCCTGAATAACCATCCATAAACAACAAAGCTTCGTACCCAGCTGTGTTTTCCACCAATACATCTATATGAGGCAGCGGGAAATCATCCTTGTGACATACTTTGTTCAGATCACTGAAATCAATGCAAATACACACCTTTTCATCCTTCTTGATAACAGGGACTATATTTGCCACCCACTGGGGATATAAGATAACTCTAATGAACCTAGCCTTATGTAATTTGTCGACCTCTTCTTTCATCCTCAAGGCCATGTGAGGGTGAAATCTTCTCAGCTTTTGCTTTACGGGTGTTGCCCCTGCCTTAAGCACTAATCGGTGTTCCACCAAGGACGGGTCAAGACCCGGCATGTCCTCATATGACTAGGCAAAAGAATCTCTATACTCCCTCAGGACTTCGATCAACTCCTCTTCAACTTTAGAAGGGAGATCAGCGGCAATAATAATGGGCCTGGGGTCCTCATTAGTTCCCAAATTAACTTCTTTTGTAGGTTCATCCACTACGGATGATGGCTCGTCGAATCTCTTTAAGCTTTGTGCATACAAGTCGGCGGTGTCATCTACATCGCGGTCCTCACAATCGACCAGATCCTTCTCATCCATGACTTCATAGAATCCCAGTCCGTCGTCGCTCCACACCCCATCTTGCTCCTCGTCTTCCTCGATCACAATCGCCGTAGCTATGATCTCTGGGCATTTAAGAAGAGCATGGCATCACTATGCCAGATCTTGCAAGAACCTATCAGGAATGGATTTAGAATGTCGCGCCAGCGGGTGCAGCTCAATCAAGGATGGGTTGAATGACCTAGAACAAGATCCTACTTCTCTAGACATAACAGACTCTACTTCTCTAGACTCGACGGACCCTACGTCTAACCTAGGAGAGAGAAAATCTAGTGTGAGGGAGATAGCAGGGGTCTCGTGCCCCTGGGAGGAGGATGAAGAGAAGATAGCGTAATCTTCCACTAAGACCTCCGTTTCAAATCTGGCATTTTTTTTGGAGATCAGTGGAGATCATGCAACAAGATGGAGAGAAAGGCGGAGGAGGGAGCCTAAGGGGATACATGGACGGACAGAAGAGATCGAAGAAGGGATTGGAGGAGGAGAAGAAAGGAGTAGATAGATCAACCGAAGGACAACAACTGCATGTTCTAATGATGAGGAAATCAGTAGGGATCTCAAATAGAAATGGATCAATCAAGAGAGGAGGTGATCGGGGTATAAATTCCAGCTTCTGAAGAAGATACATCAAACGGGAAGGATACCAAGTGAAAATGACGAGTGAGCTCCCCTTTTCTCGCGCATGGACGGCTGGCTTCTTTTGCTCATAACGCACAAGCCGCACCTCCTGGCTCCTTTGGCAACTGTCTTCTTCATAAAATAATCTTGCAAATGCCTGGCTAAAATTGAGCATATCATCAAGGGGCCCATTGGCAGCAATGGCGGGCTGACAACTATATAAGCTGTATCTTCTTTCTTGGACTGACTTGGTGATGCTTTCAATGTACCTTGCTGGAGAGGACCTTTGACAAAATGTTGGCGATACTCCCAGGTTAATGGCCCTGATTCGCCCAAAATTGAGAGTGAGGATTCTCGATAATCGAGACGTCTCCTGTTCATTTTTCTACCCTTGGGGACCGGTTTGGCCCCCCCCTGTAATTGTGCACCGAGACCTTTCCCCGACTGATACCCCAGCTTCAGTATAATGGACCAGCCTTTTGAATCTCTGATCTTGGGCTTTTCTCTGATGTTGACCGACATAGTGGCAGGCTTGCGTGGTGTATAGGCCCATGGAAAATCCAGATCTAATACTAAAATGACAGGCCGATTACTGGGCCATGTTGTTGGCAAAATCTTTTCTGAGACAGCTTTGACGGATTAGACAGTGGATATGCTTTTTACCTTGACCACCCTCCCTTGAAAAGGGAATTTAAGACACTGATGAGCTATGGATGGTACAACATTAAGATTGTCAATCCATGGGCGACCCAAGATGGCCTTGAACATAGGATTGATATCCAGCACATAAAACTCAATTGGCATTGTAAGAGGCCCAAGCTCAGCTTGAATGGTGACTACCCTGTGACTGCCCTTCTGGAATTGTCATATGCTGCAATGGTGGTCGGGGTTGGCCTTAGTAAATCTTCTGACATGTTGCAGGCCGTAGAGTGCTGAGAGGACAGACATTAATAGAGGCCCATGTGTCTACCAACGCCACGTCTATGCTTACTTTATTTAGAATGATAGAAATGCATAGCGGCATCTAGCGAGCCTCAGGAGGTGCTAGTTCAGTCTCGAAAAATGTGATTATCGGCTCTTTAAGGACTGTAGCCAGGGCTGTCGATAAGCTGTCTACTGCCATGTCCTCGTTTACTATAACTTTCTGCAGGAAATTCCGGAGTGCATCTTGGTGAAGCGTGGACCTCTTGATCAGCTCTAACATAGAAATTTTAGCGGGCACCCTGTAGCGTGGCCGGGACTGTAGAGCTGGCCCAGATTTCAGAGAGAGGTGGGATTTCCACTTATGATCGTGCTGAAGGCTACTCAGTAGAGTTTACTCTCGATCGCCATCTATTCGAGTTTATCCGGAGCTTTGTCCCATCTAGCATGGAGGAGGGAGACTCCCGTGTTGCTGGAGAGCGCCGCCGACTAGAGCAGGCCATTCTGGTGGACAGGGATAGCCTGCATGGAGTTGTCTTGTATGGTTTCCTGAGCTTTTCAATGGATTATTGGAGGCAGTGTCAGTTCCCTAGTGTTGAGTGCCTGGGTTTCTTCAGTAGGGCGGACCAGTTCGGGGTCTGTCTCGGAGCACTAGGTCCCGCTTCCTGGCACTTGCATGGCCACCACCCATCGGAGACAGAGGGGACTCTGGGGTTAGTGCTGGAGCCGTCAGGGCTTCAATATGCTGGACAAAGCTACGACGACCACAGCCTCCTGGATGGAATTCTCCGGCAGATAGTTGTTAGCTGGTATGGTCGCTGGGCGGTGATCCCCTCGCACAAGTACCATCAGGGGGCAATCAAATGGCTGATGGGGATTGTGCATCATTCCATGGTGCTTCTAGACAGAGTTGATATCAGATATGCCGTGACCACAGTGTTGTACGGGTACCCCTGCTACAAGGGGTTGGTATAGGTACTGGTGGAGTTCTTTAACCGCCAATGGAACACGGTGGCGACAGCTGAGGGAGAGACTTCGCTGGATCTGTGGTCGCTTTTTCCAGATTTTTTGTCTACCGGTCAGCGGTGAGGGGTACGAAGAGGTAGTACTAGATGACCTCCACCGCTGCCACACCGACGGGTAGGGACGATACCGAGTTTTCCACAACTATTGGTATCTGCTGAAGACTTGGAGGGACTTAGCCTTGGTTGGGAGAGAGCGAGCTGCACAGAGTCCCAGGGTGCCGTTGAATGTATGGGTCCGTCACTTCTACAACGGGCCCTTCTGATTTTATCAGGAGTGATGCGGGACGGGATGCAACTCGATGCTAATTTGATGCGAACCTTGGACTCTATGCAAACTCGCGACTCCTCCCTAGACAGGGAAGTGTGCTGATGTGCGCGGTTGAGAAACCGGCAATGAGCTAGGGTGGTCAACTCTCACTTTCATGCCCGGACTGGGTCACGGGACGGGTTTCGCTCTCTCTTACACAGCGGTGATTGAAATGATATAAATGAGCTAGTTATCCTATCACTCTAGCAGCGGCATATGAAGATATAAGAAGTAAGCAAAATGCCAAAGTAGGGAGCGGACACGATACCTCCACGCTACCCGGGCGTGGGGAAGACAACCCCGGCCAAGATCCGTACTCCCGGTTAGACAATTACGAAATAAATTACAGAATTAAATTTTTATTACCCACTCCATTTGGGGAGGTAAAGGGATACAGTGGGACCCGGGAGTAGCGCTCTTGGGTTGACGGGCAGCGTTTTGAGTTGCCCCGTTGGTGCTGGCGCGCTGCTACTTGATGCTGGTCGGACGACGCGGGCTGACGGTTGTGGGGACCACATTTTGCTCCTACGGTCGACTGGGGCGGGGTTGGTCCCGTTGTGAAGGGGGCTCCTGGAAGGTTGCTTTTTGAGAGGCGGTCGGGCTGGAACGCCTTGTGGAAGGTGGGGTGACCTGATTTGTGAAGCGTTGCTGTTGCTGTCCTGAGCCTGCTATGCAGTTTCAAAACTGCGCGACCCGACGATAATATTTGTTGTGATCAGCTTCGATGTCGGAATGACACGAAACTGGCGCCGTTGCGAAGCCCTTTCAGAGATCTACGAATATAGGCTGTTACAGGAATTTTTATAGCACGGCATTTTTCGTGGGGTATTTATGAACAGGCTAACTCCTAGGCTTAGATCTGACTGGGTAGATTCAGATGTGCCTGATGATACACGTTGACTGAAGCATAAACAATGGATCTGGGATCTGGGATTTTTATGGGAGATAGAGGGGGAAGTAAGGAACATGAGAATAATTTTTGTGTATTTTTTTGAGGTGGTTTGACAAGGGAAATGGATTTTATGGCTGGTGGTGGTCGGATCTGGACTGCAGGAGACAGAACAGATTTCGGACTTTGTAGTAGATTTTTGGATAGGCAAACAAAGTCATAAAATCATAAAAAAAATTGTGGAATAAGGCTTTGGTCGACAGAAATCCCAGTCCAAATTTTAGATCGATCTGAAATTGGGAAGGGGGGGAAAGGGTGAAGATATGGCTTGATGGAACACAGATCTACACAGGGACAGATTGTGTAGACCATGGAATACTGTGGTGGAACGGGAATCAAATGATGGAGGAATAACCTGGAAATTTTTTTGGAGAGGGCGAATTTGAGCTCGATCAGATCCCCTGATTGGGAGATAAAAATCGGGCAATAGCTTGCTGTCCAGGGGTGGACACAATTTCGACGGCAAGGCGGTGGCGGTGCGATGGCGGCTCGATGGCGGCGGCGGCGGCGGTGCTGAGCTTCTCACTCAGAGAGGGGTTGATAGGGAGGCTTCACACCTCAGAAGATCAGAGCTTTCATAGCTGTAAGGGGTGGGAAGAGAAAGGGGGGCTGCGCCCTTGGCTCTTGGGAAAAAATTCCTGATTTTCTTGTATTAATTGTGTTGAAAATGAAGAATACAAGCATTATTTATGAATGGGAAACCCTAGGCAAATGACCAATCTTACCCTCAGATCTAGGGTTGGGAGGGGCATTAAGGGGATGGGGAATATAAAATTCACCCATATGGGACAAAAGAGTGGGCTCCCTCCTGCCTTTGGTCAAAAATGACAACTTGGTCCAAGTTCTACCTTGGACCAAAGACCAACCTATTGGGCCCATGGACCCTTGACCAACCTATTAGGCCTTCCAAGCTAGGAAGCCCATGAGAGAGTGAGAGGCCCAATTGGGCTTTAAGTGACCTTATGGCCCAATATGAACATAAACCCCCTAATGGACTCTAAATGAACTTAGCCCAATGGCTTGTAACTAGCCTTACAAAGTAACCCAAATAAAACCCAAAACAAACACACATTACAAACCAAATACATTAATATAAATACACACTCCACACATTTAATGCCCTAGCTTCGGTGCCGGTAGACAGGCAATGGGTGCTGGGGGGCGGGCAGTGAGTGCTGGTGGTTGGGATGGAGGTAGATTGTCACGCCCCGAGCCTTTATTACTGTGGAAGACTAGCTCGAGGAACGTGAACAACCGGCATGGTAAGCCTCTTGCAAACAAGAACGATCAGAGCGCAAGACAACCACACATAACAAAATGCAATTGCACAATAATTTACTCAAACTCCAACTTTATTTCATTAATAATCAAATCAAAATATTCAAATACAATAACTTTTTGACCTTTTTCAATCCATCAGACTCAAGAAAAAAAGAAAATTACAAAGACTCAATCTAAACAAAATTGACTTTCCTAAGTCTTCACTCTCATTTTGATATGACTTTCATTCGCTCTCGGACCCGCTACTTGTATAACTCGAATCCGAATTCGAATCACTTCCATCTCCTGAAAAGATTGGAAATAGGTAATGAGCACACTTGCCCAGTAGGTATCTTCGCATCAACCTGAAGGCACTATTAAAGTGATTAGCATTTTAGCACTAAAGAAAATAAATTAAAATTATGCAAATACGATAAATCACATGTAAATAACCAAAGTAATGAGACGATCACGTAGGATAGATTGAGCAAGTATGAATTAGCAATAATGTAAGAAGAACATGATATGGCCTTTCATGATCAAGAATGTATCGAGAATGTACAAGCAAGCCACGTAATCATCACACAAACATCTTTTGCTTATGAGCAAGTATTTGGTGAATTTCTTGTGGAATATCATGTAACAAGCAAGAAAGTCATATACGTGTATATGTCGTGCCATAGATTTTCACTCATTTATAGAGAAAGTACTCCCAGGACAATGCGATGCCAGTAGCATCATACCCCATGGTTTACAGTATGTTCCCAACAATCAACCGAGGGGACTAGCATACTCCCAGCATCTTCAAGTATAAATCAAACTACTTCCACGTTTCAAGCAATAAAATATGGCCAATCAATATAACAAGTTCAATAAATTCATGATAACAATAATTCAATAAATGAACGCTTCGATTAAGAATATGAAGGATCAAGAATGACTTAAAATAATGTTATGCTCATGGAAACAATTTGACAGCATAACAATACATTCCTTATCTTCCATAATTTAAAATTAAGTATCTTGAACAATATGACAAATCCTAGACCATCAATAATCCATCTAGGAACCTTGAAATATCAACCCTTGGGTCAAACTTCAGGTTAAAGTACTCAAGAATTGTGACGGTCAATTAATGGGCCGCTACATGAACGTGACGGTTTAGTATTGGACCGTTAGAATGGGCTGAATGTAGAAAGAATAAATTGGACTCAGTAATGTGACGGTTGTATACTGGACCGTTAGATGTGCCTGACGGTCGAGTAATAGGTCATTACATGGACAAAATTCAAAACATCGGTAGTGCTTTTCTAGACAATTAGGCTTTAATGGTACAACCAGCTCAACGTCCTAGTAGGAATCTCAGACTCACGGAGACTTACGGAGACCTTGAAACAAGATTTCCTAGTCTATTAGAAGGAATATGCAATATACAGGTCCTCAAGTTCAAGAATGTGTTTCTATAGTGCAAAAGTGTAACTAGTGGACACATACCGGAGTATACGCCATGTACTTAAAGAAAATGACTCTATAGATGAGAAAGAATGTGTAACGATGTGAAACCATGATAAACTCCATCAATACAATCATTTAAAATCATGGTTTTAATACAAAACTATAGAGTTTAACAAATGAAATTAACATATGCTTAAAATAACTCAAGGTGCTTTAGACATGCAATTTCTATCATGAATAATTAAATAAACTCAAAGTCATGAAAACATGTCAAAACTTAGATATCTAGGCTTTATTTATAAGCTAATTTGACTGTTTTCAATTCTGTGTCGGGTTGACAGATCATAGTAGTCTGACGGTCGAATATAGGGGCGTCACAGTGCTATGATGGTTTATCGTGGGGCCGTCAGAGTGTTGTAACGCTCCCCTTATAGTCCGTTAGAGTTTACATGGAAACTTAAGTACAGCAGGGGGTGTGACGACTTATCATAAGGCCGTTATATGTCTCTGACGGTCGAACTATAGACCGTTAGAGCCCTGTTGACAGTACATAGAAAATAAAAGACTATCACTACAAGAAAAATCGCGGATAGCGACCGACCTAGCGGTCGCTATTCAGTCGTAGATCGGTCGCAAATCTGCATTGCGACCGAACAGAGACTATCTAGCGACCGAATATGTCGGTCGCTATATACTAGTCGCTATATAGCGACCGACATAATTCGGTCGCAGTATCAGTCGTTACCAGAGACCGATTATAATCGGTCGCCTGATCGGTCGCTAATTAAGTCGGTCTCAATTCGGTCGCTATTCGGTCTCTAATTATGTTGTATTTTTAAAAATAAAATTAACCTATCGGATTTATTCGGTCTCAATTCGGTCGCTAGTCGGTCGCCAAGTATAATTATTTAATAAAAGAAATATAACGTATAGTCGCTATTCGGTCGCAATTCAGTCTCCATGCGGTCGCTAATTTTGCATTATTTTTTTTTTAAAAATTTATTTAAACTGATAAATAAATTACCTGATAAATAACAAATTCATAACATAAATATAAAATCAACTACACAGACAACAATATCGACAAATCTCAAATTCATCACATACAAACACCTGATAAATAACAATTTCATAAAACAATAATAAATCAACTACACGGATCACAATCTCCACGAACCTCAAATTACACACAATTAAAATAAAATCACAAATTAATCATACATCCATAATAATAAAATGACAACATACACAACTAAAATAAAATCACAAATCCTCCACATATGTCTCATCCTGGTCGTCGTCTCGTCCAACATCATCCTGGTCGTCGTCTCGTCCAACATCTCGCGACGGATGATCCTGTATATCATTTAAAAAAATTATAATCAAATCCTTAATAAAGAAATCAAGCATTAACAAGACTTAATAAAGAAATCAAGCATTAACAAGAGTATGCCAATAGTTTAAGCCAGCTCATTTTCATATATATAAATACACACACACAATATAAGTTCAAATTTCATCTTGTATTTTAAAAATGAAGTTTGAGCGCCGAGCTCAAACCGGGCATCCGATTTGGATTCCGTCAGTTCTGACAAGTCACTTTCATCTCCCCGGTCGTATTGGAATGATCGGCACGGCCATCCGACTGGTATTTCGAATTTTAGACCCCCGGACCCGTCCTAACAGTTCATTTGAACTAAGTGTATTTTAAAAATGAAGTTTGAGCGCCGAGCTCAAACCGGGCATCCGATTTGGATTCCGTCAGTTCTGACAAGTCACTTTCATCTCCCCGGTCGTATTGGAATGATCGGCACGGCCATCCGACCGGTATTTCAGATTTTAGAACCAAATGCCCCGTCCTAACAGTTCATTTGAACTAAGTGTATTTTAAAAATGAAGTTTGAGCGCCGAGCTCAAACCGGGCATCCGATTTGGATTCCGTCAGTTCTGACAAGTCACTTTCATCTCCCCGGTCGTATTGGAATGATCGGCACGGCCATCCGACCGGTATTTCGAATTTTAGACCCCCGGACCCGTCCTAACAGTTCATTTGAACTAAGTGTATTTTAAAAATGAAGTTTGAGCGCCGAGCTCAAACCGGGCATCCGATTTGGATTCCGTCAGTTCTGACAAGTCACTTTCATCTCCCCGGTCGTATTGGAATGATCGGCACGGCCATCCGACCGGTATTTCAGATTTTAGAACCAAATGCCCCGTCCTAACAGTTCATTTGAACTAAGTGTATTTTAAAAATGAAGTTTGAGCGCCGAGCTCAAACCGGGCATCCGATTTGGATTCCGTCAGTTCTGACAAGTCACTTTCATCTCCCCGGTCGTATTGGAATGACCGGCACGGCCATCCGACCGGTATTTCAGATTTTAGACCCCCGGACCCGTCCTAACAGTTCATTTGAAATAAGTGTATTTTAAAAATGAAGTTTGAGCGCCGAGCTCAAACCGGGCATCCGATTTGGATTCCGTCAGTTCTGACAAGTCACTTTCATCTCCCCGGTCGTATTGGAATGACCGGCACGGCCATCCGACCGGTAACTTATGACCTATGCTCCTTTGTATGAACTGCCCTTCCTTTGCTTAGAGGTGCTGTTCCTGGCTTCCTGCCATGACAGTTACCAGACTTTGGGGAGATCTTTTCACCTAAATTGGCATATTTTATTCATGTCTACATGTTACTTTCCTTATATTATTCTAGCTTTATGAATATTTATAGATCTGTATCCTCCCCCACTCAAGTGAATAGAATTTATACATATCTTTTCACTTTCAGTTCTAACCAAAATCTCTATACACCTATGGAAAATCCTGCAGAACAGTCTGCCTGTTGATTCTAATATCCAGAGGATAGGTGTAAGATGATATTTAGAGTTAAGAAAATGATATTTTCCCCTCCTCAATCTAAATTCTTATATTTTGTAAGATGATATTTAGAGTTAACAAATAGAAAATCAATCAAATAAAATACTTACCGGAGGCTGCTGTGCAGGAGGTGCAGGAGGTGCTCTACTACTATCAATTCCCAAGGATGTGAGCATCTGGGAGACGGTCTGAGCGACGATGGTTGAGATATTCTGAGAGATATTCTGAGAGACGGTCTCGTTGACGATCTGCCTAAACATATCTGGAGTCATGGTCGGGGCGGCACTGGAAGAACCATCTGGGGCTGCTGGTGTGGTAAATGGAGAGGTCGCATGTGAGACCGAACTCGAGCATGATGATAACACCCTAGTCGTGCCCAAGCTATGTCCAAAACCATAAACATGTCCAAACCCAAGGAAATAGATCATGGAGCATGAAAATAGGGTGAAAAATGAACCTGCACACAAAATCATGGTGTTGATTGTGTAAAGTACAATTATCATGCATAAATGAGAAAGGATACCCAAGTAAGGTAAGATCATCCTACTTGAAAAAAGGCTTATAAAATCATTCTGCACAAAAAATCATGTCTTGCCAGATTTAACCAACACAATCATAAATAAATTTGAAGGCATACAGTCCCCTGCAAATGCATCATCCAGCACAAAATGAACGGTGGAAAATGAATCGCCACCTAATTAAATATATTCATTGTCTTACGTAAACAACACTTACGAGAAATAAATGACAAAGAAAACTCAGGCAAATAGATCAACCGGTATGAAATATAGAGTGAGAAAACAATCTCCACGCATCCGGTCATTGGCTGCCTGATGTAAATAATGGGTTCCCAAATAAATGTGAAAGAAAAACCAACAACATAGAACATGCACCAAGATAAAGGGTGAAAAATCAAATTGCACACACTAGCCGATGGACTAAGTAATTAGGCGGTGTGCTAATTTTTTGAACTGGACCAAGAAAAATAAAATAGTCCCAAATAATTTCTAATTCGATGAAAAATGAAACCCGCCCCCAAGTGAGAGCCCGAGTGAGCTTCTTAGAGAGAAGATCTAAAAGAGGTCTTGGGGGGATAGCTTGAGAGAGTTTCTTGTGAGAGGATTTGTTCCTCCAAGTTGGGGTGCTGACTTCTTTGTATATTTCTCCACATCTAGTGAAGTTCCACTGTCGCCGTCGCCCGTGGACGTAGGGGGTAACCTCCGAACCACGTAAATATGTGTTCCTATCTTGTGTGATTGTTCCTTCTTCTTCCTCCCTTCTTGTTGTGCGGATCGAGATCTTGAGAGGTCACTCTGTCCGTCGGAGTGGTCGTGTCATAACAAGGATCACTTCCTCAAATTTAATGGGATTGTGGATCAAATAAGTGGAAAGGTAAATGACTGTTGGATTATGAGAGACTTGGAAAGGTTAAACACTCCCGACTTCAAGACTACGGTCGATGTAATGATCATACTTCATCCAAAAGCAATTCCCACCTCAGGTTAATGAGCTCATGATCTCCTTCCCCATTTACAAAGCTTGCATGAAACAGTGGAGAGAAATAATTCATGCGCCCGGGATCAAATACATATTCACAGGTAAATGGTGGAATAATCATAATGTACTGCCAGAAACACTTGAAGTGGGCTGTACTCTGCTAGTTTACTTATATGGACATTGATCACAATGCATGATGGGTACACACCATGACACCATAGCACTATCATCATCATCCAGTCTTACGCCCAAGATTGAAATAAAAGCTATGTCAAATATAAACAGCAGAATGAGTATATTGATATTCACATGTATAATGGACAATATGGAAGAAGAAAACACCATGAGAGTACCTTCATTGGTCATAGAACCCATCACGTACATGTATCGCTTGATCTTTGCCTGGCTTTCCTGTTCACGACCTTTCGGCATCAACTCCGAGCTAAAACCAGGAATCATGGAAAATACCTGAAAGCAATAAAATTCATTCAGTTGGAGACGGCAACATGAGAAGTTATCCAAAGGGGATAATGTGGCCACAAGACATAGAATGCAATTCCATCTCCACTAAGAGCAGCCAAAGTTTCACAAGTGGAACCCTCAAGATGCAGTAAAATACACCCCAGTCGTTTCCAACACCTGTCATAAATAATACATTTGGTTAGTACCAAGCAAATTAATGAACATAGAAAAATGTGAAAGCAATCAGCTTATCTCCCGTGATTCCTGAAGTATCACTTAGGTGTGTTAGTCTCAGGTGAACCTTACCTTATGATTGAGTCTCTCATCATAAAAATGAAAATTCACAGAAGGCCCATGAAGTGAAAATTTAAAAAATGGAATAGAGAAGTCTGCAAAAGAGCTTAACCTGCCCCATAAGTCCAGTTTCCATAATTAGAACATGGATCGTAGTCCAAAAGACATTTCTCAAACCATTCAGCTCCCATTCGCCAATCAATCCCCATATCTCGGACAAGAAATGAGCAAACAATCTGCAATAAACAAAGACTCAAATGAATATGAAGTCTGACACTTGCAGTTCATGCAAGCTAGTAACTGTGTGAGGAAAATTTTCCTCGCTAATGTAGTATCCTTGATTAAAGACTAACACAGAAGAAGTAATCTAGAAGAAGAGAACAAACAATCTGCAGCATAGAAAAGCTATAGAAAGACTTCATCAAGCGTATATAGTATAGGCACTTGTGGGCCTGTATACAAGTTAATACTTGTGTGAGGAGAAAAAGAATACTTTTTCTAAGGTAACATTTTTGCTTAAAGGACTAATAGAGGAAAGTAATGTAGAACATCATATATTTTACTCTAGGTCACCAATAGTGCATCTTTTACTCTGGACCACCAATAATGTGATTGCCATAAATATGGGGGAAATGTAAACATATATCTTCAATCACTTTAGAACAAAACAAACATTAGACAATGGTGTGAGAAAGAATAAGGAGAAAGACACAATGAGTTCATTCACATAGTCAACAAAGTTGTAAGAGGACATGTCAGCCCTCACCCCCAACCATTTTTTTGGAACTTAGGAAGCATCACATTGTATTTTCTGCTTTAATAATCATGAAAACTCAAGCTAAATTGAATGTTCTGCACACCACAGAAGAAGACGGCAAACCATCTTAGTTCTTGTTTAGGCTGATCATTACGTGTTTTCTATTCTAAGAACTGGCAAAAATACTGACAAAAGATACAAAATATTGTTAATGATAAATTTTACATTTGACAATAGGTAAGCAACATAAAAAGGTGATTACAAATATAAAAAGCAAACTGATAATTAATATCATTTTCTCATAGGATGAAGTCAAAAGAAACATCAGAGGATGGCTTGGCTGTTGCCAGAAATTTCTACCAATTAAAAATCTGAGGGAACATAGGCAAGAAAAAGGTCCTACCACGTTTACATATTTCTCAAGTAACATATGGTGTTCCAATAGGTTTACAAGCATAAAAACCCTCGAGTACAAGCATAAAAACAAAAGCTATGCTTACACCTTAGCAGATATTCCCACGAAGAACAGATCATGGATTATGCACATAGCAGATGCGCCTGCTTAATTCCAATAAGGTTGAGGGGGAATTATCGTTCTCACAACGTGTCACTACTGAATCAACCTAAATACGGAAATATGAATCCAAGTAAAGAAAGCAGGGTATTATAATTTTTCACGGATGCTGAAAATGCTTCCAGGGCATGATTCACGAACAATTATGCCACATAAGAGCACAGGCGCTACCATACAATTAATGAACACTGATAAGAAAACTGTTTCTAAAAGGATAACTCATAACTTATCAAAGTAAATAAGACTAGACGGTAGGATAAACTAATGTAGGAGAGATTATCCTCGTTTTATCTATTCTTCTGTCAAAGTGAGATAAAGAGTTGGCTGTAACCCTCCACCCATGTGAGAAATTAGACTTTTTATCTTTTTTAATTAGAACTCTTTTTATCTTTTTGAATTAAAATAGTGAATCTTTTATGATCTTAATTAGGTAGGTTAAATTTAGTTGACATCCATCCAAGTGTCCACTATAATCTTGGACCATGTGAGAGATTGAAAGACCTAGCCAAGAAAAAAAAAAGAAAAATCGGATTGAGCTTAATAGAAGATGGAGCATTCCTTCTTGAAAGATCAAAGCAGTGTATTTAACTAACCTACATATATAATATTAGGTGTACCTTGAAGATCAAATGCTTCTGTCTTGATCCACCAAATATGACAGAAATCAAACTAAGTAACTGACCCATGTGATTATTTCATTGACCAATCAATGGAAAGAAATCAACCAAAATATGACAATGTCTTAGGTAGAGCAAAGCCCATCCAATAGGAGTCAAATAGACTACTCTTAATGATCATGCGGCGGATGATCCATCTGACCATCTGATCCAATTTCAGTAACATGTGCCAGAGTCTTGAGAAATATGGCACTTATTGAATCCCTGATCAGTTAGGCCCGGTGGACCAATTTCAGTAGCTGAGACGGAAACCGGCGGGCAGGGCGAGGCGGTCAGGCTGCGCTGCCTGGCCGTGGCCGGCGCCGGCGGCGAGCGCGCGGGAGACCAAGGCCTGGACGGCGAGTGAGGCGGTGGCGGCCATGGCTGGGGAGCTCGCGTGGGGTGGCGGTTCCTCCTCTTCCTCACCTCCTCGCCCTCGCTCTCGCTCTCGCCCTCGCCCTCGCCGTGGAGGTGTTGGTGTTGGTGTTGGTGTTGAGGGGGTTGGTGGCGACGGAGTAGTAGAGTTGGAGGAGAGAGAGAGAGAGAGAGAGAGAGAGGTACCTGCGGAGGGCGACGACGGCAGGGCGAGCGGCGACGGCGACTCGACGCGAGCGGCGCGGCGACGGGCTCCGGCGGAGGGGGGCTCGGGCGGGAGGCAGCACGGGGAGGGGGGCTCCGGCGGAGGAGGGGGGCTCGGGCGGGAGGGCTCGGGCGGAGGGGGGGCTCCGGCGGAGGGGGCTCGGGCGGGAGCGGGGAGGGGGGCTAGGGCGGAGAGGGGGCCGCAGGGGAAGGGGGCTCGGGAGGGGGGGCTCGGGCGGGAGGGGGGGGGCTCGGGCGGGAGGGCTCGGGCGGGCGGGGGTCGTAGTAGGAAGTATAACGGCATCAGCGACCGACTGGAGACCGAAGTTAATTCGGTCTCAATAATAGCGACCGATTAGAGACCGATATACATGCGGTCGCTGAAACGGTCTCGGTTATGCGACCGATTATTTCGGTCTCCGAATTGGTCTCTATTTAGGACCGAGTAGCGACCGATTTAATCGGTCGCTAATTCGGTCGCTATAGCCACTTTTTCTTGTAGTGTATGATTGAAACATGTCATGTTTAAAAGACTTTGTTAGGGTGCTTGGCTCGGATACAGAGGGGGGGTGAATGTATCCTTCTACAGATTATGGCCAAATTAAAACAAGGATGCTTAAAAAAAAACACAATAGAACTAATTCATTTCAACTCAAATACAAACTCATGGGCGTGCCTATCCAAGCATCTAGCGGAAGCAAATCAATCAAACAAGCCACGGCACAAGAGATTTTAGGTGGTTCGGTCCACGGACCTACATCCACCCCTCACTCCCAACCGGAGTGAGGCTTCACTAGCAAATGCTAGAACCAAGCAGACTCAGTCTGCAAACAGTTGCTGCCACACAGCTTGACCAGGGGAACAGACTCCCCTCTTCCTCCCAACCGGAGGGACACCCATGTGACTCCCAGCCACTTAGAAACTAGAGGTCGAAGACCTCTCTTCCTCCAGACCAGGAGGGACAACCCACAAGTGACAACCTGTCACTTGCAACCCGGAGATTAGATCTCCCTTCTCCTGAATCAATAGGAGGTACCCGATCCCCAACAGGGCAATCGGAAGACCAAGGATAATCAGAAAAAATAAAGGAAAAACAATAAACGAAAAATAACACAGCAATCCGAAAGCTGTAATAGATGAAAACACAGATGTGGCTCTCAACGGAGCTGACTAGCCTGGATCTGATCCACGGTCCAGTGAAGATAGATCTTCAAGCAGCTTCTTCCTTCTTTTCCACGAGCTCTCTCTCTCACTCTCTATCTCACTTTCTTTCTCTTCTGCTCTCTTCCTCTTTCTCTCTCACTGCTGCCCTACTTCTTTTTATGGATCAAAGGGCTTTCTATTCTCTAGGCTCTTTCTTCAATCTTCGATCCCTCTTCATCAGAAGACAAGGGCTCCATTATATACCTGGAGCAGCAGCAGGGCGCGTGTGGCTTCCACAGTTCCCGCCCTAAGAGTTCGGACCACGTGGCAGCATCCAGCAGTTGTCAGAACACGTGTCTTCATCTGGGCATTCTCCTTATCCTCAGATCACGTGCCCAGCACCAGTACGCTCAGCAACTGGAGGTAGATGGCGTCAACTCACTTGCTCCAAAGAGTTGACGCAATCATCAGAAATCTTCAAACTTCTTAACCACTGCGTCGACTCCATCAGCCTATTGCGTTGACGCAACGGTATCGGCAGTCCAGTGTTCAAGTCTTCAACAGATAGGCGAGCTGCGTCGACGTTATCAGCATATTGCGTTGACATTTTGAAGGCAGCTAGAGGTAAGTCGTCCCTTTCTTGGACTGTTGCGTCGACGCTGCCAGTTGGTGGTGTTGACGCACGAACGTGTACGTTTCTATATTGGCATCTCTTAAGCTGCTGCGTTGACGCTGCTTGTTGATGGCGTTGACACAGTGGTAGATTTCGTGAAGGCTTCATCGCTTGTAAGAGTCTCTACTATTTTAACTGCTGCGTCGACGCTGCTTGCTTGTGGCGTTGACGCAATAGAAGAAATCGTGAAAGCTTCGTCTACTGTTGCGTGGACGCTCTAGGCTTCAGGCGTCGACCCTGTTCCCTTCTGCACAACATGAAGTGTATAGACTTAGTGTTAACGTGCCAGAAAGACCAGTGTACAGACTTCATCAAATGAAGGGCTTCCAGTGTATGGACTTTGCAAAGCAAACATCAATGTATAGACTTAGAGAAAATGAAGTCTAGTGTACAGACTTGGGAAACTGAAGTCTAGTGTATAGACTTGGAGGACCGAAGTCTAGTGTATAGACTTGGGGAACTGAAGTCTAGTGTATAGACTTCATCAAATGAAAAGCTTCAAGTGTATGGACTGTGCAATGCAAACAGCAATGTATAGACTTTGTTAAGAAGGTGCCCGATGTACAGACTTGACGAAGATATGCCAATGTACAGACTAAATGGATCCAGCTGATGTATAGACTTTGTGCCCAAGCTATCAATGCTCTGATGTGTCCACTCCACTTGAACGTTGCGTTGACGCACAAATTCACCCAGGGGCTTCTTTCTTGAGTTTGCACTGCTGCGTCGACGCTTCCATTTGATGGCGTTGACGCAATGAGCACCCTGCAACCCCTTTGAATTATTAAACAGTTATTAGGAGGTTAAGTGTCTATATCCAAAGTCTTACTATTGTCATCATCAAAACCAGGAGTACAACAATCTCCCCCCTTTTGATGATGACAACCCCCAAACTATTTTAATGACTTCTGCGATCACATAATGGTTAGCATCAACCAATCGCATTGTTACTTGTCAGTTGAACAAAAAATTATGAGTCACAAAAATGAAAATATATGCTATCATTCATTAACAAGACTCAGCATTCATTAGCAAAATTCAGCACAAAACTCAGCATTCATTAGCAAATTCAGCACAAAACTCAGCATTCATTAGCAAAAATCAGCAGTCATTAACAAAATTTAGCAGCTCATTAAGCTCTCCCCCTTTGTCATCATCATAAAAGGGGGTGCATGTAGAAGACATAGATTAAGATGGGAAGAAGCGATTGTAACGCCTGGCAGAAGATGGTTGTTGTTGCTGACGAGAAGATTGTCCTTGAGTGCCTGGAGGTGTCTGGCGAGATGTATGTCCTGAAGTAGAATGGTCCCTAGTTAGAAGGTCTCTGATCTCTTGAGAAAGTTCGCTTAGCTGATGACTTAGAGAGTTGCGAACATTGCCAATTTCAGTGACAGAATCTTTATCGTGGATGTTGGCTATTACTTTGTCAATCTTCTCTAGCACAACTTTGAGGACTGGAGGGATTGCACTGACAGGACCTTTGATTGTTTCTAGCCCTATCTTCAGATCATAGCACAGATCAATAATTTTGGCAAAAGAGGAAAGGGTTGAACCTTGTTGATTGTGCATCTCTTGTACCAGAGTGGCAAGTTTGTCAAGGAGGGATTATATCTATTTCAAGACTGACCTTGTTGCTTGGTCAGACACCATCTTGGTGAGTAAGAAATTTCGCCACTCACATAAAACTGAAGTTTCAAAATTCACAATCCGAGCAGTCAACTTGATAAAATGAAGGGTTGTGAACTCCACCAACTTGTCCATCTTGGCCTCCTGACGCTGCATCATCATAGTCATGTTCACCAACATCTCTTCAACAGTTGCTGGGGGTGGAACTACATCAGAATTTGGAGAGGTTCTTCTATAAACTTTAATGGCTCCTGACGTAGATGGTTCTACTGTAGGTACAGAGCCACTCGGTTCCTCAGTAGCCTCAAAAGATTGCTCTCCCCTAATGGAGTTGTCCTCTGGCATATCTGCACTCACCATAGGTGGAATCGGTATTTCTGCTCTGTGTGCTTGATCATCATCCTTAGCGACTGTTTTTGATGCCTGACCCATCTCTGATGGGGCTGATTTCTGACTAGGATGGGTTCTGACAGCCTTACCAGCAATGACCTCAAAACCCATAAACTTTTGGATATAAGAAAGTGTGTATACATTCCCTCGAGGGATGGTAAGTTTCTTCTCAGAGCCAAAGTCTACACCAACTTTCCGAAAAATAGCAGTTAATGGGGCGGCATAAGGAAGGGTTCTGGACTGAGATAGACATGACCCCATTGTTTGAATAGCTACATCCGGCAGGGAAATCTGTATTCTCTTCAGCATACAGTAGAGAAGAAATCTTTGCATCTCTGTCACCCTTTCTCTTCCACTGCTCTGTGGTGTGATCATGGAGGTGCAAATGTGGTGGAGCAGTCTATTTAGCGAAGGGAAATGATTGGCTTTGAGACTGCCTAGGTAGGTCTCCCTGACATCGGAGAGATTACTGGGTTTCTCAGTCAAGAGCTCATATGCCTCATGCGCATCATACTCAAAATCATGCAGCTGAACTCCTACTTTAGGAACCTTCCAAGCTCTGGCAAGCAGCTTATCTGTTATTTCGAACCTTACACCTTTAACACTGGATGTGAGTTTTGGAACAGAAGGTTCATATTTTAAGTTCTGGTAGAACTCTCTGACCAGGGTGGGGTAGTAAGTCTTATGTGTTGAGACAAACGACCACCAGCCCTGATGGTCCAGTATAGGAAACAGCTGAGGAAAAACTTCGAGCATGTGATGATCAGTAGCATCAACGTACCGGGAAATAAGAACCTTCAGAGGTTCTTCCATGGTGACTGTACGCGAGCTACCAGCATCCTTCTGACCGGTTGCAGAACCTGAAGATAAGCCCTTCCGCTTCTCTTTTCTGACTGCGGATGTCTTTAACCTTTTGGTTGGCGGACTTGGATCCCGTAGACCCGTCTCCTACCTTCCTCCCCTTTCATGAGCTACTAGAGAGTGGGACTCCATTGTGCCTCTTGCTGGTTCTGAGCTTCTTGGTTGTTCCTCTGCCCTCTGCTTCCCTTTTTGAGTGGATGCTGGAGAATCCATGGCACAGAGAAGAATCGAGCAGGAGAGAGAGCTGAGAGGATTCTTGGGGGACACGAGAGGTCGAAAGACAAAAAAGGGTTTTTGAAAAAAAGTGAAGAAGAGCAGCGGTCTCATTTCGCTTTTAAAGAGACTCCGAGAACCCTTTAAGTGAACGGTTCAGCCGGTTCAAGAGGGTAAACCGGGTAAAGAAGATATGAATAAGAAGCAATGCGTGGACGCAGAGAGGGGCATTGCGTCGACGCAGTGAGGCAAGCGAACCGAAAAACACAAGATAAAAGGCCAGTGAGGCCTAACGCGTTGACGCTAATGTAACATTGCGTCTACGCAGTGATGCAGTTAGGAGTGAGATACTCCTCCTTATGCAGCATGATGCATCTAATAATGAAACTCCCCCTTACTAAATGAAGCCTATGAAAAGAATAAGAAGGGAAATTCAATTTGATTCTCAAAGGGATATTATTCTCATAAATCCAAAACATGTTTTCAAAGTCTTCCATTATAAGAGCTTATGAATGAACTTTATTAACAGCGTGGTTTAATTATGATGTATGTAGAGTTCATCAGTAAAATTCTGTATTGATATCTAAAACCATGGTTTAATAAAGATGAATCAAGCCCTCATAATTATCTTGATCAGACTCTCTTTCTCTTACACAATCAAATCTATTGACTTCTTTCAGAGTTACATGCATTAGTATTGAAGTCAAGTATTTATGAAGTCATATGATTTTGTCTAGGGTTGCAGCAATTTGATTTGTGTATCAATATTCAGATATTTCAATTTTTTTTTAAACAATTTTCTTGCTCCAAATTTTACGAGCACTCTAGTTCAGTGCACACATTGTAACTAGAGGATATACCTTGATTAGAGGCCAATATCCCTAAGCCCTTAGTGTGACTAACTGTCATGCTTTATGTGAACAGAGTTAGCACTTACACATCATGACACACTACAAATTATTTTCTAATGAGTGAGTTGTATTTCTCAGTATGCATGCCATTGCTCTGACAGAATTAACCCTTTAGACATTTCAAAGGCATTCAATTACTTCAAATCAATAATAGTTTCATGTACTTAACCAATTAAAGTCATGTATTCAAAAGTGCAGATTTCAGAGATTTTTCACAAGACGTAGCATGAAACAAATGGTTAAGGTTTATTAAACATGCTTCAGATATTTTTAAGAGATTTTAAAGTCAAACTCCATGAACATTAAACTTAAACCACATGAGTTATTTCAGTCATTCATAAACCTGTATAATAGAAGTTTTCTAGTTCAAAATTTTCAGATTTATGATCAAGATAGCCCATTGGAATCTTCATGAGGGACTGAAAGAATTCTGAAACCAAACGATACCAATTGATAGGAGAAATACCAATTGTTAAGAGAGATTTTGAAGCTCAAAAATTTTCTGAATATGATCAAGGTTTGTCAACTAAGTCAATAATAAAGGATATGCTATGAAATCTGACAAATGTATGTATTTGACAACCTATATGCAATGCATTGACTCCCCCTTACAATATGCATTCAAACTCTCTTTTTGACATTTTCAATATAAGAGGATACAATGAACTATATGTATGCAGGGACATGCAAAGACTCGACATTGAATAGCTATGCAAAGGATATGCAACTAACTCCCCCTGAAAACATGCAATATTTGCACTGAGAACTGAACATATGTTACCAAAAGATTCATGCACATTCAGTCTGTCTTAACCAGCAAGATGACCCATGGTACTAGGCGGAGCACTTGGTCTAAAAGACCACCTCACACATAGTAAGAACCTCCAGACAGACCTCCCTGCCCTTTGGTACCTTACCATTTATATACCATTGAGGTCATGCATGATTATTCAACATATAGTCCTATATGCAATTCAGAAATTTAGTGAGCTATGGCAACACACATGATTCAAGTCACACTCATAAGCAGTTCAGATTTTTCAGACAATTCGAAAGGTAATTTGTTTTCAGAGTCTATGCATAACATAATTATCAAGCAATTACAATTAGCCTATGTATGCTCAGAAGATAATGCACATGGCAACTGATGAAAAAAAATGCAATAAAACTAAAGACAAGAAGAGCAGGAAGTTTACCTGAAACGTTCAGAAGGGGTTTTCATTCTTGAGTGCCTTGGATTAATACCCCTTTTTATTCCATTCCAAGGCACACCTGCAAACAAGGTTTATTTTGCACAAACAGGTACCCAAGAAGTCTTGGGTCCTGACATGACATTATCACTCCTAGCAGGTTTTCTCAGCACATTTTTAGCTTGATAGCAAGGAGCAGCAGTTTTCAGATCTAATTTATGCACATTCTGTTAGCATGAATTCTATGTGCATAAGCATGAGATTTCTTGATAACAGAATAAAAATTCTGTTTGCCAAAACCAATTTGGTTTTGATATCCTGCCAGCCAACAGGTTGTAGCCCTGTGACCTGGCTTCCCACAGTTATAACATGAAAGTTTTGCAAATTGTCTTACAGGGAATTTAGCATGTTTGAGATTCACATTTCCACCCTGAATGTGCCAACAGTCCTTGACTGTATGCCCATGCTTTCTACAGTGAGAGCAATAAGAGGCATTCTTTTTAAAATTGAGTTCATTATTGCCATAGCCTCCTTGGGCATGCCAACAATTAATGGCCCTGTGGCCATTCTTTCCACATTCAAAACATGAAATAGAATTTCTTTCAAAGAAGCCTGACCAGCATTCAGAGGCCCTGTGACCCCTTTTGTTGCAATTAAAACAGATGATATGCTGATTCATTGAAACAGATTTGTGTTTATTAAAAACATGTTGGTTTGTAGGGAATTTAGCATGATATGAATAAAAAGTTATCTTACCACTAGCAAACCAGCAATGAGCAATTGAGTGTCCTAATTTGCCACAATTAGAGCATGTGACACTCCTTTTCTGAGATGATAGATTTTTATCATAAGATCTCCTAGCATTCTTATCATCCTTCTCCATCAACTTACACTCATGCATCAGATGTCCAACTTTATGATAGTAATGACAGATAATCTTCCTTTTAGATGCATGTGAGTGTGTGTGAGGACTGTGATCAGCATGCACTGATGAACCCTTTTCATTTATTTTCTGATTTACAGTCCTTTTCTGGTTTTTATCATGTTTTCCTATTTTCTTAGCCTTGTACTGAGTTGGAGATGAAATAGAAGGCTTCTCATGTTCAGAGGATTTAACAAAGATAGTTTTCAGGTTGGCTCCATCGACCTTCCTCATGACTGGACTATAGCCCAGTCCATCTTTCTTAAAGTTATTCTTTGTTCCCAGTATTTTCTGAACAATGGACTGTTTGTCTTTAGAGGTGGTGGCTACGTCTGAACCACTTATAAAAGATGTCATAACTTTGTTCTGAAGTTCCTTCTTGTTTATCTTATTGTAGCCCAGCCCTTCCTTCCTAGAGTTGATTTTTATACCTAGTAGCTTGTCTAGGTTTTTCTGCCCATCAACAAATTTAGACAAGGAGACTGTCAAATCCTTAATTTTATCTTCCAGAGAGGAAATATGTAGCTCATAACTGGCAATCTCTTGTTCACTGCAATTCACACATTCAGTTAACACCTTGTTAGCAGTTTTATATTTGTCAATTTCCTGTTCCAGATTACTCAGTTTATTAGAATCTTCAACACAAATACTTTTTCCTCTTTCCAAAGCTAGAAGTCTCTCTGACATAGTGGAATTCAACATTTTTAATTTTTCATTTTCTTCCTTAAGCTTGTCATTCTGAATTAACTCATTTATTAGAGTCTGATCTTCTGAGTTAGTTTCAAGTTTTCTTTCAGCCTTGAATTCCTTCAAATCTTTTTCCTTCTTTTCAATGTTTTTCTATAATTCTACATTCACAGATTTGATGGCTTCCAGTTTTTTAGCAAGCAAGTTTTTCTCCTGCTCAAGTTTCTCAAATTTGTTATCATTTTTATCAGCAGATGTTCTTAGTGAATCATTTTCGGATCTCAGCTTGTTTAAATCTGAGTTTACACTTTCAAAGTTTTTCAGCAATTTTTCATACTGGTCATGATAGTTAACAACAGTCTGATTATCATTATCTGAGTTCAATTCTTCTTTGAATTCAGATATCACATTTATATGTTCTTGATTTTTAGTTTTCAATAATGAAACTTGTTTCTTCAATATTTGAAGGTCAGACATACAAGCATCATGAATATTTTTCAATTCAACACAATTTCTACAAGGAAAGCTTGAACTATCTAAACCAGTACCCCTTTTCAATTTTTTATACTGTTTTCTTAACATTTCATGAGATTCAAATAATTCAGCATAAGCATTCTCCCAATCTTCTAGAGAGAAATTCTCGAAGAGATTTACCTCATCATCATCATCTTCTTCAGTTTGATTGCTGCCTTAATCGCTTCTGTTGGCCATCATGCAACTTGTTTGATTTCCTTTCCCGGCTCTCTTCATCATCTCCAACATATCCCTTGCAGATCTGCAATCAAAGAAACATGAGTGAAATGCTTTGTCAGTGGCTGCTTTCATCAAATTTATAGCTGTCTGATTCTCCTCATACATTGATTCGTGACTGTCAGTCCATTTGGACCTTTTCTTTGGTAATTTATGAGGACCATGTGAAATCACTTTCCACAGGTCTGGATCAACAGATTTAACATAAGCACATAAAGCACTGTGCCACTGGTTGTAATCAAAACCACTGAAGACGGGTGGACAAGCCATTGAAACAAATAGCAGATAAATTCAATGCAACAGGAATACTGATGCACTAAAAGCAAATTAGCACCTAAGACCGCAAGATCGAATCTGTAGGTCGCTGGACCTTGTATGCAGAAACCTGCTCGGATACCAACTGTTAGGGTGCTTGGCCCGGATACAGAGGGGGGGTGAATGTATCCTTCTACAGATTATGGCCAAATTAAAACAAGGATGCTTAAAAAAAAACACAGAATAGAACTAATTCATTTCAACTCAAATACAAACTCATGGGCGTGCCTATCCAAGCATCTAGCGGAAGCAAATCAATCAAATAAGCCACGGCACAAGAGATTTTAGGTGGTTCAGTCCACGGACCTACATCCACCCCTCACTCCCAACCGGAGTGAGGCTTCACTAGCAAATGCTAGAACCAAGCAGACTCAGTCTGCAAACAGTTGCTGCAACACAGCTTGACCAGGGGAACAGACTCCCCTCTTCCTCCCAACCGGAGGGACACCCAAGTGACTCCCAGCCACTTGGAAACTAGAGGTCGAAGACCTCTCTTCCTCCAGACCAGGAGGGACAACCCACAAGTGACAACCTGTCACTTGCAACCCGGAGATTAGATCTCCCTTCTCCTGAATCAACAGGAGGTACCCGATCCCCAACAGGGCAATCGGAAGACCAAGGATAATCAGAAAAAATAAAGGAAAAATAATAAACGAAAAATAACACAGCAATCCGAAAGCTGTAATAGATGAAAACACAGATGTGGCTCTCAACGGAGCTGACTGGCCTGGATCTGATCCACGGTCCAGTGAAGACAGATCTTCAAGCATCTTCTTCCTTCTTTTCCACGAGCTCTCTCTCTCACTCTCTATCTCTCTTTCTTTCTCTTCTGCTCTCTTCCTCTTTCTCTCTCACTGCTGCCCTACTTCTTTTTATGGATCAAAGGGCTTTCTATTCTCTAGGCTCTTTCTTCAATCTTCGATCCCTCTTTATCAGAAGACAAGGGCTCCATTATATACCTGGAGCAGCAGCAGGGCGCGTGTGGCTTCCATAGTTCCCGCCCTAAGAGTTCGGACCACGTGGCAGCATCCAGCAGCTGTCAGAACACGTGACTTCATCTGGGCATTCTCCTTATCCTCAGATCACGTGCCCAGCACCAGTACGCTTAGGAACTGGAGGTAGATGGCGTCAACTCACTTGCTCCAAAGAGTTGAAGCAGTCATCACAAATCTTCAAACTTCTTAACCGCTGCGTCGACTCCATCAGCCTATTGCGTTGACGCAACGGTATCGGCAGTCCAGTGTTCAAGTCTTCAACAGATAGGCGAGCTGCGTCGACGTTATCAGCATATTGCGTTGACGTTTTGAAGGCAGCTAGAGGTAAGTCGTCCCTTTCTTGGACTGCTGCGTCGACGCTGCCAGTTGGTGGTGTTGACGCACGAACGTGTACGTTTCTATACTGGCATCTCTTAAGCTGCTGTGTTGACGCTGCTTGTTGATGGCGTTGACGCAGTGGTAGATTTCGTGAAGGCTTCATCGCTTGTAAGAGTCACTGCTATTTTAACTGCTGCGTCGACGCTGCTTGCTTGTGGCGTTGACGCAATAGAAGAAATCATGAAAGCTTCGTCTACTGATGCGTGGATGCTCTAGGCTTCAGGCGTCGACCCTGTTCCCTTCTGCACAACATGAAGTGTATAGACTTAGTGTTAACGTGCCAGAAAGACCAGTGTACAGACTTCATCAAATGAAGGGCTTCCAGTGTATGGACTTTGCAAAGCAAACAGCAATGTATAGACTTAGAGAAAATGAAGTCTAGTGTATAGACTTGGGAAACTGAAGTCTAGTGTATAGACTTGGAGGACCGAAGTCTAGTGTATAGACTTGGGGAACTGAAGTCTAGTGTATAGACTTCATCAAATGAAAAGCTTCAAGTGTATGGACTGTGCAATGCAAACAGCAATGTATAGACTTTGTTAAGAAGGTGCCCGATGTACAGACTTGACGAAGATATGCCAATGTACAGACTAAATGGATCCAGCTGATGTATAGACTTTGTGCCCAAGCTATCAATGCTCTGATGCGTCCACTCCACTTGAACGTTGTGTTGACGCACAAATTCACCCAGGGGCTTCTTTCTTGAGTTTGCACTGCTGCGTCGACGCTTCCATTTGATGGCGTTGACGCAATGAGCACCCTGCAACCCCTTTGAATTATTAAACAGTTATTAGGAGGTTAAGTGTCTATATCCAAAGTCTTACTGTTGTCATCATCAAAACCAGGAGTACAACAGACTTAACTATTCTAGTCATGACAAAACGAAGTAAAGGCCATCTAGATGCATAGGTTGCAGTGAATTAACAAGAGAATATCTTTTATCTTTAGTTTAGGCTAAAGATATGCATGTATGCATAAGCCTACTAAAACATGAAATTCTTGGCCTATACTGTATGAAATCAAGTAAAATCGGAGGACTTTTATCCCTAACATGATATTCTTGCCGTTCATGAGATGACCTACCTCTTTACAAGCTTCTATACTTCAAATTTCTGCAAAGCACGCCCTAATCCTTCCCTTTCTATGGGTTTTCAGCAACTTCACGCCTTCCTAACTCCTCAATCTCTTGACCTAAAGACGTAAGATTTGGAGGGTATAAAGATGAAACTATTAGGAACAAAAAGTTCTAAAGAACTAATTTCTAAATACCTCGTTTAGACGTCCCAATTTCCTATTCTTCAGTGGACTTTTGCTCAGATTCCTGGGTCGCTATGGTTGAACCAACAACTTTGGAAGGTTCTAACTCCTTGGATACTTGATCTCCTAGCATGAAATTTTGAGAGATATTAGTCTAAAGTATTAGAAACAAAAGCTTCTTAACAGCTTACCCAAAATTATGACTCCTTACCTTGATTCTTCACGAGCCAAAAGTAAGGGTCACCCAGTCCAATCTGGGTACTATTTATAGAACTTTGCTAGGGTTTCATGGATTAGGTTTGGAGAGGGGGATTTCTATAGCCCAATTAAGAGCAGCCAAACTAGGCCCATCAGGACTGAATGAGGCTCAGCTCATCCAAGTGATAGCCCTCTATGGCCCACTTCGGCAAAAAAGCCTAATAAAGATCACTCGGGATCCCATCCTTCCTCGGCGGCCCTTAGGCTCGGAAGGCCCAAGCGTCAGAATGAAGGAAGACCCACGCCCGAGCTATCCCCCCATCGGGATAAGGGAGAGAGCTCCGTGCCCACTCCGACCTTACAACATCCGAGCTATGCCTATCGCCCGGATAGGGCTGGCACCTCTTATGCTCGGATCGACTGACAAGTGTTTATCCATGCAGCCATTGAAAGCCCTTTATGAGTAGGAGTTTAGGGGAATAAGGGAGCCATGAGCCCTCAAGGCCATGAAGAACCCACGACGAGGACGTAACGATCCCACGATAAGGACGTAACGATCCCATGATGAGGACGTAACTCCCACCTAAAACTCCTCAGCTTATGGGACTCATCAGGTGAGCTCGCTATATAAACCAGGGACTCCCTCCGGCGGTAGGTAAGGGCAAATACATGCCTAAAACTCCCTGAGCAGGAACCACTTCACCATCTTGGTGTTGGGGGATCTCGTGCACCTCCTTCTACCTCCCTCAATACCTTCCACCATTGCTCTACTGACTTAAGCATCGGAGGGTTTTCCCCAGGGAACCATCCCTGGGCCTCCTGATTCGTTTCCCTTTCTCTGCAGTTCACTATCCGGTGATCACCCTCCCAACTCAGGACCAACGCGAGATCACGCCCCTTCATCTGGCGCCGTCTGTGGGAAACGACCAAAGGGCTAGTATGGTGAGAAGAAGTTCAGGGAGGAGGTCCGCCGGCGACAGGGGAAAGGCCACGACAGCGGCGGGGGAAGGCCCCTCACAAGCCTCCCAAAAACCCCCCTCCGGTGCCAGCACTCCCGCCAACGGACCGCCCCCTCCCCCTGCGGCCGGGCTACCGCCCCCTCCTCCCACGGTGGTGGGGCTGCGGCTCAACGGCGGCGCCGACGCCTTCCAAGCCCTCAACGTGAAACTGGACGTCCTCGTGGAACTCATGAGGACCCAGGCGGCCAGGGATGGAAGGTCACGCGCCCCTCCAGAGAGCCCTCCCCGCGAGAATGTGTCCCAGCACACCATCGGAGGCCGCTTCACCCTCCGAGGACAGCAGCTCATCCGCAACAAAGTAGGAAGACCCTCGTAAGCCCCCCCTCCGGAGCAAGAGGCTTCCTCCACGCCGAAGCGTGGCAGGCATGGGGCACGCCATCCCCTCCCAGAGATCGAAGTCCCCAGTGTGCGCCAGGACAGCCTGCCTTCACACCCCCTCTGCCCTACGGTGCAGCGGCAACCGGAGCTATCCCTCCGACTGTGAGAATTCGAGAGGCGTTTCGTAGAGCAAGAGCGCGCCCTGCGATCCCTGCAGAAGACCTCTCCGCCAAAGGATGAGGAGAGATCCCCGTTCTCTGACCATATCTTGAAGGCAGAGATATCTCCCAGAGCCTCCATCCTGACCTTCAAGCCCTACGACGGTCAGGGTGACTCGGCCGACTACGTCGACAGCTTCGAGGCTCTAATGACCCTTCACAGAGCGTCCGACTCCGTCAAGTGCCGAGCCTTTGCGACCACCTTGGTCCAAGGCACCCAAGCATGGTTCCGGGCCATCGCCCTCGGATCCATCCGAGACTTCAAGCAATTCGGGCGAGTATTCAAGGAGAGTTTCACCGGCAGCGGCCCCCCAAGGTTGGTAGCAGGGCTTTTGGCCCTCAAATAGGCACAAGGGGAGAAACTTCTGGCTCACATTCTCCGATTCAAATCGGAAGCCCTGAGGATCCCCCGCCTGGACGTCGCCTCGGCCATAACCGCTCTGACCGGGGGCACCCGCGATGAGAACCTCCACCGTGAGCTTGTCCTCCACCCTCCCTTAACCCTTGCTGCGCTAGTGACTCTGGCATTGCGCCACGCCGAGTGCGAGGAAGTGCTCAGTGCATGCCGAGACGCAACCGGCTCGGGTTGGGAGGGGGACAAGAAGCGGGCACCCGAGCCAAGCTCGGGCCAACGAAAAAGGCGGAACCGAGACGGGGAACGCAAGGAACCGTCACGGAAGTACGAGCGGTACACTCCCCTAACTGCTCCAGTATACGAGATTTTTGAAGACATCAAAGGATCGGGCCTCCTCCGCCAACCCGAGCCAATGAAGTCGAAGAATTGCAGTCGCAGCAAGCATTGCCTGTTCCACAGCGACCACGGGCATCATACCGGCAACTGCCATCAGCTCTAGGATGAGATCGAGCGTCTCGTTCGTCAGGGGCACCTCTCCCGATTCGTGTCCAGGCACCAGGAAGACCGAGGCACCCCAGAGGAGATCGACAACGCCCCCCGAGGGGTCCACAACAACGTCATCGTCGGAGGAGCTGCATCAGGAGGAGACAGTGACCGAGGAAGGAAGCGTCATGCTGAGCGGGCGAGCCGAGCCATCGAGCCTCCCAGGGCCCCGCCGAGCGAGCCCCAAGACTTAGTCTTCTCCGACCAAGACCTGGAGGGGCTGAGCACCCGCATGACGACGCCCTAGTGATATCTGCCATAATAAACTATTGTAACGTAGACAGGATTCTGGTTGACAATGGAAGTGCCCCTGATGTATTATCCTACGAATGTTTCCTTAAGATGGGGGAGGATCCGTCTAAACTCCGCCCGATCCGAACCCCCCTATGCGGGTTCAATGGCCAGGCCACCTATCCCGAGGTAGCCCTAAGCCTGCCGGTTACTCTTGGCACCCCACCCAAAACCGTTACGGTCATGGTGGACTTCATAGTGATCAAAGGTATGATAGCATACAACGCAATCTTTGGCCGAGGAATCCTCAGCCGAACGAAAGCGGTGCCTTCTACCTATCACCAAAAGATGAAGTTCCCCACCAAAAATGGGTTGGGGGAAGTCCGAGGTAACCAGGCAATGGCCCGAAGGTGCTACAATATCTCGGTTGAAGCCGCAAGGCCGGATGGGAAGAACAAGGGCCCCCGGGAAGTCGAGGAAAAATCTGCAACCACCGAACCTGGAGGCGAATTACTTGCGGTTTTCCTAAACGACGACCCGACCCTAATAGTAAAGATCGGAGCCGATCAAACATCTGAGGCTCAATGGTAATACAAAGAATTTCATTCCGCGTACATCCGGGTCTTTGCATGGTCTGATGATCAACTCCCCAGGATACCGTAAGAGATGGTGGTGCATAAGCTCAACCTTGACCCAACCATGAAGCCCGTGCAACAACGCAGAAGGAAGCATGCGCCAGAGAAGCAGGCGATTATCAAAGAGCAGGTCACTAAGGGGTAGAAGATTGGCCTTTTTAGACCGTTCCTGTACCTGACGTGGCTGGCTAACATCGTCTTGGTGCCGAAAGCTTCAGGAAAGTGGCGGATGTGCGTGGACTTCACCGACTTGAACAAGGCTACTCCAAAGGACTGCTATCCCTTACCGAGCATCGACCAACTGGTTGATTCAACCTCGAGCAATGAGATACTCAGCTTCCTGGATGCCAACTCAGGTTACCACCAGATCAGAATGCACCCCGAAGACATCGAGAAGACCACCTTTATCACCGACTTCGGTGTACACTGCTACACCCGGATGCCTTTCGGGTTGAAGAATGCTGGAGCCACGTACCAGAGGCTGGTCAACCATATGTTCGAGGGACAGATCGGTCGGAACGTGGAGGCCTATATTGACGACATGCTCGTGAAGACCCCCAAGGCCAAGGACCACTTCGCCGATCTAGCAGAAACTTTCGACACCCTCCTGAAGTACAACATGAAGCTCAACCCCGCCAAGTGCGCCTTCAGAGTAAGGTCCGGAAAATTCTTGGGCTTCTTAGTCACCCAGCATGGGATCGAGGCCAACCCCGACAAGGTCCGGGCCATCCTGGACATGCGCCCACCCACCTACATCAAAGACGTTCAACGCCTTACCAGGCACATTGCTGTGCTCAGCAGATTCCTGTCCCGCACGGCTGAACGATGCCTACCCTTCTTCAAACTGTTGAGGGGGCCCAAAATGGCATCTGCTACATTCGCGTGGGACGAGGAATGCCAAAGAGCGTTCGCCGAGGTTAAGGAGATCCTGGCTTCGCCCCCGGTGCTTTCCAAGCCCATCCCAGGTGAAGCCTTGTATCTCTATCTCTCGGTGACTCCGTCTACGGGTAGCTCGGTCCTAGTCAGAAATGACTCGGCAATCGAGAGACCGGTTTACTACACCAGCAAGGTGCTCAATGAGGCTGAGAAAAGGTACCCCGCAACCGAGAAACTCGTGCTAGCATTGGTTACCTTGGCCAAGCGCCTCCGACCCTATTTCCAAGGGCACTCCATCACCGTGCTGACCGGCGAACCATTAAAGAGGATCATCGCTCACCCTGAAGCCTCAGGACGCCTCGTCAAGTGGGCCATCATGCTCAGGGCCTACGATATATCGTATCGGCCTCGCTCGGCTATCAAAGGCCAGGCGCTCACCGACTTCATCACCGAGAGCACCATCCCGACTGAAGAAAGATCTCCGTCCGCACCCGGGCCGACCTGGGAACTGTTCGTCGACGGATCTTCCAACTCAGCCTTAAGCGGTGCCGGCATCCTCCTAAAGTCCCCCGAAGGAGCAGAGCTACAATACGCCCTGAAGTTCAACTTCCAAGCATCCAACAACGCTTCCGAGTATGAAGCCCTCATATCGGGAGCCCGCATGGCCCGGCGGTTAGGGGCTGAGCGAGTCAGGATTCACACCGACTCCCAACTGGTCGCTAGCCAAGTCAATGGCGATTATGAAGCTCGGGAAGCACCGATGATCAAATACCTCCAACTGGTCAAGACTGTGGCACAATAGTTCGAGAGTTTTGAGGTAGTTAGAATAGCTCGGGAGGAAAACTCCCGAGCGGACGCCCTCTCTCGGCTGGCCTCCTCTCTTGACCCCGAGGGTACTTGATCGGTCCTTCTCGAAGAACTAGAGCGCCCGAGCATCGATTCGGAGCTCCTAGCTGTTGACTCGGCCTCCCCAAGCGACTGGCGTGCCCCCTACCTGTCGTGGCTTGAAGCCCCCTGACCCTCGGGAAGCCCGAAGATTGAAATACCAAGCTCGGTGATTCGTCACTCTGGATGGCGCACTCTACCGGAGATCCTTCTCTGGCCCTCTTTTGAAGTGCCTCGGTACCGACGAAGCCAACCGAGCGATCGAAGAAGTTCATGAAGGTCTGTGCGGAGCACATTTGGGGGGAAGGTGTTGTGCCCCTTAGGCACAAGCATGTGCTATGTTGCTTTGATGATAGCAATGCTATTTAGTTTTGATGATAGCAAGACAGTGAGTGCATTTGAGTGCAGTTGATATTGTATTTTGATGATAGCAATGCTATTGTGTTTTGATGACTGCAATAAACAAAGTGCATTTCTGTGCATTCTTATCCTTGAGCATTCTGCATATGATAGCAACATGAATGATGATGTTTAGCATTGATGGCATTTGTTCTTTATATGTCTGAATTGCATTTTGTCAGATATCATGTCTTTGCATGTATCTGCATAGTCTGAATGTCTCTGCATGTATCTGCATAGTCTGAATAGCAGTAAGTGCTAGTCTCTACATTGGAAGTGTGCATCATTTGCATTCAAGCCTTGAAGTCTGTACATCATGTTCATTCAGTTCACTTCAAGTCTATCAGCCGCGTGCAGTGGATTCAAAGTCTATACTGCCTCTACGTGTTCTTTGCATTCCATTCATATTCCATTCACTGCTGTTTACATTTCTCATATGTCATGGGTCGACACATCCTCTGATGGGTCGACTCCTTCAGCAGTCATGCTTAAGAACTCAAGTCCATACACTGGAAACTCTTCAATTGATTGAGTCTATACATTGTCCTAGGCTAAGTGTGTACAGCGTCTCATTCATGCTTTGATTAATGAAGTCTGTACATCAGTCTTCACATTCTAAGTCCGTACAGCCGTTGGTTTGGACTCAGAGTCTGTACACTCGATTCGCCTTTGAATTGGTCAAGTGTGTACACTCCTTCACTGTAGCTTTCACGTATCCAAAGTCTACACATCGTGAAAGTCTATACATTCTTCACTGACTTTCGTTCAAGGCAAAGTCTATACATTGGGGTCTTTCCCTATGTTTCATAAGTGAAGTCTGTACATCCGTTTCTGAAGCCTGAAGTCTATACACTCCAGCCTATTCATACGATCAAGGCTTCAGCTACACTTGAAGTCTGTACATTGGCTTCGCTTCATCAAGTCTGTACACTGACTCGCTTCATGTCCCTAAAGTCTGTACATCCACAGTGAAATCCAAAGTCTATACATTGGTCTTCACATTGAAAGCCTATACATTGCTGGATGATCAAGTCTGTACATTGGGGGGCTTTTCCTACGCTTGGCCAAGTCCATACACTCATACCTTTCCCTACGTTTTGCTGGCCAAGTCTATACATCGCTGAGTCTATACATTGCTTACAGCTTACACGTTCAAAGCCTAAAGTCTGTACAGCGTGAAGTCTATACATTGGGTTCAACTCTTCAAAGTCTGTACAGTGGCTTCGCATCGGCATGTCTGTACATCGGCTTCACTCATTCAAGTCTATACATCCACAGTGGATCTTCAAGTCTGTACATCCACAGTGGAACTTCGAAGTCTGTACATTGGCTTCACTCATTCAAGTCTATACATCCACAGTGGATCTTCAAGTCTGTACATCCACAGTGGAACTTCGAAGTATGTACATCGGCTTCACTCATTCAAGTCTATACATCCACAGTGGATCTTCAAGTCTGTACATCCACAATGGAACTTCGAAGTCTGTACACTGCTTGAGCCTCAACAAGTCTGTACATCGTCTTAAGCGTTTCAAGTCTATTCATTGGCTCAAGCTTCCAAGTCTGTACACTGGTTCAAAGTCTACACAACGCCTCTTTGATTCTAAGTCTATACATTCGTTTTAAGGCAAAGTCTGTACATTACCTTTGTGCTTCAAAGTTTGTACACTGCTTGAGCCTCAACAAGTATGTACAGCGAGTCCCTTCTCATCTAAAGTCTGAACATTGCTTTACACTATAGCAACTCCATACACTGCTTCAGATCTGATTCATAACGTCTATACATTGGTTCTCAATGTACACACTTATTCTTGTGCTGCTTCACGCATAAAGTCTATACACTGACTTTGATGCCAAGTCTATACGTCGACTGGCAGTCTTCAGCTAAGTGTATCCTTTGCTTCATAACATGAAGTCTCTACATTGCATTCTCATTCAGCGAAGTCTCTACATTGCATACAAGCATCACAATGTCTGTACAGTCCAATGTCTATACATTGCCTTTGGGATTTAAAGTCTATACAACCATTGTCTGCACTGCATTGCATTCATTAGTTGTAAAGTCTGCACTCGAGTCCAGTGTCTTCAGTAAAGTCTATACATTGGCATCGGGCTTCACTTTGAGTGTGTACAGCGGCTGCTAGGAAGTATGTACAGCCGTTGCCTCCTCATATGAAGTCTATACTTTAGGCAAGTCTGTACACTGGATTCCTTTTATGAAGCCTATACATTCACTAAGTCTGTACACTGCATTCCTTCTTATGAAGCCTTTATATTCATTAAGTCTATACACTACGTTGTGCACACTTTACATTGCTTTCGCCTTCACAGCAAAGTCTATACAATGCAATGCATATACTTATAACTGATGATGTAGCAACCCTGATAAAAATACGAATTTTAAATAAATCAAATTAAAATAAAAGATAAATAGTTAGATGATGAAAGCCTAAACGCATAAAAATAAGACAGAATGGAAATAACGCCTTTGGTCAAGGCGCTACTTCATTAAGAAACGCCTCTAGATAAGGCGCTAATTAAAAAGGGACGCCCAAACAACAAGGCGTCAATTATCAAACGGCCAAAAGGGGAAGTAAATGTAACGCCCTCTACCTGGGCGCGTTTTATAAAAGACACGACGCTTGACAAAGCGTCAATTTAAATTAACGCCCTCTCTTAAGACGTTAATTCAGATCGAGTTTCGTTCGACCCAGGAGTCTATCCAGGGCAAGTTCTGGATAACTACGTCGAAGGTGGAATATGGTAAGAACTCTATCATGGAAGTATTACTTCCAATACAACACTAACCCTATTAGGATCCCCAAAATCCTATAAATATCCTCCTAAATCAACCCTTGATCGCTATTTGGCGATCTGCTGCTGCTGTCATCAACGTGAAGAACAGGTAATGTTCTTCCTCTTTATTTTTAGTTGTGTGTGTTGAAAGAACGTTGATGTTCTTTTCCTTCCTCATCTTCCTATACAGGTTGTCTGTGTTGAGAAGACGATCACCCCTTTTTACTGAAGATCGGGTATTCTTCGTCCATCTCCTGCAAGTTATCTCTGTTCGAGAACAGAGCATCATTTTCTTCTCCAGACCTTCATCCGTTCATCAGTTAAAAACTTAAAAAGGTAGGTTTTCTCAAGAAACGTAGCCCAAATTAATTTAAGATCCTTAATAGAATCATATGTTATCCATGCATATAGTTTCATCATGGTTTTAAGTGTTTTCTGTAAAATTTTGAAATAAGCGACCCTGACAAGGGCGCTAATTCTCGTTTTGACGCCCTACCTAGGAGTCATCAATTTCATATAAATTGATAATTAACCATGTTTAAAATTCTATATCTATGAAACCATGAACCTAATCTAATGCATGTTCATCATGAATGAATTCTGCTATTTTTCTGGTCCTGACTATATAAATTGTTCCTGAAATTTTATTATCTGAAAATTGGTAAATTTTTGAATTAACGACCTGCACAAGGTCGTCTCTTATTGAACTGACGCCCCAGACCAGGGCGCTAATTGAAAAGTAACGCCCCTGTCCAGTGCGCGTTGTTGTTAAAATTCCAGAATATTAATTTTCTGTAGAATAGAAATATTGAAGGGACGACTAACGCATAAGTCGTCAAATCTATAAATAAACGCCCCTCTGTAAGGCGTTAATTACGTGATTCACGACTTTGGTCAAGTCGCTATTTTCTGTATTACGGTTTTTCCTTGTTTCTGTTAACCGAGGGTTTGATATATATGTAGATATATATGTAATCGGCACTATATTCCGTTCCGTGAATATAGTCCCACGTTTCATGATGATTTATCGTTTACCCACTAATTCTCATTGACCTACAAGCTCTCCATTGGACATTCCGTTCCTTTGGACTAGCGAGTTAGTCATAGAGACCTCCGTAAGTCTCCTCGCAGCCTTGGATTCCCTCAAGGCCGACTGAGCTGGTTGTACCATAAAAACCCATTACACTATTTTGCTATGTCACTCTATAGAAACATGGTATACCGGCCCTCATGTTATGAAAAATGTGTATCATGAGAATTCTCTTAATGGGATGAGGTTATCATGCCATTTGATGCTGTTCTTGTAAACCCCAATTCTATATCAACATTGTCATGATGTTCTTGTAAACCCCAACTCTATATCAACATTTTTATGATGTTCTTGTAGACCCCAATTCTATATTAAACTTGATGTTCTTGTTGACCTCAATTCTATATAAAGAATGTCCATACTTGTTTGTCATGGTACCCAAGTTAGGGAATCAATTCCACCTAGTTTTATCGATAATCGTGATTGTACCGTTATTATCGCCTATCTATGTCAAATGTCATATTTTGGACTCTACTCTATCCAAGTTTATCCTACATGTCTACAAGCTTTATTCTTGAAATTCCATATTGACTATACACAAAAGTGGATGTTAAAATACATGATTAATGCCTGCGCATATAGGGCCCGATCTGGTCTTGGGAGGAGCACCCGAAAGTACTTGTGCCCATGGGAGTTGATTGATCACGGTATTGGCATTATACCGAAGTGCATGACTGGCTTGATTGAACATTCCACAAATCTTGTACTTATACTTGACTTGATATTACATGACTTGGGTGACCCGAAAAAGGGAAATTGCATACTTGCATGCTTGAACGTGATAGCCAAATTTCTACATGACATGATGAATAGACTTGCTTGAATATCTTGATATCTTTTGATATAAGTTCTTGAAAGTTCATGACTAGTTCTTCTTGCTATCGTATTGTTATACACTCTCTCTATCTTGTCGTTTTATGCGAGCATGCATAGCTATAGTGCCTTCATGAAAGATGTAATTACTTAAACCCATTGCTAGTTCTTGAGATATAATTTCCTACTGAGCGTTCGCTCACTTAGTGTTTTCCCTACTTTTCAGGTAAGTCCGACGATGAGGGAACTCAAACGGATGGGGAAAATCAATAGTGAAAGAGATAGAGCTTCTTCCGTGTTATCTAGTCTTTTTCATATTTTCTTGAGTCAACCTTGTATTTTTCCTTTATTTTAGTTAGTACTTCAAAGGTTTGTAATAGACATATTCTTATGAAGGAATAAAGGATTGGGTTATCTTTACTTTTGTGCATCTCTGATTTTGGTGTCGAATGCACTAATACTCTGATTGACATGATTGATATAAACTCGTCACGCGTCTCCGGGTATCTTCCGCTCTCGGGGCGTGACAGTTTTTGTGGTATCAGAGCCTAGGGTATTCAATTCCTAGGAAACCCAAGTCCAAGGATAGGTACAAACCTTTAACCGGTGAGATTGGGTAGAACCAAGGGATAAAGTTAACATAGAAATGCTAGCTTCCAAATGAAATCACGTATTAATCTAGTTATTGTAATTGTAGGACGATGGCTGCCGAACGTGCCCAGTCGCGCAACATGCAGCGTACACTTCAAGGCATGACTCAGGTGCTGCAACAAGTAGCACAGGGAGGTGCACAACGAGCCGGAAGTCTCCACCAAGTCTTCAAGAACATGAACCCTCCCAAATTCATGGGTTCTACTGATCCGGACGACGCAGAGCACTGGATCAGGGAGACGGAGCGTATATTCCGTGTTATGTAGTGCACGGATCAAGATAAAGTCTTATTAGCTACCTTTCAGTTAGAAAGGGATGCCTGATGCTGGTGGGAATCAATAGAAGCTACTTTAAATCAAGACCAAGTTACTTGGGAAGAATTCGTTTAACATTTCAACGCTAAATATTTTTCAGACCGAGTCCAAGAAAAGAAAGCTACCGAATTTGCCGCACTCAAGCAACGGTCATTATCGGTGGCGGGGTACGAGGCACAATTCTCTAGATTATCTCGGTATGCTAAGCACTTAGTTAACACTGAGAAGATGAAAGCTAGGAGGTTCCTTAATGGGCTCAGGCCCCAATATATTACCCAACTGGCGCCGATGGATATTCAAGTCTATTCGGAGATAGTGCGCCGAGCTCAGCTATTAGAAGACGCCATGGAACTATCTGATAGAATCTGTGGGAAGGACAAGAAAGAACAAGTTGCAAGTTCGGGTTTTTTTAAACCCAACTTCAAGAAGAGGCCTAGTAATGGAGGTACTTCCTCACAAGATCAGAAGTTTAAGAAGACCAAGCCCTTCTCCATCACCACTACCCCACCAAATATAGTGTGCAAGCACTGTGACAAGGCGGGCCATAGAGCAGAAGAATGCTGGAGAAAACTAGGAGCATGTCTCCGCTGTGGGAGCCGCGATCATCAAATTCCCGATTGTCCATTACATAATGATCAAGCCGGGGACGGGAAGCACCCAGTAACCAAGAATGCTCGTCTTCACGCAATTAAGAAGACCGAACAAGAAGAAGAAGGTGGACTAGTAGAAGGTACACTGAAAGTTTGTTCCAAGTCTGCACATGTCTTATTTGATACTGGTGCTTCACATTCAATTGTTTCCAAGAAGTTCGCTGATCCGTTACCCCTAGAACTGGAATGGATAAAATTAGTCTTGTCTACTCCTCTAGGAAATGAGACTGATATTACACACCATTTCCAGAACTGTGAAGTATTGGTTCATGGTAAGAATCTCCCTATCAATCTCATATGTTTAGACCTAAAGGAATATGATGTCATATTAGGAGCAGATTGGTTATCCATGTATCAAGCTACTGTGGATTGTCGCAATAGCAAGGTTACTTTCAAGGAATTTTTGGAGCTGGTCTATACTTGCCCTAAGAGTCGGAGCAAGTCCCCTCTTATCTCAGCTCTCTGAGCTAGCAAACTAATAAAGAAAGGATGTGCATCTTTCCTAGCGTTTGTCACGATTAAGGAGAACAAGGAAACTAAGATAGAAGATATCCCAGTTGTGCAAGAATTTCCGGACGTATTTCCGGAAGATTTGCCTGGATTACCTCCACAAAGAGAAGTGGCCTTCACCATCGACTTAGTCCCTGGTGCTGGTCCAGTTTCGAAGGCACCATATAGAATGTCCCCTGCCGAACTCAAGGAGTTAAAAGAGCAATTGATGGAACTCATTAAGAAGGGATTCATTAGACCAAGCACTTCCCCGTGGGGAGCGCCTGTATTATTTGTAAAGAAGAAAGATGGATCCATGAGATTATGCATCGACTATCGACAATTGAATCATCTCACTATCAAGAATAAGTATCCACTGCCGAGAATCGATGAGTTGTTTGATCAAATACCAGGATCCAAGTACTTTTCCAAAATTGATCTTAGGTCGGGATATCATCAGTTAAGAATCAAGGATGAGGACATTCATAAGACTGCATTTAGAAGCAGGTACGGCCGTTATGAATTTGTTGTTATGCCTTTCGGACTAACGAATGCCCCTGCTGCCTTTATGCAGTTAATGAATAGTATATTCAGGCCTTATTTGGATCAATTCGTGGTGGTCTTTATTGATGATATATTGATTTATTCCAAGACCAAGGAAGAGCATGAGGAGCACTTAAAGATTGCATTACAAATATTAAGGGCAAACCAATTATATGCAAAACTCAGCAAGTGTGAATTCTGGCTTGAGGAAGTGACTTTTCTCGGACATGTTATATCAAAGGATGGCTTATCAGTAGATCCATCAAAAGTTGAAGCTGTAAGAAATTGGGAAAGACCGACCAATGCTAGCAAGATCCGAAGTTTCTTAGGTCTTACTGGCTATTACAGGCGATTCATCAAAGATTTCTCTAAGATCGCCGTACCACTTACGAGGTTAACTCGCAAGGAGATCCGTTACGAATGGAGTGAGGAATGTGAAAGAAGCTTCCAAACTCTCAAGGATCATCTTACTACAGCTCCTGTCTTAGCTTTACCAATGGAAGGAGAGAAATTCGAGGTATACACTGATGCTTCAGGCATTGGCCTCGGATGTGTTCTAATGCAACAAGGAAAGGTTATAGCTTATTCTTCTCGTCAATTAAAGAAGCATGAAGAGAACTACCCCGTCCATGACTTAGAATTGGCCGCGGTAGTGTTTGCACTAAAAATCTGGAGACATTATCTATATGGAGTACAGTTTACTGTATACTCTGATCACAAGAGTCTCAAGTATCTTTTCTCTCAAAAGGAACTAAATATGAGGTAAAGACGTTGGCTAGAATATCTCAAGGACTTCGACATTACTATACAATATCATCCCGGAAAGGGTAATCATGTAGCAGATGCCCTTAGTCGAAAGCCGAGAGCACTGTTAGCCAATTGTATGATTCAAGAATGGAAGTTGATGGAGCAATTCTCTAAGCTCAATATAAGCATGGCACACGAACTTCAAATGTGTCACATTGTCTCATATGAGCATTCATCCAGACCTATTAACGGAAATACAAGCACTTCAGGATGATGACCCAATATTAGTAGAGATCAAAGGCAAATTAGAAGGACAGTCTGATTTCCAATTAGCGTCAGATAGAAGGTTGTTATTCCAAAACAGAACTTGTATACCGGATTGTCCCGAGTTAAAGAAGAAGATCTTAGATGAAGCTCATAGATCAAGGTACACGATTCATCCTGGATCTACCAAAATGTACCAAGATGTGAAAAGAAATTTTTGGTGGCCCAACATGAAAAGGGAAATAGCGGACTACGTGTCGCGCTGTCTCACATGCCAACTGGTCAAGGCGGAACACCAAAAGCCTGCTGGAAAACTACATCCTCTAGATATCCCTAAATGGAAGTGGGAGGATATTGGTATGGATTTCATCATGGGTTTATCTAAATCAAAAGGAGGACATGATGGAATATGGGTTATTATTGACCGATTGACTAAATCGGCACATTTCTTGACAATCAAGAGCCGATGGTCAGTCGATGTGTTGGCTGCATTATACATCAAGGACATAGTCAGATTACATGGTATTCCTATTTCAATCGTGTCTGACAGAGATCCCCGTTTTACTTCTCATTTTTGGAAGGGACTACAACATTCCATGGGAACAAGGCTTAACTTTAGTACAACTTTTCATCCTCAAACGGATGGTCAGACCGAGAGAACTAATCAGGTGGTTGAAGATATGCTCAGAGCTTGCATCATTGATTTCGATGGAAGCTGGCATGATCACTTGCCGTTGGTGAAATTTGCATACAATAATAGCTACCAGGCGAGTATACAAATGGCACCTTTCGAAGCTTTATACGGAAGGAGTTGCCGATCACCCTTATGCTGGGACGAAGTTGGAGAGAAACAACTGCTAGGTCCAGACATGGTAAGGGTTACCACTGAAAGAATACAAATGATTAGAGAAAGACTGCAAGTTGCTCAGTCTAGGCAAAAGGCTTATGCTGATACAAGAAGGAGAGGTCTTGAATTCCAAGTTGGAGATCATGTATTTCTCAAGATATCGCCTGGTCATGGCATACGGAGATTTGGTGTTAAAGGGAAGCTTACACCAAGGTTCGTAGGACCTTTTGAGATATTGGAAAGAGTTGGCGAGGTTGCTTATCGCATCGCATTGCCTCCTCAATTGTCTGATGTTCATAATGTGTTCCACATATCTATGTTGAAGAAGTATGTACACGATCCATCATATATTATTGAACATGGAGACTTAGTTATCCAGAAGGATCTCACATATGAACAGAAGCCCATAAAGATACTAGATCGTGAAATACGTACCCTAAGGAATAAGGTTATTCCCATGCTTAAGGTACAATGGAATAAGAACTCCGAACATGAAGCTACATGGGAGACCGAGGAATCCATGAGGAAGCGATTTCCAGAATTATTTTAAGGTATATACTCTACACCCTCCACTTATATATACTATTGAATTTGGGGATCAAATTCTTTTAAGTAGGGGAGGGTGTAGCAACCCTGATAAAAATAAGAATTTTAAATAAATCAAATTAAAATAAAAGATAAATAAAAAGATGATGAAAGCCTAAACGCATAAAAATAAGACAGAATGGAAATAACGCCATTGGTCAAGGCACTACATCATTAAGAAACGCCTCTAGATAAGGCGCTAATTAAAAAGGGACGCCCAAACAACAAGGCGTCAATTATCAAACGGCCAAAAGGGGAAGTAAATGTAACGCCCTCTACTTGGGCGCGTTTTATAAAAGACACGACGCTTGACAAAGCGTCAATTTAAATTAACGCCCTCGCTTAAGACGTTAATTCAGATCGAGTTTCATTCGACCCAGGAGTCTATCCAGGGCAAGTTCTGGATAACTACGTCGAAGGTGGAATATGGTAAGAACTCTATCATGGAAGTATTACTTCCAATACAACTCTAACCCTATTAGGATCCCCAAAATCCTATAAATATCCTCCTAAATCAACCCTTGATCGCTATTTGGCGATCTGCTGCTGCTGTCATCAACGTGAAGAACAGGTAATGTTCTTCCTCTTTATTTTTGGTTGTGTGTGTTGAAAATTGATGTTCTTTTCCTTCCTCATCTTCCTATACATGTTGTCTGTGTTGAGAAGACGATCACCCCTTTTTACTGAAGATCGGGTATTCTTCGTCCATCTCCTGCAAGTTATCTCTGTTCGAGAACAGAGCATCGTTTTCTTCTCCAGACCTTCATCCGTTCATCAGTTAAAAACTTCAAAAGGTAGGTTTTCTCAAGAAATGTAGCCCAAATTAATTTAAGATTCTTAATAGAATCATATGTTATCCATGCATATAGTTTCATCATGGTTTTAAGTGTTTTCTGTATAATTTTGAAATAAATGACCCTGACAAGGGCGCTAATTCTTGTTTTGACGCCCTACCTAGGAGTCGTCAATTTCATATAAATTGATAATTAACCATGTTTAAAATTCTATATCTATGAAACCATGAACCTAATCTAATGCATGTTCATCATGAATGAATTCTGTTATTTTTCTGGTCCTGACTATATAAATTGTTCCTGAAATTTATTATCTGAAAATTGGTAAATTTTTGAATTAACGACCTGCAGAAGGTCGTCTCTCATTAAACTGACGCCCCAGACCAGGGCGCTAATTGAAAAGTAACGCCCCTGTCCAGGGCGTGTTTTTGTTAAAATTCCAGAATATTGATTTTCTGTAGAATAGAAATATTGAAGGGACGACTAACGCATAAGTCATCAAATCTGTAAATAAACGCCCCTCTGTAAGGCATTAATTATGTGATTCATGACTTTGGTCAAGTCGCTATTTTCTGTATTACGGTTTTTCCTTGTTTATGTTAACCGAGGGTTTGATATATATGTAGATATATATGTAATCGGCACTATATTCCGTTCCGTGAATATAGTCCCACGTTTCATGATGATTTATCGTTTACCCACTAATTCTCATTGACATACAAGCTCTCCATTGGACATTCCGTTCCTTTGGACTAGTGAGTTAGTCATAGAGACCTCCGTAAGTCTCCTCGCAGCCTTGGATTCCCTCAAGGCCGACTGAGCTGGTTGTACCATAAAAACCCATTACACTATTTTGCTATGTCACTCTATAGAAACATGGTATACCGGCCCTCATGTTGTGAAAAGTGTGTATAATGAGAATTCTCTTAATGGGATGAGGTTATCATGCCATTTGATGCTGTTCTTGTAAACCCCAATTCTATATCAACATTGTCATGATGTTCTTGTAAACCCCAACTCTATATCAACATTGTTATGATGTTCTTGTAGACCCCAATTCTATATTAAACTTGATGTTCTTATGGACCTCAATTCTATATACAGAATGTCCATACTTATTTGTCATGGTACCTAAGTTAGGGAACCAATTCCACCTAGTTTTATCGATAATCGTGATTGTACCGTTATTATCGCCTATCTATGTCAAATGTCATATTTTGGACTCTACTCTATCCAAGTTTATCCTACATGTCTACAAGCTTTATTCTTGAAATTCCATATTGGCTATACACAAAAGTGGATGTTAAAATACATGATTAATGCCTGCGCATATAGGGCCCGATCTTGTCCTGGGAGGAGCACCCGAAAGTACTTGTGCCCATGGGAGTTGATTGATCACGGTATTGGCATTATACCGAAGTGCATGACTAGCTTGATTGAACATTCCACAAATCTTGTACTTGTACTTGACTTGATATTACATGACTTGCGTGACCCGAAAAAAGGAAATTGCATACTTGCGTGCTTGAACGTGATAGCCAAATTTCCCCATGACATGATGAATACACTTGCTTGAATATCTTGATATCTTTTGATATAAGTTCTTGAAAGTTCATGACTAGTTCTTCTTGCTATCGTATTGTTATACACTCTCTCTATCTTGTCGTTTTATGCGAGCATGCATAGCTATAGTGCCTTCATGAAAGATGTAATTACTTAAACCCATTGCTAGTTCTTGAGATATAATTTCCTACTGAGCGTTCGCTCACTTAGTGTTTTCCCTACTTTTCAGGTAAGTCCGACGATGAGGGAACTCAAACGGATGGGGAAAATCAAGAGTGAAAGAGATAGAGGTTCTTTCGTGTTATCTAGTCTTTTTCATATTTTCTTGAGTCAACCTTGTATTTTTCCTTTATTTTAGTTAGTACTTCAAAGGTTTGTAATAGACATATTCTTATGAAGGAATAAAGGATTGGGTTATCTTTACTTTTGCGCATCTCTGATTTTGGTGTCGAATGCACTAATACTTTGATTGACATGATTGATATGAACTCGTCACGCATCTCCGGGTCTCTTCCGCTCTCGGGGCATGACAGATGACTTCGTTTCATCTGTCTGACAGGGACTGAAGAGGCTAATGAAGGGCACGTGATCTGAGGTGCCTGGCTCATGATCCAAGGATGGACGAGATACCAGGATGCTGACACGTTGCCAAATGTTTGGGCGAGAGCTGTGGAAGCCACACTCGCCCTAGCTGCTGCTGCTGCTATATATATGTGTCTTCATCCTCTGTAGATGAAGGCAATTGAGTGATTGTGATCGAAGCCTGGGAGCAGAAGAAGAGAAGAAAAAGCAGAGAGCAGAAGCTGAGAGAAGAAAAAGAGAAAAGGAGAACAAAGATCGAGAGAAGAAGAGAAGTGCAGCAGAGAAGAAAGAAAAAGAAGAGAGAGCTTCCACGATCCAGCAGAAGAAAAGAAAAAGAGAAAGAGAGAGAAGGAGAACAGAGATCGAGAGAAGAAGAGAAGTGCAGCAGAGAAGAAAGAGAAAGAGAGAGAGTGAAGAAAGAGAGTGAGATCGAGGGAGATCTGTTCTTGATGGACCGTGGATCAAATCCAGGCCATCCAGCTCTTTAAGAGCCACATTGTGCTTCATTGCTTACAGCTTTCTGATTGCTGTCTTGTTCTATTTTCTATTTTCTATTTTACATCTTTGTTCAAGCTGTTAGTCAGCGGATTGCAGAGGTGCTGCCTCTGGACGGCTAAGCTGTATTGCCCAGCGGTTTGCAGTGGAGGATTCCACTGGACAGCAAGCTGTGTTACTCAGCGGGGCGAGGAGGATTCCTCGGACGGCAAGCTGTGTTGCCCAGCGGATGTATGGCAAGCTGTGATGCCCAACTGTTCAAGCTGTGAGTCAGCGGAATCCACACTCGGTTTGAGTGTGGGGTGGATGTAGGTCTGCTAGACCGAACCACCTAAAAACCCATTGTGTAGTGGTTTGAATTCTTGTGTGGTTGGCGCTAGATGAATGCTTAGGGGCGCTTTGGTTTGATGTTCTATAAGTGTTCATCTATTTGCTGAACACACTATATGTTTGACTGTGGTTTGATCTCTTTTATCTGATTTCGCTAGATGAATGTTAGGAGCGCCTCAATTGGGTTTTCTGTCTGAATGCTTTAAGGCACAAGCTCCTTTGATTTGATTCAGTCTAATGTTTAGACTTGCTTAGGCTCGCTCTATATATCTGCAATAGTTTTTAATTCCGCATCTCTGATTGCTTTAGATTTTAATTGGGTGAAATGTTTATAGGCTATATTCATTCACCCCCCCCTCTGAATACTTGCACCGAACCCAACACTTGGTATCAGAGCGGTCTCTGACTTAACAGATTTAACAATCTGCAGAGGATCCTGCTAACTGTTTAGTGCATTTAAGAGTGGGTCTTTTGGAATCGTTTTGATTTACTGTCTTAGTGCATTTCTGTTTGGTGCATTTCATAAGTGTGCCTCTTGTGTTCTGTATTCAGTTTCACTGAGTTAGTTCCTTGCCTTGCTTATCTGGTTGTGGTGCTTTGTTGTCGATTGCTTCGTGCCCTGAATCTGCTTGTCATCTGTTCTGATGGCTCATCCTCCGATATACATTGGTGATGACCTTGGCCCATGGCTGGAAAAGTTGCATCGGTATGTAAACACAACCGATCCTGATTTGTGGAAGGTAATAACTCATGGTCCATACAAACTGTCGAATGATAAATCTAAATGGACCAAGAAGGATAAGCTGAAAGACTCTGTCAATAATAGAGCTATAGTTTTATTAAAAGAATCAATTGACAGATCTCTAATTGAATGCATTTCTTCTTGCAGGTCTGCCAAAGACATTTTGGATAAACTGAAGCTAATCAGGAATCACAACAAATGCTTGATGGCTGATAGAAGAAATGCTAATGATGAAACTTCATCCGAGGTAAGCTCTGAACCTGAAGAACTTTCAATTGATGACTTATGGAATATAAATGAGGAACTCAATAATAAATGTGAACAATTGAAATCTGAAAAGAAAAAATTGAAAAAGGAAATGTTGTACGAAATAAGAGAACTGAAATGTGAAAATGCAAAACTAAGAGATAGTCTGAAAAGCGATGAAAATTCTTGTAAGGCATGTGCTATTTTAGAAGACATGATAAATGAGTTTGATCATGATAGTAAATTGCAAAAGGAAGTATTCAAATCTCTAGAAATTGAAAAACAAACATGCTTAGACAAAATGTCTGAAATTAAGAATCAACTGAATGATAAGAAAAATGAGCATATAAAAGGCATGCAAGAACTGACTGAAGTTAATTCTGAATTGGACAAACTGAAATTGGAGAATGAAGATCTTCAAAAGAAAAATAAAACTCTTATGGTCAGAATGAATGAAATCAATGAGGAGGTTTCACAGTCCTCTTCTGCTAAATCAAATTGTAAAATATGCTCAGCTTTAAGAGAACGTAATGAAGATCTCTTTAGTGTGAATGAATGGCTAAATAAACAAATTGTCTCACTTAAAGATGATCACAAAAACCTGCTTGCTGAGAAAATTAAAGCAGAAGAAAGAGAAGATGAACTGATTGAAAAATTGGAGCACATGTCTGGAAGAGAGAGATGTGCTAATAATGAAATTCAGGATAAAAATCTTGAGGAAGAAAACACTGAATTAAAAGCTGAAGTTGAAAAACTGAAGTGGTTGAACACTGGCTTGTCTGAAAGACTTCTTACTACAGAAAAAGGAAAAGCTGTCTATGATGAAAATTCAGAAATTTTGAACAGTCTAGAACAAGAAATTGAGAAGTATAAAACTGCAAACCAAGTTCTAAGTGAATGTGTTAATTGCAGTGAACAGGAAATAGCCAGTTATGAACTTCACATTGCTAGCTTGGAAGATAAAATTCATAATCTGGAAAATTCAGCTATTGAGTCTGCCAAGATTAAAGGAAAAATGAAAACTGTTGGGAAGAGGAAGGATGATAACTCTGAAGGGGGAAGAAATTGCTATTCTGATGTTAAGAAAATCACTAAAAACCAGCTATATACCACTTTTGTCTAAAGCACTGATGTAGCTGGTACTTCAAGGCAATCCCCAAAATAAAATGAAAATCAGAAGTCACCTTCAAAATCTGTCTTTCAGTTTAAAGCTCAGAAAATTGAAAAGCAAACAAAACCTATTGAGGATAATCAGAAATTGATATGAAAGAGTCAAACAAAAAGGGCAAAGAATAATTCTGATTATACTCTGAAATTTGTTAGCTCTGTTGAATCTGATGGGTCAATGCAAAATGCTCATGCTTCTTGTACTCATTCACATGCATCTGTGAATTCATCTGATAGAAACCATGCCCCTAGGAAATCTGATGCTTCTTGCTATTACTGTGGTAAGCATGGGCATATCATGGATGATTGCAGAATATTAAAAGAGGATGAGCATGCAAATAAAACAATGCATTCTAGGAATCTATCTGGAAGAAACCATGCTTTCAGGAAATCTAATGCTTCATGCTATTATTGTGGTAGGTATGGTCATTTAATGAATGAGTGCTATACTTTGAAATCTGATGACAGAATGCATGCCAGATACACCCCAAATCATCATGAGCACAAAAGAAACAAACTCAAATTTAATCAGCATATCATTTGTTTCACTTGCAATAAGCCTGGGCACAAGGCTATTGAGTGCTGGTCAGGAAATCATTGGGGTAAAAATGAATCTAGAAGTAAGCATCTTAAATGCTTCGAATGTGGGAGGCATGGTCATACAGTCAAGGACTGTTGGCATGCCCAAGCAAGTCATGTTAATAACAAAGTTTTTAAATTCTCTGCAAAACGACCTGTGAACTTTTCATGCTTTAATTGTGGTAAATCAGGTCACAAATTTGCTGAATGCTGGATGAAGAAGAATAAGAAACAGAATGTCCATGTAAACAACAGAACAACTCATGCTCAATCTCATAGGTCTCATGCTTCTTTTGATAAGCATCATAGGACCAGACAATCTGTTGTTTCATGTCATTATTGTGGAAATTTTGGACATTCTATGTCTGATTGTTCTTTTATGGAATTTGATGATAATGTTACAAAAAGAATATTTAGAACACCTGATAGGGGTAGTGCAGGACCCAAGACTGCTTGGGTCCCTGCAAGATCATATTGATTGATATGTTACAGGTGTGCCTTGGTGAGAGAAATAAAAGGGGTAATTTAGCCAAGGCACTTAAAAAGGAAGCCCCAGGATTCTACATTTCAGGTTAGTTCTGAACTTGTCTTTAAATTTCATCATCTGAAAATGCTGATTTGTCTGTTTGATATCTGAAATTGATGAACTGTTCGTTTGATGTCTGATATTCCCTTCATGTCTAGCTGATCAGTCTGCATTCCAGAATCAGGTACTGAGTTTTACTATGCATATATCTGATGCTCTTCTCTGACTGATTATTGCACTGAATAAATGGGCTGTTAGATGCTCTGCACAATCATTTTTACAGTCGATGCTTTATATGAACCTTGTGTCAATGGACTGCATGCTTGTTGTTGAATGCATAACTTGCTGATTGTGAATAGTTCTTCAGTATATAGAGTCAATGCATGTGTCTTGTGTCAATGCATTGCATGCTTGGTTACATACTTGGACTGAGCTTGAATGGGTCAGTTAGTGCATACAGTCAATGCATGTGTCTAGTACTTGCATATATCATCTGCATGACTGTCAATGAAATTGATCAATACATAAAGGACTGATTTGCATGACTGTCATTTGCCTATTGTCGTAGACTGCATGTTTTTCAATTCATAATAGGGCTGCTTTGCACTGCATTATCATTTGCTTAACCCTGGTATATCAAATGATATGTTACTAAAAGGCAAGGAAATCTGCCCGGAGGTTTCTACCATGTGTGAGATGGTCTTTGAGACCAGGTTCTCCGCCGAGTACCATGGGTCCTGTCTTCATGTAGAACAGTGCACTACATCATATGTTGAAAAATCTGAAAAAGGATGAAAATGCTTATAACTTGGATGTATAAACCTGAATTGATTGCATACTTGTCTCATGTATCCTTGGTGCATAGTCTGCATGTAGGACAGTATGTTGCATAGCATATCTCTTGCATCATGATGTCAGGGGGAGCTGAGAGTTCTATTCAATTCATTGAATCCTATTCACTTCTCGGTGTTCTTATTCAAATGATTCATATTCTTTGACATCAGTTGCTCATTGAACCATATTACCAATTGCTATCTTTTCCCCATCATTTTCACTAAACAATAGCTTTGCATCTGGTTTAGTACATTGAATGGTGATTATTGTAATTGTTCACTTATAAGAATCACACTTACAAATTAAAAGGAACTAAAGGTTTAACCTTTATAAATTAGAGAGTTAAGTGTCTGCACTTCAGAATTTGAGATAAAAGAAAATTTTATAGCTCTTAATCTTTGTCTCATGGCTAAAATAGAAATTTTTTTTGTAATGCCTAAATGTGTTGAACTGAATATGTCTAGAACAGGCTAATAAGAGTGTGTACTGATTTTTTAAAATAATCACTCTAAAAGAATTAAGGGCAGCAGTAAATAATATCATTAATGTTAAGAACTGAACACAATGACAGAGCAATGGCTGATTGCACTGAGAAACTGTGAACTCCTCCAAAGAAGCAGGAGAATTCACATGTCATGAGGTGATTCAGAATATCTCTGTTCATAGGGTCAAATCTATAGAGGGAGTCCTCACCAAGTAACTGAGGGTACTGGCCTCTAATCAAGGTGTACCCTTAATGTCAAAAGTGAAGACTATCCTTTGTGGGTTCTGATATGAAATAGGTCGAGTAGTTTATGCCTAGTAACTGGGGGTACTTGCCTTTGATCAAGGTGTACACCTAATGTCAACAGCATAAATGCCACTGATCTATTTACTTAGTTCAGGCTCTGAAAAATTCAAAAGTGTAAATCAAACTGCTGTAACCCTTCGAAAAATCAAAAGTCAATGAGTGAAAATTATTTTCAATACATATTCAAACTGCCATTCTTGATCTTCCATGTTTAATCACAAAATGGTATTATTTCTGACTTATCTATTAATACCATGTGCCCTAGATTCATTGCTATAAATGGAATCTATAAACTCTTTTTCAGGGGTCAGATGTTTTACTCTAGATTTATCCCTGTTAAACCTGAATTTTTGTCAAAATTGTATGTTGCTGATTCTTATACTTTAACAGTTGTTTATAATCATGCTTCCTTTCTGAACCTATGATTCAGCTATTGTCAAGTGACCCTCCTACCTTCTCTACCTTTGTTTATCTGTTCATATTCCTTCTCAAAGGGGGAGCATTTATTTAGGGGGAGAAATGATTCAGGGGGAGTCATACCTTCAGGGGGAGTTTATTGCTCGAGAAGTCACTTGCATGCATACTGCCATGTTGCACACATGTTTTTTATTGTTCTTCCCTTTTCGATTATGTCAAAGGGGGAGAAAATTTTATGTGTGACTCACTATCACTGTTTATTACCATCATCAAAAAGGGGGAGAATGTTGTGCCCCTTAGGCACAAGCATGTGCTATGTTGCTTTGATGATAGCAATGCTATTTGGTTTTGACGATAGCAAGACAGTGAGTGCATTTGAGTGCAGTTGATATTGTATTTTGATGATAGCAATGCTATTGTGTTTTGATGACTGTAATAAACAAAGTGCATTTCTGTGCATTCTTATCCTTGAGCATTCTGCATATGATAGCAACATGAATGATGATGTTTAGCATTGATGGCATTTGTTCTTTATATGTCTGAATTGCATTTTGTCAGATATCATGTCTCTACATGTATCTGCATAGTCTGAATGTCTCTGCATGTATCTGCATAGTCTGAATAGCAGTAAGTGCTAGTCTCTACATTGGAAGTGTGCATCATTTCCATTCAAGCCTTGAAGTCTGTACATCATGTTCATTCAGTTCACTTCAAGTCTGTCAGCCGCGTGCATTGGATTCAAAGTCTATACTGCCTCTGCGTGTTCTTTGCATTCCATTCATATTCCATTCACTGCTGTTTACATTTCTCATATGTCATGGGTTGACACATCCTCTGATGGGTCGACTCCTTCTGCAGTCATGCTTAAGAACTCAAGTCCATACACTGGAAACTCTTCAATTGATTGAGTCTATACATTGTCCTAGGCTAAGTGTGTACAGCGTCTCATTCATGCTTTGATTAATGAAGTCTGTACATCAGTCTTCACATTCTAAGTCTGTACAGCCGTTGGGTTTGGACTCAGAGTCTGTACACTCGATTCGCCTTTGAATTGGTAAAGTGTGTACACTCCTTCACTGTAGCTTTCACGTATCCAAAGTCTACACATCATGAAAGTCTATACATTCTTCACTGACTTTCGTTCAAGGCAAAGTCTATACATTGGGGTCTTTCCCTACGTTTCATAAGTGAAGTTTGTACATCCGTTTCTGAAGCCTAAAGTCTATACACTCCAGCCTATTCCTACGATCAAGGCTTCAGCTACACTTGAAGTCTGTACATTGGCTTCGCTTCATCAAGTCTATACACTGACTCGCTTCATGTCCCTAAAGTCTGTACATCCACAGTGAAATCCAAAGTCTATACATTGGTCTTCACATTGAAAGCCTATACATTGCTGGATGATCAAGTCTGTACATTGGGGGGCTTTTCCTACGCTTGGCCAAGTCCATACACTCATACGTTTCCCTACGTTTTGCTGGCCAAGTCTATACATTGCTGAGTCTGTACATTGCTTACAGCTTACACGTTCAAAGCCTAAAGTCTGTACAGCGTGAAGTCTATACATTGGGTTCAACTCTTCAAAGTCTGTACAGTGGCTTCGCATCGACAAGTCTGTACATCGGCTTCACTCATTCAAGTCTATACATCCACAGTGGATCTTCAAGTCTGTACATCCACAGTGGAACTTCGAAGTCTGTACATCGGCTTCACTCATTCAAGTCTATACATCCACAGTGGATCTTCAAGTCTGTACATCCACAGTGGAAAATTCAAGTCTATACATCCACAGTGGATCTTCAAGTCTGTACATCCACAGTGGAACTTCGAAGTCTGTACACTGCTTGAGCCTCAACAAGTCTGTACATCGCCTTAAGCGTTTCAAGTCTATTCATTGGCTCAAGCTTCCAAGTCTGTACACTGGTTCAAAGTCTACACAACGCCTCTTTGATTCTAAGTCTATACATTCGTTTTAAGGCAAAGTCTGTACACTACCTTTGTGCTTCAAACTTTGTACACTGCTTGAGCCTCAACAAGTATGTACAGCGAGTCCCTTCTCATCTGAAGTCTGAACATTGCTTTACACTATAGCAACTCCATACACTGCTTCAGATCTGATTCATAATGTCTATACATTGGTTCTCAATGTACACACTTATTCCTTGTGCTGCTTCACGCATAAAGTCTATACACTGGCTTTGATGCCAAGTCTATACGTCGACTGGCAGTCTTCAGCTAAGTGTATCCTTTGCTTCATAACATGAAGTCTCTGCATTGCATTCTCATTCAGCGAAGTCTCTACATTGCATACAAGCATCACAATGTCTGTACAGTCCAATGTCTATACATTGCCTTTGGGATTTAAAGTCTATACAACCATTGTCTGCACTGCATTGCATTCATTAGTTGTAAAGTCTGCACTCGAGTCCAGTGTCTTCAGTAAAGTCTATACATTGGCATCGGGCTTCACTTTGAGTGTGTACAGCGGCTGCTAGGAAGTATGTACAACCGTTGCCTCCTCATATGAAGTCTATACTTTGGGCAAGTCTGTACACTGGATTCCTTTTATGAAGCCTATACATTCACTAAGTCTGTACACTGCATTCCTTCTTATGAAGCCTTTATATTCATTAAGTCTATACACTGCGTTGTGCACACTTTACATTGCTTTCGCCTTCACAGCAAAGTCTATACAATGCAATGCATATACTTAGAACTGATGACTTCGTTTCATCTGTCTGACAGGGACTGAAGAGGCTAATGAAGGGCACGTGATCCGAGGTGCCTTGCTCGTGATCCAAGGATGGACGAGATATCAGGATGCTGACACGTGGCCAAATGTTTGGGCGAGAGCTGTGGAAGCCACACTCGCCCTAGCTGCTGCTGCTATATATATGTGTCTTCATCCTCTGTAGAAGAAGGCAATTGAGTGATTGTGATCGAAGCCTAGGAGCAGAAGAAGAGAAGAAAAAGTAGAGAGCAGAAGCTGAGAGAAGAAAAAGAGAAAAGGAGAACAGAGATCGAGAGAAGAAGAGAAGTGCAGCAGAGAAGAAAGAAAAAGAAGAGAGAGCTTCCACGATCTAGCAGAAGAAAAGAAAAAGAGAAAGAGAGAAAAGGAGAACAGAGATCGAGAGAAGAAGAGAAGTGCAGTAGAGAAGAAAGAGAAAGAGAGAGAGTGAAGAAAGAGAGTGAGATCGAGGGAGATCTGTTCTTGATGGACCGTGGATCAAATCCAGGCCATCCAGCTCTTTAAGAGCCACATTGTGCTTCATTGCTTACAGCTTTCCGATTGCTGTCTTGTTCTATTTTTAGTTTTCTATTTTACATCTTTGTTCAAGCTGTTAGTCAGCGGATTGCAGAGGTGCTGCCTCTGGACGGCTAAGCTGTATTGCCCAGCGGTTTGTAGTGGAGGATTCCACTGGACAGCAAGCTATGTTGCTCAGCGGGGCGAGGAGGATTCCTCAGACGGCAAGCTGTGTTGCCCAGCGGATGTATGGCAAGCTGTGATGCCCAGCTGTGCAAGCTGTGAGTCAGTGGAATCCACACTCAGTTTGAGTGTGGGGTGGATGTAGGTCTGCTGGACCGAACCACCTAAAAACCCATTGTGTAGTGGTTTGAATTCTTGTGTGGTTGGCGCTAGATGAATGCTTAGGGGCGCTTTGGTTTGATGTTCTATAAGTGTTCATCTATTTGCTGCACACACTATATGTTTGACTGTGGTTTGATCTCTTTTATCTGATTTCGCTAGATGAATGTTAGGAGCGCCTCAATTGGGTTTTCTGTCTGAATGCTTTAAGGCACAAGCTCCTTTGATTTGATTCAGTCTAATGTTTAGACTTGCTTAGGTTCGCTCTATATATCTGCAATAGTTTTTAATTCCGCATCTCTGATTGCTTTAGATTTTAATTGGGCGAAATGTTTATAGGCTATATTCATTCACCCCCCCTTCTGAATACTTGCACCGAACCCAACAGAAGGTCGCTCGCCAGGATCTTGCTACGGCAAGGTTATTGGTGGCCCACCCTACAGCGTGACTGCTCGGCCTACACACAACGTTGTGACCGCTGCCAGCGATTCGACCACTTGGTCCATCAGCCAGCAACGGAGCTTATCACCCTAGCCGAGCCTTATCCTTTCTCTCGCTGGGGAATCGACATCCTTGGGCCATTCCCCACGGCCCAGGCCCAGAAGAAGTTCATTATCATCGCCATCGACTACTTCACTAAGTAGATCGAGGCCGAAGCCACTACAAGGATCACCGAGACAGCCTTCTGGAATTTCATCTGGAAGTCAATCATCTGTCACTACGGCATCCCCCGGGTGATAGTGAGCGATAATGGTCGGCAATTTGATTCTCGATATTTCCGAGACAGATGCGCCGACCTTAATATTCGCAATCACTTCACTTCGGTCGCCCACCCTCAGGCTAATGGGATGGTCGAAAATGCCAATAAGACTATCTTAAAAGGCATCAAGGCTAGGCTCAGTAAAGCAAAGGACAGTTGGCTCGAGGAATTGCCGAACGTACTTTGGTCGCACAGAACGACTCCTAGAACGACAACCGGTGAAAGCCCCTTTCAGCTGGTGTACGGTACCGAGGCCGTGATCCCGTTGGAGATTGCCAAGACCTCCCTCCGAGTCATCTACTTCTCGTCCGAGACAAACGACCAGAAACTGCTCGAAAATCTCGACTTAGCAGATGAAGTCCGAGGGATTGCCAGCATCAGAGCAACGGAATATCGACGCCGCCTAACTTGATACTACAACGCCAAAGTCCGAGATAGACATTTCCAGCCGGGAGACTTCATCCTGAGGAAAGCCGAAGCCTCTCGACCACTTGAGGCGGCGGGCAAGTTATCCCCTAACTGGGAAGGCCCCTACCGACTGGTCGAGACGCTCGAAAAAGGAGCATACCGTCTATCTATGATGGAAGGAGAGCTCATCCCTCGGACCTGGAACGCAACTACAGTACGCAAGTTCTACTTCTGAGTACTGAGTATTGTGCAAACGACATGAGATAAAATAAAAGGCTCCTTTCCTTTCTTCAAACAACCCGCTTGTACATCAGGAAGGCCAAAGCCAATAGAATACATGTCGAAAAAGCAAAAAATCCATCTGGCGCCGTCGTATGAGCCCATCGCTCGGCTGACTCGGATGACCTTCCTACGTCCAGCCACTGACTCTGCCTCGTGTAGAAACTGGCTCGGATAAAGGATAGTTGACCCCGTTGGCTCGGGCAGCTCGAGACAAAGGTGACAGAGGGATTAAGAAAGAGAAGGCTACCTTCCAAGTTGAACTTGGAAGAGAAGGGGGAGAGGGAATGCATATGAAAGCATCTTCCCCGCCAACCTACCAACTCTTTGGAAGAAAGATGATGCAGGCACCCTCCGAAGAGTGAAAGAAAGGAGGAGTAGAGCAGAAGAGGGAAAAAGAGGCTGCCAGAAAGAAAAAGAAACCAGCAGAGCTGGGCGAGGAGGCAGGGGAAGGCCCGGAAGGGAGGGAACTTGGTTGGCTTCCTCCTCCCCTCCGTGAAGTGAGCAGGAAGGGATGGGCGGCAAGAATGTCTGATGCCCCCATATGTCCTCCATCTCACCCCCCTGCAAGTGCCGCCGGAACTGATAAAGGGAAGACGACGTGCCTCCACACGTTGAACCCTCTTCAATTCCATTCGACGACCATCGAACCCTCTTCAAATCCGAAGCAGCGAGAACTCCATGCCCCCCATCGTCGGCAGCCTCATCTTTCGGAGCTTCTTCCATGCTACAGATGCAACGGCACAACGCTACGTGAAGAAGGAATAAGGAAAGAATGTCATGGAAAACCCTCAGCGGTGGAGAGGAAGGGATGCCCTTTAGACCTTTTAGAGGCGAATGGACGCTACTTGCCTTAAATGATTTCCCTCCTCGAAAACATGCTAGAAGGATTTCTCCCTACGAATGGTCACCTCAAACTTCTCGTCTTCCACCCCAGCGGGACACACGAAGCGGCCAGGCATTTAAAGAGTGAGAAAATGGAAAGACACCCTGTCAGGCGCTCACCCAACCATCAGGCGAGATCCACGCAGAAAATATCAGTTTTTTCCAAGCACTGCAGACGCGCTGAACAAGATACCGCAATGGCGATGCGGAACAGATAAGTCTTCATCACAACGCTACTGCCATATTTATTTCTACACAAAAAAGGAAGTTCTTTCCTCCGAAAAGGAAAAAGGCATACAAAAAAAGGAAGCGAAGCAAATACATCAGGCCTCCGGCCCACCTTGAAGCTCGGAAATAGAGGGCTCGAGCGGTCTGCCCCCGGCATCCTTGGTGACGGCCGACCCTGGCACTGACCCCACCGGTGTGGGAACTGTCTCGGTTGCGTGCCCTCCCGAGGCATCCGGAGTTGGCGACTCCTCAAATGATGAGCCCCCCTCTTCATCCTGCACCGAAGTAGAAGAACTGGAGGATGATAAGTCCGACTCATAACACTGCCCGGATGGGAAGTCAACTACCCCAGACGCCTACTCCTCGGCGTAATAGACGGCCCGGTCGTAGCCCTGCTTGAATCCCTTATGGATGCCCCTGCGAAGCCCTAGCTCGTAGTAGGGGAGGGCAGCCTCCTTGAGGTCGACCCGGTAGGCCTCTGAGCTCTTGTACTGCTCGAGAGCCTCCGCCCTAGCTGATCCCACCCTACCAGCGAGCTCGGCCTCCCTCTGCTCTGCCTTGGTGGACTTCCGCTCGGCTTCAGCCGTCAGCTCTGCGGCCCCCGCCGCCTGCTTCTCAACCTCGGCCCGATCAGCCTCGGCCTCCCGCCGAAGACGCTCGGCTTCCTCCGCTCGGTCCACTAGCTCGGCACGCTCGGTCTCCCACCGGCCGTCCAACTCAACGCGTGCTAGGCGCTCCTCTTTGAGAAGCCGGTTCTTCCTCTCGAGCGATTCACGGACCTTGGCAAGCTGCTCGGCTAGTGCCCGGGTCTCCACTTGGCTCGACCGTACCAGCTCCCTTATTGAGGAAAGCTCCCGCCGAAGCCCGTCACGCTCCTTGACGAGTCGAGCCAACCTCCTATCTGACCCACCGAGGGTCCAGGCCAGGTTCGCTCGCTCCCACTTCGACCGAGCGTACGCTTCTGCCAGAACCGCCCCCATATGGGCCTGGGCCAGGCCGCCCTCCATAACCCCAGCGAGAGCCGTGGACGGGGAGTGCTACCTACCTCCCCCCCTCACCTTCACAGATATACCGTGACATACCTGGTGCAGGGGGCCCGAGATATCCAGCCTCTCCAAGGCCACCAGAACGGAGAACCCCCCATCGCCCGGCGCCCCACCGTATGGCCCAGATCGTGCCCCAGCCTCGGTCGCCCCTCGGGCCCCGGCCGGATTTTCCTTGACCGGCTCGGCACTTGCATCACCACCTGAAGCACCAGCCTCGGTGGCGATTACAGCATCCCCAACTTCGGCCACGTCCCCCTCGGCTCCGACCGAGGGGAGAGACGGGTCGGCCCCGCTGCTAGTTGCAGGAGCATCCTCGACCCCCTCGGTCCCAGCCAAAGGAGGAACCGAGCCCGTATCGTCGCCGCCCGCAGGGGTAGCCCCGACCTCCTCGGCCCCCTCTAGCTCAGCTGGTGGGAGAGCCCGCCCGGTAGGGTCGGCCCCATCATGCCCCGCGGAGGGGTGAGCCGCGATAGGGTCGCCTCCGACTGCGGGTACGACCCCGGCCTTCTTGGCAAATTTTCTTGCCCTTGTAGCGGCCCGGATCATACCCTCTACAGGGTCCTTGCGCTTGGGTCCCCACGGTCTGGAGGATTCGCCCTGGGCCACTCCCTTGCCTGTATCTCTGGTTCAGGAGTGACCCACGGGAGCAGCCGGTTCGTCAGTTGTCGAGTCATCTCCAAGCTCGATCACCTCTACGGCATCCTTCAGAGGCTCCCGCCTGGTGTCTACACGAAGAAGAAGACGTGTTCAGGAAAAGGAAGATGACCCCCATATCCGAAGGAGAATCTAAGTTGTGGCACCTGAGCCCGACGGATGCAGCAGTGTGAGAAGACACCGCTCGATATTCTCCGGTGTCACCAGTTCTTCGGTGCACTGGCGGTGCTTCAGCAAGATGGCTGCATGCTTCTCCACGTGAGGGGGGAACTCATCCTGTCTAGGAGGGATATTAGGGTGGAAATTGGGGATTACTAGGCACCTCCAGGTTTCCTCCACTGAACAAATCCCCACCCAGAAGAATTGGGTCTTCCACCCCTTATACGAAGAATCCTTCACCGTCAAAGAGATACAACTCCTATTCCGCCTCGCCTGGATGAAATAGAAGCCCTTCCCAACCGAAGGATGTGCTTTCAACTCAAAAAAATAGTGGAAGAGGTCCATGGAAGGAGGAACTCCGCACTGGCGGCAGAGAATACGGAAGGCGGAAAGGAGGAGATAAGAGTTGGCTACCACCTGAATGGGCGCCAACCGAAAAAAATCAAGAAGCTAAAGGATGAAAGGTTTGAAAGGAAGGCGGAATCCACCCTTCCATGACAAAAGAAATATACAGATGTGGCATGTACGAGAGTCCAGGCTCGTCTCGTATGGATTAGCAGTGGCAAAACTGAACTTGTGGGGCAGGTGATATTGGTGCTCCAGCCTCCTCACATCCGCCTCCCCCAGTTCGCTGCAGTTGGGGACCGGTGCCCTCGCCATCTGCTCGTCCTCCCACTCCTCAACGTCTGGGCGCTGGCCTGCCATGGAGTCAGGAGAAGACTCTGAGGAAAGGCGATCTCGAGACCCTGAAGATTCAGGGGGAGGAGGAAGCTGCCGGACTGCCTCGGCGGTTATCTCCGCCAACTCCTCAAGCGTCGCTTTAAGCCTCTGCTCCTTCGTCGTGTCCTCACGGCGCATCGAAGAGCCCCAAAAACAAGAATGAAGCAGAGCCAAAACCCTAAAGACGGAGGGAGTCTGGAATGACAACAAGCGCCCAACACCTATAAACCCACGCGGGAGGCGGCTCGTCGTTCCGACCTCCGAGAAAAGGGGGGCCCTTCAGTTAAAATCCGCCAGGATCATCATTAACACGGGCCCAGGTGACCACGACACATGGCTTCCTAACACCGTAAAATCTCCACCCACATGAGCCACGTTGGTCCGAAACCCCAAACGGCTACTCTTCCGAGCTTACTAAAGCTCGGGAGTAACAGGGGGACAAGTGGGGAGGGGGATATCTGTAGCCCAATTAAGAGTAGCCAAACTAGGACCATCAGGATTGAACGAGGCTCAGCTCATCCAAGTGATAGCCCTCTAGGGCCCACTTCGGCAAAAAAGCACAATAAAGATCACTCGGGATCCCATCCTTCCTCGGCGGCCCTTAGACTCGGAAGGCCCGAGCGTCAGAACGGAGGAAGACCCATGCCCGAGCTATCCCTCCATCGGGATAAGGACGAGCGCTCCGCGCCCACTCCGACCTTACAACATCCGAGCTATGCCTATCGCCCGGATAGGGCTGGCACCTTTTATGCTCGGATCGACTGACAAGTGTTTATCCATGCAGCCGTTGAAAGCCCTTTATGAGCAGGAGTTTAGGGGAATAAGAGAGCCATGAGCCCTCAAGGCCATGAAGAGCCAACGACGAGGATGTAACGATCCCACGATAAGGACGTAACGATCCCATGATGAGGACATAACTCCTGCCTAAAACTCCTCAGCTTATGGGACTCATCAGGTGAGCTCGCTATATAAACTAGGGACTCCCTCCGGCGGCAGGTAAGGGCAAATACAGGCCTAAAACTCCCTGAGCAGGAACCACTACACCATCTTGGTGTTGGGGGATCTCGTGCACCTCCTTCTACCTCCCTCAATACCTTCCACCATTGCTCTACTGACTTAATCATCGGAGGGTTTTCCCCAGGGAGCCATCCCTGGGCCTCCTGATTCGTTTCCCTTTCTCTGCAGTTCACTATCCGGTGATCACCCTCCCAGCTCATGACCAGCGCGAGATCACGCCCCTTCAAGGTCGATTCTAGAGTCCTTAGTTGGCCAAAACCTGATCCCTAAGAGTCCTTAGTAACCTTACATATTTTCCGAATTAGGTGTCTAGCAGATAAGATCCCAAGTATCCAATCTTTTTGCTTGTTCTTCCACTCACAGAATTAATCAGAACGTAACGGTCGAGTCTTGGTGCGTTAGAGCCCTGTGGCAGTCGCACGATAGACCGCTACAGCTACTTGTGCGCAGAGTTCAAGCTTAATAAAACTCTTTTATTATTTTATCTACATAATTATCTATAAAAAAGGTATTTATCCTTATATTCTGAGGATAAATTAATTAACCTTCTAGAATATGGGCCAAACTTAATGGGCTTGGTCCTTAACTCCTTTGGGCTTTATTTATCAAAGCTGGATTAATTATTTAACATAGTTGGGTCTTATAATCCCAATATCAATTTATTAGTTTATTTAAGCTTCGTAAATTCCTAATAAATTCCAGAAAACTCTTAAAATAATATAGAAATTATTTATATAAATTTTGGGGCACTACACCCTCCCCCACTTAGAAGAATTTGGTCCCCAAATTCAATACATGGATTATATGGAGAGTGTACTTACAATTGAATAATTTTGGGAATCTTTTCCGCATGGCTTCTTCTGTTTCCCAAGTTGCTTCGAATGGCCATGATTTCTTCCATTGAATCTTGACCATAGGAAAAGCTTTATTCCTTAGTTGACGCACTTTCCGTTCCAGAATTTTTATTGGTGTTTGCTCGTACGTCATATCCTTCTGAATCTCCAAATTATCGTAAGTGATAACATGGTAAGGATCATATACATACTTTTTCAACACTGAGACGTGAAATACGTCATGAACTCTTGCTAATTGTGGAGGTAAAGCCAATCTATAAGCCACTTCACTGACCCTTTCGAGAATTTCAAATGGGCCAATGAACCTTGGAGTTAGCTTGCCTTTGTTGCCAAATCTTCGAATACCACGACCCGGAGAAACCTTCAGATACACATGATCTCCTACCTGAAACTCCAAGTCGCGCCTCCGATTATCAGCATAAGATTTTTTCCTATCTTGTGCCATCTGCAATCTTTCTCGAATGAGCTTAATTTTCTCTAAAGAATCCTTGATAATGTCGGGGCCTAGAAATTGCCTTTCCCCTATTTCATTCGAACATATTGGTGATCTACGGCTTCTTCCATATAAAGCTTCAAACGGTGCCATCTGTATGCTGGCCTGATAACTGTTGTTGTGCGGACACCGGAGCGAGCGAGAAGCACGAACCGGCGAGCCGTCGGTGCCGTATGTGGAGCACCACTCGGACTACATCGGCTTCCATCTGGCTCGGAGACAGCTTGGAGACTCCCCCTTGAGTCTTGATATTTATAGTATTTATGGGGATTTCATTTGTGTGTAATGTGTGTTTATTTACTTTTATTCGGATTGTTAGAGGGGTTTATTTATAATATGGGACCACCTGGGTCCCGCGGGCCCCCCATCCCTTCTCCCATTGATCCACCTCATCTCTTGGGCCCATGTGGGGTCAGTCAACCCTCCATGGTGGGCTTCTAGAAGGGTTGGACCAAGGGGGGGACAAAGGGAACAAAATTTCACATTTGGAATGCCAAAAGTCAAGGGGGCGCCCCCATTATATAGTATTATATTAGGAATTTTAGTTTTTTTATTTGTTCCAAATCACAAGGGAGAAATAAATTGTAGACTCCCTCTTTTACCCCTCCCCAACCCTAGATCTAGGGATAGTTAGTGTCTTTTGTTATTTCACATAAATAGCATGTATTTTCATTTGATTAGAATTAATGAGAAGAAAAATTGGAATTTCCTCCAAAGGATCAAGGGCCGCCCCCTATCTCTCTCCTCTCTCCCCCTTCTGCAGCTGGGAAGGCTGTGAATCAGAGGTGTGAAGCCTCATCTATCAGGTGTGAAGATCATCGTCGCCGCCGCCATCGCACCACCGCCATCGTCGCCGGAGTTCTGTCCACTCAGGATAGCCTCTTGATCTCGGATTTCTTGCACTCAGCCACGAGTTAATATGGAGCCCAAACTTTCAGAGTGAGTTCCAGGGGTCATCACCACGTCCTAGAAAAATTGGTGGAGCTTCTAGTTTTTATTTTCCATTTTTACATTTTCGTTCTCCACCACCTCTAAGATCTGCCAGCAATCTACCCAGATTTCCAGAACCCTAATAGATCGTTCATGAACCCACCTTCTCGTGACCCAAATGACTTGATATTTTTATTGGAGGTTCTGTTCACCACTCCCACCATCCACAAATGTTCTTGTGAATTTAGAATCTCGTTCACATTTTCTAAAAATTCACTTCAGATCCCAGCTCAGTTCTGCCTGCCACTGTCCAGATCCGACCATCCAGAGCTAGAAAATACTTTTCACCAACCAACCCTCCACCAAATTCTCCACAAAAATTATCACCATTTTCCTCTCTCTCCCCTCTACACGTTTGATGAAAATCTCATCTTCTGATTCGGGGGTCTACATCACGGTCAACACCAACTCTCAGGAAAGTTCATTTCTGTCCGGCCAGATCTGAAACAGAGATCAGTCGGTTCTAAAATTTCCCATCAGAAGCACAGTCACAATGAATTTTTTGAAGTGACAGTGGGTCGAAGGATTTTGAGTCAGTGTTCCAAAGGAGCTAGTTTCGTGCCGATCTGACATCGGTGTTGATTGCAGCAGCAGATGTCACCGGGTCGCGCGCTGTAAAATAGAAACCGTAGATCCGCGGACCGCAACTCTGACAAGTGCAGATCGGAGCCGCCCGGCTTCCGACCGGCATTCCAGCCCGGCCGCCATCCAGGGAAGCGCACCACCAGAGGTCACCATCATAGGGGGACCCATCTCGTCAGGTCTGGAGGACTGAGCAGCACGTGGGCCCCACGAACCCACAGATCACGCCATCCGGACAGCACTAAAACGTGGATTTCGGTACCGTCGGAGCGACAACAAGATGCTGCCCGTCAACCCACTTCCCGATACTCCTGCGCCCCACATGTGACCTGTTACCTCTCTGCGTGGAGTGGGTCAAAACTTTGTACCACTGTGAAAATCTGTTAACCGGGAGTACGGAATTGGTCGGGGTTGTCTTCCCCACGCCGGGAGCGTGGAGGTAACGGTCTTACTTCTTGACGTTCAATTGCTAGTTTAGTATATGGTCATATGCCACTGTGAGTGCGTTAGGATTCTAGCCCATGAGTTCATGTGACCGCTGTGAGCGAGAGAGTGACCCGTCCCGTGGCTCGATCCGAGCATGGAAGTGAGTCGACCACCCTTGACTCTGCCGGTTTCTCAACTGCGCGGATCTGCATTTCCCCTCGCTTGGGATGACGAGTGAGCTTGCATTTTTGTTAGCGACGTATAGACCATAGGAACTCGAAGTGTCGGACCGAAGTGTCTCCATTATTGTATGTTGCTGGTCGCGTCCGCATTTAGAGTCCGAGGTCCGCATCACTTAGAGTCGATCCCCGTGTCCGTCCCGCACCAGTTTGGTATCAGAGCGAGTTGAGTCCAGGGTAGTCGTGGCATAAGTCTTGCACGGTCTAAGTCGATTCTAGAACCATCATTATTTTCAAAACAAAAAAAGTTTTTTAAAATTGCATTTCATCCCTATAATTCGGTATATTAAAAGGTGTTGTCCGAACGTTAGCCTACGCCTATCGGGAAGGCCGCACCCTTGCGCGAGGAGATATTCGGGTCGACCCTCCGCCACGTACCGGATATTGGCTAAGTCTAGGTGCATTAGTCTGTGTCTCCTTGCCGGTGTGTCTTTGCATGCCCACCCATCGAGGCACCCAATACTCGCCACCACCACCTATGGCGGATTCCCGAGCCCGTAGTTTCGATGAGCCCTCGACGGTTGAGATGTTCCGAGCCCTCATGGATCGTCTCGATACGCGTATGGATGGCCTTAGTACGCTTCTAGATGGCGTAGGAACGTGTCTAGAATGGAGGATGAAAGCTCTAGAGGATCGGGCTGAAGCATCGGACCAGTCCATTCAGGGTCTTATAGGGAGGATTGCTATCCTTGAGAGGGCCCCAGTGGCGGTGCAACCCGCGCCGACAAATGGCCAACAAGAGCCGGTTCAGCAACCTGTTGCTCCAGGAGCTCAAGGGGCAGATGATAGGAGGCAGCAAGTGCATGAGGTGGATGATTACGCCTCTGATAATGAACAAGGGGGTTATGGTCGTGATCGTTTAAACCAACGACGGAACCGTGATGATGACAACGACCGCGTTCTTAGGAGCGTGTGTGCGGACCCTCCCCTATTTGACGGGTCTCTGGACCCGAAGGTCTATTTAGATTGGGAGGCCGGCATAGACCGGTACTTTAAGTGGTTTGAGATGACGGACCACCGAAGAGTTCGGTACGCGAAGATGAGGTTGCATGGGCAGGCCCAAACTTATTGGATAAATGTGGAGAGCCTGTTAATGCAGCGACATCAACCCCCGATCGGTACTTGGGATGACATGAAAACCAAGTTGAGGCAGAAATACCTTCATGCCACATACTGCCAGCGTCTCATAGACAAATGGCAATGTCTTTCCCAAGGGAACCGATCCATGACTGAGTACACCACCGAGTTTGATGAGTATCACTTGCGGTGTGGAGTTACAGAAGAGAGCACCATGACCATATCGCGCTTTCGAAGAGGTCTGCGGCCGAACTACCAATATGAACTTTTCCGCCGCAATGTGACCATTTTAGAGCAAGCATATCACATTGCTCTTGAATTGGAGCAATTTGAGGCCGAATTTGAGCCCACCCATCGATTGGGCCCCTTTCCCATTCATAGTGTCGAGCCCCGTGGCTCTTCAGGTGTTGAGTTCGGTGCAAGGATTCAGAGGGGGGGTGAATGAATATAACCCTTTAAAAACCTTTACCCAATTAAAAGGTTATGATGCTCACTAACTATCTAGAGTGCTAACTAGACAGATGTATCAAATCTGAAAGACTAATTAGCAGTAGCACCATTCTTCCACTCAAATAAACTTTCGCTCACTCAACGGATTAAACACTCAGAACAAGATCTGATCAACCACTTGGAGCGCCCCTATGCAAACATCTAGCGGAAGCAAAACATATAGAGAAATCAGACCACTGCACAGAGGATTTTTAGGTGGTTCGGTCCTCCAGACCTACATCCACCCCACACTCAAACCGAGTGTGGCTTCCACTAGCTCACGCTAGAAACAGCAGACTCAGTCTGCAACAAATGCTGCCAAACAGCTTGACCAGGGGAACAGCCTCCCCTCTTCCTCCCAACCGGAGGGAACCACTAGTGACACCAGTCACTAGCAAACCAGAGACACACGGTCTCTCTTCCTCCAGACCTGGAGGGAACCCCTGGACTTGAATCCACAAGCCCAGAACCGGAGACAAGTCTCCCTTCCTCCAGACCGGAGGGAGTCAACAAGTAGCACCCAGCTACTTGCAACCGGAGATAGCAATCTCCCTTCTCCTGAACAAACAGGAGGAACCCACAAGTGACTGCAGCCACTTGGAACCGGAGATGTCAATCTCCCTTCTCCTGAACTAACAGGAGGAACCCCGACCACTCTACAGAGTATCGGAAACACAGCAAACCAGAAAACAAAGGAAAAAACAATAAACGAAAAATGACTTCAGCAAAACAGAAAGCTGAAAGATGAAGTGCACAATGTGGCTCTCAACGGAGCTGACTGGCCTGGATTTGATCCACGGTCCAGTAGACGGATCTTCAGGTAAGATCTTCCTTCTTCTCCACGAGCTCTCTCGCTCACTCTCTATCTTTCTTTCTCTTTCTTCTGCTCTCCTCTCACTCTCTGCTTCTTCTTCTCTTCACACTCTTCTCGAGCTCTCTACCTCTCTTCTTCTCCTTCTGCTCTTCTTCTTTCTCTTTTCTTCTTCTATCTGGATCGTGGCTCTCTGTATGAGCGTTTCTTCACGCCAACTCGATCACCTTCATCTGTGGACGAATGTCTCATATATATAGCAGCAGCAGCAGCATCAGCCACGACATGTGACCTCCACATTTCCAGCCCTAAGAATTCGGACCACGTGGCAGTCTCTCAGCAGGCTTCATTCCAGCCTCGGATCACGTGCTGCTCAGGTCACTTGGGAATATTTCTTCCTCGGACCTGCAAGGAGATGAAAACCATTACAAACTGAGGGCCACAATAACTAAATCTGCACGAAGTATGTAGTAGTAATTCTAGATGCACTGAGAATGACACGAGATACACAGGGTGACTACAGCACGAGGTAAGGAAAGAATGACATGAGATACACTGTGACAGAACAGACACAACGAAGAGAACGACAAGAAGTGAGGTTATAAAACAACACGAGGACAACATGGGCTGACAGCAGAAACCGACACGAAGTGGTTGCAAACAAGCAAGACACGAGGTCTACGTAAAGCAACACGAAGTGTGGTCAAAGCGAGAACGACACGAGGTATGATGAGAAAGACCAGCACGAAGACGGTGAAAACAGCACGAAGTGAAGAACAACGACACGAAGTATAGTGGTGACAAAAACACACACTACACAGAGAACGACACAAGGTGGTGGCACAGAAAGTAACACGAAGTGCTGCAATGTTCTGCACGCAGTGGAACAAAAAACGACATGGAGTGAGTACGACATGGAGACAACAGTAACCGACACGAGGTGAGGTTACTAAGGCGACAACGACACGCGGTGTGGAAAACACGACACGAAGAACACAAAACGGAAAACGACACGAAGTGAAACATGACACGAGGTCTGGGAGACACGACACAAAGTCATAAGAGCGACAGTAACCAACACGAAGTGTGGTTACGAAACATGAACGACACGAAGTGTGGAAACATGACACGAAGTCACAGAAACAATAGTAACCAACACGAAGTGTGGTTACGAAACATGAACGAAGTCACAGAAACACTAACACGAGGTTATGAGAGGAAAAACGATACGAGGTCATGAAAACACAAGACAAAGACAAAAGATGAAATCGACACGGAGTGTAGGAACAACTCAAGACAGACACGGGGTGTGAAAAATAGACACGGCTTGTCACGACACGTGATGAAGCTATGTGAACAGTATAAAACGAATAAAATGACACGAGGAACAACAGTAACCGACTCGGGTTGAAAACAACACGAAGTCGAACAGTAATTAACACGGGGTAACACGACACGAGGTAAAAACGACACGAAGACGAAATTGACACATACTGAAAAACAACACGAAGATGAAGGGAACAGTGCAATGTCTAGACTTGAAGTACAGTTAAGTGTACAGACTTCACCAATGAATCACTCACTGTACAGACTTTGATGAACAGTCCAAAGTATGGACTTTCACTGCAAACAACAATGTGTAGACTTCATGTAAAAGCCCAATGTATGGACATTGAAATCGAAGACCGATGTGCAGACTTGACATTGAAGACTAGAGTGCAGACTTTAAGTCTAACTGTGGATGTACAGACTTGAAGAATAAACCAGTGTATAGACTTGAAGATTGAAGGTGATGTATAGATCATGCACATACTAGAAGTCTAACACACACAATATATCAGTCATACACGTGCATTCTCCAGATGATATACAAATCACAATCATGAAGCTATCATCAAAGCACAATGTCAGCAGATAAACTGAATGAGCATATGAAGTCCTGAATGAACATTTCAGCAGGATGACTCACAATGATTAACATCAAACACCAATCATCAAAACCAGATAAATCATTAAAACCACAGCAATGAATGCTTTATGCATCAGTTTAACATGTAGCATGACTGATCATCAAATATGACTCTAAATTGAGCAGCAGGATGACTGAACATGTGATTAACTCACACCAACAATCAATCAACAAAACCATCATCAAAACCACAGGGGCACAACAATCTCCCCCTTTTTGATGATGGCAACATTTTCAATATATTGAGTCATTCTGATGATGTGAGGCATTCTGAAGACTCAAATTATTCTCCCCCTTTGACTTCATCAAAAAGAAAATAATTTGAGAAGTTAAAGCATGCATAAAAGTTCAGACAAATTCTCCCCTTGGCAATACTCCCCCTGAGTATATGAATGCAAGGTCACAAATGATATGAGCATGATTCAGCATGACAAGGAATGCTCCCCCTGAAGAGATGCCAATTGATATGCAAGTGATGCATGACATGGAAGCTCCCCCTCAATAAGTGGACTCTTATGAGAAGGAGACCACAGGGGCAAACAGGGAGAAGTTCAGGTCATTGAGCCAAGGACATGAGCAGAAGAATTTCAATTAACAGATTTTTTAAAGATGTTCCAAACACAAGAAGTTCAGCCTGATTTTCAAAGAGATATCAATATCATAAATCTAAAGCATAAGTTTTCAAAGTCTTCTATCATAAGGGCTTATGAATGACATTTATTGAACATCATGGTTTAAACGTGATGTATGCAGAGTTTATCAATAAAATTCTGTAATGATATCTAAAACCATGGTTTAATAAAAATGAACCAAGCCCTCATATTTATCTTGATAAATCTCCCTTTCTCTTACACAATCAAACTTATTGACTTCTTTCGCAATTACATGCATCTGTATTGAAATCAAGCAATTATGAAGTCATATGATTTTGTCTAGGGTTGTAGCAATTTGATTTTGACATCAATATTCAGATATTTCAATTTATTCCATAATTTTCCTTGCTACAAATTTTACGTGCACTCTAGTTCAGTACACACCTTGTAACTAGAGGATATACCTTGATCAGAGGCCAATATCCCTAAGCCCTTAGTGTGACTAACTGTCATGCCTTATGTAAACAGAGTTAGCATTTACACATCATGACACACTACAGCTCAATTTTTAATGAGTGAATTGTATTTCTCAGTGTGCATGCCATTGCTCTGCCTGATTTTCAATGAATTCTCATTTTACAGAGTTAACTAAGGCACCTCATGACACAATCCTTTGGACTTGTGTTTCTCAGTGACCAATGTCATTGCTCTGACAGATATTACCCTTTAGACATTTCAGAAACATTCATTTGCTTCAAAACAATATTAATCTCATGTACTTAACCAATTAAAGTCATGTATTCAAAAGTGCAGATTTCAGAAGTTTTTGCAAGACATAGCATGAAACAGTTGGTTAAGATTTATTAAACATGATTCAGATATGTTAAGAGATTTTGAAGTTAAACTCCATGAATACATTAAGCTTAAACCACATGAGTTATTTCAGTCATTCTTAAGAATGTATAATAGAAGATTTCTAGTTCAAGAGTTTTTCAGATTTATGATCGAGATAGCCCATTGAAATCTTCATGAAAGACTGATATAATTCTGAAGCCAAATGATACCAATTGATAGGAGAATTACCAATTGTTAAGAGAGATTTTTGAAGCACAAAGTTTTTCAGAATATGATTAAGGTTTGTCAACAAAATCAATAAGAAAGGATATGCTATGAAATCTGACAAATGTATGCATTTGACAACCTATATGCAATGCATTGACTCCCCCTTACAATATGCATTTAAACATACATGCAAATCACATATATGCACTTCAGATGGGTAGAGTTCAGAGGTATCAATTCAGACAATGCTGACGAGGAATGATTATGCAAACACAGAATTAACTTGCTATGCAACATACTGTCCTACATGCAGACTATGCACCAAGGATACATTAAACAAGTATGCAATCAATTCAGGTTTATGCATCCAATTCATGAGCATTTTTATCCTTTTTCAGATTTTTCAACATATGATGTAGTTCACTGCTTTACATGAAGACTAGACCCATGGTACTAGGCGGAGGACTTGGTCCAAGGACCACCTCACACATGTCAGTAGCATCCAGACATACTCCATATGCCCTTCAACTTGTTCCATTTAATATACCATGATGATCATGTATGACAATGCAACATAAAGCAGTCCTTCATGCATTGAACAGCATCATTGTCACATGTAATGACAATCAGTCTATACACAATCAGTCCAAGTGTGCATTCAATGACAAGCATGCAATGCATTAACACAAAACACATGCATGGACGCAGAGTCTGTATAGTGCATCAACTGTATATACTAAAGAAGCATTCAAATTCAGTTCAACATATAGTACGAGAAGAGCATCAGATATGCAGAGTTGAATTCAATAGCTGAGTCTTGAATGCAGACTGATCAACTAGACAAGAGAAGATCATACAACAATCAGTCAAGCAGATCAACAATTTCAGATGATGAATTTAAAACAGACAAATCAGCATTTTCAGATCATGAGATTTAGGCAAAGTTCAGAACTAACCTGAAGGATTGAATCCTGGGGTTTTCATTCTTGAGTGCCTTGGTTAACCCCTTTCATTTCTCTTTCCAAGGCACACCTGCATCAAATCAATCAAGTTGATCCTGCAGAGACCCAAGCAGTCTTGGGTCCTGCACTACCCCTATCAGGTGTTCTAAAAGGTTTCTTACCAGAATAATCATCAAATTCCATCAGATAGCAATTATTCATGGAATGACCAACCCTTCCACAACATCTACATGACACCACCGAATTAGCTGAAGTATGATGCCTATGTAGATGAGCATGAGTATTTCTTTGATTATCATGAAAATTTTTCTTTCCATAATCAACTAGCCAACAGTTGGCAGCTTTGTGGCCTAGCTTACCACATTCAGAACATGTAGAAATCTTTCTTTTATATGCAACTTTATTTCTTCCAAAGTCATTTTTCTTTGTAGGAAATTTAGCATATTTGAATTTCATATTCCTACCTTGGATATGCCAACAATCTTTGACTGTGTGGCCATGCTTTCTACAATGAGAACATTGAAGGGGGTTTCTTTTAAACGACCCTGACCAGCATTGTGCAGCAACATGTCCTATTTTTCCACAGTTATAACAATCAATTTTCTTATCCCATGGGACATGCTTTCTAGACTGATTATTTTGAGCAGCTGCTAGGTCATCCTTTTCCATCAAGTTACACTCATGCATCAAATGTCCATATTTGTGACAGTAGTGACAGATCATTTTCTTTCTAGATGCATGCGAGTGTGGGTGAGGACTGTGATCAATATGCATAAAAGAGTTCTTTCTATATGTTTTCTGTTTTTCATTCTCTTTCTGATTTTTGTACTGAGGTGAGAATGAGATAGAGGGCTTTTCTTGTTCTGAACTTTTAACGAAAACAGTCTTCAGTTTTTCTCCAAAAGGCTTCTCAGCCTTCTTCATGTCTGGACTGTAACCCAGTCCCTCCTTCTGAAAATTTACATTCGCACCAAGGAGCTTATTCAAATTGTCTCTTCCCTTAACAAATTTTGACAGGGAGTTTTTTAGATCTTCAATTTCTCTTTCCAAAGACACAATGTGGTCCTCACACAACATAAGTTGATTTTGCAATTCATCATTCAGACTTTTCAGAGTCTCATTTTCCAGTGTCAATGTGAATTCATTACTCACTTCATTTTCTTTCAGAATAGATTTCCCTTTTCAACTGTCAGGAGTCTCTCAGACATGGCGGAATTTAGCAACCTCAATTCTTCATTTTTATTTTCCAATGAGGAGATTTGTTCCTTATTCGTATTCAGATCAACTAAGCACATATCATGAGATGTTTTTAGTCTCTGACAGTTTTCACATGAAACATTAGAATTTATCTGTTCACATCTCTTTTTCAACCTTCTATTTTCAGATTTTAATTTCTTGGATACTTTGAACAAATCTTCATACATCACTATCAATTCATCAAAGGAGTATCCATCTGATTCAGAGCTTACCTGAGATGAGATTTCCTCACCATCACTTCCCCGGTTGGCCATTAAGCATATGGACTTTCTTCCTTCTCTATCAATGTCCGAGGTGTTCCCTTTGAGTTTCAATAACTCTGGACAATCATCCTTTGTGTGTCCAGCCTTCCTGCATTTGTAGCAAACATTAGAGTCAATAATCTTGGCAGGATTAGAAGTATACCTTCTTTGCTGTTTGCTACCGTCAAGCTTTCCTTCTCTTTTTCTCAGAAATTTCCTGAAGTTACTAATCATCATTCCAATGTGGTCTTCATCAATTTCAGGCCGCGAGAGGCTACTTTTCTTGCTTGATGATCCACTGTGGCTGGATCTGTTTGCTTTGCTGGAGCTAGCCTTCAGCACGATTGGCTCCATTGAAAACAATCTGAAAGCTCAGAACAAACTGAAGCACCTAAACCAAATAAGCAAGACAAAGCACTAAGACGGAGAATCAAAGCTACGAACACAGAAAGCACACTCTGAAAAACACCAAACAAACCAGCAGGATCCTCTGCAGATTGTTAGATCAGATAGATCAGAGACCTGCTCTGATACCAATTGTTGAGTTCGGTGCAAGGATTCAGAGGGGGGGTGAATGAATATAACCCTTTAAAAACCTTTACCCAATTAAAAGGTTATGATGCTCACTAACTATCTAGAGTGCTAACTAGACAGATGTATCAAATCTGAAAGACTAATTAGCAGTAGCACCATTCTTCCACTCAAATAAACTTTCGCTCACTCAACGGATTAAACACTCAGAACAAGATCTGATCAACCACTTGGAGCGCCCCTATGCAAACATCTAGCGGAAGCAAAACATATAGAGAAATCAGACCACTGCACAGAGGATTTTTAGGTGGTTCGGTCCTCCAGACCTACATCCACCCCACACTCAAACCGAGTGTGGCTTCCACTAGCTCACGCTAGAAACAGCAGACTCAGTCTGCAACAAATGCTGCCAAACAGCTTGACCAGGGGAACAGCCTCCCCTCTTCCTCCTAACCGGAGGGAACCACTAGTGACACCAGTCACTAGCAAACCAGAGACACACGGTCTCTCTTCCTCCAGACCTGGAGGGAACCCCTGGACTTGAATCCACAAGCCCAGAACTGGAGACAAGTCTCCCTTCCTCCAGACCGGAGGGAGTCAACAAGTAGCACCCAGCTACTTGCAACCGGAGATAGCAATCTCCCTTCTCCTGAACAAACAGGAGGAACCCACAAGTGACTGCAGCCACTTGGAACCGGAGATGTCAATCTCCCTTCTCCTGAACTAACAGGAGGAACCCCGACCACTCTACAGAGTATCGGAAACACAGCAAACCAGAAAACAAAGGAAAAAACAATAAATGAAAAATGACTTCAGCAAAACAGAAAGCTGAAAGATGAAGTGCACAATGTGGCTCTCAACGGAGCTGACTGGCCTGGATTTGATCCACGGTCCAGTAGACGGATCTTCAGGTAAGATCTTCCTTCTTCTCCACGAGCTCTCTCGCTCACTCTCTATCTTTCTTTCTCTTTCTTCTGCTCTCCTCTCACTCTCTGCTTCTTCTTCTCTTCACACTCTTCTCGAGCTCTCTACCTCTCTTCTTCTCCTTCTGCTCTTCTTCTTTCTCTTTTCTTCTTCTATCTGGATCGTGGCTCTCTGTATGAGCGTTTCTTCACGCCAACTCGATCACCTTCATCTGTGGACGAAGGTCTCATATATATAGCAGCAGCAGCAGCATCAGCCACGACGTGTGACCTCCACATTTCCAGCCCTAAGAATTCGGACCACGTGGCAGTCTCTCAGCAGGCTTCATTCCAGCCTCGGATCATGTGCTGCTCAGGTCACTTGGGAATATTTCTTCCTCGGACCTGCAAGGAGATGAAAACCATTACAAACTGAGGGCCACAATAACTAAATCTGCACGAAGTATGTAGTAGTAATTCTAGATGCACTGAGAACGACACGAGATACACAGGGTGACTACAGCACGAGGTAAGGAAAGAATGACACGAGATACACTGTGACAGAACAGACACAACGAAGAGAACGACAAGAAGTGAGGTTATAAAACAACACGAGGACAACATGGGCTGACAGCAGAAACCGACACGAAGTGGTTGCAAACAAGCAAGACACGAGGTCTACGTAAAGCAACACGAAGTGTGGTCAAAGCGAGAACGACACGAGGTCTGATGAGAAAGACCAGCACGAAGACGGTGAAAACAGCACGAAGTGAAGAACAACGACACGAAGTATAGTGGTGACAAAAACACACACTACACAGAGAACGACACAAGGTGGTGGCACAGAAAGCAACACGAAGTGCTGCAATGTTCTGCACGCAGTGGAACAAAAAATGACACGGAGTGAGTACGACATGGAGACAACAGTAACCGACACGAGGTGAGGTTACTAAGGCGACAACGACACGCGGTGTGGAAAACACGACACGAAGAACACAAAACGGAAAACGACACGAAGTGAAACATGACACGAGGTCTGGGAGACACGACACAAAGTCATAAGAGCGACAGTAACCAACACGAAGTGTGGTTACGAAACATGAACGACACGAAGTGTGGAAACATGACACGAAGTCACAGAAACAACAGTAACCAACACGAAGTGTGGTTACGAAACATGAACGAAGTCACAGAAACACTAACACGAGGTTATGAGAGGAAAAACGATACGAGGTCATGAAAACACAAGACAAAGACAAAAGATGAAATCGACACGGAGTGTAGGAACAACTCAAGACAGACACGGGGTGTGAAAAATAGACACGGCTTGTCACGACACGTGATGAAGCTATGTGAACAGTATAAAATGAATAAAATGACACGAGGAACAACAGTAACCGACTCGGGTTGAAAACAACACGAAGTCGAACAGTAATTAACACGGGGTAACACGACACGAGGTAAAAACGACACGAAGACGAAATTGACACATACTGAAAAACAACACGAAGATGAAGGGAACAGTGCAATGTCTAGACTTGAAGTACAGTTAAGTGTACAGACTTCACCAATGAATCACTCACTGTACAGACTTTGATGAACAGTCCAAAGTATGGACTTTCACTGCAAACAACAATGTGTAGACTTCATGTAAAAGCCCAATGTATGGACATTGAAATCGAAGACCGATGTGCAGACTTGACATTGAAGACTAGAGTGCAGACTTTAAGTCTAACTGTGGATGTACAGACTTGAAGAATAAACCAGTGTATAGACTTGAAGATTGAAGGTGATGTATAGATCATGCACATACTAGAAGTCTAACACACACAATATATCAGTCATACACGTGCATTCTCCAGATGATATACAAATCACAATCATGAAGCTATCATCAAAGCACAATGTCAGCAGATAAACTGAATGAGCATATGAAGTCCTGAATGAACATTTCAGCAGGATGACTCACAATGATTAACATCAAACACTAATCATCAAAACCAGATAAATCATTAAAACCACAGCAATGAATGCTTTATGCATCAGTTTAACATGTAGCATGACTGATCATCAAATATGACTCTAAATTGAGCAGCAGGATGACTGAACATGTGATTAACTCACACCAACAATCAATCAACAAAACCATCATCAAAACCACAGGGGCACAACATCAGGCACGTATCCGAGGGCCCCCATGGCTCGACCTCAGGAGCCCACTCGTCCCGAGCCATTCGCTCCTAGGCCTCGCCCTCCACCTCCGAGGGATATCCCTCCTCATCCCCAACCCACGGCACCCCCAGTCCGTTCACCAGCACCCGCACCCGTTGCTCGTCCTTTGTTGCCTACACCTCCCATCCGTCGGGAGGATAAGGGGAAAGGACCTTTGATCGGGGAGCCTAGTGGATCACGGCAGCAGTGTTATTTCTGCAATGGGTTTGGCCATTTCGCCAACCAGTGTCCCACTCATCAGTCTCTTGTCATTGGGGACACACAGGTCAGGGACGCCACCTCTTCAGATCTTGTGTTAGTCAGCTATGAAGCAGATCAAGAGCTATCTGACGAATACTATGAGATTGAAGGTGATGGCCAGGATGCCCAACATTCGGACGATACCCACTTGGGGGTCATCAGGTGTATTCTCACCCAGCCACAGGCCAGTGATGACTAGCGTCGGACCACTATCTTTCATACATACTGTAGGCTGGGGGGGCATGTGTGTATGGTGATTATCGATAGCTGGAGTTGCATCAATGCAGTCTCCATGGGCGCAGTATCACGTCTTGGTCTTACTCCCGTGGACCATCCTTGCCCCTATCGAGTATCATGGGTGGATTCCACCTCCATTCCGATCAGGCTACTGTGTTTGGTCCCACTACAGTTCCATGCCTACGTGACAAGATCTGGTGTGATGTCCTCCCCATGGAGGTGGGCAATATCATTCTTGGTAGGTCGTGGTTATTTGATCGGGATGCCACACTCCATGGCCGATCGAACACCTATACCTTCGACCATGATGGCCGACGGATTACCCTCCACCCCACTTAGCCCAAGAGCCCATCAGTTAGGGGTCCTACTGGCCCTAGTACTCCGGAGCCTTCAGTCCCCAGGCCCAGTACCCCATCCCCTGCCCGAGATAAGACCGTTACCTCTGGCACATGCGAGCCCTCGACAGGTTGATGATGATTAGCTCCCGAGAAATGGAGCGGGAGGCTAGTAGGGGATGCCCTGTATTTGCTATTACGGTTCGAGAGGTGGATCCGAAGTCTGAGGGTGAACTCCCACCCGATGTCATTCCTATTCTGCAGGAGTTCGCTGATATTTTTTCCGAGGAGCTTCCCGAGGGACTCCCACCCATGCGGGATATTCAGCATGCTATCGACCTGATTTCGGGCTCCTCATTACCCAATCTTCCTCATTATCGCATGAGTCCCACGGAACATGCCGAGCTAAAACGGCAGGTCGATGAGTTGATGCAGAGAGGGTCTGTTCGGGACAGTATGAGTCTGTGTGCTGTTCCCGCATTACTCGCCCCAAAGAAGGATGGCACGTGAAGAATATGCATTAATAGTCGTGCCATCAACAAAATCATCGTGAAGTACAGGTTCCATATTCCTCGCCTAGATGATATGCTAGACAAGATGGCCGGTGCCACTATCTTCTCGAAGATCGATCTTAAGAGTGGCTACCACCAGGTGAGGATTGGAAGACCGCATTTAAGACCAAGGATGGTCTATATGAGTGGTTGGTTATGCCCTTTGGGTTGACCAATGCCCCTAGCACTTTCAAGCGACTCATGACTCAGGTCCTTCGACCTTTCATTGGAGTCTTTGTGGTTGTGTATTTTGATGATATCCTTATATATAGTCACACTAAAGGGGACCACTTGGACCATTTAAGACAGGTCTGTCTGCTTTTGAGGCGAGAGCATTTGTTTGCGAAGCCACAGAAGTGTGCCTTCATGACACCTTAGCTTACCTTCTAGGGTTTATGTGTCTAGTACCGGGGTCTCCGCCGATCCAGAGAAGGTCCGGGCCATTGTTGAGTGGCCGAAACCCCGTACAGTCCATGATGTCCGCAGCTTTCATGGCCTCGCGTCATTCTATCGCCGTTTCATCTGCGGATTTAGCTCCGTCACTGCCCCGATCACGGACTGTATTCGGAAGGGCATGTTTGTATGAACGAAGGCCGCAGCTACTGCCTTCAAGGACATCAAGGAGCGCATGACCCAGACACCGATCCTTCGATTGCCAGATTTCTCGAAGGTGTTTGAGGTCTCTTGTGATGCGTCGGGTGTAGGAATTGGAAGAGTGTTGAGTCAGGAGGCCCACCCAGTCGCATATTTCAGTGAGAAGTTGAATGACGTGAAACTGTGATACTCCACTTATGATAAGGAATTCTACGTAGTTGTTCAGGCTCTTAGACATTGGAGGCACTATCTTTTATATCAGGAGTTTGTCTTATACTCCGATCATGAGGCTTTGAGGTTCCTCCATTCCCAAAAGAAGCTTAATGCGCGTCATAGTCGATGGGTTGAGTATCTCCAGCAGTACACATTTGTGCTTAAACATAAGGCTGGAGTGGAGAACAAGGTGGCTGATGTCTTAAGTCAGCGTGCTTGTCTGCTGACCACCATGAGTGCCAAGGTCATAGGGTTAGAGAAGATGAGAGAGGACTATGGTGACTATCCTGACTTCGGTCAGATTTATACCACTCTCCAGACCGGACCCTCGAGAGACCTTGATGATTATGTGCTTCAAGAGGGTTACCTCTTTCGAGGAGGTAGACTTTGTGTTCCCTGAACTTCGGTTCGAGACTTCTTAGTCTGGGAGCTACATGTGGGAGGTCTGGCCGGCCACTTTGGTCGGAACAGGACTATCGAGGCTGTTGAGCATAGATTTTATTGGCCGAGCTTGAAGGGTGATGTTGCTCATATAGTGGCTCAGTGCCGTACATGTGCTACGGCCAAAATGAAGAAGCAAAGCTCGGGCCTTTATACGCCTCTTCCGGTGCATGATGCCCCGTGGCATGATGTTAGCATGGATTTTGTCTTGGGATTGCCACGTACCTCTAGGAAGCATGACTCGGTCTACGTGGTAGTTGACCGGTTCTCGAAGATGGCCCTTTTCATTCCCTGCTCGAAGACTTCAGATGCTTCGAGGGTAGCCCGCCTAGTTCTTACTCCTGCTGTGTGCAAGTTCGGGTTACCTCGTATCGTAGTGTCTGACCGTGATGTTAGGTTCACCAGTTATTTTTGGAAGACACTATGGCATATGTTGGGTACTCACCTCAAGTTTTCCACTGCATATCATCCCCAGACAGATGGTCAGACCGAGGTGGTCAATAGGAGTCTGGGTGACCTTTTGAGGTGTCTTGTCAGGGACCGTGTAGGGGATTGGGATCTCATATTACCACTGGCAGAATTTACATATAATGATTCAGTTAACATGTCTACCGGTATGAGTCCATTCAAGATTGTCACAGGTCGTAGGCCTAGGAAGTATGTGGATCTTGTTCCCATGCCCATTCATGCACGAGCGTCTGAGTCTACCGAGTCTTTTGCTAGGCATGTTAGTAGTTTGCATGACGACATCCGTCATCACATTGAGGCCAGCAATGCACGGTATAAGGAGTTAGCCGATGCCCATCGACACCACCGTGAGTTCCAAGAGGGTGAATATGTCATGATCAGGGTAAGACCTGAACGGTTTCCCTCTAGGACCGTAAAGAAATTGTAAGCTCAAGGAGCCGGTCCATTTAGAGTGCTGAAACGTGTTGGATCCAATGCGTATGTTGTGGACTTGCCCGAGAAATATGGTATAAGCTCAACTTTCAATGTGTCGAATCTAGTTGCATATAGGGACCCAACGGTCATCCCTAGTGAGCCTTTCAAGCCATCTCCCCCCATTGAGAGTGATCCCACACCTGAGTATCCACCACCAGCCACATTTCCACGACAGCGAGAGCATATAGATCATATATTGGATGAGCAGGTGATAGTTACTAGGAGTGGATCCTACCCGTGCTACCTAGTGCGTTGGAGAGGGCGACCCACCACCGAGGATACTTGGATCACACGTGGAGAGTTGCAGCGGATAGATCCGGACCTACTGGAGCGCTACCAGAGCAATGCTGACCCTTACTCGACAGGGTCGAGTTTCTCCCACCCGGGGAGAATTGGTGCAGACACCAGAGCGAGCGAGAAGCACGAACCGACGAGCCGTCGGTACCGTACGCGGAGCACCACTCGGACTACATTGGCTTCCATCTAGCTCGGAGATAGCCTAGAGACTCCCCCTTGAGTCTTGATATTTATAGTATTTATGGGGATTTCATTTCTGTGTAATATGTGTTTATTTAGTTTTATTCGAATTATAATTCAGATTGTTAGAGGGGTTTTTTTGTAATATGGGACCACCTGGGTCCCGCGGGCCCCCCATCCCTTCTCCCATTGATCCACCTCATCTCTTGGGCCCATGTTGGGTCAGTCAACCCTCCATGGTGGGCTTCTAGAAGGGTTGGACCAAGGGGGGACAAAGGGAACAAAATTTCAAATTTGGAATGCCATAAGTCAAGGGGGCGCCCCCATTATAGAGTATTATATTAGGTATTTTAGTTTTTTTTATTTATTCCAAATCACATGGGAGAAATAAATTGTGGACTCTCTCTTTTACCCCTCCGCAACGCTCGATCTAGGGATAGTTAGTGTCTTTTGTTATTTCACATAAATAGCATGTATTTTCATTTGATTAGAATTAATGAGAAGAAAAATTGGAATTTCCTCCAAAGGAGCAAGGGCCGCCCCCTATCTCTCTCTTCTCTCCCCCTTCTATAGTTGGGAAGGCTGTGAATCAGAGGTGTGAAGCCTCATCTATCAGGTGTGAAGATCGTCGTCGCCGCCGCCATCGCACCACCACCATTGTCGCCGAAGTTTTGTCCACTCAGGACAGCCCCTTGATCTCGGATTTCTTGCACTCAGCCACGAGTTAATATGGAGCACACACTTTCAGAGTGAGTTCCAGGGGTCATCACCACATCCTAAAAAAATTGGTGGAGCTTCTAGTTTTTATTTTCTATTTTTACATTTTCGTTCTCCACCTCCTCTCAGATCTGCCAGCAGTCTGCCCAGATTTCCAGAACCCTAATAGGTTCTTCATGAACCCACCTTCTCGTGACCCAAATGACTTGATATTTTAATTGGAGGTTCTTTCCACCACTCCCACCATCCAAAAATGTTCTTGTGAATTTAGAATCTCGTTCATATTTTCAAAAAATTCACTTCAGATCCCAGCTCAGTTTTGCCTGCCACTGTCCAGATCCGACCACGCAGAGCTAGAAAATAATTTTCACCAACCAAACCTCCACCACATCCTCCAAAAAAATTATCTCCGTTTTCCTCTCTCGCCCCTCTACAACTTTCATGAAGATATCATCTTCCGATTCAGAGGTCTACATCGCGGTCAACGCCAACTCTCAGGAAAGTTCATTTCTGTCCGGCCAGATCTGAAACAGAGATCAGTCCGGTTCTAAAATTCCACATCTGACGCACAGTCACAACAAATTTTCTGGAGTGATAGAGGGTCGAAGGATTTTGCGTTAGCGTTCCAACGGCACTGGTTTTGTGCCGATCCGACATCGGTGTTGATCGCAGCAGCAGATCTCGCCGGGTCGCGCGCTGTAAAATAGAAGCCGCAGATCGGTGGACAGCAACTCCGACAAGTGCAGATCGGAGCCGCCCGGCTTCCGACCGACGTTCCAGCCCGGCCGCCATCTAGGGAAACACGCCGCCAGAGGTCACCATCATAGTGGGACACACCCCGTCAGGTCCGGAGGACTGAGCAGCACGTGGGCCCCACGAACCCACAGATCGCGCCATCCGGACAGCGCTAAAACGTGGATTTCGGCACCGTCGAAGCGACATCAAGATGCTGCCCGTCAACTCACTTCCCGATACTCCTAGGCCCCACATGTGACCTGTTACCTCCCTGCATGGAGTGGGTCAAAACTTTGTACCGCTGTGAAAATCTGTTAACCGAGAGTATGGAATTGGCCGGGGTTGTCTTCCCCATGCTGGGAGCGTGGAGGTAACGGTCTTACTTCTTGGCGTTCAATTGCTAGTTTAGTATATGGTCATATGCCGCTGTGAGTGCGTTAGGATTCTAGCCCGTGAGTTCACATCACCGTTGTGAGCGAGAGAGTGACCTGTCCCGTGGCTCGATCCGAGCACGGAAGTGAGTCGACAACCCTTGACTCTGCCGGTTTCTCAACCGCGCGGATCCGCGTTTCCCCTCACTTGGGACGACGAGTGAGCTTGCATTTTTGTTAGAGACGTATAGCCCATAGGAACTCTTAGTGTCGGGCCGAAGTGTCTCCATTGTTGTATGTTGCTGGTCGCGTCCGCATTTAGAGTCCGAGGTCCGCATCACTTAGAGTCGGTCCCCGTGTCCGTCCCGCATCATGTTGTTATATGCAAATTCTACCAGAGGTAAGTGAGCATATCTTCTACTACCTGATTTATTCTTTTAGTCTGACCATCCATTTGTGGATGAAATGCTATGCTAAAATTCAATCTAGTCCCTAGTGAATGTTGTAGACCCTTTCAAAACTGTGATGTGAATCGAGGATCTCTATCAGATATAATAGTGACAAGGACACTGTGGACGCACTTTTTATTAATTAATTAAGATCTATGGTTATTGGGTTTATTAAGTGCGTGGGCGTGCCAGTCACCTAGGTGACGATTTATTGTGCGCTCGATCTGACTAATCAGACGATTGTATAGTTCATGTCGGGACCAAAACCCGCCGCGTCGTAAAGGTCATGGCGTCATTTACATCCCCTCGGAGAGGGGAACGCCCTTGATTAATCGCTGGGAATCAGGGCCTCATGGCCAGGTAACTATATCGAGGGAAACAAGCCGATAGCGGTCTCGAATCAGTCAGAAAGCCCGATGTCTAGGGAGGCAAGCATTTGAAATATGTCGGTCACTCAAGGCACCATTTTGATATTTGGGCGAGCGTCCGGCTTAAGAAAATCATGATCGTCACGGGGAAAATCAGAGCATATGTATGCCGAGGTACGGTAAATTTATTGTTCAAAGGGATAAGAGACATTCGGTTGAATCCCGGCTAGAGTGGTCGGGAATCAGTGAGTTTATTGGCCCGGTGCGAGATCGAGTCAGGACCATTCCGGGGGCGCCTCCCGCGGTCCAAACGAGGCTTGCGTGGGCATCGTTAATATTTCTGGTGTCGAAGGGCAGCGGGAAAGTGTCCCGGGACTAGATTCCAAAACAAAGACGTGTACATAGATAGCTGGCTATAGGCCTAGGATGTGGGTCAGGCAATGACCATGGTTGGGGCGAACCCGAGGTCCAAACATGACTCATGAAGGTCTTATTGATATTCCCATACGTAGGGTTCAGGGAAGACGAGAGCCGTCTCGTTCCATTCAGATTTTGTTGGTCATTCATGGGCCACTTTATGTTCGGAGAAAGATCCGTATTGAAGGCACGACGTAAATGGAAATAAACCCGTACAAACGTATGCCTGAGTTTACAGCGATTTTAATGAAAGAGCGGAAATGAATCCCAATGGGAACGAGTTCGGTATGACGAATTATCGGCCCAGAGCAACGCCATATTACGGCCATATTGGGATGGCTCCCAAGGTCCACGTCCAATGCCATGGGGCGCCATTGATTTTCCCTTCACACACAGTCTGGGGAAACGAAGGTCCCAAGGTATGCATGCATGTCGGTCACTGGCGGACCATTTCTTGTTCGAACGGAAGTCCGTGTTTGTAGTGTAGGAGACGGTGACAAACCGTACGAATGTCTGCCGCGAGTACGGCAAGTTTAATGCAAGTGCAGGATTAGATCCCGGTATATATGTCGGTCAATAACGGACCGTTCATTGTTCGGACGAGAGTCTGTATTTGAAACATCGAAGACGACGACAAAACCGTACGAATGTCTGCCGTAGGTACGGTAAGTTTAATGTGAAAGGGGGATTAGATCCCGATAGAGGTGGGTCAAGCTAATGAACTATCGGCCCAAGATGTGCCCAGATCATGACCATGTCAGGGATTCCGAGGTCCACGTATGATACCATGGGGCATCGTTGCTTTTCTCTTCACGCACAGTCCGGGGAGGCGAATTGTTAAATGTGAAGCCCGAACTCGCCAACATGCGCCCTCGCACGCGGATCGACCTGCGCGGTCAGGTCGCAGGGTTCGGAGCCCCCAGAACAAAAATTTCAATTATGGAGGGGCAACTTTTGATTATTGGCTTCATACTCCTTTCATTTCTTTTTATCGGTTTAGGTCTCTTCATTTGTTTTATTCATTAGTTTCAAGCCTTTTCTTCCTTATCTTCTATTTAGTTAATTGCCCTTTTTTTTAATGAGGCACACCGGTTTAACGAAGCAAATGGGCGCGCCGGTTAAGGGGATTCCAAGGGGCGCGCCGGTTAAGGGGATTCCAAGGGGCGCACCGGTTAAGGGAAACCCAGGGTGGCACGTCGGTTAATGAGGGCAAAGGGGAAGAAGGGCGGGCCGGGTTATGCCAAGAAGGTAGAGGGGCGCGCCGGTTAATGGGAGCCCTGGGGGCGCGCCAGATAAGGGACCCAAGAGAAGGGGGGCGCACCGGTTTTGCAAGATGAATAGTAAGGCACGCCGGATTAAGGCTCAAATAGTAATGGAAGCGCACACTGTTCATTCCAAGAATTCAAAGATGGCTTTGAGTGTGAATCTGAACCGGCGCGGGGGGTACCGCGCCGAATTTACCCACGTCAGATTAGGGGCGTGCCGGGTTGGTTTCAGTGGGTTTTATTTCAGTCTTCTTTCATTCTGTTCTTGTTTCTTCAACCTACATAGTGACTTGTTGATTGGTTTATTCATTTAATTGATGGATTAAGTTGATAGAGAGGAAGTTTAAGCGTTTAATCATTTGTCAAGGCAAATTATCATGAAGGTTCAAGTGTTATGTTTAGAGGGGTTTGTTATGCAGGAACCTGGAGGTTCAGTTCGATTCAGAGGCTTCAAACATATGTTGTTCTTATCCCCAGAGAGTTTAGTTTGTTCACTTGTTCTTATGTGTTCTTGGCCTTGACAAAAATTAGGCAGCATCTCCCCCGGACGGAGGCTTGCCAGAGATAAATAGAGGAACACCAAATGGATTGTTCCGGGGTGAACCTCAAAATGTAGACCTCACGGCGGTCCGATAACCCAGATGTGAGTGTGTAAAAGCTCGTGGACTAGCCTTCAAGAGCTCCCACAGCTCACGGGTGATGGTTTCATGAAGCGGGACAAATGTATGCCAGGAGACCATGAATGTTCATCCCCTGACGGACTCCTTCGAAGGCCATGCTATGGAGAAGCAAGCCTCGAAGGGCCTTGGATGAGGAGAAGGCAGAGAGAAAGAGAGGGAAGCAGAAGAACACCATATGCTGCGAAAGGGGCTTTTCTTTTTATTCATCCGCAAAAGGAGGGGAGACGAGATACAGAGGGGAATTTACCCCAAAGCAAGGAAAAACACATCGAAGAAAGAAAGAAGAAAGAGATACATCAGTGGGGGAGGGGAACGGAGCACAAACCTCCCCCTTCAAGCTCACCCCGCTTCTCTCACACTCACTCTCTTCTTTATCACCTCACGGGCGTAGGGGAATGGAACTTCTCTTCTCTTCATCTTTTCTCTTCAATGGCCAGCCTCCTTTGCTTTGACGGGTTTGCTGCATATATATGGAGGTGGGGGGAGAAGTCTCTAAACCCCCCTTCCCTTTCATTCCATTCTACTTCTCCTCTCCGTGTCTGAAGCTGTCGAGTGGCCTGTAGCTGGAGGGGTTGATAGAGTAGGCATGGTGACATCCGTGGATTGGCCGATGGCGACCGGTGGAGATGCGACGGCCAGTGCGGAGCTCAAAGATTGCCATTTAGGGAGCTTGAGTGGTTCAGGTGGTTGCACACTGGTCAAGCGCAGGAGACCTGACCATTTTAGGGAAAGCAGCAACATTCTATTTGTAGAAAATAGGGGACTGTAGGAAAGATGGGATGCCTTGAGGTTAAACCGGCGTGGGGTTGTGCGCACCGGATTAGCAACATGAATGGGGCGCGCCGGTTACAACCCATTGAATGGGACCCGCCGGTTTAAATCTATTGAAAGGGGGTGCGCCGGTTTAAGGCTATTGAAAGAAGGCGTGCCGATTTAAGGCTATATAGGTACAGCAGCGCTGGTTTAAGACCCATTAGATTTCCTCCCGACTTAGCGGTGATTCGGATGGACGCCTGCCCTCCCGTGTTGCTTTGGTTTTGGCGTCAAGCCCCCAGGGTTTTTGTTCAGAGCCTCTGAGTCCCGGTTCAAGACTTTGAGTGACTTCCAGCGCGTGCCGAACATGTGTTTGCATGCCTAAGTTTCTTCTGATTCAGCCTTCGGCAATGCCGACTAGAGAGCCGGGGCCATCTCTTCTGCCCGAAGGGCTTCTCGTTGGGTGGCGGAGCGCCGAATATATATATTCATCCTGCTTGGAGGAGGTATGGGGTTTGTTCGGCCTTTTCATCTTTGACTTGCTCTCGGGGTGTCGAGACGTCTGAGCCGCAGAAACGTTCCTTTTCTTCTCTTCTTTTTTGACGTCCACATACACCATGTTATTTGACAATTTCCCTCATGTATAATGTTGCTAGAATATCCATAGACCATCAACTTTTTATTGGTATAAAATGTGCAGACTTAGTCAATCGGTCTATGATTCCCTATATACTATTGTGTCCTCCTCTGGTCTTAGGTAAACCCATGATGAAATCCATCCCTATACTCTCCCATTTCCATTCGAGATTATTCAAGGGATGTAATTTACCTGCGGGTCTAAAATGCTCTACCTTTACTTGTTGACAAGTGAGACAGCGGGATACGAAATCTGCCACTTCTCTTTTCATGTTAGGCCACTAGAAGTTCCTTTTAAGATCTTGATACATTTTGGTACCACCTGGATGAATGGTGTACTTGGAATTATGAGCTTCTTCCAGGATCAGTTTCTTAGTATCAACATGATCCGGTATACAAATTTGATCCTTGAATAATAACCTTCCATCATTGGTGATAGAGAAATCCGGCCTTTGCTCAATATTGGTTTTAATTTCCAGTAATACGGGGTCATTGTCTTGTAGCTTGACCAGATCTTCTATTAATGTAGGTTGAGCTTAGATATTGGCTATAAAACAATCTTTTTCCTTCATGGCAATATCTAAGTTCAAGTGAGCAAATTGAGGAATAAGATTAGTCATACTAATCATAACACTTGATAGTTTTTCCATTGGTTTTCTGCTGAGTGCATCGGCTACAGCATTAGCTTTGCCAGGATGATATTGAATAGCAAAATCAACGTCCTTAAGGTATTCCAGCCATCTTCTTTGCCTCATATTTAGCTCTTTTTGGGAGAACAAATATTTCAAGCTTTTCTGGTCCAAGTAGACTGTGAACTTCTTTCCATAGAGATAATGACGCAAATTCTTTAAGGCGAAAATAACAGCTGCCAATTCTAAATCATGCACAAGATAATTCTCTTCGTGACGTTTCAATTATCTTGAAGAATAACATATTACCTTTCCATTTTACATGAGGACGCACCCTAAGCCAATGCCAGACGCATCCGTATATACTTCGAATCCATCACCTTCCACCGGTAGAGATAGAATACGAGCTGTAGTAGAATGGTTCTTAAGAGTTTGAAAACTCTCTTCACATTCCTCTGACCAGACAAACGTATTTTTTTTCTTGTGAGTCTAGTTAAAGGAACAATAATTTTTGAGAAGTCCTTAATGAACCTCCTATAGTAACCAGCTAGACCCAGAAAGCTACTTACTTCTGATACAATCGTTGGCCAGCTCCAGTTTCTGACAGCTTCTACTTTAGAAGGATCCACAGCGATACCTTCTTTTGAAATAATGTGGCTTAGGAATGAAACTTCCTTGAGCCAAAACTCACACTTGTTAAGCTTGGCATAAAGTTTATGTTCTCTAAGTGTTTGCAAAGCTATCCTTAGATGTTCTTCATGTTCCTCTTTCGTCTTGGAATATACCAGGATGTCATCAATGAAGACGAAGATGAACTGGTCTAGATATGGCTAGAAAATATTGTTCATAAGTTGCATTAATGCTGCCGGGGCATTTGTTAACCCGAACGGCATCACCACGAATTCATAGTGGCCATAACGACTTCGAAAAGCCGATTTAAAAATATCTTCTTCTTTAATTCTAAGCTGATGATAACCTGATTTGAGGTCTATCTTGGAGAAATATTCTACTCCTGAAAGCTGATCGAAGAGCTCATCAATACGTGGCAACGGATACTTGTTTTTGATTGTAAGTTGATTCAATCGCCGGTAGTCTATGCATAGCTTGAGAGAGCCATCCTTCTTCTTGACAAATAGAACTGACGCACCCCAGGGGGATGTGCTAGGTCTGATGAAACCCTTATCTAATAGTTCCTGCAACTACCTTTTTAGTTCCTTATGTTCCATGAGGGACATCCCGTAAGGGGCTATAGAAACAGGTGCTGCTCCCGGAATGAGTTCAATAGTGAAGTTTACTTCCCTCTCGGGTGGTAAACCGGGTAATTTGAGTGGAAACACATCTGGGAACTCATTTACAATAGGAATGTATGCTGGGATGATTTCCTTGGACTCGGTAATAATGACAGAAGTAAGAAAAGCTTTACATCCTTGCGAGATAAGTTTGCAAGCGTGAAGAGAGGATATGATAGTGGGATGTTTCCTATACTTGATGCCAAAGAAAGAAAATCTTGGAAGATCAGATTTTCGAAAGAATATAATCCTATTTCGGCAGTAAATATCAGCATCATGATCTATAAGCCAATCTACCCCTAAAATGACATCATAACCTTTCATGTCAAGGCATACTAAGTTTGCGGGGAGATTGTGACCTTCTACTATTACCTCACCATCAGGATAATACTCGGTAAGCTTTGTTCCAGAACCTAAGGTTGTAGTAATAGCAAGATCTGGAGGTAGGGGAACTGATGCAATTGGTAATGTTTTTGTAAAAGTAGTGGAGATAAAAGAATGAGAGGCACCAGTATCAAATAGCACAAATGCAAGACGGGAACAAATTTGAAGGGTACCTTCCATAAGCCCACCATCCCTGGGCACTTCTTCTTCCTCTAGAACAGCGTTGAGGTGTGCCTGCCTCCTGCATCCACCACCAGCCAATTGATCCTTCATAAGGGGGCAATCTGGCATATGATACTCCCTGCTTCCATAATGTAGACAAGCACCAAGACGCTTCCAACATTCTTCAGCCGAATGGCTGAACTTCTCGCAAAACGTGCAAGCCGCCATGACTTGCTCCTTCTCCTCTTTGACCTTCTTGTTCTTCTGGGAACTTCCACCATTCCCGCTCCTGGATCTTTTATTACTATCACGGCTTTTGTGAGGCTCCGTGATGCTGAATTTTTCTTTCTTATAACGCCGATCAGATCGTCGGCTGGACTCATCTCCTTTTCCTTTCAATTTCTCGACTTTCTATAAGGTCCTCTCACATAAATATGCCCACTGGACCATCTCCGCATAGGTACGGATGTTTTGGGTCCAGAGCTGCTGAATGAAACCGGGTCGTAACCCGTCCATAAACCGATTAGCCTTCAATAAATCGGTACTGATTAAATGCGGTGCATAAGGTGCTAGCCTGGAGAATTGAAGGTCATACTCCGCGACTGTCATCATTCCTTGATGAAGAGAGGTGAACTCCATAGTCTTTCTTTTTTTAACATCCTCAGAAACGTACTTAGCACGGAATAGAGTGAGAAAATCGTCCCATATATGAGGTGCATCGACCGGAGGCGCCGGAACCGACTTCCCCCATGTGCGTGCATCTCTATTAAGTTGAAAAGTTGCAAGACTCACTTTTTCTTGATCTGTACACTGGATAACATCGAAGATATGATTCATTTCATCTATCCAGTTTTCTGCCTTATCTGGATTAGAAGAACCATAGAAACGCAGAGGGTTTAAGCTCCGAAAATTGCGATGCAAGTCACTAACCCTTGCCTCTGCGCTCACCTGGGCCATAGTTTGTAATGCCTGAGTAAAGCCGGCAACCGTTTGTTGCATGCCACCCCAATCTACGCGATGAGCCATTGTGATAATGAGGTACCTGAGAGAAATAACAAATTGTTAATTCTCATGGAATTAGAAAGAGATAAATCTTCTAACTAATTAACTATCTTATCCTGGGCTCTACCCAATTCTCGCATGGGTGAGAAAATTTTGTCCTTAGTTCATAGGTAGGGGTCCTTAAGCCTTGGACTTATCCTATGACGTGACTCTTTTCCCTAAGTCCTGAGACTTAGGCTCTGATACCAACTTAACTGTCACGCCCCGAGCCTTTATTACAGCGGAAGACTAGCTCGAGGAATGTGAACAGCCGGTATGGTAAGTCTCTTGCAAGCAAGAACGATCAGAGCCCAAGACAACCACACATAAAAAAATGCAATTGCATAATAATTTACTCAAACTCCAACTTTATTTCATTAATAATCAAATCAAAATATTCAAATACAATAACTTGTCAACCTTCTTCAATCCATCAGACTCAAGAAAAAAGGAAAATTACAAAGTCTCGATCTAAATAAGATTGACTTTCCTAAGTCTTCACTCTCATTTTGATATGACTTTCATTCCCTCTCAGACCCGCTACTTGTATAACTTGAATCCGAATTCGAATCACTTCCATCTCCTGAAAAGATTGGAAATAAGTAATGAGCACACTTGCCCAGTAGGTATCTTTACATCAACATGAAGGCACTATTAAAGTGATTAGTATTTTAGCTCTAAATAAAATAAATTAAAATTATGCGAATACGATAAATCACATGTAAATAACCAAAGTAACGAGACGATCACGTAGGATAGATTGAGCAAGTATGAATTAGCAAGAATGTAATAAGAATATGATATGGCCTTTCATGATCAAGAATGTATCGAGAATGTACTAGCAAGCCACGTAATCATCACAGAAATAACTTTTACTTATGAGCAAGTATTTGGTGAATTTCTTGTGGAATATCATGTAACAAGCAAGAAAGTCATATACGTGTATATGTCGTGCAGTGGATTTTCACTCATTTATAGAGAAAGTACTCCCAGCGTAATGCGACGCCAGTAGCATCATACCCCATGGTTTACAGTATGTTTCTGACAATCAGTCGAGGGGACTAGCATAGAGCCCTTGAACACAATCAGTGCTCGATCGCATCTTCAAGTATAAATCAAGCTACTTCCACGTTTCAAACAATAAAATATGGCCAATCAATATAACAAGTTCAATAAGTTCATGATAATAATAATTCAATGAATGAACACTTCGATTAAGAATATGAAAGATCAATAATGACTTAAAACAATGCTATGCTCATGGAAACAATTTGACAGCATAACAGTACATTCCTTATCTTCCATAATTTAAAATTAAGTATCTTGAACAATATGACAAGTCCTAGACCATCAATAATCCATCTAGGAACCTTGAAATATCAACCCTTCGGTCAAACTTTGGGTTAAAGTACTCAGGAATTGTGATGGTCAATTAATGTGCCCCTACATTAACGTGACAGTTTAGTATTGGACCGTTCGAATGGGCTGAATCCATAAAGGATAAATTGGACTCAGTAATGTGACGGTTGTATACTGGATCGTTAGATGTGCCTAACCGTCGAGTAATAGGCCGTTACATGGACAGAATTCAAAACTTCGGTAGTGCTTTTCTAGACAATTGGGCTTTAATGGTACAACCAGCTCAGCGTCCTAGTGGGAATCCCAGACTCACGGAGACTTACAGAGGCCTTGACATAAGATTTCCTAGTCTATTTGAAGGAATATACAATAGAGAGGTCCTCAAGTTCAAGAATGTGTTTCTATAGTGCAAAAGTGTAACTAGTGGACACATACCGGAGTATACGCCACGCACTTAAAGAAAATGACTCTATAGATGAGAAAGAATGTGTAACGATGTGAAACCATAATAAACTCCGTTAATACAATCATTTAAAATCATGGTTTTAATACAAAACTATAGAGTTTAGCAAATGAAATTAACATATGCTTAAAATAATTCAAGGTGCTTTAGACATGCAATTTCTATCATGAATCAATAAATAAACTCAAAGTCATGAAAACAGGTCAAAACTTAGATATCTAGGCTTTATTTATAAGCTAAGTTGATTGTTTTCAATTCCATCTCGGGTTGATAGATCACAGTATTCTGACGGTCGAATATGGGGGCGTCATAGTGCTGTCACGGTTTATCGTGGGGCCGTCAGAGTGTTGTAACGCTCCACTTATAGTCCGTCAGAGTTTACATGGAAACTAAAGTACAACAGGGGGTGTGACGGCTTATTGTAAGGCCGTTATATGTCTCTGACGATCGAACTATAGACCGTTAGAGCCTTGTTGACAGTACATAGAAAATAAAAGACTATGATTGAAACTTGTCATGTCTAAAAGACTTAACTACTCTAGTCATGACAAAACGAAGTAAAGGCCATCTAGATGCATAGGTTGCAGTGAATTAACAAGAGAATATCTTTTATCTTTAGTTTAGGCTAAATATATGCATGTATGCATAGACCTACTAAAACATGAAATTCTTGCCCTATACTGCATGAAATCAAGTAAAATCAGAGGGATTTTATCCCTAACATGATATTCTTGCCGTTCATGAGATGACCTACCTCTTTACAAGCTTCTATACTTCAAATTTGGGTCTGCAAAGCATGCCCTAATCCTTCCCTTCCTGTCGATTTTCAGCAACTTCACGCCGTCCTAACTCCTCAATCTCTTGACCTAAAGGCGTGAAATTTGGAGGGTATAAAGATGAAACTATTAGGAACAAAAAGTTCTAAAGAACCAATTTCTAAATACCTCGTTTAGACGTCCCAATTTTCGGTTCTTCAGTGGACTTTTGCTCAGATTCCTGGGTCGCTATGGTTGAACCAGCAACTTTGGAAGCTTCTAACTCCTTGGATACTTGATCTCCTAGCATGAAATTTTGGGAGATCTTAGTCTAAAGTATTAGAAACAAAAGCTTCTAAACAACTTACCCAAAATTATGACTCCTTGCCTGGATTCTTCAAGAGCCAAAAGTAAGGGTCGCCCAGTCCAATCTGGGTCCTATTTATAAAACTTTGGTAGGGTTCCATGGATTTGGTCAATTCTAGAGTCCTTAGTTGGCCAAAACATGATCCTTAAGTGTCCTTAGTAACCTTACATGTTTTCTCAATTAGGTGTCTAGCAGATAAGATCCCAAGGATCCAATCTTTTTGCTTGTTCTTCCACTCACGGAATTAATCAGAACGTAACGGTCGAGTCTTGGTGCGTCAGAGCCCTGTGGCGGTCGCACGATAGACCGCTGCAGCTACTTGTGCGCAGAGTTCAAGCTTAATAAAACTCTTTTATTGTTTTATCCACATAATTATCTATAAAAAAGTTATTTATCCTTGTATTTCGAGGATAAATTAATTAACCTTCTAGAATATGGGCCAAACTTAATGGGCTTGGTCCTTAACTCCTTTGGGCTTTATTTATCAAAGCTGGATTAATTATTTAACATAACTGGGTCATATAATCCCAATATAAATTTATTAGTTCATTTAAGCTTCATAAATTCCTAATAAATTCCAGAAAAATCTTAAAATAATCCATAAATTATTTTTATAAATTTTGGGGCACTACATTGATCTCTTGCCGTGGGAGGGCGAGGCCTTAGAGCAAATTGCTCCTGACGGGCGGGCTCCTGAGGTCGAGCCATGGGGGCCCTCTGATATGGGCCCAAAGAGTTACGGGGCTCGACACTACGAAGAGGGACGGGGGCCAACCCTTGGGTAGACTCGAACTCTCCCTCAAACTGCTCCAACTCGAGAGCAACCTGATATGCCTCTTCCAAGGTTTTGGTATCACGGCGAAAAAGCTCATACTGGTAGTGCGGCCGCAAACCACGTCAGAAGCAAGAAATAGGCTTGGAGCTCTCCTCCGTGACACTACATCGTAGAAAATACTCATCAAATTCAGCGATGTACTAGGAGACGGACCGATCTCCCTGACTGAGACTCTGCCACCTATCGATGAGTCGTTGACGGTATGTGACAGGAAGGTACTTTTGCCGAAGCTTGACCTTATCTCACCCCATGTGTCAACCTGGGGCTCCATAAGCTGAAATAACAGGCTCTCCACATTATTCCAATACGTCTGCGCCTGTTTTATTAGGTTCATGGTCGTGAATCAGACTCTTTGACGGTCCGTCATATCGAAGGAATCAAAGTATCGATTCATTCCGGCCTCCCAATCTAAATAGACCTTCGGGTCCAAGGACCCGTCAAAAGTGGGAGGGTCCGTGCGAACGGTCCTGAGGATATGCTCATCCTCATCATGATCGCGGTTCCGTCGTTGAACTTGATGGTCACAACCATAGCCCCTATTCTCATTATCGGACACGTAGTCATCCACCATGGGGACTCGACGCCGCATATCATCTATGTCATGCCCCGAGCCTTTATTACAGCGGAAGACTCGCTCGAGGAACGCGAACAGCCGGCATGGTAAGCCTCTTGCAAGCAAGAACGATCAGAGCGTAAGACAATCACACATAAGAATGTAATCGCACAATAATTACTCAAAGTCCAACTTTATTTCATTGATAATCAAATATTCAAATAAAATGACTCTCATCTTCTTCCAATCTATCAGACTCAAGAAATAGGAAAATTACATAGACTCGATCTAAACAATGTAGACTTTCCTAAGTATTCACTCTCAATTTGATATGAGTTTCATTCGCTCTCGGACCCGCTACTTGTATAACTCTGTTGTCCCCGATAGATGGCAATCAAGAGGGGAGGGGTGAATTGAATGGCAATAAAAAATTCAATAATGAACTTTTTAAAAAGATTAACTGGAAGGACAATAAATGAAGCACACTCTTCTCACCCGATGACGCAAACACACGAACATCGGAAATATAGAAAAATCTGAACAGACGAGATTTGAACAACACTCCGCTAGACTAGAAGCCCACTTGTGAAAGAACGTAGAAGCAAACCATAATGAACAAGAGGATTTTAGGTGGTTCGGGTTCACAACAGTGTCCCCTACGTCCACCCCTCACAGAGTGAGGATTGCTTCCACTATATAAAGAAAACCCACACACACACACGCTATGAAGCACACAGCCACACACACACACGTGCGCTGCGACCGGCAAACACACATACACACACATAGTATTTCGTTCAAGAAAAATATTCAGATATACAATGATCCTTCAGAACTGAAATAGAATGAACAGAATATATGCAATAAAGATCTTGAGGTCACCAGAAATCCCCCTTTCAAACGATGACCCAGCTGAAGTTCTTCATTTCTTGGTCAGTGATGCAGGATGTAGACAGATCTTCAAGAGGAAGCTCGGATGATGATGTGCAGCTCGAGATCCATGTTGCCCTGCTTCATATAAGGAGGAGAAGCTTCAATCCTTGCTCAGGATGCATCTAATCATCAAGGGGATCGGCCTATTCTCGAAGTAGACATCTTCTATTCGCACATGGAAAGGCTCCTCATGAACTTTCATCTCCCGCAAGACAAAAAGGGATGAGTTCAAATATGCCTCTTTCCTCACCGTATTTGGTCACCCTAATCATTGGTTTTATAGACCCAAGGACGGGGGGACACGTGTGACAAGATGGGAGCCTCAGATCTCGCAACTTTAGGGCAAAACAGGATCAAAAATGGCGGCCATGAAACGGATCTCGAACCAGACTGGCGGTCCGAAACTCCAGGGGTCGACCCTCGATGACACTACAACACGAGACAAGGGTGCCCTAGAATGGGAATTTCCAGGGGTCGACCCATTGCACACACCCTGCAAAAATTGAGAAACCCGAGGGGCTCGGGTACCAAAAAGGGTCGACCCATGGGGTTGACCCAAGCACCGAATTGCTAAAAACTAACACCCAAGGGATCGGGAGCACCTAGTGGTCGACCCATGGGGTCGACCCATGAACTACTTCACAACAAGAAGAAAATAAAGAGTTATCTGCCACCAAGGGGTCGACCCTAGGGGTCCACCCCATGAAATCAAACATGTTAAACATATCTATGTGCTGGTTATAAACAGGGATCAACCCTTGGGGTCAACCCATGGCTTCTATGAAGGAAAACAACTAATCAAAGGGTAAGGTTTTGTTTGGATCTCACCAAGCATCCTTGAATGAGTTAGGAAGTGAGCTTCATTCCTGAGTACTGTAAAAACACAAAATTGGAGTTAGATTGAAACTTTGACAAACATAACTCAAAGCACTTACTCAAAGAGAGATGATCTTGATCCTGCAAAAATACCTCCTCCGACATCATTAGTAGATCATGATCTAAAAAGAAAAAGGTAATTACATAGTAAGGCAGTTCAAAATGAGTTTGATCAAATTTATTCATCCAACAATAGTTCTAGTCTAATATAGTGTTTGGTCATCATCAAAATCCAACAAATAGAACATTCACGTAGGGGTTCAACAGTCTCCCCCCTTTTGATGATGACAAAATACCATGAAATACTATGCTAGATTTAAGGATTGACAAGAAAACTTTTATTTACAAAATTTCGAATCAACACCTCAACTAACAAAAAATTAACATGAAAGCCTCCATATACATAACCATGTGAACTCAAAAGGATTTAACAAGCTGAATGAAATCAAGGCCACGGACCAAAGGTAGGGGAACCCCAACATTACATCAAACCACAACCACAAAGTTGAATGCACATTCTTTCCATGCACCAAGCTGAAACATTATAGAAGCATCACAACATAAAACACAAGGCTTCATCCAAGCACTGTAAGATTGACCAGCCAAAGGCATCATCCATTGTTTTAGCCGACAACAGAGTTTTTAAGACTTACAAAGTCTGAGTTCATGAGTTACAAAAATGCATACATGAGCAATGCCATGAGATGCAACATTTCTAACTGAACATTTCTAACTGATAGACTAATAAAAGCAAACATGCAAGCAAGCACACACCACACATACTATAATATAATAGTAGCACCAACATATCTGAATTTCTCCCCCTTTGGCATCATCAAAAAGAAGTGGGAGAACAGGTTAATAATTGTGATGTATCATTGGAGCTTCATAATCTAGTCCGAGGGTGGAGAGTGTGGAGCATGAGACCCTCTAAGTAAATTCATCATTTCTTCAAACATCCTGTTTTGGGCATCCAGAGCAGTAGTGTTTGCATCAAGAAAGGAGGTGACCCTTTGGAAGGACTGAGTGTGGGCAAAATGGGAAATCCTCAAGTCAGTTACTTCATTGATAAGGGCATCCGTTCTCTCCCCATACTTGTCTAGTCGGCCATCTATGGAATCCAATCTATCAGTGATCATCTAAGAAAACCCACCAAGCAGTGCCTCATCAGGAAGTTCTTGTTGTTGAGGTTGATCTGCTTCATCTTCTTCACTATCCTCTTCTTCTTCTGAAATGACTTGTACTTGTCTAGATTTGATCATACGAACCAGAACACCATTTTTTAACTCATAGTTCATATTCTTGCAAATTGTGGGGATGGAGTAAATGTCATTCTCACGCACTGTGTGATATCGTTCTTTGGACAAATCAATACCGGCTGATTCAAAGACTGCTGTCAAGGCTGCTGCATATGGTAGAGTGTGGTTTGTATGCTGCAAGCATGCGGATATGTGAAGTAGTATAGTGGAAGGGAGATTGATAGGGAGACCCTTCATCAGATAGAAAAATAAAAACATATGGAATTTAGTAACTTTGTCTCTTCCACCACCCTTTGGTATCAAAATGGTCGTCATTATGTGGTGTAGAATGCACTGCATGGAGGGAAAATGATTTGCATTCAGATCGGTGGTGGACCTGTCTCCCATTTCCTCTGAGGTCATCATTTGATAGACCTCTTCTTCATCAAAATCAAGATCACGAAAAGTGTAACCTTCATGACATGGTAAACCAAGAGCATTACCCAGAAATTCAGGTGTCAAAATAATCAGTTCTCTATTTACAACAGTAAATTGCTTGTTAGCTTTGATTGTCATATTGCCATAGAACTGGTTCACTAACTTGTAATAAACACAACGGTGTGCAGACATGAAATGATCAAGGTTTGGTTGACTACAATTAATATCCACTAAGCCTGGCAAGTATTCAACCAAATTCACAAAATCTACCGCACGAGGGCGGAGAACTTTTCTGTGTGCAGCTTTGTTACCGGAGGCCAAGGCTTGCGATTTCATTGCTTCTAGCTCCTTGTCTTTGGATTGTATCTCTCTTGCGCGGATGGAACTCTCTCGCTTATGAGTAGAGCGGCTGGATTCCTTCCCCTGACGAGAAGACCGCCGTTTGGGTGCCATCTGAACCACCGGACAGATCAGAATCTGTAGAGGCTTCCTAGATCTTGTTGGTTCGAAAAGAGGAGCCCCTCACGTAGAAATAAAGACTCTCCAAACACCATGGCATTACCTCAGAGGATCTGGGAGGAAGAAGGATGCTTATGGACGCAACAAGGAGAGAAACCGCGAGTAGCCACTGGTTAGAGCTCGCCTTTAGGGCTGGAGCGGCGTTGGGTTGCAAGAGAGGGTTTCAGGGCTTCCAAGAGGTGGTGGCTGGTCGAACTAGGGAGCTGGGGCTATAATATAGCGTTAGGGTTGAAGAATAGGGCGTTCACGCCCTTTCCGAAACGGAATGGTTCGCGTTTTACCGCGACCGCCCGTAATGGGTCGACCCGATGGGTCGACCCACAAGATAGCCCGAACCCCGTTTTGAGTAAACCGATAGGGGTCGACAACATGGGTCGACCCATCCCCTGTTCAGATGGAGATTTTCTTTTATACTCCAAAAAGGATAGGCTCGATTCCCCAATGATTAAAACATATGAAGGTCAAGGAAAAAAGATATTTTTTGAGGTTTGAATCATTTGGGGAGGATATTTCAAGGAAATGATAGATTGCCTTAGAAGTTTATTTACCATGCTCTCCATTACTCAGATTTCGATTGATCAGTTCCATTGAGATGCACTTATTGAACTCAAAATAGTGTGGCCATAGAAGAGTGCAATGAAAGGGTTCATATATATTTAATAGAAGAAATGCAATTCATACAAAGGTGGGAATTTCACATAATTCAATTTATTACAATTCAAGCAACATGGTGCATATGCATGAAAAAGGAGACCAATCTAATGCAACTGTATGAATGACACAAATGCAAAATATGCATGCTAGCAACACTAAGTATGATGCAAAATGCAGAGACTCATGAATCAGACTCCTCTATTCTACAAACCCCTAACTCTCTCCTAAAAGTTGTAAATTTTAATTGATTTAGTGGTTTGGTAAATATGTCGGCAATTTGATTATTTGTTTCAATGAAATTTATTTCAACATCATCCTTACTAACATGATCTCGAATGAAATGATGTCTAATTTCGATATGCTTCGTTCTAGAGTGATGAACCAAATTTTTTGACATGTTTATAGCAGAAGTGTTATCATACAAAATTAAGGTGTTTTTGAAGGAGATGCTATAGTCAATCATTTGTTGTTGGATCCAAAGCACCTGGGCAATGCAACTACCAAGAGCCAGATATTCAGCTTCGACGGTTGACAAAGCCACTGAATTTTGTTTCTTGGAGGCCCATGAGACCATGCATCCCCCAAGAAACTGGCATTACCCGCTGGTGCTTTTCCGGTCCACTTTACAACCCACATAATTGACGTCAGAATAAGTAATCAGTTCAAAGCTTGAATTACGCGGAAACCATAAGCCCAAATGTACTGAACCAGCAATATATCTAAAAATACGTTTCACAGCCGACATGTGTGTTTCTTTCAGATTGGACTGAAATCTCGCACACAAGCAAATTGCAAACTGAATGTTGGGCCGGCTGGCAGTTAAATAAAACAATGATCCTATCATGCTTCTAAAAAGTTTTTGATCCACGGATTTACCTTTCTCATCTTGATCGAGTTTGATTGAGGTTGACATGGGTGTGGGTTGAGGTTTCACCTTGCTGAAATTGTACTTTGTGAGCAAGTCTCGAGCATACTTCGTTTGGCATATGAAAATACCATCCACCATTTGTTTGACCTGCAAGCCCAAGAAGAAGGTCAATTCTCCCATCATACTCATTTCATACTCACCTTGCATAAGTTTGGCAAATTTTTCACTCAAGGTGATATCAGTAGAACCAAAAATTATGTCGTCGACATATACTTGAACAATTAAAACTTTCTTACCATTTACTTTGGTAAACAAGGTTTGATCAATGTTACCACGTTTGAACCCATTGTCGACAAGGAAAGAACTCTGCCTCTCGTACCAAGCGCGGGGAGCTTGTTTCAAACCGTAAAGCTCCTTGTCCAATTTGTAAACATAATCTGGATATGCGTGATCTTCAAATTCTGGAGGCTACTCCACATACACATCCTCCGGTATGAAACCATTCAAAAATGCACTTTTCACATCCATTTGAAAAAGTTTAATATCATGATGGCATGCAAATGTTAAAAGAATTATCACTGCCTCAAGTCTTGCCACAGGGGCAAAAGACTCATCAAAGTCAATTCCTATCTCTTGGCTATAGCCTTTGGCTACTAGCCTGGCCTTATTCCTAATTACCACTCCTTGATCATTTAACTTGTTTTGGAAAATCCATTTGGTTCTGATCACGGAGTGGCTTTTAGGACGTGGCACAAGGAACCACAGTTTGTTCCTTTGGAACTGGTGTAGTTCATCCTGCATAGCTAAGATCCAGGAATTATCCTTTAAGGTTTCATTAATAGAGTGCAGTTCAAATTGAGAGAACAATGCAAGATAATCCAAATTGTCAACTTCCCTTGATGAAGATCGAGTTTTCACTTTATCTTCTACATTACCAATCACATTCTCGGGAGGATGGCTTTTGTGGAAAGTCCACTGCCGAGGAAGCTACTGTCCTTGTTGATTTTCATCATCCTTGCTTTCTGATCCTTCTCCTAGAGTTGCTTGACCTTGCGCTGCCTTTGGTGGGATCTCTTCACTGGTTTCTTCTTCTTCATCCTGTAATTTTGAGCTTTTATCAACATTCACATTGCATGACTCATCTACAATAACATGAGGGCTCTCCTCTACTACAAGAGTTCTCAGGTTATAAACCCGATATGCTCTAGAAGCAAGAGAGTACCCAAGAAAAATTCCACGATCACTTTTTGCATCGAATTTGCCCAAATCAGATTTTCCATTATTAAGAATATAGCAAATTGATCCAAATGGTTTCAAGTGAGAGATATTGGGCTTCTTACCTTTGAAGAGTTCATATGGGGTTTTTCTCAAGATTGGTCTTACCATAGCTCGGTTTATGATGTAGCATGCCGTGCTAACGGCTTCTACCCAAAAGTACCTAGGAAGGTTGTTCTCGCTTAGCATCGTCCGAGCCATCTCAATGAGGGTTCTGTTCTTTCTCTCCACGATGACGTTTTGTTCTGGAGTTCTTGGTGCTGAAAATGTATGCGAGTATCCGTGCTTCCTACAAAATTCATCAAAATCAGTGTTCTCGAACTCCTTACCATGATCACTTTGAATTCTCTTGATGGAACATCCTTTCTCAATCTCCACTTTCCTGCAGAAACCTTCAAACTCCTTCAAAGCATCATTTTTATGTGACAAAAAGTACACCCAACAAAATCGTGAGAAGTCATCTACAATAACAAACCCATGTAACTTTCCACCTAGACTGTGAGTTCTACTAGGTTTAAACAAATCAATATGAAGAACTTCAAGGGACCTAGTGGTAGTCACATCATTCTTACTTTTGAAAGAGGCGCTTGTTTGCTTACCTTTGCTGCATGCCTCACATACTTTGTCTGGTTCAAACTTCAACTTTGGCAACCCAACAACTAAATCATTTCTGGACAACTTTGTAAGAACATTAAAACTGGCATGCCCAAGACGACGATGCCACAACCAAGCATTGTCAGAGTTATTTGCAACTAAGCACAGATTATTGTGTGATGTATCATCTAAGTCTATCATATATATATTATTTTGTCTAACCCCTATAAACATTATTTCCTGTGTGGTTTTATTTACAACAGTGCAGTGTATGGAGTCAAAAATCACATTGCACCCTTTATCACAAAGTTGACTTATACTAAGTAAGTTATGATTGAGACCTTTAACCAACAAAACATTTTCCACACTCAGAGGAGATCCCTTACCAATCTTACCTTCTCCAACGATTTTGCCTTTATCCTTGCCCCCGAAGGCAACAAGTCCACCATCCTTTTCCTTGAGGTCTGCAAAGATTTCTTTGTTCCCGGACATGTGTCGCGAGCATCCACTATCGAGGTACCATTTGTTTCTTTGAGCCTTCATGCAGACCTACAAAACATCAAAATAAGAAGACTTCTATGATTTTGGTACCCAAGCTTGCTTGGGTCCATATCGGTTAGAAGCTCTTGATCTATTCAACCACATTGATTTTCTTGCAAATTGTTCCTCATCAGCCAACATTAACCTACATGTATACATGGTGTGACCATACATTCCATAGTAGAAGCATGAAATAACCTTTTTGTTAAGATTTATTTTCTTGTAATCATTCACGTATGGTTTGTGAACTGGAATGTATTTCTCACTCTTTTTAAGTGAAGAGCATGATGAAGAATAAGCATTAGCATTCACAAAGGAAGTTTGAGTTTTGTTTTCAAAAGTTTTCTGGTTGCATGGCTCATATCCTAGCCCTTCCTTTCTAAAATTCACTCTCATTCCTAGCATGGTGTCTAGATTTTGCTTTCCTTTGACAAATGTAGCTAGTGATTCTTTTAGATCTTCCACCTCAGCCATCAAAACCCCTTTTGCTTCTTCAAGTTCCATTTTATCCTTTTCCAAGGCTTGCACTTTAGCATTCACTTCTTCAATGGCTTTCATAGATTTTTCATCTTTTTGTTGTTCTTCTTTTAAATATATTAGTTCTTCTTCAAACAAAATGACTTTGGAATTGAGCATTTCATTGTCATAAGATAGTGTTTCAAGCTTGGATGATAATTCAACACATTTCAGACATGGAGATTCATTTGATATACTTTGGTCAATCTTTTTCTTTAACATTCTGTTTTCAGTCTTCAACTTTTTACATTTTTCATACAAAGCTTCATAAGCAATTTCCCATTGTTCACATGAGAGATCTTCAGTTTCAGAATGTACCTCATTGGAGTCTTCATCATTCGCCATTAGACACAATGTTTGGACAAGCTCGTCCAATTCATCTTCCGATTTATCTTCGGTGTCATCCTCATCGCTCCAAGTCGCCACCATTGCCTTAGACTTCTTGAACTTCCCTTTCTTGAGTTTTTTCTGATGTTCGGGACAATCTCCACGCATGTGCCCTAGTTTTTTACATTCATAACAAATGATCTCTTCTTTCTTGCTGCTTTCTCCCTTCCTTGGAATCATCTTCCTTGGCGCTCTTCTGAATGGAGCTCCTGCTCTTATGGACCTTCTAATGACTTTTCTGGCCCTTTGTGTTATCATGGCCACCAGCTCTTCATCCTCAGTGTTTGAACCAGATCCATCTTCACTGTCATCCGATCTTTGGAGGTTGGTCTTCAAAGCCATGTTTGAGATCGGCTTCTTTTTCTTGACATCTTCCTCATTCCTTTTTATGTTCAGCTCATAGGTCATTAATGACCCAATTAGCTCATCAAGCGTCAGAGTACTGAGGTCCTTTGAGTCTTCAATGACCGTGGCCTTAGTATGCCACTGTGGTAAGAGGGACCTTAATACCTTCCTCACAATATCTTGGTTGGAGTATTCCTTCCCAGGTGCCTTCAGCCCGTTGGTGATCTCCAACAATCTAGCAAACATCTCTGAAATGTTTTCATCCGGCTTCATCATGAATAATTCGTAGTCCCGGACGAGCAAATTCACTTTAGTCTCCTTCACTTCTGATGTTCCTTCATACATTAAACGAAGTTTGTTCCACATTTCCTACGCGGAAGCACACATCAAAATTCGTGAGTACTCGTTTGGATGAATTGCACATTGAATTATATTTGTAGCTTTGAAATTATCTATGCACTTCTTGATATGTTCTTCTCCCCACTCTTCCTCTTTAGGAGGCAATTGATATGGACCATTACTAATAACATGCCAAATTTCAAATTCCTGAGCCCTCAGGAATACATACATTCGATTCTTCCAATATGAGTAATTTGACCCATCGAAGAACGGAGGTCTATGTATAGAGTGCCCTTCGGGCATCAGCCCCTTGTTTGCCATTTACTGGATCTTACTCTTAGATCGTGAGATCAGTAAAAAATTGGAGACCGGGCTCTGATACAAATTGTTGTCCCCGATAGATGGCAATCAAGAGGGGAGGGGTGAATTGATTGGCAATAAAAAATTCAACAATGAACTTTTTGAAAAGATTAACTGGAAGGACAATAAATGAAGCACACTTTTCTCACCCGATGAAGCAAACACACGAACAGCGGAAATATAGAAAAATCTGAACAGACGAGATTTGAACAACACTCCGCTAGACAAGAAGCCCACTTCTGAAAGAACGTAGAAGCAAACCACAATGAACAAGAGGATTTTAGGTGGTTCGGGTTCACAACAGTGTCCCCTACGTCCACCCCTCACAGAGTGAGGATTGCTTCCACTATATAGAGAAAACCCACACACACACGCACACACACTGTGAAGCACACAGCCACACTCACACACGTGTGCTGCGACCGGCAAATGCACACACACACACACAGTATTTCGTTCAAGAAAAATATTCAGATATACAATGATCCTTCAGAACTGAAATAGAATGAACAGAATATATGCAATAAAGATCTTGAGGTCGCCAGAAATCCCCCTTTCAAACGATGACCTAGCTGAAGTTCTTCATTTCTTGGTCGGTGATGCAGGATGTAGACAGATCTTCAAGAGGAAGCCCGGATGATGATGTGCAGCTCGAGATCCATGTTGCCCAGCTTCATATAAGGAGGAGAACCCTCAATCCTTGCTTAGGATGCATCTAATCAGCAAGGGGATCGGCCTATTCTCGAAGTTGACTTATTCTATTCGCACATGGAAAGGCTCCCCACGAACTTTCTTCTCCAGCAAGACAAAAAGGGATGAGTTCGAATATGCCTCTTTCCTCACCGTATTTGGTCGCCCTAATCATTGGTTTTATAGACCCAAGGACGGGGGGACACGTGTGACAAGATGGGAGCCTTAGATCTCCCAACTTTAGTGCAAAATAGGATCAAAAACGGCGGCCACGAAACGGATCTCGAACCGGACTGGCAGTCCAAAACTGCAGGACCTCAAAGACACTACAACACGGGACAAGGGTGCGCTAGAATGGGAATTTCCATGGGTCGACCCCATGGGTCGACCCATTGCGCACACCCTGCAAAAACTGAGAAACCCGAGGGGCTCGGGTACCAAAAAGGGACCACGCACCGAATTGTTGAAAACTAACACCCAAGGGATCGGGAGCACCTAGTGGTCGACCCATGGGGTCGACCCATGAACTACTTCACAACAAGAAGAAAATAAAGAGTTATCAGCCACCAAGGGGTCGATCCTAGGGGTCCACCCCATGAAATCAAACATGTTAAACATATCTATGTGCTGGTTATAAACAGGGATCAACACTTGGGGTCAACCCATGGCTTCTATGAAGGAAAACAACTAATCAAAGGGCAAAGTTTTGTTTGGATCTCACCAAGCATCCTTGAATGAGTTAGGAAGTGAGCTTCATTCCTGAGTACTGTAAAAACACAAAATTGGAGTTAGATTGAAACTTTGACAAACATAACTCAAAGCACTTACTCAAAGAGAGATGATCTTGATCCTGCAAAAATACCTCCTCCGACATCATTAGTAGATCATGATCTAAGAAGAAAAAGGTAATTACATAGTAAGGTAGTTCAAAATGAGTTTGATCAAATTTATTCATCCAATAATAGTTCTAGTCTAATATAGTGTTTGGTCATCATCAAAATCTAACAAATAGAACATTCACGCAGGGGTTCAACAAACTCCAATCCGAATTCGTATCACTTCCATCTCCTAAAAAAGATTGGAAATAGGTAATGAGCACACTTGCCCAGTAGGTATCTTCGCATCAACATGATTAGCACTTATTAAAGTAATTAACATTTTTGCTCTAAAGAATTTAGGTAAAATCATGCGAACGCGATCAATCATGCGAATAACCAAAGTAACAAAGGGGATCGTTTAAGATAGAATGAGAGCAAGTATGAACTAGCAAGAATGTCAATAAGAACATGATATGGCTGTTCATGAACAAGAATGTATCAAGAATGTACTAGCAAGCCACATAATCATCACTCCAGCATCTTTTACTTATGAGCAAGTACTTCGTAAATTTCTGTGGAATATCAAGTAATCAAGCAAGAAAGTCATGTAGAAGTATCAATCATGCTGTATCATGGATTTTCACTTATTTATAGAGAAAATACTCCTAGCGCAATGCGACATCAGTAGCATCATACCCCTTGGTTTATAATAGTATGTTTCAGGTAATCAGCCGAGGGGACTAGCATAGAGCCCTTGAACACAATCAGTGTTCGATCGCATCTTCAAGTATAAATCAAACTATTTCCCCGCATGTAACAATAAACTATGGCCAAGAATGTAGTAAATTCAATAAGCTCATGATAACAATAATCAATAAATGAACGCTTCAATTTAGACTATGAGAGATCAAGAATGAATTAAGATAATGTTATGCTTATGGAAACAAATCGGCAGCATAACGGTACATTTCTTTAACTTCCATTCATTATATTAAGTTTCTTGATCATTATGACAAGTCTTAAACCATTATCAAGTCATCTAGGAACTTAGAATATCAACTCTTGGGTCAAACCTTGGGTTAACTAGCTCAAGCATTGTGACGGTGTTGTACTAGGTCGTTACATTCACGTGACGCTCCAGTATTGGGCCGTTACAATGATCTGAATCCAAAACCAAGAAATTGGACTCAGTATAATGTGATGGTCGTTTATTGGGCCGTTAGATTAGCCTAACGGTCCAACATTGATCCGTTACATATCTAGGAACCAGAAACCATCGATAGTGTTTTCTAATGATTGGGCTTTCATGGTACAACCAACTCGGCGTCCTAGTGGGAATCCCAGGCTTGCAGAGAATTACGGAGGCCTTCAAACAAGATTTCCTAGTCCATTGGAAGGAATATCAAATAGAGAGGTCCTCATGTTCAAGATAATGTTCCTATAGTGCACAAGTGTAAACTAATGGACAACATACCGGAATATGCGCCATGTACTTAAAGAAAATGACTCTATTGATAGAGAAAGAATGTGTAGCAATCTTGAAACCAATATAAAACTCCGTCAATACATCATTGAAAATCATGATTTAGGATACAAAGCTATCAAATTTTGACACATGAAACTAACATAACTTAAAATACTTAAGATACCTTAATCATGTAATTTCTATTATGAATCAGTAACTAAACTTAAAGTCATGATAACAGGTCCAAACTTAGCTATCTATGAATATTTATAAGTAAACATAACTGGTTACCATTCTATCTCGGGCTAACAGAACACAGGGGTCTAACGGTCTAACAAGAGCGTGTCACAATACTTGTGATGGTTTATCGAGGGGCCGTTATAGTAGTGTAACGCTCCTGATATGGTGCGTCAGAGACAACAAAGTAATTAAAATGAAACAGAGGGTGTGACGGCTTATCGTAAGGCTGTTACAGTGTTGTGACGGTCCTACCCAAGTCCGTCTGAGATTCTGCTGACAGCAAATAGATAAAGAGACCTAAGGTTTCAACTTACATCATGTCCGGAAATCATATATAAACTTCCACATGATAAAACGAAGGCGAAACAAATAGCATGAATGGGTTTCTGTGAATTTGACAAGAAAGTTCCTTTTTAACTTAATTAAGGCTAAGAATATACATGTATGCATGACTCTACTAAAACATGAAATCCATGATCTATAGTGCATGAAATCAAACACAATCAGAGGGATTTTATCCTTAACAAGATATTTTTGTCAATCATGAGAAAACCTACCGCTTAACTGGGCTTTAAACTTCTAATTTGAGTCTGAAAGACGTGCCCTAGTTCTCCCTTTCTAGTGAGTTTCTTGCAACTTCACGCTATTCTAGCTCCTCAGCCTCTTGACCTAAGGACGTGAAATTTTGAGGGTAAGAAGATGAAACTAAGGTGAACAAAAAGTTATAAAGGATTGAACTCTAAATATCTCGTTTAGACGTCCTAATCTCTTTATCTTCAGGGGACTTGCGTTCAGTTTCCTGCATTGTTAAGGTCCGACCAGCAACTTTGGAAGCTTCAATCTCCTTGGTTGGTTGATCTCCTAGCACAAAATTTGGAGAGCTATTAGTCTAATGTATTATAAATAAAAAGTTCTAAAGAACCTACTCGAAATTCTATTTCTGTACCATGATTCTTCACGAGCCAAAAGTAAGGGTCGCTCAGTTCAGAACTGGGTTCTATTTATAGGGATTTGGCTAGGGTTTAAAGATTAGATCGAGTCTAGAGTCCTTAGTTGGTCAAAACCTGATCCCTAAGAGTCTCTAGTAACCTTACCTGTTCTCCCAATTAGGTCTCTTGCAGATAGGATCCCAAAGATCCAATCTTTTTGCTCGTTCTTTCATTCATGGAACTGACAGGGTGTAACGCATCAGGTCTAGTGCGTTACATGCTGTAGCGGTCGCCCGATAAACCGTTACGTCAAACGTGCACAGAGTTTCTATTTATAAAAACTCTTTTATTCGTTTATCCTTCTAATTATCTATATAAAAGAGTATTTATCTTTAAAATACGTAAATAGGCTAAATAACTATCTAGAATATGGGCCAAACTTAATGGGCTTGGTCCTTAAACCTTTTGAGTCTTAATTGAATAGGCTAGGCTAATTATTTAACACCATTGGGCCTTATAACCCATTTATTAGTTCAACAATTCATTTATTAATCTATTTACCCCTTATAAATTCCTAATAAATTCCAAGAAATTTCATATATAATCCAAAAAGTATTTATATAAATTCTGGGGCACTACACTCTCCCCCACTTAAAAAGAATTTGGTCACCTAATTCAATATATGGATTGTGGAGAGTGTACTTACAGTTGAATAATTCTGGGAATTTCTTCGCATAGCTTCTTCGGTTTCCCATGTTGCTTCATATGGCCATGTTTTCTTCCATTGTATCTTGACCATAGGAATAACTTTATTCCTTAGTTGACGTACCTCCTATTCCAAGATCTTTATTGGTGTTTGCTCGTACGTCATGTCCTTCTGAATCTCCAATTTATCATAACTGATAACATGGTCAGGATCATATACATACTTTTTCAGTCTAAAGACGTGAAATACGTCATGAACTCCTGCTAATTGTGGAGGTAAAGCCAGTCTATAAGTCACTTTACCGATCCTTTCAAGAATTTCAAATGGGCCAATGAATCTTGGAGTTAGCTTTCCTTTAATGCCAAATCTTCGAATACCACGACGCAGAGAAACTTTTAGATGCACATGATCTCCAACCTGAAACTCCAAGTCGCGCCTTCGATTATCAGCATAAGACTTTTGCCTATATTGTGCCATCTCCAGTCTTTCTCGAATGAGCTTGACCTTCTCTGAAGAATCCCTGATAATGTCGGGACCTAGGAATTGCTTTTCCCCTATTTCGTTCCAACATATTGGTGATCTACAACTTTTCCCATATAACGCTTCTAAGGGTGCCATTTGTATGCTAGCTTGATAATTATTGTTATATGCAAACTCTACCAGAGGCAAGTGATCATGCCAACTTCCTCCAAAATCGATAGCACAAGCCGTGAGCATATCTTCTACTACTTGATTTGTTCTTTCAATCTGACCATCAGTTTGTGAGTGAAATGCTGTACTAAAATTTAATCTAGTCCCTAGTGAGTTTTGTAGACCCTTCCAGAAATGTGATGTAAATCGAGGATCTCTATCAGATACAATAGTGACAGGGACACCATATAATTTGACAATTTCTTTTATGTATATTACTGCTACAATGTCCACAGACCATCGACTTTTGATTGGTATGAAATGTGTAGATTTAGTCAGTCGGTCTATGATTACCCATATACCATCAGGTCCTCCTCTGGTCTTAGGTAAACCCATGATGAAATCCATCCCTATACTTTCCCATTTCCATTCGAGAATATTCAAGGGATGCAATTTACCTGCGGGCCTAAAATGCTCTGCCTTTACTTGTTGGTAAGTGAGACAACGGGACACGAAATCAGCTATTACTCTTTTCATATTGGGCCACTGGAAATTTCTTTTAAGATCTTGATACACCTTTGTACCACCTGGATGAATGGTGTACTTGGAATTATGTGCTTCTTCTAAGATCAATTTCTTCGTATCTTCATGATCCGGTACACATACTCGGCCCTTGAATAACAATCTTCCGTCATTGGTAATAGAGAAATCCGACCTTTGTTCAATATTGGCTTTAATTTCCAGTAACGCGGGATCATCATTTTGCAGCTTGGCCAGATCCTCTATCAATGTAGGTTGAGCTCGGATATTAACTATGAAACAATCTTCTTTCTTCATGTCAATATCTAAGTTCAACTGAGCAAATTGAGGAATAAGGTTAGTCATACTAATCATAAGACTTGATAGCATTCCCATTGGTTTCCTACTGAGTGCATCTGCTACAGCATTTACCTTGCCATGATGATATTGAATAGCAAAATCAAAGTCCTTGAGATATTCTAACCATCTCCTCTGCCTCATATTTAACTCATTTTGAGAAAATAAGTATTTTAAGCTTTTGTGGTCCGAATAGACCGTGAATTTCTCTCCATAGAGATAATTACGCCAAATTTTCATGGCGAAGATAACCGCTGCAAGTTCTAAATCATGCACGGGATAATTTTCCTCGTGACGTTTCAATTGTCTTGAAGAATAGCAGATTACCTTTCGTTCTTGCATGAGAACACATCCTAAGCCAATACCTAATGCATCCGTATATACTTCAAATCCACCACCTTCCATAGGTAGTGATAGAATAGGAGCTATAGTGAGATGATTCTTAAGCGTTTGAAAACTCTCTTCACATTCCTCTGACCAGATAAAATGATTTTCTTTTCTTGTGAGTCTAGTTAAAGGAACTGCAATCTTTGAGAAGTCCTTAATGAACCTCCTATAGTAACCAGCTAGACCCAGAAAGCTTCTTACATCAGATACAGTCATTGGCCGGCTCCAATTTCTGACAGCTTCTACTTTCGAAGGATCCACAGCGATACCTTCCTTCGAAATAAAGTGGCCAAGGAATGAAACTTCATTGAGCCAGAATTCACATTTGTTAAGCTTGGCATAAAGTTTATGTTCTCTAAGTATTTGCAAAGCTATCCTCAGATGTTCTTCATGTTCTTCCTTTGTCTTGGAATATATCAAGATATCATCAATGAAGACGACAATGAATTGGTCCAGATATGGTTGAAAAATATTGTTCATGAGTTGCATAAACGCTGCTGGGGCATTTGTTAACCCGAACGGCATTACCATGAATTCACAGTGGCCATAACGACTCCGAAAAGTCGATTTATAGATGTCTTCTTCTTTAATTCTAAGCTGATGATATCCTGATCTGAGGTCAATCTTGGAGAAATACTCTGCTCCTGAAAGTTGATCGAAGAGCTCATCAATACGTGGCAACGGATATTTGTTTTTGATTGTAAGTTGATTTAGTCACCGGTAGTCGATGCATAGCCTGAGAGAACCATCCTCCTTCTTGACAAATAGAACTAGCGCACCCCAAGGGGATGTGCTAGGTCTAATGAAGCCCTTATCTAGAAGTTCCTACAACTGCTTCTTTAGTTCCTTGAGTTCTGTGGGAGACATCGTGTAAGGGGCTATAGAAACTGGTGTTGCTCCTGAAATGAGTTCAATAGTGAAGTTCACTTCCCTTTCGGTCGGTAAACCGGGTAATTCGGATGGGAATACGTCTGGGAACTCACTTACAATAGGGATGTCTGCTATGATGATTTCCTTGGATTTCGTAACAATGAGAGAAGCAAGAAAAGCTTCACATCCTTGCGAAATAAGTTTGCAAGCGTGAAGAGAAGATATGATAGTGGGGTGTTTCTTGTATTTGATGCCAAGGAAAGAAAATCTTGGAAGACCGAGTTTTCGGAGGGATATAATCCTATTTCGGCAGTTGATATAAGCATCATGATCTACAAGCCAATCTACCCCAAAAATAGCATCATAACCTTTCATGTTAAGGCATACTAAATTTGCAGGGAGATTGTGGCCTTCTACTATCACTTCACTATCCTGATAATAGTCGGTAAGCTTTGCTCCAGAACCTATGGGTGTGATAATAGCAAGATCTGAAGGTAAGGGAACTGACGCAATTAGTAATATTGTTGTAAAAGTAGTGGAGATAAAAGAATGAGAGGCACCAGTATCAAATAGCACAAATGCAGGATGAGAGCAAATTTGAAGAGTACCTTCCATAAGCCCACCATCCTTGGGCGCTTCCTCTTCTTCTAAAACGGCATTGTGGCGAGTCTGCCTCCTACGTCCTTCACCAGATGACTGGCCTTTCATAACGGGGCAATCTGGCATGCGATGCTCCCTTCTTCCGCAATGTAAACAAGCGCCAAGGCGCTTCCAGCATTCTTTAGCCGAATGGCCGAATTTTTCATAAAAAGTGCAAGCTGCGGTGACCTGCTCCTCCTCCTTAATCTTCTTATTCTTCTGGGAACTTCCACCGTCCCACTCTTGGATCGCTTCTTATTATCAGGGCTTTTGTGAGGCTCCGTGATACTGAACCTTTCTTTCTTATAACGCCGATCAGATCGTCGGCTGGACTCTTCTCCTTTCCCCTTTAATTTCTCAACCTTCTCTAAGGTCCTTTCACATAAATACGTCCGCTGAACCATCTCCGCATAAGTACAAATAATTTGGCTTCCGAGCTGCTGAATAAAACTGGGACGTAACCCGTCCATAAATCAATTCACCTTTAATAGATCGGTACTGATTAGGTGCGGTGCATAAGGTGCTAGCCTTGAGAATTGTAGTTCATATTCTGTAACCGTCATCATTCCTTGTCGAAGAGAGGCAAAATCCATAGCCTTTCGTTCCTTTACGTGCTCGGAAAAATACTTGGCACGGAACAAGGTGAGAAAACCATCCCATGTATGAGGTGCATCGGCCGGAGGTGTCGGAACCGACTTCCACCATGTACAGGCATCCCTGTTGAGTTGGAAAGTTGCAAGACACACCTTCTCTTGGTTGGTGCATTGGATGACGTCAAATATATAGTTCATCTCATCAATCCAGTTCTCTGCTTCGTCCGGATTAGAAGACCCATAGAAACGTAGAGGGTTTAAACTCCAGAAATTGCGATGTAAGTCGCCAGCCCTTGCCCCTACGCCAGCTTGCATCATGGTTTGTAATGCCTGAGTAAGGCCGGCAACTATTTGTTGCATGCCATTCCAATCTACACGATGAGCCATGGTAATAATAAGGTACCTGAGAGAAATATAACAACTTGTTATTTCTCGTGAAATTGGAAGAACTTAATCTTAAAGCTAATTAACTATCTTATCCCGGGTCTACCCAATTCTCACATGGGTATGGGAAATTTCTTCCTTAGTTTATAGGTAGGGGTCCTTAAACCTTGGACTTATCCTATGACATGACTCTTCTCTCTAAGTCTTCAGACTTAGGCTCTGATACCAACTTAACTATCACGCCCCGAGCCTTTATTACAGCGGAATACTCACTCGAGGAACGCGAACAGCCGGCATGGTAAGCCTCCTGCAAGCAAGAACGATCAGAGCGCAAGGCAATCACACATAAGAATGCAATCGCACAATAATTACTCAAACTCAAACTTCATTTCATTGATAATCAAATATTCAAATATAATGACTCTCATCTTCTTCCAATCTATCAGACTCAAGAAATAGGAAAATTACATAGACTCGATCTAAACAATGTAGACTTTCTTAAGTCTTCACTCTCAATTTGATATGACTTTCATTCGCTCTCGGACCCGCTACTTGTATAACTCAAATCTGAATTCGTATCACTTCCATCTCCTGAAAAAGATTAGAAGTAGGTAATGAGCATACTTGCCCAGTAGGTATCTTCGCATCAACATGATTAGCACTTATTAAAGTAATTAACATTTTTGCTCTAAAGAATTTTGGTAAAATCATGCGAACGTGATCAATCATGCGAATAACCAAAGTAACAAAGAGGATTGTTTAAGATAGAATGAGAGCAAGTATGAACTAGCAAGAATGTCACAAGAACATGATATGGCCTTTCATGAACAAGAATGTATCAAGAATGTACTAGCAAGCCACATAATCATCACTCCGGCATCTTTTACTTATGAGCAAGTACTTCGTGAATTTCTATGGAATATCAAGCAATCAAGCAAGAAAGTCATGTACAAGTATCAATCATGCTGTTTCGTGGATTTTCACTTATTTATAGAGAAAGTACTCCCAGCGCAATGCGACGCCAGTAGCATCATATCCCATGGTTTATAATAGTATGTTTCCAATAATCAGCCGAGGGGACTAGCATAGAGCCCTTGAACACAATCAGTGCTCGATCGCATCTTCAAGTATAAATCAAGTTATTTCCACGCATGTAACAATAAAGTATGGCCAAGAATGAAGTAAATTCAATAAGCTCATGATAACAATAATCAATAAATGAACACTTCAATTTAGACTATGAGAGATCAAGAATGAATTAAGACAATGTTATGCTTATGGAAACAAATCGGCAGCATAACGGTACATTTCTTTAACTTCCATTCATTATATTAAGTTTCTTGATCATTATGACAAGTCCTAGACCATTATCAAGCCATCTAAGAAATTAGAATATCAACCCTTGGGTCAAACCTTGGGTTAACTAGCTCAAGCGTTGTAACGGTCTTGTACTAGGCCGTTACATTCACGTGACGCTCCAGTATTGGGCCGTTACAATGATCTAAATCCAGAACCAAGAAATTGGACTCAGTATAATGTGACGGTCGTTTATTGGGCCGTTAGATTAGCCTGACGGTCCAACATTGATCCGTTACATATCCAGAAACCAGAAACCATCGATTATGTTTTCTAATGATTGGGCTTTCATGGTACAACCAACTCAGCGTCCTAGTGGGAATCCTAGGCTTGCAGAGAATTATGGAGGCCTTCAAACAAGATTTCCTAGTCCATTGGAAGGAATATCCAATAGAGAGGTCCTCATGTTCAAGATAATGTTCCTATAGTGCACAAGTGTAATCTAATGGACAACATACCGGAATATGCGCCATGTACTTAAAGAAAATGACTCTATTGATAGAGAGAGAATGTTTAGCAATCTTGAAACCAAGATAAAACTCCGTCAATACATCATTAAAAATCATGATTTAGGATACAAAGCTATAGAATTTTGACACATGAAACTAACATAACTTAAAATACTTAAGATACCTTAATCATGTAATTTCTATTATGAATATGTAACTAAACTTAAAGTAATGACAACAGGTCCAAACTTAGCTATCTAAGCATATTTATAAGTAAACTTAACTGGTTACCATTTTGTCTCGGGCTGACAGAACATAGGGGTCTGATGGTCTAACAAGAGCGCGTCACAGTACTTGTGATGGTTTATCGAGGGGTCGTTACAGTAGTGTAATGCTCCTGCTATGGTGCGTTAGAGACAACAAAGTAATTAAAATGAAACAGAGTGTGTGACGGCTTATTGTAAGGCTGTTACAGTGTTGTGACGGTCCTACCCAAGTCTGTTAGAGATTCTGCTGACAGCAAATAGATAAAAAGACCTAAGGTTTCAACTTACATCATGTCCGGAAATCATGTATAAACTTCCACATGATAAAACGAAGGCAAAACAAATAGCATGAATGGGTTTCTGTGAATTTGACAAGAAAGTTCCTTTTTAACTTAATTAAGGCTAAGAATATACATGTATGCATGACTCTACTAAAACATGAAATCCATGATCTATCGTGCATGAAATCAAACACAATCAGAGGGCTTTTATCCTTAACAAGATATTTTTGCCAATCATGAGATAACCTACCGCTTAACTGGGCTTTAAACTTCTAATTTGTGTCTTAAAGACGTGCCCTAGTTCTCCCTTTCCAATGAGTTTCTAGCAACTTCACGCTGTTCTAGCTCCTCAGCCTCTTGACCTAAGGACGTGAAATTTTGAGGGTAAGAATATGAAACTAAGGGGAACAAAAAGTTATAAAGGATTGAACTTTATATATCTCATTTAGACGTCCTAATCTCTTGATCTTCAGGGGACTTACGTTCAGTTTCCTGGGTTGCTAAGGTCCGACCAGCAACTTTGGAAGCTTCAATCTGCTTGGTTGGTTGATCTCCTAGCACAATATTTAGAGAGCTATTAGTCTAATGTATTATATACAAAAAGTTCTAAAGAACCTACTCGAAATTCTATCTCCTTACCTTGATTCTTCACGAGCCAAAAGTAAGGGTCGATCTGTTCAGAACTGGGTTCTATTTATAGGGATTTGGCTAGGGTTTGAAGATTAGATCGATTCTAGAGTCCTTAGTTGGTCAAAACCTGATCCCTAAGAGTCCCTAGTAACCTTACATGTTCTCCCAATTAGGTCTCTTGTAGATAGGATCCCAAAGATCCAATCTTTTTGCTCGTTCTTTCATTCACGTAACAGACAGGGTGTAACACATCAGGTCTAGTGCGTTACATGCTGTAGCGGTCGCCTGATAGACCGTTACGTCAAACGTGCACATAGTTTCTATTTATTAAAACTCTTTTATTCGTTTACCCTTCTAATTATCTATATAAAAGAGTATTTATCTTTAAAATACGTAAATAGGCTAAATAACCTTCTATAATATGGGCCAAACTTAATGGTCTTGGTCCTTAAACCTTTTGAGTCTTAATTGAATAGGCTAGGCTAATTATTTAACACCATTGGGCCTTATAGCCCATTTATTAGTTCAATAATTCATTTATTAATCTATTTAGCCCTTATAAATTCCTAATAAATTCTAGGAAATTGCATTTATAATCCAAAAAGTATTTATATAAATCTTGGGGCACTACAATCTACCCCTTGAGCCCTAGGAGAAGTAGGTGGTTGAATCGGCTCCTATTGACCATTTGTCGGCGCGGGGTGTGCCTCAATTGGGGTCTCTCTAGGATGGCTACTCTCCCTACCATACCATGAAAAGACTGGTCTGACTCTTTGGCCCTATCCTCTAAGGCTTTAATCATCTCTTCCAAACGTGTGCCTAGGCCATCCACCCGCGTACTCAACCCTTCCACTTTATCCACTCGTGTAGTCAACTCATCCATTTTTCCCATAAGAGCTCGAAACATGTCGCCCACCGAAGGCTCATCGGGGCTAGGGACTCGAGGATCTGCCATAGGTGGTGGTGGTGGTGAGTATTGGGTACCTCTACGAGTAGGCATGCAAATGACAAGGGTTGGAATGCACTGACCAAGGCGAAGTGATGAATATAGACTTAACCAGTATCCGGTACGTGACGGAGGTGTGATCCGAAGACCGAACTCACGCAAGTGTGCAACCTTCCCAATAGGCGTAACCTATCGTTCCGGGAACACCTTTTGATATACCCGGTAGAGGAATGCAATGTGACACCTTAGACCGACTGCCCTGGACTCGACTTACGCTCTTATACCAATTTGATGCGGGACGGGATGCGACTCGATGCCAATTTGATGCGAACCTTGGACTCTAGGCAAACTCGCGACTCGTCTCTGGCGAGGGAAGCATGCGAATGTGCGCGGTTGAGAAACTAGCAATGAGCTAGGGAGGTCAACTCTCACTTTCGTGCCCGGATCGGGTCACGGGACGGGTTTCGCTCTCTCTTGCACAACAGTGATTGAAATAATATGAACGAGCTAGTTATCCTATCACTTTAGCAGCGGCATATGAAGATATACGAAGTAAGTAAAATGCGAAAGTAGGGAGCGGACACGATACCTCCACGCTACCGGGCGTAGGGAACACAACCCCGGCCAAGATCCGTACTCCCGGTTAGACAATTACCAAATAAATTATAGAATTGAATTTTTATTGCCCACTCTGTGCAGGGAGGTAAAGGGCTACAGCGGGACCCGGGAGTAGCGCTCTTGGGTTGACAGGCAGCATTTTGAGTCTCCCTGTTGGTGCTAGCGCGCTGCTACTTGATGCTGGCCGGACGATGCGGGCTGATGGTTGTGGGGAGCACGTTCTGCTCGGGCGGCCGATTGGGGCGGGGTAGGTCCCATTGCGAAGGGGACTCCTGGAAGGTTGCTTCCTGGGAGGCGGTCGGGCTGGAACGCCTTGTGGAAGGCAGGGCGACCTGATTTGTGAAGCGTTGTTATTGCTATCCCGAGCCTGCTATGTACTTTCAGAGATGCGCGACCCAGCGAGAAAATTTGCTGTGATCAGCTCCGACGTCGGAACGGTGCAAAACTAGCGCCGTTGCGAAGCCCTTTAAGAGATCTTCGAACATAGGCTATTACAGGAATTTTTGTAGCACTGGTTTTTTCATGGGGTATTTATGAACAGGCTAACTCTTGGGCTCAGATTTGACTAGGCAGATTCAGATCTACCTGATGATCCATGTTGACCGAGGCATAAACAATGGATCTGAGATCTTGAATCTTTATGGGGGGAAGTAAGGAACACGAGAATAATTTTTGTGTATTTTTATGAGGTGGTTTGACAGGGGAAATAGATTTTAAGGCTGGTGGTGGTCGGATCTAGACTGCAGGAGATAGAACAGATTTTAGATTTTGCAGTGGGTTTTTGGATAGGCAAACAAACTCATAAAATCATAAAAAAAATTATGGAAGAAGGCTTTGGTGGACAAAAATCCCAGTCCAAATTTCAGATCAATCTGAAATTGGGAACGGGGGAAAAGGGTGAAGATATGGCTTGTCGGAACACAGATCTTTATAGGGACAGATTGTGTAGACCATGGAAGACTATGGTGGAATGGGGATCAAACGATGGAGGAATAACCTGGAAGTAGTTTTGGAGAGGGATTATTTCGTGAGGAACTCACTCTCAAAATTTGAGCTTGATCAGATCTCCTAATTGGGAGATAAAAATCGGGCAATAGCTTGCTGTCTAGGGGTGGACAAAATTCCGACGGTGAGGCGGTGGTGGTGCGATGGCAGCTCGATGGCGGCGGTGGTGGCGGCGGCGGCGGTGCTGAGCTTCTCACTCAGAGATGGGTTGATAGGGAGGTTTCACACCTCAGAAGATCAGAGCTTTCATAGCTACAAGGGGTGGGAAGAGAGAGGGAGGACTACGCCCTTTACTCTTGGGGAAAAATTCCTGATTTTCTTGTATAAATTGTGTTGAAAATGAAAAATACAAGCATTATATATGAATGGGAAACCCTAGGCAAATGACCAATCTTACCATCAGATCCAGGGTTGGGAGGGGCATTAAGGGGATGGGGAATATAAAATTCACCCATATGGGACAAAAGAGGGAGCGCCCTCCTCCCTTTGGTCAAAAATGACAACTTGGTCCAAGTTCTACCTTGGACCAAAGACCAACCTATTGGGCCCATGGACCCTTGACCAGCCTATTGGGCCTTCCAAGCTAGGAAGCCCATGAGAGAGGGAGAGGCCCAATTGGGCTTTAAGTGACCTTAAGGCCCAATATGAACATAAACCCCCTAATGGACTATAAATGAACTTAGCCCAATGGCTTATAACTAGCCTTACAAAGTAACCCAAATAAATCCCAAAACAAACACACATTACAAACCAAACACATTAATACAAATACACACTCCACAAATTTAATGGCCTAGCTCCGATGCCCCATCAAGGAGTTTGCGAGAGATCAAACTCCTTGGGAGGAGTACACAGAGGCAGAGTTGTGATTCCGGGCGTACTCTAGGTACATATACGGGCCACGAGAGGGGTGGAACCCCCATGGGTTGCTGGATGTGACACACTTGGTAGCATACCTAGCATATTGGCTGGCGACGTTTGGGGTCCCGCATGGGGAGGATGGTTTGCTGAGAGTTGAGCTGTTGTGGCTCGTGTGTCTACTGGCAGAGGAACGGAGGCTGGCTTTAGCTCCTGTGGCGCTGGCCAATATCTATCAGGGGCTGGGTGTGTTGGCGACGCATCCGACGCCATGCGAAAGGAGCTTACTTCTGCCGACCCACTACCTCAGTGTGTGGGCCAGTTTGTTGTTTCCTGGGCTGGTGACACGGGGGATGGTGGCAAACCCAGCCGTGCCTTTACTCTTCAGCTTTACTGGCCAACCGGACAGGGATGCAGTAGCGCAGCTAGAGGGGGCTAGAAGAGCCATATCGTACCTGCCCGGCAAGGGTGAGGAGGGGCTTCCTTTTGACAACGCCACGAGAGACTCCCGTCTAATCTTGGTGCCTTCGAACGGCAAGGTGACCTACACCCTTCCTTGTCTGCGGGAGCCAGATGCACCTTTGTATATAGAGTGGGTGATCAATACCCGACCTGCGGTACTAGCGCTGCACTGGTCTATGACGAGTTTTCTGGAGCCGTACTATCTGCACAGGTTCGCCTGGAACTTCGTGTATGACCAGGGGATCCCGGCGAACCAGGAGTTCACCTTGGTGAGCCTGTTGTACAAGGGCCAGGACACTGACTTGCTAGCAGTCGCCTGGTGGGACTTCTACTATCGTAGAGAGCCAGAGCAACTGTTGACATCAGGGTTGGAGCGTTAAGGGAGATTCGACGTCCATTATGCCAAGTCCACATGTACCGTCGGAAGGCCTCAGTGATCAGCAAGGCCGAGGAGAGTCAGCTTCTGAGGGAGGATCTGCCTCAAATTTTACTGGATCAGGAGTACTTGAGAACTCGCTTCTCTTGGATCCGCTGGGAGGTGGAGCGGCTGGCACAGCAGTGGCCCCGGAGCCATCGGGGTTCTTCATCAGCGGGTTGAGGTCAAAGTGGGGCCCTCAAGCCTTTGAGGGGGGTGCAGGCGACGCCCGCATGAGCTGGAGCTGGGGCGTCCTCATCGAGGACGTCGAAGACTTGGTGGGCCCAGTTCCTAGTCGACTGCGACTTCCGAAATAAGGGCTCGTTGGACCGAGTGCTCCCCAAAGGGAGCTTTGCTGACACGATGGTCGATGACTGGAGGCGCCATATCGGCCAGGTGATAGGGTCAGCTGGACTCGTAGAGTTTGTCTCCCACATTGTGTGTGCTTACACTCTGAGGGACATCCAGGAGGCAGTCGCAAAGGCTGCCCGAGTGCTAGAGTTGAGGCTGGAGCAACTGGTTCCTCTATCGTTGACTCCTTTTGTGGCTTCAGGTGAGACACTTTCCTTAGCGTGTTGTCTTAGTATTGTTATCTTTTGATGTGTATGACTGAGATGTTGAGTGTTGATGTGCTTCTTTGGCAGGCTCTACGGCAAAGGGAGATCATCCCTCCATGGAGGCATTGTTTGGGAGCGGAGACGGGGGTCTTCAGCCTAGGCGGAAACGCACCCAAGTGGACACTAGCGCGGTGGGGACGAGTAAGTCCCCTCAGGGACTTGAGATCGACGAGCATATAGAGGCAGAATCGGCTCTGAGTAAGTGTCATGTTTGCCCTTCTGCTCTTGCTATTTTAGTCATGATGGTTGACTGACCTTGCACTGCTGGACTGGTTTCTTGTAGCTCCGCTGGGGACCGGGGCGGACGTGGCCTTCTCGCCACCCAGGAGGTCGATCCTTTGCCCAATGATGGGATCGAGTGTGAGATCGACGTGGAGGGCTTCCTTCGCATGCTGGATGAGGCTGGCCTGAATACCGAGACATTTTCTGACTTAAAGTCATGGAAGGCCTCCGAGGACGTCCGACCTAGTACGGACTTTTGGGACTGGGCATACTCTGGTTATGGCTGTGCTCGCTTCTGGAAACTGACATAGCCACTTGTTTTATGCAGAGATGACAGGGTGCCAGGGGTGACGGCCCCTTCTGAGGCACACGGTGGAATGCCCCTCCCGATCGAGGAGCAGGAGCCAACAGCAGCCCGAGACGGCTCGGGTATGTATTGAGTTGTTGTAAAAGAGGTTGCCCTCTACTTGTTGGTTGCTTGATAGGCTAGGGTTATTGGTGGCGCTTTGATTCTATTTGCCAGATGAGGACCCGACTGCTACCCTGGAGATGATCCAGGAGCTGATTAGCACTGGCCTATCAGTGGTGCTCCCCTCTTTTGAGGGCGAGCCAGGAGCGGCGGGTAGCTTGGTTGCGTCTGCTACCAGGGCCATGTCTGGTCGCTACCACAGCTATTGACGGGGACGCTGCTCCCTCCTTTGCCAGCTGTGGTTTTAGCTTGCACGGTAGGGCTGGTGTGGTCTTCTACCATGGGACCCTCTGGTACGTGACTGGGAACTTGGCAATTTTTGGTGGGCTTTTTTTTTTGTTTCCCCCGTTAATGCTAAGCTTCTTTCGACGTTGGTCACATGTACTTCCTCCCCCTTGGAGGATGGTGAACTTCTCCATGACACTTCTGGAGTTGTAGAAGGAGAGCCTACAACGACGGCTTTGACTGGAGGAGACGAAGAGATCGTCGACATAGAGGGGCTCTCTGAGGGGAGCGCCCTGGCTAGTGAGCTTCTTGTCTGAAACCCTTCATTGGATGGCTGGCTTTTGGGCCAGGCTGTGTGCCGACCCTTATCATTTTGTTGATCCGTAGGGGTTTCTTGTTCCACCACCTCTGATAGTTCTTTAGAGACTTCTTCAGGCTCTATTGGTAGTAGGAGTTTCATCATGGAGACAGAGGAGAGTTCGAGCTCTTCCTCTTCTGGGGCCTCTTCTATCGAGGGGGCTGAGACGAAGGCTTCTTCTGGAGGTGCATGGGGGTCTTTCTTTCCCCTCTTTGGCACTCTTTGATTAAAGAATAAGGTGGGGTACCCCATTCTTATTCACGCTAACTGATTTGGTTGCACAAATAAGGTATTCCGACAAAAAGGTGGGTTAAGGGCCAAAAAGGTGGGTTAAGCATATTCTAGCAAAAGGGTGGAATAAGCTAACCCGAATACAATCAAAGTAATATTGTTTATTTTTTTGTACACCCTAACCCGGGTTATGATACCCCCCTTAACCTATTCTCCAATCAAAGAGGGCCAAAAGGGATTGGCCTATGCTTTTTTGATGAAATACTGACATTCATGTCTGGTGTGTAGGGTCGGAGTCAGAGGAGGAGCGTATGCCAGCTCCTAGTGCCAATGGCCAGGAAAAGATCCCCAACCTCCCTGTGGCTTTTGGAGGAGACAGGATGGTGGGAGAAGGCTCCCGAATTATCGAGGAGTTGTTGCCTTCTCCGACTCCTGGGAGCAATGTCGTGGGCGCTGAGGGACTTTCTCTAGGTAAGGAATGAGGATTCCCTTTTCTTAGGTTTTCGACCTTATTTTTCATGGAAAGTTTGATGTGTATTTCTTACTTTCCCTTTTGTTGTTTCTGGGCAGCCTTCACTGGCGTACTGGCGGGGATAGGCGACTCCTCCATGAGTTTGGAGGTCGAGTGGCCCACTTCCGTCGCACTGCCAGAGCCGTTGGTGGACATGAGTGTGGGTGCCTCCCTACTTCAGCGAGCACCGGGCTACCTGTAGAGCGACCTTCCCCCATCTCCGGAGGATCTGAGGCAGCGTTTGACAGAGTGTACCCTGGGCTACGACATGCTTGGCTTCCCGCGTGAGCTTTGGATGTCCGGGCTGGTCGAGATATGGATGGAGTACCTATGGCTTTGTCAGATGCAGGAACAGAGGGCCAGGAGGCTGGCAGCCATACAGAAGGTGCAAGAGCAGCGGGCTCGGCTCACGTCAACTGTGGCTGAGCAGAGGGGCCACATCATGGCGGCCTAGTCACTTTCTTGAGGCCGAGTTGTTCAGCTGGCGGAGGCTGAGAGTAGGGCCGAGGCCTTGAGGAAGGCATTGATAGACAAGAAGATAGATATAGAAGGGGGGGATGAATATGTCTATCTAAAAAAATATTTGCCAAACGAAAAGCTGAGAGCTAATCTATAAACATGTAGCAACAATAAGGAACAATAACTCTCACACACTTAACGGAGCACAGCTCAAATAGAGAGAGTGTACAAGAAGATCTGAAAGTAGATCACGATGACAAATGCTAATCCAGGAGTAAGCAAATGGCTAACAGATAAAACATCGGACATATTAACCAGTGGACAAATGACATACTTAGAAGTATTCTACGCTTGAAAGGAAACACACATCAAACATGTAGAGTGCATATATAGGAGGAAAAACAAACAGATCTAAATGATTGAGGAGATGCCAGATGAAAACAAAATCAGCCTCTAAGCGTTTGCAACCATGAACAATGGTACTAGGCGGAGGGTTGATCAGAAGATCTCCTCACACAAGAAATAGCCTTCCAGATAGATGAAACATTCCTTTCAGCTAAGACTTTTGATATACCACATAGAAGTAGCAGTTGATTCAGAGAGAGAAGCTAAGTAATCAATGCAATGGAATCAGGAATGAAAAAACCAGTTAACAAACCATCAGACAGAGGACCGGTAATTTTATAGTGGTTCGGCCAGATCCAAGATCTGCCTACGTCCACTCCTTCACTCGAAGCGAGTGAGGTTCTCTTGCTTAAGCCAAGCAAAAACCACCGCAGACTTAGTCTGCAACAGGCACTGTTACACTGCTTCCCCAAGGAACAACTCCTTGCTTCTTCTGAAAAACCCATAAGGAGAAACCTAGAGGATCAACCTCCCTTCCTCTAGCCCAAGAGGGAACCTAGTGATTTGCTCCCAACAAATCACTAATGACCAGAGGTCTTGGACCTCTCTTCCTCTGAAACCACAGAGGGAACAAATTGAGAACGAGGAACATAATGAAATTGAAAGGATTCGAACGGAAAAATGGTAAAACAATGTAGCTTCAGTCAGAAGCGATTTTCCTAAGGACAAGGGCTGGCTGCACATAGAACTTTCTTCCCCTCAGGATGATGCTGTCTTTCTATTTCTTCAGCAATGGCTCTCTCTCTATCAGAATATGCAGTGGCAGTGATGGCGGGAGCTTGAGCACCTTTCTTCGAGGGATGAGATCTCTTTATATAAAAAATAGAGTCTCCGTTGAGTTTGATGAGGCAGAAAACAAGTGGTCTCTGATTGGTCCACCTGGCACTGAATATTCTTCTGGAAACCTCTAAGAATGGCGTGTCATAATTTCTTGGATCATGTGCCCATCATTGCCGGAGTTCTACCATGTGGTCATGCCTTCTCGTGCCAAAAGAATCCGCACGTGTGATGCGCGCAGGTATTGTATCTGAGGTGTTGGATGAAATTCCTCAAATACCCCTTTCAAGTGTTAAAGTGGTCACGTGCCGTTCACCTGTTGTGCCATAATTGCACGCTTTTACTTCAGTGTCGCTGCTGTCAACTCAGTGTTCACTCAGGCATTTCATCAAACACCTTATGCCTTTCCTCAAAGTATGCTCAGACCTTGGTTCTTCATGTGCATAGACTTGCGGCCACGAATGCTAGCATGCACATACCTTAGTTCTTCATGTGCACAGACTTGATGCGTTGAAGCAGGACATGCACTGACCCTAGAACCACATGTGCTCAGACTTGTAGTGTTTATACCAAAACATGCACTGACTTTGCCTGTAACGCCCGAGAATTTTCTAAGAATTTTTCAGATTAAAAAATATAATTATTAAGCATTTTACGGGCTATTAAATGAATTATGGTTAAAAAAATCCAATTTGTATAGGTCCAAGAGGATTAGGCCCATATAATAAACCCAATTGGCCCAAAAGATGTTTTGGACCTTAGCCCATATTCTAGAACCTTAAAACTAGTGTAATCGCAGAATTAAGGGGTAATTACTCTTTAGTAGATATAACAAATGGATAATAACATGGATAGTATCAAAAGAGTTTGAACTAGCTTCAAATTCGGCGCTCAAGGTGGAAAACGATCTATCGCAAGATCGCTAGGGACAATAAGCGGTCCAGTCCTAGACCGCTAGGCTCTGTCAGTTCTGTGAGTATGAGAAAACGTGAAAAGATTGGATTTTTTTGCATTCAAATCACCTAGGATCGATTCTATCTACTAATTAGATAAGTCTATACGGCTAGAAGATCGAATTGAAAGTCTAATTGGGACTCTAAGTTCGTTCTAATCCATGAAAACCTAGTTAATCCTATAAATAGACCCCAGATTTGACGTGTGCGACCCCTACTTTTGGCTCGGAGGAACTAAGGTAAGGAGGCAGAATTAAAGGTAAGTTCTTTAGAGTATTTTTTTTATAATACTAAGGTCTAACTACCCTCTAAATTTCATTATAGGAGATCAAGTCTACAAGGAGTTAGAGGTTTTCAAAGTTGTTGATCCTATATCAATAACTCAGGAAATAGTACGACCGACCCAAGAAGATCAGGAAAATAGAAGCCCTAAACGAGGTAATTAGATAGAGGTTCTTTAGAACAATTTGTTCCTTATTGTACCCTCTTCTTACCCTCAAAATTTCACATATTTAGGTTAAGAGAATCAAAAGATACAAGGGCGTGAAGTTGCTGATTTAGTTCAGGACGAGCAGAGAACTAGAGTTGACTTTCAGTCTTAAATTCGAAATCTAAAGACCAGGACAGAGGTAGGTTATCTCGTGAATGGCTCAAACTCGACGTTTTGGATAAAAGCCCTCTAGTTTCAATTGATTTCATGCATTGTACCTTGAGAATTTGATGTTTTCATTAGGACTATGCATCTAGTATACTCCTCATTCATGAACTAGCCTTAATGAAGGAAAAGGGATTTTCTTGTTTATTACACAAACCTATGCATGTTGTTGGCCTATATTCGTTCTATCATGATTATGAAAATTTATATATGTTGATTTCCAGGCATGATATGCCTTAGTTTAGCATTTATTTTATTATTATTTGAACTCAGATTTATATAGGAGGAAACGGTCTTCCTGTAGACCGCCAGGAAATCTAGCGGTCATACGATAGACCGCTAGCCACTGTGAAACGGTCACCCACTAGACCATTTTCGATTACTGATTACTGTAATATTGTTAATCCGAAACATATTACAGATTGGCCTTAATTATTATATTATAAGACTAGTTAACTAAGTTTTATTCCTGGTTTGAACACTGGTTTCATATACTTAGTTAATTCTATTGTTTATTATAGTAGATTCCATATTTTGTGCACATTGGTATTATTTTAACTTATGTTAATTTATGACCAAAATCATATATTCTTGTAATAAATACATGTTTCAAATGATAGATGATTCATGATTTAACTTGATCACTATTTTACATGATTCTCTCTCTTCTAAGAGTCATTTTCTTAAGTACATGGCACATATCCTGGTATGTTGTCATTAGTTACACATTTACACATTAAGTACACAATCTTGGACATGATGACCTCTCCTTCGGATATTCCTTCTAAGGGACTAGGAAATCTTGTTTCAAGGCCTCCATAAGACTCCACGAGCCTGGGATTCCCACTAGGACGCCGAGCTGGTTGCACCCTTAAAGCTCATTATCTAGAAAACACTTTTACAGGTGTTTTATACACTCTAGACCTTAGCGGCCATACGAACGACTGTCTGACTTCTGCTAGTGGCCATGCACTAGACCGTTAACGGATACCTAATGGCCATCCGCTAGACCGCTAACGCTCCAGATGGTTTTACTGCATCGATGTCGTTAATCTATGAAACGGTCCATATCTAGACCGCCAAGCGTGCTAAACGGCCTAGTAATAGACCGCTTGGTTCCTGATTGTATCTAACCCAAGGTTTGACCTTTGGGGTTAGTTTTCTTGAGTTCATGGATGGTTTTGGAATTCTCTGAACTATAAACCTATGTTAATAAGTCAAGGTTAAAAATATGAAAGATAAAGAAAGTACCGTTATGCTGCCGAATAGTTTCCATAGCATAACCTAGTTATTTATGCATTTTCTTGAAATCCCTCGGTTACATTATCATAGAACTGTTGTTGAACTTGTACATTAATTGGCCATACTATTGTCATTATCGTGGAAGTAGCTTGATTTATACTTGAAGATGCAGTTCGAGCACTGATTATGTTCAAGGGCTCTATGCTAGTCCCCTCGGCTGATTGTCGAAAATATACTGTAAACCATGGGATATGATGGGAGTACTTTCTCTATAAATAAGTGAAATATCCACGGGATCCACGTAAATTCACAAAGTACTTGCTATTAAGAGAATAGTACTTTCTTGCTTGTTACATGACTTTCTAGTGCATAGCCTTCCTGGTTATGAAAAGTACATTCTTGTTACATTCTTGAAAGGCCAAAATTGACATTCTTGATATATACTTGATTAAATCATATTCTTCATATCTCATCATGATCATATCTTGTTACTTTGGCTTTATTCGCATGCTTTGTTGTATTTGCATGATTTATCTTATTCTTTAGAGCTAAAATGTTAATTACTTAAACTTGCCTTCATGTTGATACGAAGATACCTACTGGGCAAGTGTGCTCATTCCCTACTTTCTTAATGTTTCAGAAAGTGCAAGTGAGTTGGAATCGGATAATACAAGTGACAGGTCCGAAAGTAATTGAAGGAAGTATGAACGAGGGAAGCCATAGTTATCAAAATTCTAGTCGAGTCATGATGTACTTTTTTTTTGAGTCTAGTAAAGAAACGATCTTATGTACTTTGGGAATTATTTTATGAAGGAATAAAGTTAAAGGTTTTTTGTGAATCACTTGTGCAATTACGTTCATGTGATTGTCTTGCGCTCTGATTATATCGCTTGCTCGAGACGTACTAGCCGACTGTTCACGTTCCCGATTGTTTCTGCTGCATAATCTTGGGGCGTGACAGTGAAAGTGGTATCAGAGCATAGGACTAGAAGTCCTAGGGAAAAGGCATGTCATAGGTTAAGTCCAAGGGTTAATGACCCACACCTATGAAACTAGGAAAGAAATTCCCAACTTATGTGAGAGAATTAGGTAGAACCTGGGATGATATAGTAATTAGAATTCTTTCTAAGATTAACCCCACTCATTCCAGTAGGTTAACAAATTCATTACTCTTCTCAGGTACCTTACTCTCATAATGGCTCATCGCATGGATTGGGGTGGTATGCAACAGACCGTTGCGGCTCTCACCTAGGCATTACAAAATATGGCACAAGCTGGCGCAGGGGCAAGAGCTGGAGACTTACATTGTAATTTCCGGAGCTTAAATCCTCCATGATTTTTAGGTTCTTCGAATCCATATGAAGTCGAGAATTGGATAGATGAGATGAACCGCATCTTTGAAGTTATGTAATGTGCAGATCAAGAGAAGGTCCGTCTAGCCACGTTCCAACTCAATAAAGATGCTCGCACATGGTGGAAGTCCATTCCGGCACCGCCTACAGATGCACCACATACTTGGGAAGTTTCCTTACACTCTTCTGAGCAAAATACTTCTCCAAGCATGTCAAGGAGAGGAAAGCTATGGAGTTTACCTCATTGTGCCAAGGCATGAAGATGGTAGCGGAGTATGAACTCCAATTTTCTAGGCTGGCACCTTATGCTCCCCATTTGATTAGTACCGACTTGTTAAAGGCTAACCGGTTTATGGATGGTTTGAGGCCCGGTTATATTCAACAACTTGGGACTCAGAATATCCGTACATATGCGGAGATGGTCTAACGGGCGCATCTATGTTAAAGGACCCTGGAGAAGGTCGAGAAATTAAAAGGCAAGGGAGAAGAGCCGAGCCGAAGGTCAGATCGGCATGAAAAGAAGGGAAAGTTTAGTATCACGGAACCTTACAAATCCCGTGATAGCAAGAAGAGATCCCGGAATGGGAGTGATAGTGGCTACCATAAGAATAAGAAGGTCAAAGAAGAAGAAAAGGAAGTCATGGAGGCGTGCACATTTTACGAGAAGTTTGATCATTCGGCGAAGCCGGGAGCACCGCATGCCGGATTGCCCTCTTATGAAGGAACAAACTCCTGGTGGTGGGCGTAAGCGACAAGCCCGCCTTAATGCTATAATGGAAGATAAAGAAGCGCCCAAGGATGATGGGCTGATGGAAGGTACTATCCAAATCTACTCCCATCTTGCATTCGTACTATTTGATACTGGTGCTTCCCATTCCTTTATATCTACTACTTTTGCAAAAACCTTAACTATTTCGTCAGTTCCGTTACCTTCAGACCTTGCTATTACTACCCCATTAGGTCCCGGAACCAAACATACAACCTACTACCCCGATAGTGAGGTAATGGTAGAAGGTCGCAACCTTCCTGAAAATCTTTTATGCCTTAACATGGAGGGTTACGATGCTATTTTAGGTGTAGATTGGCTTGTAGACCACGACGCCTATATAAATTGCCGCAACTGGATTATCTCTTTTCGGAAACCAGGTTTTCCAAGGTTTTCCTTCCTTGGTATCAAATATAGGAAGCATCCTACCATTATTTCATCACTTCACGCTTGCAAACTTATTTCGCAAGGATGTGAAGCTTTTCTTGCTTCCGTAATCACTACCGAGTCAAAGGATATCATCTTAGAAGGTATTCCCATTGTGAATGAGTTTCCCGATGTATTTCCATCTGATTTGTCTGGTTTACCGCCTGAAAGAGAAGTAAATTTTTTCATTGAACTCATTCCCAGAGCAGCACCTGTTTCAATAGCTCCCTACAGGATGTCCCCCACAGAACTCAAGGAATTGAAGAAACAATTTAAAAAATTATTAGACAAGGGTTTCATTCGACCTAGCACATCCCCTTGGGGTGCGCCAGTACTATTCGTCAAATTCATTAGCCAAGATATAATGAAGCATAACAAGCAATGAATAAAACCATTGTGCATATCATTAAAGAATTCAATCAATTGATAGCTTGATAGCATAGAGTGAACTATAGCACATAGTGTGTGAATAGAGCAATGACAACACAACATCGCAAAAGCATGAAAGCATGGATCAAAGCGTCCAAGACACTCAGGGCATGGTGTAGTCCAGAGCATCAAAGCATGAAGGCATCAATCATTGCTTGTTATTGCATTTGAACCATGAGGTTGATGGCTTGGCTAATCATGAGCTTTGGAGTTGAATGATTATGATGAGAATAATGGTCAAACTGAAATCAGCAGGAATGGCTTTAAAAAGACTAGCTCTTGAATGATCGAAGTGATGTCCAGATCGGCGAATCATGAAGATATCAATCAACATAGGGAAGAATCGAAAGGTTGATGGTAATGAAAGGAGAGGACTCATCCCGTGTTCTTGGTCCTTACAAAAAGGTTGTCCCTGTAAAATAACACCATCAGAAAAAAAAAACAATGCAATGCAATTTTTTTGATTTTTAAAATATGCAAATTTTGATGGGTTTTGAATAGTATTCAAATTTTTATGGATTTTGGAGGATATTTGGTTTTTTTGTTGTTATTTTTTGTTTAAGAAATATTCAACTTTTTTATGTTTTTATGTTTTTTTATTTTTTATATATTTTGTTGAGAAATATTCATTTTTTTGTAATTTTAGTTTAGACATTGCTAATGCAGCATCAAAGGATGTTTAAAACCGCTGGCTAGAGGTCCCCGTGTTAGATACGGTGGAGCTTAGAAATGGATCTAGAGGGGGGTGAATGGATCTTTCGACAAAATACACCCAATTAAAAACAATTGTGGAATAAAACTTTTAACAACACTCAGTAATCAAAAGAGACAGCACAACTACTCTCTTCTCACAACCGTGAGCTGAGACACTCAGGCTTGCATATGAAATTTAATTCCACTAAGCATAAGAACATACTCTTCACAGACATATAAAATTTTCAACGTATCACAAGGGCGAACTGCAAGCAATCAAGCACACCCAACCTGTGAAGGGGAGATAGATGATATGGAGGAGCCATGGAGCAAACCATGATGGATAGGATATTTTTAGGTGGTTCGGCCAGACCCACAGTCTGCCTACGTCCACCCCTCACTCCAAACCGGAGTGAGGCTTCCCTTGCAAAAGCAAGAACAGCAGACTCAGTCTGTAACAGACGTTGCCTAACAGCTTGACAAACCGAGGGAGACAAATCCCTCAAAGCAAGCTCTGCAACCCACAAAAGCTTGGCACCTGGACTTGCTACCAACAAGACTACAATCAGAGATGAATCTCCCTTCCTTCAAACTGGAGGGGAACTGCTAGTGACACCCCGTCACAAGCAAACCAGAGGTCACAGACCTCTCTTCCTCCACACCAGAGGGGACCCACAAGTGACACCCAACCACTATTCAACCGGAGACGTAGTCTCCCTTCCTCTGAACCCCAGAGGGAAACCACGAGTGACACCCAGTCACTCACAAACCGGAGAATAATTCTCTCTTCTCATGAGTCCACAAGAGGAACCGGAACCCACAACAGAGTATCAAAAAGTACTAAGAAAATGGAAAGAACAAGCGAAAACAAAAAGAGTAACAAAAACAAATGTAGCTCCGTAAGAGCAACTTTGCTTGGATCTGAACCAGAGGCCAATACAACTCTGATCTTCAAGAAAGGCACTCTCTTCATTTCTCAGTATGCTCTCTCGCTCTCCTGGTGACTCCTTTTTCTTCTTCTGCTGGCTCTCATGCACTTCTCTCTGGCTGCACACCCCTTCTTCTATTCTCTTCTTTTTCTGCTTCGATCTCTTTTTGTTAGTTTTTTTTCTTCTTCTATCTTCTCACTATCTAATCGTAGAAGAAGGCTTTTATATAAAGCTTCAGTCTGGGACCCAGGAGCTCACGCCCTAGACGTGTGGAGGGAACACTCCCGCCAAGAAGCTTCAGGAATGTATTACCCACGTGTCAGGATCTGAAAAAGTAGGAATCCACGTGGCAGTTCCTTTCAGGGACGGTCCGCCTTAGATCATGTGCCCTTAACGTTCAAGAGCAGATGCCTTGTTAGTTCATCAAGACATATGATAGTCAGGCAATTATAAAGATTGAATAAGCTTGATGAGGCCTTAATGCAAACATGCATAGACTCAATAGAGCATAAGTACACATATGCACGGACTCAACGCTCACATAGTAAACATGTGCTCAGACTTGATTCAAGTGTAGAGCTAAAAGATGAACAGGCTACGTGTGAGTATAAACAATAAGTGCACCGAGTTGGTACATACTCTGCACTGACTCAATATGTCGAGAGCTATCTTGCACAGACTTTATGCGTGCAATAATGAAGAGTTGCACAGACTCTACTATGCATTATGCGAGATAAGAACGGACATGCCAAAGAAATGTGCATAGACTTTATGTACTCGGTGCAAGAGTTGCACCGACTTGATGGTGTGTGACAACGAAGGTTGCACCGAGGATAAATGTGCAAGACCACCAATACACTGACCTTGTACAAGGTGAATAGTGGATGGCACCGACTTCACCAATGGTTGCAACATAAGTTGCACCGACTTAATATGTTCAAAAACGGGGACATTATGAACTCAACATAGATGAATGCACCGACCTATTCCCATCTCGCATGAAATGATGCACAAACCTTGGAGACATACGAGCAGATATGCACAAGCTATCAAAGTGCACAGGGAAGATGTGCACCGACCGTGTGGTGACATATGACAATGATGCACTGACTTAAATGGTCGTAGCAACTAAAGTTGCACAGACCTGGTTGGCACAAGGTAGACTTGTACCGACTATAAGAATGCATGAAATGCAACTTGCACTGAGTTCGGTCTCGCACACGCCAAGTGTGCACCGACTTTAACGTGCACGCTACAGTCAAGTGCACAGACTTCGACTACGTGCGCTACAGTGCATTGCACTAACTGGCATCTGTGCCTAGAGCTCAACATGCACGGTCTTAGTTGCGTGCCTGAACAAAGGTTGCACCGACTTGATGAATGCATGCACAGACCCTATTCAGTTGAAATGCAGCATATGCACGGACTCAATACAGAATGAACTAAGTGTTGCACCATATGCAAGTTAGGACATGTATCGACTCACAATATGCATCATGCAAACATGCATTGACTTAATATGGTCTAAACATAGACATGCACTGACTTAATATGGTCTAAGCAATGAAATGCATAGACCTCTACACACGACATGTATGTTTATGCACAGAGTTAAACAATGAATGCACTGACCTTCACTGACCAATCCAAGAGCAAATGTGCACGGTTTCTCAATGCATGAATAAACAAATGTAGCATCAACACAACAGAAGATATTATGCACAGATGACTCAGTGTTTGACATCATCAAAACCATAGGGGTACAACAATCTCCCCCTTTTTGATGATGGCAACACTATGAGTCACAAAACCACAAGACGACAAATGTCAAACCATTCTCCCCCTTTGACTTTATCAAAAAGCAGATAATAGGTTGAGACAATAAGAATGCATGAGATGATTGATTTAAAATCTCCCCCTTTAACTGAAGCAATAGGGCATAGAACATCTAAAATGGAAGGACACCGTGGAAGACTGTGATCAGAAATAAATCTGATACCAATTGTTATGGAAAGAGAAGTCATCGAAAACACAGGCTCATCCATAGATAATTTCAGGTCGAACCCAGAAGGCACTAGATTTAGTGAGGGCTTTCAAATTGAATTCCAACAGCAAGATATTGACTGGATTGCCAAAGAATAGATGAGACAAAAAGATTTTCAATAGGGTACCAAAACCATAAATCTTGATAAGCAAATTTCAGACTCTTTTATTATAATAGATTATGAGTGAGTCTGAATGTACCAGTATGATTTAAGAATGATGTATACAAAGTTTATCAAGAAAATTCAATACTCATATCTGAATCACCTTTTAATAGAAATGAACCAAATGCACATATGACATTCTTGTTTTAACCTCCTTCAATCTTACTCATTCAAAAACAATGACTCCTATGGGAGTTACACAAGATAGTATTGATGTTAAATAGTTATGAATGTATCTGAACTTGTCTTTGATTACACTAATTTTCCAGATTTTTCTTTTGATCAACACACTATTTTTCCTGAACAGACTTAGTTGATCAACACCTTTTTACATGAGACACAACACGTCTTAGGTGAAGTGACCCAGTTACTCAGTGTGATAACTGCATTGCTTCTCAGACATGAGAATAGAGTTAGCAATAGAAATGTCTTTTTACGTGAGGAGACACCTTGGTTAGAGGCAGGAATCCCCAGTTACTCAACACAACCATGCCATTGCTCTGCCAAATTTTCAATCATTTTTATAGCAGAGATAACTATGGCACTTCATGACATGGGTTTACTTTATTTCTTTGATAGAGAACCCAATTTCTCTGTGACCAAAGTCATTGCTCTGACTTTAGTTTTCTTTTAAATGTTTTCAGATTTTTTAGACAAAGCTCAGTACATGTATTTTATCCAAAGGAAGACATGTTTTTAAAGTTTCATATTTCAGAGGATTTTGCATGAAATTACATGAGACAATTCGTTAAGATTTATTAAGATAATGATTCAGATATTTTCATGTCTTTTATATCCAAACTTAATGAATGCATTAGATTCAAATCAATTTGATTCATCAGTCATTCTTAAACTAGTATAATAGAAGATTCTTCTTTTCGAAATATGTCGGATTTATGATTAGGGTACACAGATTGAGATCTTTCCAATACAGATAGATCAACTTTGACCGTGCAGCCAATCAATGGAAGCAACATGAAATTTTTATTGAGAGAGTAGCAGAAGACAACAATGATGCAGCAAGAGGTGAACATTAGAACAATGCAGTTCAGAAACTAGTTATTAAAGTCTGGAATTCAGTCAGATTAGCTTGACAAGTGTGACAACGAAGTATTGTGCAAAGCTCTCCTTCAGCAATTTACGGAGTAGCAATATCAGATAAAGAATTCAACTTCAAGAAAAGATATGAATTCAGATGATGGATAATTCAGAGGCCAAACACCACACAGGAGTAGGAGAATGATTTGAGTGACTAGACAAGAAGGGTTCAGATTGAAAGAGACAAATGAATCTAAAATGCTCCCCCTGTCTAGATGCAATGAGTCATTCCTCTTTGAATGTTTCAAATTAATGATATGCAGTGCAATTCACTATATGTATGCATATGCAATGATTTTTCTAAAAGCATTACATGAATATGAACATGAGTGGCATAAGAACCATGCATGGAATTTGGCTAGATAAGTATGCATGATACACTAGAGATGCTTTAACCAGCTCCTCCTGACTTTATGCAATGTATGAAGATTCTAAATGCAACATGTACAATGACAGAATGCAGGGAGTTTGACAAATCATGCATCATGACATAGGTATGCAATGCATTCAGGGACAAACTACAACTATTTCCATGTGCATTTCAGATTTTCAGTGAGTGTCAGTTAGAAAATGCACAAATGAATTTACATGATATGCAACCATCAAGAGCAGAGAATTTTAGAAGACATAATTTAAGTAGAGTTTTCAGATCTGACTTGAAGAACGCAATCATGGGATTTTCATTCTTGAGTGCCTTGGTTTATAAATCCCTTGTTTATTTCTTTCCAAGGCACACCTGCAGCAACTGGGTTATTTTGCACAAGCAGATACCCAAGAGGTCTTGGGTCCTGAAATGACAGTGGCACCTCTAAATGCTGCTCTCCATGATTTTTGAGCTAGAGAATCATCAAATTTCATCAAGAAACAGTTAGACATGGAATGTCCCAACTGACCACAATAATGACATGAACCAACGGACTTTTTGTTCTTATTGTGCACATTAGCATGATCATGAAATCTATGTGCATGAGAATTAAAGTTTCTGTTGTTTACATGAAAGTTCCATCCTTTGTTATCATTCGGCCAGCAATTTACAGCTTTGTGGCCAGACTTTCCACATTCAAAATGAGAAGAGTGATTTCTTCTCTTAATAAGTGACCAGCACTCACTAGCCAGATGGCATGGCTTCCAATAGTTAGAGCATGCAAGAGAATTTCTATTAAAGACAAATTCAGGTTTATCAAAAAACTTTCTATTTGCAGGAAATTTAGCAAACTTAAAAATGAATTATTTCCTTGTGCATGCCAACATTGAGTAGCAATGTGGCCCATCTTGCCACAATGATAAGAATGATTTTTCTTATTCTGAATCTCATGATTTCTTACATGGGTTTTCCTAGCATGCATTTGATTAGCATCCATGTCATCTTTTTCCATCAATTTACATTCATGCATTAGATGGCCAATCTTGTGACAATAATGACAAATCATTTTCCTTTTAGATGCATGTGAGTGTGTGTGGAACGTGTAAAATGGGGGCAAGAACAACTTTGTTCTTCTCTTTTTATTTTTCAGTTGGTTTCAAAGTTCTCTTAGCAGTAAACTGAAATACAGATGGGTTCGGTGGGCTGAGAGAAGCAACACTGGAAACAAGGGGTGTTTGTGTTTTGTTTTCAAAGCTCTTTTTCTTAGCAGAGTTATAGCCCAACCCTTCCTTCTGAAAGTTGACCTTTGTTCCTAAGAGAAAGTCTAAATTATTTTTCCCTTCAACAAATTTAGATAAGGATTTCTTAAGGTCATTATTTTCTTGTTGAAGAGCTGAAACACTAAGCTCATAACTGGCTAGCTCTTGTTCACTACAATTGATGCACTCATTCAACACTTTGTTTGCAGTTATATAATTTTCAACTTCTTGTTTCAGTTTGAGCTCATTTTCAGCTTGATTTTCATTAACAACACAGTTTCCTTTTTCTAGAACAAGAAGTCTCTCTGACATAGCAGTGTTCAACTGCTTCAATTCTTCTATCTCTAAAATCAATTTGTCATTTTCTTCTTTCAGTTTTTCATTCAATTCCTCCTCCAATTCCAGCAAATTCTTGTTTTCTTCTCTGAGAGAGGCAATTAAGTCTTTTTGCCAATCTAAATCTGAGTAAAGATTTTCATTTATTTCCTTCAGAAGGGGACAATCATTGCAAGCAGATTTAACAGAGCATGTTGTTTCATCTTTGGCTTTTAGGCACTGTTTCCTAAGGCATTCATTCTTAGATTTTAGAACCTTCAGTTCAAAGTTAACACAATCAAGATCTTTCAATAATTTTTCATTCTGAACAAGATTAGTGTTAAGAACCTGATTATCATTCGTCGAGCTATATTTTTTCTTGAGTTCTGAAATCTCATTCACAAATTCTTGATTTTCATTTTTACATATTCCAATTTGTTTCTTAAGCATTTGGACGTTAAACAAGCAAGCATCATAGAACTGTTTCAGTTTTAAGCAATTTTCACATGAGGACTCAGAGCTATTCAGATCCCTTTTCTTTTTCATCTTTTTATACTATTTTCTTAACTATTCGTGAGAGTCAAGCAAGTCATTATATGCTCCAATCTAATCATCCACAGTATAATTGTCAAATTCAGAAGGTACCTCATCTTCGTCTTCTTCTTCTTTTTCTTCTTGCTGTCCATCATCATCAACCATCAGACATGTGTTGTGATTCCTAGTAAGCTTTAGTTTCTCCAAAATCTCCTTGGCAGACCTACAGGAGGAAACACATGAAATTAGAGCTCTGTCAAGTGATGCTTTCATTAAATCTAATGCTCTAGAGTTGACAGAGTCTTTCAATCTATCCTTATCAGTCCATTAAGATTTATCCCTCGATAATTTATGTGGACCGTGAACCATTACCTTCCAAATATCAGGATCTGTTGATCTTACATACCGATGCAAGTTCTCCATCCATAGATCAAAATCATTACCTCTGAAGATCGGCGGATGAGCCATTGAAGAATGACTGACGAAGTATAGATCTAAGGACGATGTATGAAAAATGCACCAAAGTCAAACAGTAGCAAGGCACGACACCAAATCAGCAAAATAAAGCACCGAACACAAAGAGACAAGACCCACTCTAAAATGCACCAAGGAACCTATAGGATCTACAACGGATCGTTGGATCCGATTACACAGAAACCCGCTCTGATACCAATTGTTAGATACGGTGGCGCTCAGAAATGGATCCAGAGGGGGGTGAATGGATCTTTCAACAAAATACACCCAATTAAAAATAATTGTGGAATAAAACTTTTAACAGCACTCAATAATCAAAAGAGACAGCACAACTACTCTCTTCTCACAACCGTGAGCTGAGACACTCAGGCTTGCATATGAAATATAATTCCACTAAGCATAAGAACATACTCTTCATAGACATATAAAATTTTCAACGTATCACAAAGGCAAACTGTAAGCAATCAAGCACACACAACCTGTGAAGGAGAGATAGATGATATGGACGAGCGCAAGGAGCAAACCATGATGGACATGATATTTTTAGGTTTCTGCCAGACCCACAGTCTGCCTACGTCCACCCCTTCCTCCAAACCGGAGTGAGGCTTCCCTTGCAAAAGTAAGAACAACAGACTCAGTCTGCAACAGACGCTGCCTAACAGCTTGACAAATCCCTCAAAGCAAGCTCTGCAACCCACAAAAGCTTGGCACCTGGACTTGCTACCCACAAGACCAGAATCTGAGATGAATCTCCCTTCCTCCATACCGGAGGGGAACTGCTAGTGACACGCCGTCTCAACTAAACCAGAGGTCGCAGACCTCTCTTCCTCCACACCAGAGGGGACCCACAAGTGACACCCAGCCACTTGTCAACCGGAGACGCAGTCTCCCTTCCTCTGAACCCCAGAGGGAAACCATGAGTGACACCCAGTCACTCGCAAACCGGAGAACAATTCTCCCTTCTCCTGAGTCCATAGGAGGAACCCGAACCCACAATAGAGTATCGAAAAGTACTAAGAAAATGGAAAGAACAAGTGAAAACAAAAAGAGTAACAAAAATAAATGTTGCTCCGTAAGAGCAACTTGGCTTGGTCCTGAACCAGAGGCCAATACAACTCTGATCTTCAGGGAAGGCTCTCTCTTCTTTTCTTAGTTTGCTCTCTCGCTCTCCTGGTGACTCCTTCTTCTTTTTCTTCTTCTGCTGGATCTCGTGCTCTTCTCTCTGGCTGCACACCCCTTCTTCTATTCTCTTCTTTTTCTGCTTCGATCTATTTTTCTTAGTTTTTTTTCTTCTTCTTTCTTCTCACTATCTGATCGAAGAAGAAGGCTTTTATATAAAGCTTCAGTCTAGGACCCAGGAGCTCACGCCCTAGGCGTGTGGAGGGAACACTCCTGCCAAGAAGCTTCAGGAATGTATTAGCCACGTGTCAGGATCTGAAAAAGTAAGAATCCACGTGGCAGTTCCTTTCAAGGATGGTCCACCTTGAATCATGTGCCCTTAACGATCACGAGCAGATGTCTTGTTAGTCCATCGAGACATATGATAGTCAGGCAATTATAAAGATTGAATAAGCTTCATGAGGCCTTAATGCAAACGTGCATAGACTCAATAGAGCATAAGTACACATATGCATGGACTCAACGCTCACATAGTAAACATGTGCCCAGACATGATTCAAGTGCAGAGCTAAAAGATGCACAGGCTACATGTGAGTATAAACAATAAGTGCACAGAGTTGGTACATACTCTGCACTGACTCAATATGCCGAGAGCTATCTTGCACAGACTTTACGCGTGCAAGAATCAAGAGTTGCACAGACTCTGCTATGCATTATGTGAGATAAGCACGGACATGCCAAAGAAATGTGCACGGACTTTATGTGCTCGGTGCAAGAGTTGCACCGACTTGCTGGTGTACGACAATGAAGGTTGCACCGATGATAAATGTGCAAGACCACCAATACACTGACCTTGTACAAGGTGAATAGTGGATGACACCGACTTCACCAATGGTTGCAACATAAGTTGCACCGACTTAATGTGTGCAAAAACGGGGACATTATGAACTCAACATAGATGAATGCACCGACCTATTCCCATCTGACATGAAACGATTCACAAACCTTGGAGACATACCAGCAGATGTGCACAAGCTAGCAAAGTGCACAGGGAATATGTGCACCGACTGTGTGGTGACATATGACAAGGATGCACTGACTTAAATGCTTGCAGCAACTAAAGTTGCACAGACCTGGTTGGCACAAGGTAGACCTGCACCGGCTGTAAGAATGCATGAAATGCAACTTGCACTGAGTTCGGTCTCGCACACGCCAAGTGTGCACCGACTTTAACGTGCACGCTACAGTCAAGTGCACAGACTTCGACTACGTGCACTACAGTGCATTGCACTAACTGGCATCTGTGCCTAGAGCTCAACATGCACGGTCTTAGTTGCATGCCTGAACAAAGGTTGCACCGACTTGATGAATGCATGCACAGACCCTATTCAGTTGAAATGCAGCATATGCACGGACTCAATACAGAATGAACTAAGTGTTGCACCATATGCAAGTTAGGACATGTATCGACTCACAATATGCATCATGCAAACATGCATTGACTTAATATGGTCTAAACATAGACATGCACTGACTTAATATGGTCTAAGCAATGAAATGCACAGACCTCTACACGCGACATGTATGTTTATGCACATAGTTAAACAATGAATGCACTGACCTTCACTGACCAATCCAAGAGCAAATGTGCACGGTTCCTCAATGCATGAATAAACAAATGCAGCATCAACACAACAGAAGATATTATGCACAGATGACTCATAGTGTTTGACATCATCAAAACCACAGGGGTACAACACCCCGTTTCTTCCCCTTTCGCTAAGAACCGCTCAAAGCTGGGGTGCATTGAGGATGTCATCCTATAACCGGCTGCCCTTGGATAACGGTGCCCCTACCAAAGCCATACCTGAGAAACACTAAGTCTTGGAGGGAGAAGAGAAGAAAAAATTTGGGGATAAGCTTGATATAAGTTAAGAAGACATCGGGTTTAACTTCCGTCCATAGCACGCCCCCTAGAGATTCGGTCTGTTGCGCCGGGGCTTTGTGTCATATCATCGAAGCTTAAATTCTCTTTTAGGCACGCATACGATCGGGCTCATAACATCCCGCGGGAAAACTATACTGCCCTCTTGCCATGCCAGATTGCTGAATTTTGTTCATATTTTTTTTCTCTCTCTTTTTTCACTTGATTTTTCACTATCGTGTCCTTTGGACTTTAAGAGATATTGCAATTGAGCTTAATATTTTAGAATAAGGTCATAATTGATTGCCCCTATTTGAGACTTCCTCTTGTCAGGGTGTGCTTAGGTTGGTTGTTTTGCCCATAATATCTCAATCCTCATATTTCAGCCGAATAAGGAAGAGAAAAGACCTCGTGCCTTCAAGCATGACCCTAGTAGCAACGGTGCTTTACCGAAGGAGACGGCTAAGGACGCCGTGAAATGTGTGCGGTGCCCAGCTAAGGGTTTCCCTTAATGAGTGGGGAGAGAATGTCGAATTCTCAGCGCGGGGTTCTTATGACCAAAGTGCTGCATAGCAAGAATAAAGACTCTTTTTTTATTTTTTTTATTTTTTCCTTCTATTTAACATTGATTGAAATAAAGACCTAGGATAAATGCCTAAAAGAACCACTCTTAATCATGTTAAGAAGCACTTTATTTTGAAAATCTTGTGTGAAGAATGAATGAGTGAAAAATACATGCTCACTTACGTAAACATGTAACCTTACGACCTCGTAGAAGAAGCAGCTGTCGGAGGCGATCTTGATCAACGTGGGATTTGCAGTCCACTTTGGCAGAAGGAGATATAAGATGCAAGGATTTGAAGTGGCTCAACAAGAAGGAGCGGTGTCTAAACCAGACTCAGATGAATAAGGAGAAAAGGAAAAGAGGTGAGGGCTAGAACTCCCTTACTATGGTGCGGAGACCCTGATCACACGAAAAGGCGTACAGAAGGAAAAGGGGAATCAAGGGGGGAAGTGAGGACTAAAGCCTCAAAAATAGTGGGAGAACGGGCAGATGCCCAGAGCAGTGGATGTGGAAGAAGTCGGGTTAGACCCGGGATTAGGAAGAAATAAAAGAAGGAATTGGTAAATGGAAAGTGGTGAATCCGGAGGATCCGGAGACAAAGGAGGAGAATCATGATGGGAAGAAGAATCCGGAGGTTCCGGAGGAAGAAAGTACCGAGGGACGCGATGCCCTTGGAAAAGGTATGGGAAAAGATGATTTAGAAGGATGAAGAGAACAAAGGACACGATGTCCCGGAGGAGCAAGAGGAGGAATCAAAGAAAGATGGGGTGTCACGTCCTGAGCGCGGAAGATACTCGGATGCGTGACGCATCTATATAGATCGTGTCATTAGAGCGATAAGAATTTTTAACATACATAATTACGGAGTGCGCAAATAACTAATAAATCTAATAAATTCCAATAGTCCAAGTGGTGATTATTTGATTACTCAAAGGAATTAAAGATAGTCCATGAAAATTTCTAGATTTAGAAAGCCAAACATTAGGCTACACGACTTAACACAGTTTATACCACTAACTGACATAACTGGGAATACAAGGTAGACTCAAATAAATTCAAAGACACGACTAGCTAATGGTAGATGGTTGGCGTTCTAGCACTCTTCACTCGGCCTCAATCCCATTCTTGTCGCTATCCGATTCACCTGAAAATGTTAGGAAGCAACTGGATGAGCGAATCGCTCAGTAGGAATTACACATCAAATTCGAGCAATCTTTACGTGGATTACAATTTGCATGTATTTTCAGTATGGCTATGCATGACGTACGTATAAAAGAATCAGGTATACAGATAAATCTAGACATGATGAACAATAAGAGATCAATAATTGTATAAAGAGAGTATATCAAGATTTCAAGTAGTTGACAAGCAGTATTTCAAGAATTTATAGATGTAAATGTCACTCCGGGGCAAGCAGGGACTCATGTACGATTATGAATTTAAGTGCGAGAATGAACCCATGTATAAATATATCTCAGGTACGAGTAAGTAAAAATTTAATTCAAGTAAGTAAAGTTGAGTACGTATCAGTACAATTGGCTATTTCAATCAAGCAAGTATTTCGCCATTTCTCGGGCCACAAGTCAAGTATTGCCCGTTCCGGGCCATGCAAGTCAAGTCAAGTGAGTAAAGAGAGAGTAGGGGTGGATTGTCTCAAGTCAAGCAAGTACACCAGTGCAATGCTAAACACCGTGGTCAATAAACTCCCATGGGCACAAGTACCTTCGGGTGCTCCTCCTAGGACCAGACCGGGCATGCACAGCATTTCATGTATTACTTTTGACATCCACTCTCATTTTATAGCTAATATAGAGTTTCAAGGGTTGCCTTGGTAGGATATACAAGGTAGATTTTTATGGAATGGAATTCAAGGACTCATAATATGCACGAAAATGACTTAGGGTTGTGTCGGTAGAAACCACGCTAAAAATGAGGAAAAAATATTAATATATATACTTTTTCCTAAACAAAAACTCTAGATAATTCTATAGTAAGGTTAAATAAAATTTAGAACATCCCATAAGGGCCATTATACAAATATGCTAGTTTACTATTTAAGAATACTATTCAATTACTATTCAGATTACTAACCATTACTATTCACTACTACTCACTTACTATTCATTTACTATTGACAAATACTATTCGTCCCAAATAACGCCCTTCACTAAGTCGTCATTTTTGTCAATCACGACTGCTTAAGTTTGTATATAAATTAGTTAGTATATTAATCATTTAGTATATTAATCATCCATGTTAAAAATTTAATAGATGTGAATCATGATACCTAATCTAATGCATGAGCATACCGTTAGATTCCTTATATTTTTCTCTACCTATGTACGTGTCTATATCAAAAAAAATTCTTTTATTTGGAAAAGTGATACTATTCATTGAAATAGTGACTTTTTATACACTATTCATACCGTAAAAATTTCTCAAAAATAGAAAGTAAGGATATGAACAGGTAGAGGAAATTCTCGGGAGTTCAGAATCATGCTCATGCGAAATTGTTGGGTTTTACTATTCAATAAATTAGGATGATTTACGCCGGGAAGATACATTCCGTGACTCAAAATACTATTTAAACACTATTCATTTTTAATACTTTTAATAAATCAGGAATTTAGTACATAGTTAAATAGAGAAAAATATGAGGGTTCCAGAACCATGTTCATGCAGGAGTTTTGTGATTAGGTTAAAAAAGTTATAATTGTCTGAACATGGTGGCTCGGCATTATGTGTCACAGTTTACTATTTAAACACTATTCATTTTTAATTCTTTCAGTAAATCAGGAATCGAGGACATGGACAGGTAGAGAAAAATCTCAAGATCACAGAACTATATTCATACAAAATTTTCATGGCTTAGTTTAATAGTTATGGATTTTCGAATGTGTTGATTTACTGATTATTGGAAATTCTAGAGAATGGAATTGACGTCATTGCACAAGTCGTCCTTTAATTGACGACTCCTCTCGGGTCTTCAATTTTTAAATTGGCGCCCCCTCAAGCAGTCTTCAATTAAGTAATTGACGCCCTGGCTTGGGGCGCCATTTACAGTGGGTGATTTCCACCCTAGCAGGTATGTTTTGTGACTCAAAGTACTGTTCATTTCAAAAAAGTTTCTCAAAATCAGAAAGTAAGGACATGAATGTGTAGTATAAATCATCGGGAGTCCAGAAACATGTTGAGTTAAAATTACTGAGTTTCGGTTTCATAGATATTAATTTTCAAATATTATATCTTTAATTTTCTCAATGAATTGACGACCTGTGAGCAGTCTTCTTTTAATTGAAGACTCTCATGGTGTCGTCAATTTAAGTTTCAACCCCTTGTGAGTTGTGCTTCGCATCAGAACTGTAAGTTCTGTGATACAAGTCACTATTCATTTCTCCAAAGTTTCTCCGAATTATAATCCGAAGACATGGTTAGATGGAGAAAAATCTCAGGGTCACAGAAATATATTCCGTCAAAATTTTCATGGTTCAGTTTATTAGTTATAGATTTTTGAAGACTTTGATTTATTGATTTCTGGAAATTCCAAAAAATTGAATTGACGTCATTGCTCAAGTATTCATTTAATTGATGACTTCGTGCGAAGTCTTCAATTCTGTAATTGGCACCCTGGTCAGGGGCGCCTCTTACAGAGGGTGGTACACTATTCATTTATTATTCATCAGTGTGAAAAGGTTCTGAATCAGAAGTAATGATACGAATATGTTGAGAAAAATATCAGGATTTCAGAAACATGTTCATGCAAAAATTTCATGATTTAGTTCGATAGTTATGGATTTTTGAATGTGTTGAATTAACAATTTCTGAAAATTTTAGTAATCGAATTGACGACATGGTGCATGTCTTCATTTAAATGACGACTGCTTGCGTAGTCTTCAATTTGGTAATTGGCGCCCTTGTCAGGGGCGCCATTTACCAGAGTGCTGGGACCCTCCAGGTCTTTAACCCATGAACGTATTATATTAACAGAGGCTATATATTAAGGTTTAAAACAGGATTATTAAGAATGAAAACTAGTGTGATAAAATACGTTAAAAAGCTCATGAAATCATGCTAATAAACTAAGTTCAAACTCATAAAAAAATCATGATAACAGCATGTAACAAGCTATTAACAGATGTATAACATGGTATTATTCTTGGTCATGGTAAAGCCAGAATATATATATATATATATATATATATATATATATATATATATATATATATAGCATGGTTGACTAGTTGATCGAACTCTAAACATGCATCAATTAATCTATTTAACTACTAGTTAGGCAAGATTTGAGAACACCTACTTGTCGACGTGTGATTACTAGGATGAAGCCACGCGTTTCCCCGCCGCCGCAACAGGACGTAGACTTAACGCTTCCCGAGGAACGAAGGGAAACATTCCCTTCTACAAGTACTGAAAGATGGCAGTAGCCTCTGACAGTGGTTTGTAGGGGATTAGTTATAGGGATTTGAAGGCATTGGTTATTGCCTTGCGGGTCCGGTTTGGGAAGCACGATCCTAGATTAATGCTTAGCCAGCGAAATGGGGCTGTTCGTGTCTCAATCTTCTAGAATCATGTGTTTAAATGACGCCCTTTAAGGGGTCGTTCATTTAATAAATGACGCCTTGCATGAGGGCGTCATTTATTTGGGTGGCATTATTATGGGATTATTAATGAGAATGACGCCCTTCAAGAGGGCGTCATTTGTTAGACACTTCTACCCCACTCACGTGATATACATATATATATTAATATTTTATTGGAATGGGGTCCTCTTAAAAAATAGGGTCCTCTTAAAAATGACGCCTCCAACCTGGTCTTCAATTTGGAAATTGACGCCCTAATGAGGGGCGTCAGTTTCACTAAGTGGACAAGGTGGAAGTCCACTTACGTACACCCATGGCCCCTTGTGTTTAAAGTTGTTTTGTAATTTTATAGAATAACCCTCCCCTTGTTTTGTTTCATTCTACAAGACCTCCTATGTAAGATTCTTTACCCAAGTGCATAAAGTTGCATTGCACATTTGCATGCTAGTCCTCCTATATTTTAGTTCTTTAAACAAAACCTAGAATTTTATTAAGAAGAGTAGGTTACGTATACATAAGGTGATGATTTGTAATTTTATATGCTAGCCCCCTAAGGTTTGGCTCTTTACACAAAGCCCTCATGATTCTTTATGTTATAAAGTAGGGTTGGCTTGTATATTTTCATTATAGTCCTTGTGAGGTTGGGTTCTTTAGGTAAGCCCTTCATGTATATTTTCTTTTAAGAACAAGTTTTGAATTTACGCAAAGGTATTGATCGGGGGTGCTACACCCTCCCCTACTTAAGAGAATTTGGTCTCCAAATTCAACTGCATTATATGGGAATAGGAAAGGTGCAGAGTACTTACAATTAGAATAACTCTGGAAATACCCTCTTCATAGATTCTTCAGTTTCCCATGTAGCTTCTTGTTCTAAACATCGATTCCATTAGTTTTTCACCATAGGGATCGTCTTGTTCCTTAGAACTCGAACTTCTCGGTCGAGGATCTTCATTGGCTTCTGCTCGTAGGTAAGGTCCTTCTATACCACTAAATCATTGTGGTCAATGACATGGAGGGGATCGTGCACGTATTTCTTTAGCATAGAAACATGAAACACGTTGTGCACTTCTGACAGTTGCAGAGGTAGGGCGATGCGATAAGGCACCTCGCCTACTCTTTCCAGCACTTCGAATGGACCAATAAACCTTGGTGTGAGTTTGCCTTTAACACCGAATCTTCTAATGCCTCGGTCGGGAGATACCTTGAGGAAAACATGATCTCCGACTTGAAATTCCAGCTCTCGCCTTCGGTTATCGGCATAAGATTTTTGCCTGCACTGTGCTATCATTAACCTTTCTCTAATGAGGTGTATCTTCTCGGTAGAATCTCGTACCATGTCTGGGCCTAGAATTTATTTTTCACCAACTTCATCCCAGCATATAGGAGATCAACAACTCCTGTCATATAATGCCTCAAAAGGTGTCATTTGTATACTAGCTTGATAGCTGTTGTTATATGCAAATTCGGCTAGTGGTAAGTGGTCATGCCAGCTTCCACCGAAGTCTATAATGCATGCTCTCAACATATCTTCACAACTTGATTAGTCCTCTCGGTCTGTCCATCTATCTGAGGATGGAAAGCAGTGATGTAGTTGAGTTTCATCTCCAGAGAGTGCTGTAGACTCTTCCAGAAATGAGAGGTGAAGCTCGGGTCTCGGTCAGATACGATCGAGACGGGAACTCCATGCAATCTAACCATCTCCTTGATATACAGGACAGAAAGTACGTCGACTGACCATCGACTTTTTATGGGTAAGAAATGGGCCGATTTGGTTAGCCGGTCGATAATTACCCAAATTCCATCATATCCGCCTCTTGACTTGAGAAAACCGATGATAAAGTCCATGCCAATGTCTTCCCACTTCCACTTGGGAATATCTAGCGGATGTAGCTTTCCGGCGGGTTTGTAATGTTCCTCCTTCACTTGTTGGCATGTGAGGCAAAGAGATACAAAGTCTGCTACCTCCCTTTTCATGTTAGGCCACCAGAAAGTTCTTTTCAAATCTTGGTACATCTTAGTGGCTCCAGGGTGGATCGTGTACCTCGATCGATGAGCTTATTCAAGAATCTTCTTCTTAAATTCAGGATAGTCGGGCACACATGTCTGTTCATGAAATAGCAATCTACCATCAGGTGCCAGCTTGAAATCCAGTCTCTCGTCCAGCTTGCTCTTTATCTCCACTAGTGAGGGATCTTCTTCCTATAGCTTCTTGATTTCAGGTAGCAAATCTGGATGTAGACTCATATGAGATAGACTAATACACATGTTCTTCTCATCTGTGCTGATATCAAGCTCGGAGAATTTCTCCAGCAGCTTCCATTCTTGTATCATGCAGTTGGCCAATATTATTCTCGGCTTTCGACTAAGGGCATATGCTACGGAATTACCCTTACCAGGATGGTATTGTATAGTGAAGTCGAAATCCTTGAGATACTTGAGCCAACGCCTTTGCCGCATGTTCAGCTCCTTTTGGGAGAATAAGTACTTGAGGCTTTTATGATCAGAGTACACAGTGAATTATTCTCCGTAGAGATAGTGCCTCCAGATTTTCAAAGCGAATACTACCGCGGCCAGTTCTAAGTCATAAACCGCGGCCAGTTCATCGATAGTTTAGATGAGCCATCCAGTTCTATCTCGGCGTGATTTACATCATGAGTTTTTTAATCTAAGCAAAATGTTAAAGGGGAGATTCATTCACCCCCCCCTCTGAATCTGTGTTTAGCACCCCAACACTTGGTGTCAGAGCGGGTCTCTGACTATCCAGATCCAACGATCTGCAGAGGATCCTGCCATCTTTTGGTGCAATTTTGTGAGACTTGGTTTATCGGTTTGAATTCACTGCTTTGAATTGGTATTGATCTGTGTTAATGGCTCATCCTCCGGTACTCGGTGGTTCAAGTATTAAATTATGCCTATATCTAATGCGCAAGCATGTTAACTCTGTTAATCCACAACTGGGGAAGGTTATTTGTCACGGTCCACATAAAATCCCCAAGGATGAGTCCAAGTGGACTTATTATCACAAGATGAAAAATGATGAAAATGTGAGAGCTCTAAATCTAATGAAGGCTGTAATTAATTCTGATGATTTTCCTTTTATCTCAGGCTATAGCACTGCAAAGGAAAATTTGGATGAACTGCTTCGTATCCAAAAAGGAGAGGAAGAAGAATGTCTGATGGCCAGCCGGAGTGATCACAGCAGTGATCAACAGGAGGAGACATCATCATAGGTAAGTACCGAATCCGATGAACTCACTTTTGATGATTTAATGATTCTGTACAATGGTCTCTTAGGCAAGTATAAGTCTGTCAAGTATGAAAAGAAGAAAATGAGGAAGGTCATGACTTCTGACATAAAGTCTTTGAAGTCTGAAAATGAACACTTGAAATCTGAAATAAAAAGGATTGAAAATTCTTGTGATAAGTGTATCTTTGTAGGGAATTTGAATGATGACCTTCAATCTGAACTGAAAATGCAAGAAGAATTAATTGACTCTCGAAGAAAAGAAAATGAGAAACTGGAACAAGAAATTGAAAAGCACAAAACTGCAAACAAAGTATTGAGTGAATATCTTAATTGTAGTGAACAAGAGATTGCTAGCTATGAGATACACATCGCATCTTTAGAAAATAAATTTAAAAAGCTTGAAAGACTGCAAGAAGAAAATGAAGTAATCTCTGAGAAACGTGATGCTATTAAAGTTGAAAATGAAAAACTCCAAAAGAATCTGGATGAGGCCAAAACAGATCTGAAACAAGGAATGAATGAACATGATCAGATTCTCATAAATGAACTTGTGGAAAATGAAAAGCTGATGATGGAAAATGAAGAATTGAAGCATCTGAATATTGCCATATCAGATAAGCTTCTAATGCTTGAAAAGGGAGAGTGCACATCTGATGATGAGTCGGAGAGAGTGAGTGCATTAATGGAAGAGAATAAAAATTTGACGGAACAAAACAAGAAGCTCATGGTATTAAATACTGTCATGGGAGCTAAATGGTTGACTTTGGAAAAAGGAAAATGTGTGCTAATGGAAGAAGAAGTTAATAAGGAACATGAGCTCAAACAGAAAATTTCTACTTTGAAGAGCTTGAATGATGCTTTACATCAACAGGTTATTTCATGTGAAACTGAGATTGCTGGTTACGAAGCTAACACTGCTGATTTGAATTCTGAGATTCAGGATCTGAAAAACTTATTATCTAAATTTATTAAGGGAAAGGACAATCTGAATACACTTTTCAGAACAAATGACAACTTTCAGAAAGAGGGACTGGGTTACAGTCCAATCAATAAAAGGACAGATGGAAATAAAATGACTAATGTGTTTGTGAAGAGTTCTGAGCAAAAAAAAATTCATGTTCCATCTATATTTCAATTTACTGCACAGAAAACTAAAAATCAAGGTAAAAATTTGAAAGTTGCTTTCAAAAAGAAAAATTTTAATAACAGGAAATGCAGCAAGTAGGAAATGAGAAATAAACACTACACAACTTTTGTGAGTAGCTCAAACATAGCTAGTGATTCTGCCTCCTCCTCCTCAAAACAAGTTGCCACTCAAGAGAATAAGAAAACAAATCAGAAAAGGAAAATATTGAAAAAGATTGATGAGAATAACCATGCTGAGAAAGCTCAGGCCAACGAATTTCTTATCAAGAATGTCGAATGCTTTTACTGTGGAAAGGTTGGTCATGAGATGGGTGATTGCTTTATTATGAAGAAGGATGATCTGAAATTTGGTAGAATTCATGCTAAGAATCCTTCTTTTGTTCAAAAGAAAAGAATTCACTGCTTTTATTGTCATGAGATAGGTCATCTCATGCATGAGTGTAGACATATGAAATTAGATGACCCAGCTGCCGTAGGAATGCATGACAAACAACTCCATGCTAAATATCATGCAATTCCTAAAAGGAAACTTCATTTCTTTCATTGTGGCAAATTAGGCCACATTACTGCAAAGTGTTGGCATGTTAAGGGAAGAACACTTAACTCCAAACCTGCTAAAATCCCTACAAAAAGACATGCATTTTATGAGAATTTTAACAGAATAAAATTTTCATGTATTGAATGTGAAAAACCTGGCCATAGAGCAAATCAATGCCAGTTGGCAGGTTTCAAAAACCGGAACTTTCATGTGCATAATAATAAAAACTTTAATGTTCATGCACATAGATTCAATGATCACAATAATGTGCATAAAAAGAGCTTAAAATTTGTTACTTGCTATTACTGTGGTTAGTTTGGACATTCAATGTCCAACTGTAAGCGGATGGATCTTGATGATCTTAATGCTCAAAAATTGTGGAGAGCACCCTTCAAAGGTGCCACTATCACTTCAAGACCCAAGACTGCTTGGGTACTGCCTGTGCAAAATAGTTTGATGTTTTGCAGGTGTGCCTTGGAAGGAAATAAACAAGGGGTTAATAAACCAAGGCACTCAAGTGTGCAAACACCACGTCTGCAATTTTCAGGTCAGCTATGTGAATTCTGTTTAAGGTTTGTCATCTGAGTTTTCTTTTCTGTTTTAGATGGTTACATAAAATGTTAATTTGTTTGTGCATATTCTAACTGAACTTTTCTGAAAATCTGGAATGCACATGATAATAGAATGCACTGCATATTTGTTTTATGAGTATAATTCATGAGTTTTATTGCATAATGATCTATGTGTTTGTGGCACTTAAATGTCAGCTTCTTAATGCATTTAGTCAGGGGGAGTTTGGCTGCCCTTGTAGGATGACTCATGCCACTCATTGCATACGCATACATGTAGTGAATTGCATAGCACTCCATCAATGTTGAAAACTTCAAAATGGAGAATTGCATTGCATCAATTGAAAACACCAAAAAGAATGTTGAGTGCATGCATTCAGGGGGAGCTCACGAGTACTCATGCTTCATACTTGTCATTTTCCTCATTATGACATATACAATGCACTTGATATCTCTTGCATTTAGTTAGGAGGAGCCTTTGTATTGTTTATAAAACTGTTGGCTATTCTTGTGTTTTCTTACTGTCAATTCGGTAGACCTAAACTGCTCATTCAGTCAACCGATATTTCTTTTGACAAGCCACATTCCTAATTTTTCTACAATCTCTGCTCTCCCTACAACTCATGTCTTGAACCTGAAATTTCTCTATGCTACACCTTAATTTACTGAAGAAGAGCCTCACTTAAACTCTTGTCACTACTGTCAAACTGATCTGTCTGTATTCCAGACTCAGCTATTGGTTTCTAAGCTGAAATACTCAAGTGCATACCCCTTGCTACATCATTGTTGCCTTCTACTCTCTCTCTCTCTCAATGAAAATTTCTTATTGTTCCTACTGATTGGTTGCATTGTCAATGTTGATTCATTTGAAAGTTGGAAGATTTTAATCTATGTACCTTAATCATAAATCATACATATTCTGAAAAGAAGAATCTTCTATTATAATGGCTTAAGAATGTCTAATGAATCAAATTGATTTAAGTCTAATGTATTCAATAAGTTTGGATGTAAAACACTTGAAAATATCTGAATCATTATTTTAATAAATCTTAACCAAGTGTCTCATGTAATTTCATACAAAATCTTCTGAAATCTGAAACTTTAAAAACACGGCTTCCTTTGGATAAAATACATGTAGTAAGTATTGTTCTTAAACATTTCAATGTACCGAGCATTGTCTGAAAAATCTGAAAACATTTGAAAGAAAACTAAAGTCAGAGAAATGATTGTGGTCACAGAGAAACTGGGTTCTCTATCAAAGAAATAGAGTCAACCCATGTCATGAAGTGTCATAGTTACCTCTGCTATAAAATGATTGAAAATCTGGCAGAGCAATGGCATGATTGTGTTGAGTAACTGGGGATTCTGGCCTCTGATCAAGGTATCTCCTCATGTAAAAAGACACTCCAAATTGCTAACTCTGTTCTCATTAGAGGCAATATGGTTGTCACACTGAGTAACTGGGTCACTTCACCTAAGACGTGTTGTGTCTCACGTAAAAAGGTGTTGATTTAACCAGACTTGTTCAAGAAAAATAATGTTACTGAATAAAAGAAAAATTCAAAAAAACTAAAGACAAGTTCAGTCACACTCATATTTGTTTAATCTCAATACTATCTTCTGTTACTCCCAAAGGAGTCATTGAGTTTGAATGAGTAAGATAGAAGGAGGTTAAACAAGAATATCATATGTGCAATTGGTTCATCTTTATTAAAACTTGATTTCAGATATGAGTATTGATTTTCATTGATAAACTTTGTATACATCCTGATTAAATCATGCTGGTCAGCTTAGACTCATTCATAATCTATTATAATAGAAGAGTCTGAAATTTACTTATCAAGATTTATGAATTTGGTATCCTGTTGAGAATCTTTCTGCCTTATCTATTCATTGGCAATCCAGTCAGTTTTGTGCTCTACTCTTGCTCAATATTCTTAACATAAATTGTCATGATCTGAATTTTGTTGACAACTCACCTCCAATTCAATTTCTGTCTGATTACTCACTCTAAAGTCTGAATGTTGATTTATCTTGTGAAATTCTTGTACTCAGTCTCTAGCTGATGTTCAACCTAAAAAATTCATTGGTATCCTTTGCTTACTAATCTTGATGCCACTTGAGTTTGACCTGGAAAATTCAATGACTACACCTGTGCTTTTGTTGATATCACTTCTCATTACAATTGGTATCAGTCTACTGAGTTTATCAACTAGTGGCATCAGACTTAATTCTGCTTGTCCGACAATAGTTTTGGAAGATTGACTCATCAGCTTTTGTCTGAGATTAAGGGTAGATTTGCCTAATTTCTCCATGATTAATACTATTCTTTTCTTTTTTGATGAAGTCAAAGGGGGAGAAGAATGGTCTGATATGAATGAGTATGACTCATAGTGTTGCCATCATTAAGAAGGGGGAGATTGTTGTACCCCTGTGGTTTTGATGATGTCAGCACTATGACTAATCTGGTGTTACATTAGTATAACTTTGTGATTTTTATGATGTCACACTATGGATCATCTGCATTAGTCATACTTGTAAGGCAGGTAGGTGCAACCTCCTCTGAGGTTGGTGCATACATTCATTACATTGTTACCTATTAACGTCGGTGCATTACATTGTTGAAGTTAGTGCATTTCATTGCTTAAAGTCAATGCATTGCTTAAAGTCAGTGCATGTCACTGTTCGTGTGCATATAGGTCTGTGCATTTCAAGGTCAATGCATTCACTTACGTTCAGCACATTATGTCAATGCATACTCATGGTTCAGCAGGCTAAGTCAGTGCACTTCGGTGTTTAAGTCTGTGCAGGGTCATTTGTCTAAGGCCAAAGTTTATGCACATCTGAGTTAGACTGCACAGCAAAGGCAGTGCATGTCACTGTACATGAGCATTTAGGTCTGTGCATTCTAGTCCATGCACTGCCTTGGCAGATGTAAGTCGGTGCAATCTGTGTATCCGGCTGGCATCATGTCGGTGCAACTCTTGTGCAGCACGATAGCCAAGTCGGTGCAAGATCGCACTGTGGAGATTACAGTTGATGCATATCTGGCGCGTGCAACACTGTAATCGGTGCAATTTGCATTGTATGCATTCACAAGGTCGGTGCAACTCTTGCCGCTGCACGTAGGCCTAGTCGGTGCATGGTCTGTTGAACGCGTAATAGAGTTGGTGCACATCTTGTGTGGCCGAGCATAAGGTCGGTGAAACCTGTGTTGCTGCATGCAGAACAGATCGGTGCAACACTCGCTATTGTATATCTGAGTCAGTGCATCTTTCATATTAGAATCTGTGCAAGTTTCAACTTGTGCTTAATAGAGTCCGTGCAGATCACTGTAGTATAGCTATGCATCTCGATCCATTCTTTGCATCTTGCACATACCTTCTTCCTACTTTTCATCAATGATTGTGCATGTGTCTATATCATTACCTATGAAGTCTGTGCATGTCATGCAGTGTATGTACATGTCTCATAAAAGGTTCCCCAAGGTCCGTGCACATTAGTTCATATATTTCATCAAGTCTGTGCACACTTCATTCTTGTGCGATGCTAACTCAGTGCATATATCATCTTGTGTATACCCTACGTCTATGCATACGGTATGTGCACGCTTTCACGCTAGTTGTTACAAGGTCCGTGCACATTTCATTCTCTTGTATATATAGTCCATGCTGGCTACACCTTGTGCATAATGGGGTCAGTGCACATCTCATCTTTGCATATAGTAGGACCGTGCATGTTTTTATAAGGTCTGAGCATATGAAGGATGAATCTCATGGCTATAACATGCTTGACAAACTGCTTTGTAACCTATTGACAGGATTCTAAGTCACAACTAGAGCATGAGTTCGTGAGGACAGTAGAACCAATAATTGGCACGTGATCCAAGGTGGATCATCCCGCGAAGAAGCTGCCACGTGGATAGCTAAAGCGCCAAGATTCTAACACGTGGCTAAGGGATTCCTTAATTCTCTTAGTGGGAGTGCTCCCTCCACGTGCCCAACCTGTTAGCTCGTGGGTCCCAGGCTTGAAGTTATATAAAACCCTTCTTCTGCGATCAAAGGAGAAGATGATGAATATAAGAGATCTAAGGAGGGACGCAGAGAAAAGAGAGTGTAGAGCCAAAAGAGAAAAGAGAGAGAGAGAGATCAGAAACAGTCTAAAGGAAGTGCACGAGAGCAGTGAGAAGAAGGAAAGAGGAAGAGACTGAGAGTTCGAGGAAGAGGAAGGAAAAAGGAGAGAGAGAGAGAGAGAGAGAGCTCGAGGAGAAGAGGTTGAAGCCTTTCCTAAAAATATGGTTCTACTGGTCTTTCGATCAGATCCAAGCCAGTCAGCTCCTGCGAGAGCCACATTTGTGTTAAGATCGTTTCCAACTTTCTGGTGCTGTGATTTTCCATCTTTTATTTTTCTTTTTAAACCTTTGTTCTGAAAGCAAGCTGTGTTGCTCAGCGTTGCAGAGGATCGGTTCCTCTGGACAGCAAGCTGTGTTGCTCAGCGTTGCAGAGGATCGGTTCCTCTGGACAGCAAGCTATGATTGCTCAGCGGAAGCAAGATGTGTTGCTCAGCGGTTGTTGGCAAGCTATAATGCCCAGCAGTTTAAGCTGTGTATCAGTGGGAAGCCTCAATCTGGTTTTCGTGGGGGATGGACGTAGGTCTACGGGTAGCAGACTGAACCATCTAAAATTCCATGTGTTCTGTGGTTTGCGAGTGTGTATGATTCCTTATCTTCTACCTCCTTCACAGGGTAATTGATTTTGATCAATTTGCTTCTACTACGAAAACATTTCTGAATTGTGTACTTAATATAGAGGCAGTGGGTTTCATAGAAGTATATCTCAATACCAGTCTTCTGCTGCATTTAGAGTTCATATAGTGCTTGATGCATGTTCAGTGTTCGAAGTTGAACCTCAATAGTTTATCCGTTTAGCTGAGCCATCCAGTTCTATCTCGGTGCGATTTACATCAAGAGTTTTTAATCTAAGCAAAATGTTAAAGGGGAGATTCATTCACCCCCCCTCTGAATCTGTGTCTAGCACCCCAACACTTTTACAGGATCAAGCCCCTACCATTGCGCTAAAAGCTCGAGCTGGTAGCGAAGGTTAGACCGTATTTCCTTATGGCAGCGCAGAGCCCCACACTATCGTGCTGTGGGCGGACATGAGGGGCTTTGCACATGGACCCCATAATCCATACAGTGGGTTAGGCTGCCAAGCACCAATGGTCCCACGTGGGTCCCATACCCCACGTGGTGCACACCAAATCCAAGGAGACGCTGGCATAAACCAACAATCTCCCCCCCTGCGGCACCTGGGATTTGAACCTGCGACCTCGCTCTGATACCAGTTTACAGGATCAAGCCCCTACCATTGCGCTAAAAGCTCGAGCTGGTAGCGAAGGTTAGACCGTATTTCCTTATGGCAGCGCAGAGCCCCACACTATCGTACTGTGGGCGGACATCAGGGGCTTCGCACATGGACCCCATAATCCATGCGGCAGGTTGGGCTGCAAAGCACCGATGGTCCCACGTGGGTCCCATACCCTACGTGGTACACACCAAATCCAAGAACACGCTGGCATAAACTAACATAGGCAAATGGGCAAGATGTTCAGCATTGGCATATCCCTTGATTGCCTTCTGAATGATGAAGGTGATGTCGAACTGGGAGAGGAAGCTCTGCCAGCGAGCTAATCTACCAGAGAGGACATGATTTTTTAAGAGATAACGAACCGGGTCCATTCTAGAGATCAACCTAACTTCATGGGCGAGGAAATAATGCTTCAGTTTCTAAGCTACCCAAACTAATGCTGCACAGGTCTTCTCCATAGCAGTGTATTTGGCTTCCGCAGGATTGAACAACCTAGAGAGGTAATAGGCTGCCCTTTCCTTACCTTCATCATCCACTTGTGCCAGGACAGCTCATAGGGAGTCCTCAATGATGAAAATGTATAGGATCAGGGGTTTACCAGGGACAGGTGGTTGCAAAATCGAGGGATTAGATAAATAAACCTTCATATCGTCATAGGCCTTCTAACATTCTTCATTCCATTCAAATTTAACCCCCACCTTCAACAGCTCGTAGAATGGACGACACATTTGAAAATGCTGAGATATAAATCTTTGAATGAACTACAAACATCCAATTAATCCTCGAAGTTCAGTGATGTTCTTTGGCGACGGCATATCCATGACGGCCTTGGCCTTATTAGGATCAATTTGGATCCCCCGTTTGCTAACTATGAATCCTAGTGATTTCCCTGAAGATACTCCAAACACACATTTCTTCGGATTCATCTTCAACTTGTACTCCCGAGCCCTTTGCAACACCTTGGCCAAAATAGTGGGGTGCTCTTCTTTCAACCTTGATTTCACCAAGATATCATCCACGTAAGCTTCCATATAGACGTGTATCATATCGTGGAATATTGCCATCATCGCCCGTTGGTACGTGGCACTCGCATTCTTTAGACCAAATGGCATGACCACATAGCAGTAAGTGCCCCAGGGCATGGTGAACGAGATTTTCTCTTGATCTTCTGGAGCTAGACGGATTTGGTTATAACTAGAATAAGCATCCATGAATGACAAAGCTTCATACCCGACGGTGTTATCCACCAACACATCTATATGAGGCAGCGAAAAATCATCCTTGGGACATGCCTCATTCAAATCCCTGAAATCAATGCAAATTCGTACCTTTCCATCCTTCTTGATAACAGGGACTATATTTACCACCCACTAAGGATATAAAACGACCTGAATAAATTTGGCCTTATGTAATTTATCGACCTCTTCTTTCTTCCTCAAGGCCATGTGGGGATGGAATCTTCTTAACTTTTGCTTTATGGGTGTTGCCCCTGGTTTATGTACAAGTCTATGTTCCACCAAGGTGAGGTCAAGACCCGGCATGTCCTTGTAGGACCAAGCAAAGGAATCGCTATACTCCCTTAAAATCTTGACCAACTCCTCTTCAACCTGAGGAGGGAGACTAGCAGAGATAATAATGAGCCTGGGATCCTCCTCTATTCCAAGATTAATTTCTTTTGTAGGTTCATCCACTACCGACGACGGCTCATCGAACCTCTTTAAACCTTACGCGTACAGATCGACAGTGTCATCTACACTGCTATCCTCAAAATCGACCAGGTCTTTCTCATCCACGTTCTCATAAACACCTAGTCCGTCATAGCTCCACACCCCATCTTGCTCCTCCTCATCCTCTAGGACGATGGCCATTTCTATGAACTCCGGACATCTAAGGAGGGCATGACAGCACTGAGCGAGATCCTGGAGGAACCTATCAGGGATGGATTTGGAATGACACATCATCGGGCGCGCCGCAAGTGTGGAAGGGCTAGAGATACTAGAACAAGACCCTACTTTGACAGACTCTACTACCCTAGGAGACTCGACAAACTCTACATGTAACCTAGGAGATAGGAAATCTACTGGAAGGGAAGCAGGGGCCTCATGCCCCTGGGAGGAGGATGGACAGAACATAGCGTAATCTTCCACTGAAATCTCCGTTTCAAAATTGACGTTTTTTTTCTTCTTGGAGATTAGTGAAGAGCACGCAACAAGATGGAGAGGAGGGGGAAGGGGGAGGAAGGGCGAGAGGATAGATGGACGGACAGAAGATATCAAAGAAGGGATCAGAGGAGGAAAACCACATACTTGAAAGATCAACTGGCGGATAGCACCCACACGGACAAGTCACAATCAAAAATTCAGTCAACATTTCTAGCCGCAAAGGATCAATCATGATAGGAGGTGAACGGGGTATAAACTCCAGCTGTTGAAAAAGAGACATCAAACGAGAAGGAGACTAAGAAAAGGCAACAAGTGAGCTCCCCTCTTCCCACGAACGGTAAGCTGGCTTTCCTTGCATGTATTGCATGAGCCGCACCTCCGGGTTTCTCTGGTGATCTTCTTCATAGAACAACCTCGAAAAAGCTTGACCAAAGTCCTCCATGTCATCAATAGGCCCCCTAGGTAGTAACGGTGGGCTATCAACTGTGCAAGTAGTATCTTTTCTCTCGGGCTGACTCGGCGTGGCATTCAAAGTACATGGCTGCAATGGGCCCCAGACAAAGTGCTGACGGTAGTCCCAGGTCAATAGCCCTGAGTCTCCCAGAACTGATAATGAGGACTCTCGGTATCCGAGGTCCCTCCTGTTCATTTTTCTACCCCTAGGGATGGGTTTGGTCCGCCCCTGCAACTGAGCACCGAGGCCCATGCCTGGCTGATATCCTAGCTTCAATATCATGTTCCAGCCCTTGGGATCTCTCATCTTGGGCTTCACTTTGATGTTTATCGGTATGACAGTTGGCTTGTGCGGCGCATAGGCCCATGGAAAATCAAGGTCCATCACAGAGATGACCGGCTTGTTGCTAGGCCAGAGAGTCGATAGTATATTATTAGAAATGGCTTCAACTGACTGGATCGTGAGATGCTTTTGACCTTTACCACCCGCCCCTAGAATGGGAATTTAAGGCACTGGTGGGTGGTAGATGGTACTGCATGAAGGTTGTCAATCCACGGATGACCCAAGATAGCCTTAAACATCGGTTCAATATCCAGCACATAAAATTCTACGGGCATTGTCAGCGGCTCGAGCTCAGCTTGGACATTAATCACCCCATGGCACGCCCTCCTTGAATTGTCATAGGCTGCAATTGTAGTTGGGGTGGGCCTTAACATAGCTTCAGAGATATTGCAAGCGTGCAGGGTGCTGAGGGGACAGACATTTATGGAGGCTCCAGTGTCGACCAAAGCCGCATCAATAGTTACCTTGTTCAGGGTGATGGAGATGCAAAGCGACATTTGGCATGCCTCAGAAGGTGCTAACTCAGTCTTAGAAAAGGTAATAGCCGGCCCCTTAGTAAGTGTAGCCAAGGCCGATGGTAGACTGTCTATTGCCATATCTTCATTTACCAAGAGTTTTTGAAGAAAATCTTTCAAAGCATCTTGTTGCAACTTGGACCGCTTGATCAACTCTAAGACCGAGATCTTGGCCGGCACTCGATCCAAGTGATGCAACAAGTTATACTGTGTGCCGGGCAATGGATCCATGTCCTCCTGATCAACAGCCTACTGTGGGAACTGGGGATTGGGCGTAGGTGCACCGGTGGTGGGATAATTCTGATGAAATAAACGCCCGCTCCGAAGGGCAATATTCTGAGCCGGCACGGCACTGGATGGACTCATGGCTGGCGGCTTAATGGGCCCGGTAGGGTGAGTAAGGGGTGTAGAAATGGGGGCTGTGGGCAAAATGGGGGTGACGATGGGAGAGGTAGGCTTAATGAGCCCCGTCGGGAGGATGATGGGTGACAGGTTAAACAAGGGCGTGGCAATGGAGGGTGTGACGGGCGCTATTGGCGCGAGGACGGGTGAAGCGATGGGTAATGCGGGAGGTAGAATGAGGGGTCTTGGAGGGATGGTAGGTGCGATGGAGGTTGCTGTGGTGGGTTGAAGGATAGCGGGGGTATAAGGCGAAGGGGAGTTATGGTAGGTATGGTGGAGGGCCATGAGGTGAGCAGAAGACTCATCATCATAAGACCACCCAGCGTTGGGAGCTGGGCGGCGGAGAATGTTCACCTGAGCCGGTGCCGGTGGCTGAGGTTGTGGAGCGGGCAGATGGTTAGGCATCGGATTCTGATGAATCCCCAAATCTTGTGCAGGCTGCTGCTGTTGTAGTTGCTATTGTGGCTGCTGTGGCTGCTGCGACTGTCACGGCTGTTGTCTTCTCCTTTCCTTGATCTTAGTGATCACCTTATTCATCTCGGCCCAGTCGATGAGCTACCCTTCATGTAAATCATAAACGAGATCTATAAACTGGAAACAACTCTCAATCGTGTGCCCGGGCTGCCGGTGGAAAATGCAGTATCTAGACTGGTCAATGACCGGGTTCCAATTTAGCCATTCCGGAGGAAGTTGCAAAGCACCAGCGGACATGAGGGCGGAGAAGATATCTGAAAGGGTTTCAGGCAAGGGAGGGTACTGGGCTCTCTTAGGACCCTGACGCTTAGGTGCATAGCCATTTGGCGGAGGGACGTTATGGTATTGTGGTGGCTATTGTGGCTGTTGGGGAGCGGGGAAGGATGGTTGGGCATCTGGTGGAGTGGGGAACTGAGGGTTGTGAGGAGGTTGCTAGAAGCGAGGTGGAGCGGGTTGGTTGGGGAAACTAAAGGCTTGTACCTGTTCATTTGTTTGGACTCCCTCGGTAACTGGCCCCTGAGGCTTTCTAGTGAATTTGGGCTTCTGGGCCTCAAAAAGGGTGTGAATAGGGGAGTCTTTAAACTGGGTCTGGATAAATCTGGCCCTACTATACAGCTGGTGCATTTTGGCAATGTCATTCATGGCTAGAATGTTCCGGAAAGTAAGGGTGGCGTTGGAAATGAGGAGCTTAACTTTCTCCTCCTCCGGAATGTGACCGGGCACACGAGCAGCCATCTGCCTCCATCTATCAGCATATATTGCAAAGTCTTCATCGGCCTTCATCTTCTCAACCACCAAATCGGTAAATGAATACTCCCGGTCGACCCGGTCTTGAAATATCTGGATGAACTTTTCCTTGACGACTTTAAAGCTCTCCGCGTCCTCTAGTGGCAAAGCATAGAACCATTCCAAGGCAACCCCATCCAATGAGCGGCGAAACAAATACACCATGAGGCGATCATCATACTGGAATTGCGTCGACTCATATAAAAAATCCCTCACATGGATATATGGATTACCATTCCCATCGTACTTTTGATATGTGGGGAGCTCTAACTGGGGAGGGAAATGAATGTTGTGAAAATTGGGAATTGGGACATCGGCAAAGGACTGTGGGCTGACCTGCTTCTGAAGGATGTCAATTTGTTACTGCATGGCAGCCCACATGTCAAGAAGCTCTTGCTCTCGAGATGGAGGAGGTAAAACAAAAGTAGTGGGCCCAGAGCTAGGGGGCGAAGAATAAGCAGACGGAGGGGGAGGCCCATGAGAAGGATATTGGACCAAGGAGGGACCCATATCCATGTAAGCTAAGTGGGCGGTCCCAAATTGAGGACGCAATAAATCAGCTGGGCCCATGAGAGCCTGCTGCGTTGGAGGAATGGACCCATAAGGATCAACCTGAGAAGATGGAAGGAGCCCGGTCTTCCCCCTATCAGGAATTTGATGGGCCGAACTAGAAGAATGGCCCACCTCCAAATTGGAGAAGCGAAGAATCTTGGGTTGGACCGGGGTGAGATTAATCAGAGCAGCAGATGATGCCCCTAGCCCATTAACCATGGACGGAGAGGTGGAGGTAGCAGATAAACCCTAGGGAGTAGTAGAAGATAGGGGGCCTGACCTTTGCAAGGCCTGATAAAAGACCTGAAGCTGGGCCGGATCCAACTGGGCCATCATTTGAAGAATCTGACTTGCGGAATTATAGGCAGGAGGATTGGAAAGAGAGCGTTGGCCACCCTCAATGGCAGCAGATAGAGGAGGGGCGGACCCTTCCCCAAACTGGACAGGCGTGACCCTAGACGGGTCCTCTAGAAGGCCTTGAAGAAGGGAGTCCTCACGGGAATGAGAGAAATCGTAGGATGACATAGGGGAATCAAACAATGGATTGAAGTAGGAGGTGAAAAAGGAATTGCCCCTAGGAGAAGATCCTATTTAGAATGTTATTTTGATCATTGTTTTTACACGATCCACTCTCATCTCTTGAGTCATTTTTATAAGTACATGGCGTTTACTCCGGTATGCAACCATTGGTTATACTTTGCACTTATAGCACACTCTCTTCGACTTGTGAACCTCTCCGCCGGATATTCCTTCTGCTAGACTAGGGGATCATGTTTCAAGGCGTCCGTAAGACTCCGCGAGCCTGGGATTCCCACTAGGATGTCGAGATGGTTGTACCCTTAAACCCCAAATTATTTAGAAAGCACTCACATGATCGGTGTTTTATTTTCTGTACTCTGGTTAATTACGTCCCAATAGGAGACCGTTACTATTACTTAGCAGTTCTAATCTGATCATCTTTATCATGAAACGGCCATCCTGAGACCGCTATTGTTCCATAATTCATTAAGTGTCGACTTTCCTTTCATTCTGGTTGACAAAGTCTAGTTGCGGCCTTAACTGGACCGTTATTATGAATTTAGCAGCTTGACTGTGACCGTTTTCTTCCTGAAACGGCCCAATAGATGACCGTCTCTTTCTACCAAGCATCTAACCCGGGGTGTGACCTAAGGGTTGTTCTAAATGTGTTCTTAGATGGTCACTTGATTATCTGAAACCAAAAACTCTGTCCAATAAGTTAAGGTTAAGTTATGGAACTAAATTAATGTACCCTTATGCTGTCGGAATGCCACCGTAGCATAATGTTCTTTTAATTCTTCTTTGGAATCTTATATCATTTTTTTTAGCGTTCTATTCCTTGGTTACTTGGTCCTGAAACTTATTATTTTGAAATTGAAATTATTGGCCAAAATTATTGTTATCTCATGGAATTAGCTTGATCTGTTACTTGAAGATGCAAGAGCAGGCACGGACTGTGTCCAAGGGCTCAACACTAGCCCCCACGGACGATGGTCAGAAACGTGCTGAAAATCATGGGATACGATGAATACTGGCGTCGCATTACGCCGGGAGTACTTTTTTTATAGACAAGTGAAGAACCACGAGGCTCAAATGGAAATTACATGCTTGTTAATGACTTTCTAGTACATAGCCTTTATAAGGTTGTGTAAAGTACTTTCTCGATACATGCTCGTACTTTTTTGTTCATGAAAGGCCAAATGTATATCTACATGATTAAATCTTGCTTGTTCATATACTCAACTATGTCTGTTTGCCCAAATATCTCGTGACTCGATATTCTTGGTTAGTGGTTTATGATGTATCATTTATCGCATTCTCATTTCTACCTTAATTCTAGAGCTAAAGCATTAATGACTTAAATAATGCCTTCATGTTGATACGAAGATACCTACTGGGCAAGTGTAGTCATACCTATTTTCTTATCTTTTTCAGGAAATACTAGTGAATCAGATTCAGATTATGTAGGTAGTGGGTCCGAGAGCGATTGAAGGTCAATTGGAAATGAGAGAAGCCTTAGTTGTCAATTGTTTAGCCGAGTCGAATTGTACTTTTTTTTATTTTTCTTGAGTCATAGTGTTGAAAGGATGTCAAGTAGTGACTTCATGTAATTTTGATTATGATTATCAAATAAAGTCAGAGTTTTGATAAATTACTTGTGCAATTACTTTTATGTGATTGTCTTACGCACTGATTACTTACTTGCGAGAGGCTTACCATGCTGGTTGTTCATGTTCCCGAAATTCATTCCGCTGTATTAAAAAGCTCAGGGTGTGACATCTCTTCATGACCTTCTTCGGAGATTTGGACTGTGTCGAACAGGGACGCAAGAGTATTGCAAAATACGGCAAGGCTTTTTCTTTTGTTCTAGGACTTCTTCTTTTTCTTCACGGTCGACGACTGCTCCTTTGGAGATTCATCCCATATGCCGGGTTCTCTAGCTTCAGCTTCAACTTCAACTTCAGCCTCTTCTGTTAATTCCAAGGACTCAAAATGTTCCTAAAAGACATATTCCTTCAATTGGACGGGAATTTCGGGCTGTTCATATTCATCTAGCCCATTAATGATTTCTTGAAGCCATTTCACTGCCGGATTGGCTTCTTTGTACACCCACATGGGGATGTGTTTCTTCTTATTGTTGGTGAACCTCCTGATGACCAGCTGAGGAGCCATCTCATGCCAGATGGGGGTCACAACCGGGGGCTCCGGCCGAGGTGTGACGCCTCGTATATGAATTCTTGGGCCACGATGAGGCACTGCCCTTCTTCTTGCTTTTGATGGCACGGTGTGCCAATTCCCTGGATCTTCTGCTGGCGCTAGGATATAGGCCTCATAGGTATGTTGAGTGCAGGCTTCCGCCAATTCTTCAGGTAGTTGCTGATATAGAGATATAATATTGATTGTTACCCCTAGAGTGGGCATTTCATGCAGGTGCGGAGGATCAACTTTGTGCTCCCCCATTTGCAATTCTCCCTTCTTGATTAAAGACTCAATAGTGTCTTTAAAGATATAGCAGTCATCGATAGGATGCCTGATCATTTGATAATACGGGTAGAAATGAGGATCATTTTTTCTTCTAAGATCACCCGGCCTCTTTGGCTCTGGGAGAGTGATCTTGTTGAATTTCGTAGCCCATTCGAACAAGACTCGAGTCGTATCTCGAGGGAACAAATATAGCTTCTTCATTTTATCCCATAGGGATGGACCCTCTCACCGATCGCCGGGCTTGGACGGGGAAGACTCAGCTACCCCTTTGTCTTTTTCATTTTGTTGTTAAAAGGTCTGGAAGTCGACAGCATGCACTTCTTGAGGTGCCGGCCGTTTGTCAGCTGACCTGGCCTTTTAGCTTGAAGTGGTGGGAGTGACGGAGTACTTTGAGAGGAATGCCTCGACTTCCGCCACAACATTATTCAGTCGGTCAAACGACTTAATTTCGGTGCCTATCATTCTTTCCGGCACCTCTCTTTTCAGGTTGTGCTTGCATATTTGGACGACATCCTCCTGATGCGGCGGGCGTCTACACCTCATGTTGAGGTTCCTCCATCTTTTGATGTATTCTAGGGTGGACTCATCATTCCTTTGCCAGGTTTCATATAATTCGGCCACCGTCACCTCCCCCTTGGCGATGGGGAACCTTTCTTTGAACTTTCTCTACATGTCGGGCCAATCAATGATAGACCCGGGCTGCAAGCTTGAGTACCACGCGAAGGCAAGCCCTGTTAATGTTGACCCGAAGAACTTTTGTAGGTATGACTCATCTATAGCTATGTCGCCCATCACATTAGTGTAGTAGGCAATGTGCTCGTGTGGAGACCCTTGCCCGTTGAACTTTCCAAACTTCAGAGGCTTAGTGATGCCAGGGCCAGGGGTAGCCTCTTGGCAGCATGACGAGATGAGTATGGTACCCTGTATACATCAAATGAGATGGAGTCGCCATCGCTCCTGTCACACCCCAAGCGCAGAAGGAACCCGGAGATGCATGACGAGTTTATATCAATCATTTCAATCGGAGTGTAAGTGTATTCGACATACATAGACAGAGCACGCACAAGTAATGATAACCAAGTCCTTTGTTAATCCTAACATTAAAGTACTCCATTACAATTCTTTATGAAATAACTATGACTCAATGAAAGGAAAAGTACAATGGATGACTCAAAAAAATAGAAAAGACAGGACTAGATAACACTTGACGGTTGGAATGGCTCTAGACTCTTCACTCTTGTCCATCCCCATCCGAATGAGTCTCGTCACCGGAATTACCTGAAAAATAGGGAAAAACACTAGGTGAGCGAACGCTCAGTAGGAATTATATCTCAAGTGCAAGCTTGCTTTAAGTAAATTACATGTTGTATGAATGCAAGTTAGGCTATGCATGTTCGCGTGAAACAACATTAGAGAGAGAGTATAGCAAGAGATAAATGAGTGAACTAGCAAGTCTTTCATGTCAATATACCAAGATGAACAAGTATGTACATTTATCAAGTCATGTCAAGAATTGTCTGTCATGTTTTCAAGCAAGCAAGTATATACCCTTTCCGGGCCACATACGTCATGTCATGTCAAATCAAGTACAAGTATAGAATTTGTGAAAATATCCAATCAATCAAGTCATGCACTTCGGTGCAATGCCACACCGTGATCAATAATAGCTCCCATGGGCACAAGTACTTTCAGGTGCTCCTCCCACGACCAGATCGGGCCATATATGCGCAAGCATTGAGTCATGTATTTTTGACATCCACTATAGTTATAGCCAATATAGAGTTTCAAGGGAAAGCTCTTGTAGAGATTTTAAGGTAGATCTTATGGAATAGAATAACTAGGATAGAACTTGACACGTAAGGACGTACTACGATACTCATTGATAACTAGGTGGAATCGGCTCCCTACTAGGTGCCAAGATATCAAGAATAAGCGCTCATTTTCACATGATTGCTCGTCCTTTGTACATGATAAGGTAGGAAGAACTAGTGTCTACATGTAAGGCACTAAATCCTTAAGTGATAGCAATGGTATGGTCTCTCCATTCCATTAACTTAAGAAACATTCTCATGGTATTCAAATAGCATACCATGAGGGCCAGTATACCATGTTTTTTTAGAGTGACATGGCAATCAAAAAGTGTCAGAGGTGAAGAGGGGAAATCTCACCGCCCGTACGGAGAGGCCGAACGAGGTCCAACCCTGACCGAACGAGGCCCAACTCCTCAAAGTGGCAGGCCCCGGGCCCACTTACTGTAAAGCCCAAAAACTCACTCGAAACAAGCGCTTCCTAGGTAGCCTTCGGGTTGGGAAGTCCGAGGATCAGTCGATTGGGAAAGCTCCCCCGGAGCCCCCTATTCTTTGTCCCGACCTAGCACTTACCGCTCGGGTGGCCACTCTTGAACAAGTGATGTTCGCTCGGGCTCGCTGTTGGAAGCTTATTGATACGGCCGTTGCGAATCCCTTAATGGCAGAAAGCTCAATAGGACAAGGGAAACTAAAAGTCCACGCGCCGTAAGGAGCCCGCATGAAGGACATAACCCCCCCTAGAACTCCTCCCCTTATAGGGATCAATTCATACAACAGGCCATTATTAAATAGGACATGCCCTACTATGAGAAGGTAAGCCTAAGCAAGGCAAGAGCTAGCAACCTTGAGCAGGAACCACATCACCTTTTGGTGGAGAGGGATCTCGCGCTCCCATTTTTCTCCCAACTCTTCTCTTCGCACCAGTGCTCTACTACCTGTGCTGACTTAAGCATCGGAGGGTCTTCCCCGGGGATTGACTTGTTTCCCTTCTTGCAGTTCTTACTTCAAGGGTACGTGGTCATCTTCCTCCCCCCTCAGGAGCATCGTGAGATTGCCCCTCTTCATCTAGCACCGTCTGTGGGAAACGCACAAAGAGCCATCATGGTGCGAAGAAGTTCTGGCAGGAGGGTTACCGACGACACGGGAAAAGATCTTGTAACGGAGGAAGGGACACCTTCCCTCCCCACGGAGCATTCCTCGTCTGATAACCAAGCCAACAAGCTACCTCCATCAGTGGCGGGGGAACAGCTTCCCGGCGAGAGCACCGATGCCCTCCAAACCCTCAATGAAAAACTGGATGTCCTCATGGATCTCATGAGAGCCCAGGCAGCCAGGAAGGAGAATTCACACCTCCACAGGAAAGCCCCCCATGTGGAGATGCCTCCCAGCAAACTGTTGGAAGCCGTTTCATCCTCCGGGGGTAGCGGCTCATTCGTAACCCGTCAAGAGGACCGTCGCACTCCCCTCCCCCGGAGCAAGAAGCCTCCTCAACTGATAGGAGGGAGAAGATCGGAGCACGTAGACCGTTCCCGGATGCCGAGGCCCCTGAGTAGTGTCGGGGCAACATGCAAGTGCGCCTCCCCAGCCCCTCAGGATAGCGACAATCAGAACTCTCTCTCCGGCTGCGAGACTTTGAGAGGCGTTTCACAGATCAAGAGCGCGCTCTCCGCGCCTTGCAGAAGACCTCTCCTGTGGAGGACGAGGAGCGATCCCCGTTCTCCGACTACATCCTGAAGGTAGAGATATCTCCCAGAATCTCACTTCTGACCTTCAAGTCATACGACGGCCAGGGAGACCCGGCCGACCATTACGACAGCTTCAACGCCCTGATGGCCTTGCATGGGGCGTCCGATGTGATCAAGTGCCGAGCGTTCGTGACCACTCTGGTTCAAGACGCTTAGGCTTGGTTTAGAGCCCTCGCCTCCGACAGCATCCACAACTTCGAGCAATTCGGGTGAATATTCAAGGAAAGCTTCGCTGACAGCGGTCCACCCCGGTCAGTGGTAGGATTACTGGCCCTCAAGCAGGAACATGGGAAGAAATTGTGGGCTTACATCAACCGATTTAAATCGTAAGCCCTGCGCATCCCCCGCCTGGATGTGACCTCTGCCATCACCACCTTGACCGGGGTACCCGCGATGAGAACCTGCGGCGCGAGCTAGTGCTTCATCCCCCTACCTCCCTCGCCGAGTTAGTGACCTTGGCCCTGCGCCACGCCGAGTGCGAGAAAGTCCTCGGCGCCTACCGAGGCACAACTGGCTCGGGTCGGGATGGGGACAAGAAGAGACCGTCCGAGAAAGGGACGTGACAAGGAAAGAGGCGGAATCAAGACGGAGATCGAAAAGAGCCGTACCGGAAGTACGAGCGGTACACCCCACTTACCACCCACGTCTACGAAATCTACGAAGACATCAAAGGCTCGAGTCTCCTCAACCAACCCGAGCCCATGAAGACCAAGCATCGCAATCGCCGCAAGCATTGCCTGTTCCACAGCAACCACAGGCATCACACCAGCGATTGCCATCAACTTCAAGATGAGATCGAGCGTCTCATCCGCCAGGGACACCTATCTCGGTACGTGTCCAGGCAAAAGGAAGACCGAGGCGCCGCTGAAGAGATTGATGATGCCCCCCGCGGAGTCCACATCAACGTCATCACGGGCGGGACTACATCAGGCAGAGATAGTAGACGAGGAAGAAAGCGTCACGCCAAGTGGGCGAGCCGAGCCTCTGCTGAGACACCTGCGGCCCCGCAGGCTAGCGAACCGCAAGCCCTAGTATTCTCTGACCAGGACCTGGAAGGGCTAATCACCCCGTACAACGACGCTCTCATTATATCGGCTACAATAAACCATTGTAACGTGGACAGGATCTTAGTCGACAATGGTAGTGCCCCTGATGTATTGTCCCATGAATGTTTCCTCAAGATGGAAGAGAATCCATCTAAACTCCTCCCGATCCAAACCCCCCTCTGTGGGTTCAACGGCCAGGCTACTTATCCCGAGGGAGCATTGAGCCTACCGGTTACTATCGACACCCCGCCCAAAACTATTACGGTTATGGTAGACTTCATCGTGATCAAGGGGATGACGGCATACAACGCCATCTTCAGCCGAGGCATTCTCAGCCGAATGAAAGCGGTGCCCTCTACCTTTCACCAAAAGATGAAGTTCCCAACCAAGTATGGCGTGAGGGAAGTTCGAGGTAACCAAGCATTGGCTAGATGGTGCTACATAGTCTTGGTTGATGCCACTAGGCTGGAAGGGAAGAATAAAGGGGTAAAGGGAGCCGAAGAGGGACCCGCAACATCTGAGCCTGGCCATGAGTTGCTAACAGTCTTCCTTAACGGTGACCCGACCCTAGGAGTAAAGATTGGAGCCGAGCTACCACTTGAGGAACATGAGCAATATAAAGATTTCCTTGTGCAGTACATCCGAGTCTTTGCATGGTCTGATGAGCACCTTCCCGGGATCCCGGGAGACGTGGTGACGCACAAGCTCAACCTCGACCCGACAGCAAAGCCAGTACAACATCTCAGGAGAAAGCACGCCCCAGAGAAGCAAGCGGTCATCAAAGAGCAAGTTATCAAGGGGCAGAATACTGGCCTCTTTCGTCCTATTCTGTAGCCTACATGGCTCGCCAACGTCGTCCTAGTGCCAAAAGCTTCTGGGAAATTGCGGATGTGCGTGGACTTCACCGACCTCAACCAGGCTACCCCGAAGGATTGCTACCCGTGCCGAGCATCGATCAACTGGTCGATTCAACCTCTGGCAATGAGCTGCTCAGCTTCCTAGACACCTACTCCAGCTACCATCAGATCAGGATGGACCTGAAGGACATCGAGAAGACCGCCTTCATCGCTGACTTCGACGTACACTGCTACACCCGGATGCCGTTCGGGTTAAAGAACGCTGGAGCAACATATCAGAGACTGATCAACCACATTTTCGAAGGACAGCTCGGTCGAAACATCGAGGCCTATATTGATGATATGCTCGTCAAGACACTGAAGGCCGAAGACCACCTCGCCGACTTAGCCGAGACTTTTGACACCCTCCTGAAGTGCAACATGAAGCTCAACCCCACCAAGTGCGCCTTCGGAGTCAAATCTGGGAAGTTCCTAGGCTTCCTGGTCACTCAGCGTGGAATTGAGGGCAACCCCGACAAGGTCCAGGCCATCCTGGACATGCGGCCACCCACTTGCATCAAGGACGTCCAACGCCTAATGGGGTGCATTGCTGCACTCAACCGTTTCCTGTCTCGGGCGGCCGAACAATGTTTACCCTTCTTCAAAGTGTTGAGGGGATCCAAAATGACATCTGCTACGTTCTCTTGGGATGAGGAATGTCATAAGGCATTCGCTGAACTCAAGGAATTCTTGGTCTCGCCCCCGGTGTTGTCCAAACCAGTCCAAGGCGAAGCTCTACACCTATACCTCTCGACGACCCCTTCTACTGTAAGCTCGGTCCAGGTCAGGAACGACGCAGGGGTCGAGAGACCAGTTTACTATTCCAGGAAGGTGCTTAATGAGGCCTGAAGAGGGGCGATCTCGCGCTGCTCCTGAGCGGGGAGGAAGATGACCATGTACCCTTGAAGTAGGAACTGCAAGAAGGAAAACAAGTCAGAGGTGCCCAGGGATAAATCCCCGGGGAAGACGCTCTGATGCTTAAGTCAGCATAGGTAGTAGAGCACTGGCGCGAAGAGAAGAGTTGTTAGGAAAATGGGAGCGCGAGATCCCTCTCCACCAAAAGGTGAAGTGGTTCCTGCTCAGGGTTGCTGGGTCTTGCCTTGCTTAGGCTTACCTTCTCGTAGTAGGGCATGTCCTGTTTAAATAATGGCTTGTTGTGCGAATTGATCCCTGTAAGTGGAGGAGTTCCAGGGAGTTACATTCTTCATGTGGGCTCCTTACGGCGCGCAAACTCTTAGTTTCCCCTGTCCCATTGAGCTTCCTGCCATTAAGAGATTTGCAACGGTCGTATCAATAAGCTTCCATCAGCGAGCCTGAGCGAATGGCACTTCTTCAGGAGTGGCCTCCCGAGCGGTAACTGCTGGGTCGGGACAAAGAATAGGGGGCTCCAGGGGAGCTTTCCTGATCGACTGATGCTCGGACTTCCTAACCCGAAGGCCACCTAGGAAGCGCTTGTTCTGAGTGAGTTTTTGGGCTTTACAGTAAGTGGGCCCGGGGGCTGTCACTTTGAGGAGTTGGGCCTCGTTCGGTCAGGGTTGGACCTCGTTCAGCCTCTCCCTACGGGCGATGAGATTTCCCCTCTCCACTTGTCCCCCTCCTACTCTCGAGCCAAGATTAGGCTTGGACGAGTAGCATTTGGGCTGGATTGTTTGTGACACTGGTTGGGTAAAGATATCTCTCTAGTAGGGGCCACATGACATGGCTCACCTTGAAAATATGCCCGTTATGAGGAATAAGAGAAGGCCCCTCCTCTGGAGATCGGACGTCGCGTCGCCTCCCGTCAGGGTTTTTAGGCATTGAGCATTTTACGTCCCTTTATCTCCGGGGTTTTATGGTTTTGCCTCTCTTTGTAGTTATATTTGAGGAGGGGGGGGGCTCCTGCACGGTGAGAGCAGTTTCAAAAGAGCGGAGAATCGTTGCGGCAACCGGAGCAAGACGGGTTTCCTGGGGCGATGATTCGTCAGCTCCCTTTCTCCTCCGAAGTTCTCGAGCTTGGAGCTTTACCCTTCTTCTTTTCTCTGTCTCATGGTGGACCATCATCCTGAGGCCGAGGGGCGGCAGAGAGAACGGGCTGCAAGGGTTTTCTGGACGCCGCCGGAGCCGCTCTGCAGTGAGCTGGGGGAGGCTGAGGTGAAGCGGCTAGAGAGTCGATACGGGCTGCCTTGGCGGTTCCAGTTCCTGGCGCCCGAGCCTCATGAGTCTAGCCTGTCCACTCATTCTGGCCTCTTTTGCCCCTTTCTCCTGGCTTGGAAATGCGGCTTTCGTCTGCCCCTTCATCCCTTTGTTGCCGAGTTGCTTCGGTTCTACCGACTGGCTCCTATCCAGCTGGTCTCCAACTCTTATATCTTCATTTTCTTCTTTATTTTCCTCTGCGGCCAGTGTGGGGTGCGTGCCTCACTGGATCTTTTCCATTACTTCTTTGAGTTGAAGGAGCATCCTCATGTAGGGAAAGGCTTCTTCTATATTCAGGCGAAGTGGGGGAGGAGCTGCGTGTCCCTCTTTGCGAAGGACTCCTCTCATAAAGGGTGGAAGACCCAATATTTCTGGGTGGGACCATCGGTAGTTGGTGTAGTTTGGAATTATCCGACAGAGCCCAATTTTCACCCGAACATTTCTTCGAAAAAGATCGTGTTTTCTCCGGAGGTGGAAGAGGAGGCTGCCATCCTGCAGCAAAATCACCAAGAGACTGCTGATTTGGTGACTTCTTCCAACATTGAGGGCTACCTTTCTCGTGTGATGTCGCCAACAGGTAAGGAGTTCAGGAACTTGGTCTTCCTTCTTGCGGAGTAAGAACCTTCCTTCTCTTAGTCTGCTTTCTGTGGTTCAGACACGAGGCGAGCGGTTCAGGAGAAGGCACCGTCGGCCAAATTGGAGATCATCGATTTGGACGAGGCACCGGCTCCTGACGATCTTCAAGCTTCAGAGGGCTCGTCCCGCGCCCGGAACAAGGGCAAGCGGGTGGCCCGGGATGACGTTTTCGAGTGCCGGGGGGTCAAGCGCAAGTTTCCCCTGGCCAAGTTGTTGCGGTTTTCAATGCAAGCTCAGTCTGCTGAGAAGAAGCGGGCGAGGAAGGAGGAGGTCGCCCGTCTGTCTGGAGGAGACTCCCTGTCAGCTCTCCCCTCTACTGAGCATGAGGGGGCCGATGAAGGAAGGATCACTACCGACATTGAGGCGCCAAACATAGCAGAGGGGCTGCCAGACGAGGGGGTCCGGTCTGAGTCGGTCGAGACTGGAGAGTCGCAGTGGGAGGTGACTCGATCTCAACCGACCGAAACTGGGGAGGTACGCGGTGGGGACGCTCACGCCGAGCCAACCGGTGGGGCCCTCGAGACGGGATTGCCCGAGGGAGATGCCCCGATCCCGGCCGCTCCGGTGAGAGCTTCCCCTCCCTCTACAAGCACCTTTAGTGTCCGGGCTCCTCTATACTGGGCGTGCCATTCCTTAGCTTCTTCAGACTTGCGGGAAAAAGTCCGTAAGGGTCCCCCCTCTTCGCTGTTTGAGCAGATTATGGAGGGAGGGCTAGTCTTGGCCTAGCTGGGGGCTGAAGCATTGGATGCGTACGCTCGGGTGTGATAGAAACATAGAGTGTGATCTAGAAGGGGTGGATGAATAGATCACCACAATTTTAAAAATTGAGATCAAAAGATCACGCTAGATGACTCGATAGATAAGATACAAAACACTTCTCACTCGATAGGAACATACGCTCACAATGAAACAAACGTTCCAGATAGCAATCGGTAACACATGGCTAAATGATCGAGCACATGAGGGGTCAAAGAAGCCAACGTAATGGCAATCTCCAGCAATAAACGATCAGAAATCTCCCAGAAAGCAAAGCAACAATCACACACGGAGACAAGGGGTTTTTAGGTGGTTCGATTGCCCACTGCAATTTACGTCCACCCCTCGTCCACACAGGGTGAGGATTCCACTAGCACAAGCTAGAAAAAGCAGACTCAGTCTGCGACAACGGCTGCCTCACAGCTTGACCAGAGGAACAGACTCCTCTCTTCCTCCAACCCAGAGGGAAAACACTAGCAACACCCCGTTACTAGCAACCGGAGACTCAATCTCCCTTCCTCCAGACCGGAGGGAACCCACAAGTGACACCCCCGTCACTTAAAAACGGGAGACATTGTCTCCCTTCCTCTACACTAGAGGGAACCCAAAAACACAGCGATAATACTCGGTTCAAAATGAAAAACAATAAATGATAAAACACTAGAGAATGTAGCTTCAAAGAAGCATAAATAGATTCAAACGACTGGCTGTTCTTAGGAACTTCTCTCTCTTTTTATCTTCACTCGAGCTGGGTTTCTCACTCTCTTTCTTGCTCCTTGAAACTCTCTTTTCAGATGGAGATAGATGGCAGCTTTTAGCTTTCAGCCCTTAGCAGCTCCTACCTCCTTCTTTGAAGAGTAATGTAGCTTTATATAGGAACAGTGCTTCGTATGGATCAAGCAACAGAACCCTACTGAAATTCCATTGATCACGTGTTAGGGAATAAAAGGTTCCTTTCCTCGGATCACGTGCTTATCATTCGCCCCCTTTATCCATGAGCCAGCCTTCTGCCTTTTCAGAGGACACGTGCCTCTTCTGCGACCTGATTGTTCCCTACAAAAGACAGAGTATCGTTTAGGATCAATTACAGCAAATTAGAATTCACCACGTAGAAGAGCAGACATTGCAAAGACCTTATGCTTAATTAAAATAGATGTGCATTGACCGTGAAATGCATGTTTATAAGGAATGCATGGACCTAATGTGCGCGTGACAATAATGTACACAGACTTTGAACGCTCGAACGACAAACAATTGCACCGACTTTGAGTAGTCCAAGGCATAAGTGCACAGACCCATATTCTTGTGCTACAAGGATTAGCATGGACCTCGGTATGCTTAGACATGAAATGTGCACAGACCTATTTTGCCCAAGGAAAAACTTGCACCGAGACAAGGAATGCACGGACTATGAAGTCTTGTGGCTACAGCGTGCACAGACCTTAGAATGCTAACCCTAGATATGCACCTATGTTGATCATGCGTGAGATGCAGCTAACATCAACTTTAAGCTATTCGATGAAATGCCATGCACACTGAAATGGCTTCCACACTTACTGATCGATAAGTTAATCATGCACACACTCCAAGGCACATTCTTGTGAAAATTTTTATGATGTTTGACTTATGGTGTATGACATCATCAAAACCATAGAGATGCAACAATATCCCCCTTTTTGATGATGGAAACACTATGAGTCAATCAATTATCAATACACTCAATAAGTATGATTAACTAAGCATGCAATCACAACATACGCACTAATTCCTACCAGCTCTAAATAGCAGACCAGCTCAAGCCAAATCATAGTATCATCAAGATATGCAAGCAATTCATGATATATGTGTCCAGAAACCTTCACATTGACACAAACTTCAGCTAGACTCAAACTCATCGCTAATCAGTAATCATTGACTCCTACCAGAATTATCACCAGCTACCAGAAACTCTACCAGAATCACTCCCCCTTTGGCATCATCAAAATGAAATTAAGGAGATATGCAGCTGCTGGACAAGTGAGAAAAAGATATAGTTTTATCACAGTGTAGAATGACCCATGATCATATCTTAAAAGATTAAGTAGGAGAACAAAAGTAAGCGTGGATTCTTCAAATTCTAGTAAACAAGAGAGAGCTAGAGTAAGATTGAAGTTTATCTACGTACAGAAGATATGATGGAGAACAATTATGAACAGATATGTCAAGAGGGATGTGACCAAAAACTGTACTTAGTAGACTGTAAGAAACTGGTCCACAGAAATGGTTCTTCAAGTATTGAGGACAAACAGTCCACAGAATTGAGTAAGGATAAGGGATTTGATGGATGTTTCTTTAATGAGCAACATAGAAGTCAATAAGTAATTTGGTAGATCACACCTTTTGACATGAGGAGACACCTTAACTAGAGGCCAGAATCCCCAGTTACTCAGTGTGAGAACCGCATTACCTCTCCTTTTAGAGAATCGAGTTAGTAAGTGAGATGGTTTGTTTTACTTGAGGAGACACCTTGATCAAGGGCCAGACTCCCTAGTTACTCACCACCTTGCTACCATTGCTCTGTCATGTTCAGATAGAAAATATTTTTGTAATATTTAAACAGAGTTAATCTGATACTTCATGACATAGGAAGATACTCATTTCTTTGATGAATTACCTAGTTTCTCAGTAATCAGACCATTGCTCTGGATATTTTTATCACTTTTAAAATTTTGACATGGAATGTTTGAAGACAATACCAGAAGCACTCGATTCTGATGGAATTAATTCCCTGAAGTCTAGATTTCAAGTTTTAGCAGGTTTCATGACATATGAGTTTAGCTTGTTCCAAGATCATGAGATATGTAAGAAGATATACTTCTGACCCTTTATCTAAGTCTCAGCTAATTTATTAGATAGAAGATTCTAGTAATACATCAGTTGCTTAGACTTAAAGGTTTAAGACATGAAGGAAATTCTACTCTTTGTGAATGGACTGTATAAGTTCTTTCAATAGAAGCAGCAACCACATAAATCTCTTAAGAACTTTTGACTCAGTCAACCTTCACAACCTAACCAGCTAGAGATGCTCTTCCTGACATGCTCTCTATTCAAGGACATGTGATGCAGACTCTCCTTCACATGGAGGACTACCCCTCACTGAATGATATGAAATTCAAGCAAAATGAATACAGTGTATGCAACTATGCAGCTTTTCAACTTATCAGCTGGGACAAGGATTAAACTCCCCCTCACATCATGACCTTATATGCAGACATACTCATGCTGAATGGCAAAAAAAAAAATTCATTAAGATGCTATTCAGTTTTATTGAAGTATGAAAAATGCTGGCACAGAACCATGAAAGGATTTTATTCATGGAGCTTGGAGTTCATGAAGATTTGAAGATGCCTAATTCTCTCCTTAGAGTTGTGAATTTATCGGTATCCAGTGGCTTAGTGAAAATATCAACTATTTGATTTGCAGTGCCAACATGGATCAATTCAAAAGTTCCTTTAGACACCTCATCCCTAATAAAATGATGTCTGATTTTTATGTGTTTAGTTCGTGAATGCAAGACATGATTCTTTGCAAGATTGATGGCACTAGTATTATCACAGTAAATGGGTGTGCAGCCTAAGTCTAGTAGGTAGTCTTGAAGCTGATTTTTGATCCAAATCACTTGTGTACCACAGCTCCCTGCAGCTATGTACTCAGCTTCTGCAGTGGAGAGGGCCACATAGTGCTGCTTCTTGGAACCCCAAGAAATCAGACACCCACCTAAGAACTGATAATGTCCACTAGTGCTCTTCCTATCTAGTTTGCAGCCAGCGAAATCAGCATTAGTGTATGAAATTAGATCAAAAGCATTTGATGCAGGGTACCACAGTCCTAAGTTATGAGTTCCAGAAATATATCTAAAGATTATTTTCACAGTAGCTAAATGTAATTCAGTAGGCCTAGATTGATATCTAGCACACATACCTACACTGAATTGGATATCAGGTCTTGAGGCAGTCAAATAGAGTAGGGATCCGATCATACCTCGGTATAGCTTTACATCAATTTCCTGACCTGATTCATCTGCATCAAGAGAAGTGTTGGTACCCATTGGAGTTGAGATGTGCTTCAAGTTGTCCATCCCAAATCTCTTGAGAATTTCCATTGAGTACTTTGCCTGACTGATGAAGCACCCATCTTCCAATTGCTGCACCTGCAATCCAAGAAAATAGTTTAGTTCACCTACCATGCTCATCTCGAATTCATTAGACATCATTTCAGCAAATTCTCTGCACAGTTCAGTACATGTTGAACCAAAAATAATATTGTCTACATATACTTGAACTATGATGAGGATTTTATTTAGCACCTTTGTAAACAAAGTCTGATCCACTTTACCTCTTTTATAACCCTTGCTGAGCAGAAATTCTGTCAGCCTTTCATACTAGGCCCGAGGAGCCTGTTTCAATCCATATAGGGCTTTGTTCAACCTGAAAACCTTGTTAGGGTATGAAGGCAATTGAAATCCAGGTGGTTGATCTACAAAAACTTCTTCCTTGATGAGACCATTCAAAAATGCACTTTTAACATCCATTTGATGAAGTTTCATATTTTTAGAACATGCAAAAGCTAGTAGGATTCTTATGGCTTCTAACCTAGCAACAGGAGCATATGATTCTTCGAAGTCTACTCCAAACTCCTGGCAGTAGCCTTTAGCTACTAGTCTAGCTTTATTTCTAAAACTATTCCATCTTCATTCAGTTTATTCTTGAACACCCATTTTGTACCAATGACAGTTGCATTTTCAGGTCTAGGAACTAGTTCCCATACATTGTTTCTTTCAAACTATCCTAGTTCCTCATTCATTGCATTAACCCAAGATTCATCTTTTAAAGCCTCTTCAACATTTTTGGGTTCAATTTGTGATATCAATGCAACTAAATCTTGATTATTTACATCTCTAAAATAGGACCTTGTCCTAGGGGGATCATTCAAATTTCCTATGATATGTTGAACAAGGTGGTCTTTCAGAAATCTAACATTTATTGAAGACTCACCTGTTTCAGCTGGCCTTACCTGGTTGGGAGCATCTGGTGTTACATTTGCCTGAATCTCCTCTTCTTCTTTATCTTCTAGGAATTCTCCATCATGCTTTGAATCCCTGTCATCATCTTCACTGTTAGTAGCACTTTTTGTTTCATCAAAAATGACATGTGGAGACTCTTCAATTTTTTGTTCAGTAATGTTGAAAACCCTATATGCTCTAGACACTTCAGAATATCTTAAAAATATTCCAGGACAGCTTTTAGCATCAAATTTATCTAGGTCCTTCTTGTCATTATTATGGATAAAATATTTAGCACCAAAAATTTTGAAGTGAGCCAAGTTTGGTTTCTTACCTTTCAATAGCTCACAAGGGGTTTTTTTGTGAAATGGTCTTACCATGGCCCTATTGATTGTATAAGTTGCTGTATTGGCCGCTTCTGTCCAAAACTTCCTTGGTAGTTGACTCTCAATCAGCATAGTTCCGACCATCTCCACAATGGTTCGATTTCTTCTCTCCATAATTCCATTCTGCTCCAGTGTCCTGGGAGAAGAAAATTGTGTGTTAGTCCCTCAGTTTCACAAAGATCAGAAAATATGGAGTTTTCAAATTCACCTCCATGGTCTGATTGAATTGATCAAATTTTATGTTTTCCTTCTTGTTTGACCTTATTGAAAAACTGTTTGAATTTTTGAAAAGCATCATTCTTGTTAGCTAAGAAAAAGATCCATGAAAATCTAGAATGATCATCAATAATCACATAACCGAACCTGCTACCATTTAGACTCTGAGTTCTAATGGGACCGAAGAGGTCCATATGAAGTAGTTCTATTGGTCTAGAAGACAATGGCTCAGATCTTAGTTTAAAAGACTTTTGGGTCTACTTGCCTAGAGCACAGGCAACACAAATTTGTAAATTTGAGTTGAATTTTATTTTAGGTAAACCTCTAACCAGATCAAAATTTACCAATTTATTTAAGATAGTGTAGCTAGCATGACCTAAACGCCTATGCCAATTAAAAGCATTATTGTCTAAATCAGTAGAAAGATAAAGATTTGATTCAGAATTCTTATTAAGATCTACCATGTAAACATTATTCACCCTATGTCCTAAAAACATGATTTTGTCAGAATTCATTTCAAAGATCTTGCATGCATTATTATCAAAAATAACTCTGTGACCCTTGTAACATAGTTGACTGATGCTAAGCAAGTTATGTTGAAGACCATCTACCAGCAAAACCTTTTCAATCACATTGGAGGCGGACTTACCAAATAGCATATTCATATGATCTTACCTTTATTCTTACCTCCAAATTTAACCATACCTCCCATCTTCATTTCCAACTCACTGAACTTTGACTTGTCACCTGTCATGTGCCTGGAGCAGCCGCTATCCAAGTACCATCTATTATGTTCGATTGCCAGACTGACCTGCAATCAAATCAAGTACAAGGAAATTTTGGAACCCAAGAAAAGTTGGGTCCAAAGTAGTTACTCATTCCCTCCAAAATAATCTTAGGGATCCATAGTTGTCTGATTCCTTTCTTGTGAACAGAATTTTTATTTTCAGCTTGTAGAGTTTCATTAACTCTAGTTCTTGGTTTTTGATGAATTTTATTCTTTGCTGCATATGAGTTGTTCCAATTGTAGGTTCTTCTCAATGGGTTATTCCAGAACTTTTTCTGATCGGGGAACCCCTGTGAGGTTTTAGGGTGAACCCAATTTTGCATATTATGATTCCACGTTTGTTTCTGACTTCGTGCCCTATGATGACTCCACTGGGTTGGAGCACTCCAATTGTTGCCATAATTCTTTTTCCTGAATTGAGCAGGGTTTGCTCTGTAGACACCCGGGTTCCTTGAGGGAGTAGTCTTGCTACTCTTATACATTGTGGGTTTAGCATGATCATCCTTTTTGGTGTTCTTTGACGGAATGGAGTTAGTTTTCACAAGTTATTGGGCTTGGCCGTTAGAGCTGGATGGGGTGTCCAGCTTCTCTTTTTTCTTTTCAAGACAGAAGGTTATAGTCTTAAATTCAAATGGCCTTTTGTTAGTGGGATTGTATCCCAAACCTTCTTTGTTGAAATTCACTCTCACACCTAGCATTGTATCTAGGTTGGATTTTCCCTGCACAAATTTTTCCAAAGTGTCTTGTTTATCTTCAAGATCCTTTTGCAATTTTTCACTCATTTTCTATAATTCAGAATTGACAGTCTTTATGGCTTCACATTTTTCAACAACAAGACTATTCTCCTTTGTCAACTCATGAAATCTTACTTTGAATTCATCTAGATTTTTGTTTGCTTGTTCAAAGTCATCTTGGAGGTTTTTATTCTCACTCTTTAAAGTATTTAATTCCTAAATTTCTTTCTTCGGATTTTCATTTTCTTTTTTCAGGGAGTTCCCTTCTTCGACTACACTATTCAGCCTTTTCTTTAACATTTTGTACTCCTTGGTTTGACAGTTAAACTTATCAAGTAAATCTGCATAAGCAGTCTCCCAATCATCTATATTGTATTGTTCAAAAGGGATGCTTACCTCAGTGTCTGTGTCGGCCATCAGAAACAATCTTTCCTTTTCTTCTTCGGAAGAATTTCCATCAACATCCTCCTCCTCGTCACTCCAGGTGCAGACCATTGCTTTGGGCTTCTTCTTCTACACCTTGGTGTTCTTCTTCTTAAGTTCAGGGCAATCATTTTTCATATGGCCGGGCCTGTGATAATGAAAACAAGTAAGTTTGTCAGTGGCCTTGTATTTGCCAGACTTGGAGTTAAAATTCTTACCAGATGATTGAGGTTTTCTTTTCCTAAACTTCTTGCCTTTGGATCTCAAGAACTGTTGAAACCTGCGGGTCAGTAAGGCTTGCTCATCTTGACCAAGATCTGAGAAGTTTTCAAACTGCTTACTACAGCTGCTATAACTACTGCTACTGCTGCTACCACTGCCACTACGAGACCCCTTAAGAGCAATGTTCTTGCCCTTCTTATTTACCTCTTCAACATCCCTTTTTAACGTCATTTCATAAGTCATCAGAGATACAACTAATTCTTTGACAATCATTTTAGACAGACCCCTAGATTATTCTATGACGGTGGCATTAGTGTGCCACACAGGAGACAGCGATCTAAGAATTTTTTGAACTACATCCTTTTCAGAAATCTCTTTTCCAAAACCCTTAAGACTGTTCGTGATCAATGACAGTCTGGCATACATGTCAGTGATTGTTTCTTCAAATTTCATTTTAAACAATTCATACTCGGAGGTGAGCATGTTTACCTTCATTTCCTTAAATTGGGATGTACCTTCATACAGAGTACAAGTTCGTCCCACATCTTCTTAGCCGTTTTGCAAGCAGAGATCCTTACATATTCCTCAGGATGGACAGCGCACTACATGATGTTGAGTGCCGTCCAGTTGACTATTGAGAGCCTGATGTGTTCTCTCGTCCATGTCCTCAACTTCTGACAACTCAAACGGTCCAGTGATGACCACCCTCCAGAGTTCGTGACTATGCGCCCTTAAAAACACCACCATCCTATTTTTCCAGTAGAGATAATTGACACCATCAAAGAAAGGAGGTCTGTTAATAGAATGTCCCTCGGCAATGAAGCTGCGAGGGGTGTTAGTTCCGGGTCTACCCTGGTCGTTGGACCACATAATGGGCAACCTGCTCTGATACCAATTGATAGAAACATAGAGTGTGATCTAGAAGGGGGGGATGAATAGATCACCACAATTTTAAAAATTGAGATCAAAAGATCACGCTAGATTACTGGAGAGATAAGATGCAAAACACTTCTCACTCGATAGGAACATACACTCACAATGAAACAAATGTTCCAGATAGCAATCGGTAACACATGGCTAAATGAACGAGCACATGAGGGGTCAAAGAAGCCAACGTATGGCAATCTCCACCAACCAATGATCAGAAATCTCCTAGAAAGCAAAGCAACAATCACACACGGAGACAAGGGGTTTTTAAGTGGTTCGATTGCCCACTGCAATCTACGTCCACCCCTCGTCCACACCGAACAAGGATTCCACTAGCACAAGCTAGAAAAAGCAGACTCAGTCTGCGACAACGGCTGCCTCACAGCTTGACCAAAGGAACAGACTCCTCTCTTTCTCCAACCCGGAGGGAAAACACTAGCAACACCCCGTTACTAGCAACCGGAGACTCAGTCTCCCTTCCTCCAGACCGGAGGGAACCCACAAGTGACACCCCCGTCACTTGCAAACCGGAGACACTGTCTCCCTTCCTCCACACTAGAGGGAACCCAAAAACACAACGATAATACTCAGATCAAAATGAAAAATAATAAATGATAAAACACTGGAGAATGTAGCTTCAAAGAGGCATAAACAGATTCAAATAGCTGGCTATTCTTAGGAACTTCTCTCTCTTTTTATCTTCACTCGAGCTGGGTTTCTCACTCTCTTTCTTGCTCCTTGAAACTCTCTTTTCAGATGGAGACAGACAGCAGCTTTTAGCTTTCAGCCCTTAGCAGCTCCTACCTCCTTCTTCGAAGAGTAATGTAGCTTTATATAGGAACAGGGCTTCGTATGGATCAAGCAACAGAACCCTACTGAAATTCTATTGGTCCACGTGTTAGGGAATAGAAGGTTCCTTTCCTCGGATCACGTGCTCATCATTCACCCCCTTTATCCACGAGCCAGCCTTCTACCTTTTCAGAGGACACGCGCCTCTTCTGCGACCTGATTGTTCCCTACAAAAGACAGAGTATCGTTTAGGATCAATTGCAGCAAATTAGAATTCACCACGTAGAAGAGCAGACATTGCACAGACCTTAGGCTTAATTAAAACAGATGTGCATTGACCGTGAAATGCATGTTTATAAGGAATGCATGGACCTAATGTGTGGGTGACAATAACGTACACGGACTTTGAACGCTCGAACAACAAATAATTGCACCGACTTTGAGTAGTCCAAGGCATAAGTGCATAGACCCATATTCTTGTGCTACAGGGATTAGCACGGACCTCGGTATGCTTAGAGCTGAAATGTGCACAGACCTATTTTGCTCAAGGCAAAACTTGCACCGAGGCAAGGAATGCACGAACTATGAAGTCTTGTGGCTACAGCGTGCATAGACGTTAGAATGCTAACCTTGGATGTGCACCGATGTTGATCATGCGTGAGATGCAGCTAACATCGACTTTAAGCTATTCGATGAAATGCCATGCACACTGAAATGGCTTCCACACTTACTGATCGATAAGTTAATCATGCACACACTCCAAGGCACATTCTTGTGAGAATTTTTATAATGTTTGACTTATGGTGTATGACATCATCAAAACTATATTGATGAAACAGGGTGGAGTCCGTGCGGGAGACTCTCTCGTGGACCCGCGGTGCACTTGATCGGAAGGTCGAGCGTCTGACCATCGATCTTGGGGACCTTCATCGGGAGATGGCCCCGCTCCGAGCGCTGGTGCAGTTGAGCCAAGCGGAGGCTCGATCTTTGGCGGAGCAACTGGCCCTAGCTCATCGCATGTTCGACCAGAAGAGTGAGCTCCTTGAGTCGGAGTGTAGAAACCAGGTCGAGCGTGACGACCAATAGAGGGCCGAGCGAGGGGGGCTCAAGGATTGAGTTCGGGCGGCCGAGGATTCACGAACCGAGGTCGAGCGAAGGCTATCCGAGGTTGAGAGAAGGCTATCCGAGTCAGAGCAGCGGATAGCTGAGCTCGAGGGGAAGGCGGAGCTGGCTGGCAAGGAAGCATTCGAGCAAGATAGGTGCTCAGAGGCTTACCAGGCAGCTCTGCAACAGGCAGCCTTTCCCTACTACGAGTCAGGCTACCGACGGGGACTCCGGAAGGGCTTCTCTCAAGGCTACGATCGGGCCATCCTGGAGGCAGAGGCCTAGCCGTCTACACTCATTTTTCCTTCCGATCAGCGCTATGACTCAGATTGGGGCTCCACTGACTCTTCCCACTACACGTCGAGTGAAGAGGTGAGTTCGGTCCCGTCCGAGCGACCGCCAACTCGAGCATCCTCAGGAGGGCACACGGCCGAGATAGTTCCCACACAAGTGGGGTCAGTGTCTGGGTCGGTAGTCACCGAGAACACTGGGGGCAGATTGTCTGGTGCCGAAGAAGCCTTGTCTACCGAGCTTGGAGATGGGCTTGAGGCCTGATGTAATAGCTCTTTTCTTTTTTCTTTCTTTTTCATATGTAGCCGAGTAAGGCTTTTTTGGAAACTATAATAGCGGTAGTGCTGAATGCTGAATTGACTGTTTCTTACCACTTTTGGTGTGATTTAACTACCGTATCCGTAGTCGTTTGAAGAAGGAGCTGATTTTCTGCAGATCTTGCATGCGTTGATCTATCAAATAACTGACATGGCGCTAACACCTTTCCATTTTTCCATACCGCCCTTAATGACTTGCTGCTTCGCACATCCCGCTGGGGGGGTGTCAGGAATTGAGATAACCATCTCAGGGAAAGTCTTTTTAGGGTGTTTTGTAAAGGGGAGAGTCATTTAAGGCAATCAACTCCCCCTTCGGCCTATAAAAGGTCCGAGGGGCGTCTCCTTTTCCTTTCGTCGCTTAAGGACATCCCTGGCGGTTTTCTCCTTCTTTCCCTTCCGCGAAGCGTTGTGTTGTTAGTCTCGGTGGGGCAAGGAGGGTCCTTCAGAAGATGATGATGCAGATTGTGGTAGGAGGGAAGCTCCTGTTGTTTCAGTCTGGAAGAGGGTTTGTCAATCGGGGGTCAATCAAAGGGAAGGTTCATGCCAGAGCATGTCGCGATGAAGTCCGCGAGAGTCTATCCTTTAATAGCCGAGCGGGGGCGATACGAAATATCGTAGGCCTCGAGCATGATGGCCGTTTTGACGAGGCATCCTGAGGATTCAGGGTAAAAGAGAATCTTCTTCAGGGGTTCGCCGGCCAATACGACGATGGAGTGCCCTTGGAAGTAGGGTCGGAGGCGCTTGGCCGAGGTATCCAACGCTAGCATGAGTTTCTCGATTGTGGGGTACCTTCTTTCAGCCTCATTAGGCACCTTGCTGGCATAGTAAACTTGTCTCTCGACCCCTGCGTCGTTCCTGACCAGGACCAAGCTTACAGTAGAAGTGGTCGCTGAGAGGTAGAGGTGTAGAGCTTCGCCTTGGACTGGTTTGGACAGCACCGGGGGTGAGGCCAAGGATTCCTTGAGTTTAGTGAACACCTTCTGACATTCCTTGTCCCAGGCGAACATAGCATATGCCATTTATGGTCCCCTCAACAATTTGAAGAAGGGTAAGCATCGTTCGACAGCCCGAGATAGGAACCGGTTGAGTGCAGTAATGCGCCCCGTTAGGCATTGGACGTCCTTGATGTAGGTGGGTGGGCGCATGTCCAGGATGGCCTGGACCTTATCGGGGTTGGCCTCAATTCCACGCTGAGTGACCAGGAAGACTAGGAACTTCCCAGATCTGACTCCGTAGGCGCACTTGGCAGGGTTGAGCTTCATGTTGGACTTCAAGTGGGTGTCGAAGGTCTCGGCTAAGTCGACGAGGTGGTCTTCGGCCTTCGGTGTCTTGATGAGCATATCATCAATATAGGCCTTGACGTTCCGACCGAGCTGTCCTTCAAAAATGTGGTTGATCAGTCTCTTATATGTTGCTCCACATTCTTTAACCCGAATGGCATCTGAGTGTAGCAGTGTACGCCGAAGTCGGTGATGAAGGACGTCTTCTCGATGTCCTCCAGGTCCATCCTGATCTGATGGTAGCCAGAGTAGGCGTCCAGGAAGCTGAGCAGCTCGTTGCCAGAGGTTGAATCGACCAGTTGATCGATGCTCGGCAACGGGTAGCAATCCTTCTGGGTAGCTTGGTTGAGGTCGGTGAAGTCCACGCACATCCGCCATTTCTCAGAAGCTTTTGGCACCAGGACAACGTTGGCCAGCCATGTAGGGTACAGAACCGAAAGAAAGAGGCCAGTCTTCTGCCTCTTGATGACTTGCTCTTTAATGACCGCTTGCTTCTCTGGGGCGTGCTTTCTCCTACGCTGTTGTACTGGCTTTGCTGTCAGGTCGAGGTTGAGCTTGTGCGTCGCCATGTCTCCCGGGATCTCGTGAAGGTACTCATCAGACCATGCAAAGACTCGGATGTAATGCGCAAGGAAATCTTTATATTTCTCCTATTCCTCAAGTGGTAGCTCGGCTCCAATCTTTACTCCTAGGGTCGGGTCACCATTAAGGAAGACCGTTAACAACTCGCTGGCAGGCTCAGATGTTGCGGGTCCCTCTTCGGCTCCCTTTACCCCTTTATTCTTCCCTTCCGGCCTAGTGGCGTCAACCGAGACTATATAGCACCATCTAGCCAATGCCTAGTTACCTCGAACTTCCCCCACGCCATACTTGGATGAAAACTTCATCTTTTGGTGAAAGGTAGAGGGCACCGCTTTCATTTGGCTTAGAATGCCTCGGCCGAAGATGGCATTGTATGCCGTCATCCCCTTGATCACGATGGATGCAGTCTATCTCCACAGAGTGTGGATCTAGAGGGGGGTGAATATACCAACTTGCCTAATTTAAAACTACTGTAAGTTCTAAAGTGGAATTTAGGCAAACATCAGTTAAGCTAAACAAAGGATGCTAAACAAAAGGTCGAAAGCTAGACATGAGCATAAGCGATGCAATCAAATAAGCTAAACAAGAAATTCCCATCGCACACAGATCACACAAAAACACAAACACACTGCACACACAATTTTTAGGTGGTTCGGTTAACGTCCTACGTCCACCCCACACTCAACCGAGTATGGCTTCCTGCTGCGCAGCACAGCTTGCGTCCGCTGGGTTTTACAGCTTGGCCAAACAACCCGCTAATACATAGCTTCGCTGGGCACTACAGCTTGCCGACCAGAGGATCTGATCCTCTGCAACCGCTGGGGAAATACAGCTTAACCCATCCAGTGGAGACCACCACTGCAAGACCGCTGACACACAGCTTGAAGAAACAGCATTCGGAAATGAAAGACAGAATCAAAACGAAAAATAAAAACCCAAAAGCAATGTAGCTCTTAAAGAGCAAAGCTCAGCTCTGGTTTTGAACCACGAGACTGAGATACAAAATCTCTCACTCTCACTCTCGATCAGCTCTCTCTCACCTCACTCTCTCTCGATCTCTTCCTCTCTCTCTTTTTCTCCTTCTTCTCTATTTCTTCTTCTTCTTCTCTGTATCTTCTTCTTCTCTCTTTTCTCTCTGCGGATCGAAGCCTCACTGATGTATAGACTTTCTCTTCTTTTCTTTCGATCAGCTTTCTTCTGTGGAAGAAGGCTTGTTTATATAGCAGCAACAGCAGCAGGCGTGTGCTCTCCACGTTTCCCGCCCAGCAATTTTTACCACGTGGCAGCATGCAATGGAGTGTCAGTACACGTGTCCTCATCTGGATACCTTGTCCTTCTCGGATCACGAGCCAGGTACCTGGGATCACGTGCCCCTCATTAGCTTCTTCAGTCCGATGTATAGAGTTCTTCGTTCACGTGCTCAATGTCAGCAATCTGACTTGCTGCGTCGACGCTGTCACTCAATGGCGTTAACGCAGTGATGCATTCCAGTAGCCATTAGCCTCGTCTCTTTAGCTGCTACGTCGACGCTGCTCAATTGTGGCGTTGACGCAGTGGAATAGCCTGTGAAGCTGAATGTTTCTTCAACTGCTGCGTCGACGCTGCTTGCTTGTGGCGTTGACGCAGTGGAATAGCCTGTGAAGCTGAATGCTTCTTCAACTGCTGCGTCGACGCTGCTTGCTTGTGGCGTTGACGTAGTGGAAGATATCGTGAAGGCTTCGTCAACTGATGCGTGGACGCTTTAAGCTCCCAGCGTCAACCCTGTTCCCTTCAGCAATCAAGAATGAAGTCATAAGATTTGAGTATGTACATTGCAGTGTATATACTTCGTTGTATAGACTTGTGAAGGCAGAATGCAACGTAAAGACTTTACCCACTGTATGGACTTCATGTAATACAAACAAATGTAAAGACCTCAGTGTATAGACTTGAAAGTCTTGAAGCCAATGTATGGACTTGAGCAAGCTAAAGGGCTGTATAGACATCGAAGACAGGGGCCGATGTATAGACTTGCCAAACAGTTCAGTGTATATACTTTATGCAAGGAGGCCAATGTGTAGACTTGAAAAGCAAAGACACAGTATTGACATCAACTCTGCACATCGAATGTATGGACTTCAAGTGTGAAGACCATTGTAGAGACTTTGGTTTCGAAGATAATGTGCAGACTTCGAGTTTGAATACCAATGTCCAGACTTTGAGTTTGAAGACCAATGTCCAGACTTTGAGTAACACTGTGGATGTACAGACTTGCTGGAGCGAAGCGATGTGTAGACTTGAAGCTCCTGATGGATGTATAGACTTCAAATATCACGACGCTGAGGAAGACAGACAATGTACAGACTTGTTGTAACAGTCTGATGTACAGACTTCATGAAGCTCTAGACATTGAATGCTGTACAGACTTAGCATATTAAGACTGATGTCCAGACTTCATGCGTTGACGCTGTACACACTTAGCGAGTTGACGCTGTACACACATCCAATGAAGTGCGTTGACGCTGTAACATGATGCGTTGACGCTGTACTCCCTTAACCAATTCAATTGAGATGCAGTGTATGGACTTCATCTTGAGCGAAAGGTAAGTGATGAATGTGTAGACTCAATCAACATGAGAGTTTCCAGTGTATAGACTCATGAGAGTAAGAAATGCAGACAGCAGTGTATTAAATGCAAAGAACACATAGTCAATCTGATAGAGCAATTTCATCAAATCAAAAATAGTTGCCAATCAATCAAAACAATGGTGTTGCCAATGAAATAAAGCAAGTGTCAACATCATCAACATAGAGGGGTCACAACAATCTCCCCCTTTTTGATGATGGCAACCCCATATGAAGTAGAAGAGCAACATCCTGTCATATAGATATATGTTTGATGAAAGACATGATGTGTTATGCAGATTGACATGCAGATGCTATGAAGGCATGCAACTCACTGCCTCAAACTCTCCCTTGGAATGAATTCAGAATTTGAATTCAGAATTCAGACATATATATTCTCCCCCTAGACATCCCCTAGACAATATTCTCCCCCTTTGCCATCAACAAAGAGGAGGGAAAAATTAAATACAATGGGGGAATCAAGAGAGGAACTGACTGGCATTCTGAACAGGTAGTTCATGAATAAGCATTTTAAAGCATAGAGTCTTCAGTCATATGAAATTAGAAATTACTGTCAGAAAGAGTTCTGGTTTAAAAATGATAAAATTTGGAGTTCATGCACTACAAGCAATAGATAAGTTAACTGTGCATGATAAAACATAAACCAGAATCATATTTGCATGAAAGATTCAGTTTCGTAATATCTTACTTTCATAGTCTCAAAAAATATTTAGAGAAATCAAGTCATGTATTGAAACTGAACAAATTGACACTCATGAACTTTTCTTTTGAAGAAGCAACATTATCAATATTAGATTATATTGAGCATTCAGGTACCACAAGTCTTTCTGCGTAAGGGTATACGTTTATAAGACGCCAATACCCCTAGATACTCAACAAGATGGACCATTCTGCCTATGATCAAGTTCAACAGAACTGAGTTACACCTTTTTGTGTGAGGGTACACGTTTATCAGACGCCAGTTACCCCCAGGTACTCAGTGAAACCAGCCTGCTGTTTTGAACATTTTAAACAAAGATAGCTGACACTTCATGACATGAGTGTTGTCCACTTCTTTGATGGATCACTCAGTTTCTCAGTGATTTATCAGTCATTGCTCTGCCAATGCTAATTTTCAATGATTTTTAATATTTTCAATAGCTTTCTTAGCTGTCCTTTTTATGTTTCAGAATGACTTGTTCAAGAGCAATACACATACTTAACCTCTCTAACATGATTTCAGATGAGTTTTCAGATTTCAGATATGATTAGCTTTGTCTGACATGAAATAAGAAAGAGGTTGAGAGTTTTATCAATTCTTAACTTACTTATATACTGATTGCAATCTTTAAACTCCAACCATTATAAGATTTAAACCATTACATCAGTCTTTGAACAATTCAAATTCTTATAAATGAAGAAGTCCATTTTCTACTGCTTAGAAATCAGAACTGACCAACAGATTGCCATAAAGTCAGAGACAAGTATTCAGAGTTAAAGGTTGAATGACTTCAAGAAAGCTGAAACCACTCTGAATTTCTAGCAATACTCCCCCTGTCTATATGCATGCAACATGGCAAGAATTAATTGAGAGAGAGTTTATGCATAGGTCATGAATGAATGATATGCAAGGACATGCAAAGACTCGACAAGCTCCCCATGAATATCTGCAATACAGGACAGTTCTTCATCCACATTCACATCCACATGATTTATCCAAGCAATCAAAAACAAGTCCACATCAGAGATTTTATTCACAGTAATTAAACAATCATTCATCATGCTGAAATTTACATAACCCAAGTTCTCTTCTAAGAAACTTAAATTTTTCATTCCCAAGAGGCTTAGTAAAAATATCAGCAATTTGTTTTTCAGTTTCTATGAAATTCATTTCAATCTCTTTTTTATTTACAGCATCTCTAAGAAAATGATGTTTTATCTCTATATGCTTAGTCCTAGAATGGTGAACAGGATTTTTAGCAAGGCATATAGCACTAGTATTATCACATAAAAGTGGAATGCATCCTAGATTTATCTGATAATCAGCCAGTTGGTGCTTAATCCAAAGTACTTGGGCTGCACAATTACATGCTGCAACATACTCAGCTTCAGCTATGGATAATGCTACAGTGTGTTGCTTCTTAGATGCCCAAGACACTAGACAGTCACCAAGGAATTGACAGTAGCCACTGGTGCTTTTTCTATCTACTCGACACCCAGCATAGTCTGCATCAGTGTAGGCTAGAAGCTCTAACTCACACTTAGCAGGATACCAGAGACCTAGTTCTTGGGTGCCTAGTAAATATCTAAAAATTCTTTTCACAGCTTTAAAGTGATTTTCTTTAGGACTGGCCTGAAATCTAGAGCATAAACACACAGCAAATTGTATATCAGGCCTAGATGCTGTAAGATAGAGAAGAGATCCGATCATACCTCTGTATAGCCTTTGGTCCACAGGTTTACCTTTAGAGTCTTCATCCAAACTGGTTGATGTACCCATTGGAGTAGCTATTTCCTTGAATTTGTCCATTTTGTACTTCTTCAATAAGTTCTTTACATACTTGGACTGAGAGATGAAGATGCCATCTTCTGTTTGTGTAACCTGTAGTCCAAGAAATAGTTTGAGCTCACCCATTGAGCTCATTTCAAATTCATCAGTCATTATTTGAGAGAATTCCTCACACAATTTGGGGTTAGTTGACCCAAACACAATGTCATCCACATAAATCTGAATGATAAGAATATCTGGATGGCTTACCTTGGTAAACAATGTTTGATCCACTATACCTCTTGTGAAGTTCTTGTCGGTGAGAAATTTGCTCAACCTGTCATACCAAGCTCTAGGAGCTTGCTTTAAACCATATAGAGCTTTATTGAGCATGTAAACATGATTTGGGAAATCTAAACATTCAAACCCAGGAGGCTGTCTCACATAGACATCCTCATTAATTTCGCCATTTAGAAAAGTAGATTTCACATCCATCTGCTGAAGGTTTATTCCTAGGGAACATGCATAAGCCAATAAAATTCTTATTGCTTCTAACCTAGCTACAGGGGCAAAAGACTCTTCAAAGTCTATTCCAAATTCCTAATTGTACCCCTGAGCTACAAGTCTGGCTTTATTTTTAATAACATTCCCCGCTTCATCAGTTTTGTTTCTAAATACCCATTTAGTCCCTATGACTGTTTCATGATCAGGAGGTGGAACCAGATGCCACACCTTATTCCTATCAAACTGATTGAGCTCCTCATGCATGGCATTAATCCAATGCACATCTTGGAGAGCACAGTCAATGGACTTGGGTTCTATGTTTGATACAAAAGCATAAGCATTCAGTTCATGTTGAATTCTTAAGTGGCCTCTAGTCCTAGGGGGGTCATGCAGATTTCCAATAACATTATCTACAGGATGATCCTTGAGATATCTAATATTTGCAATTGGAGTATCATGAACTTGATTTACCTCCCCCTGAACTGTAGGCTCCTCTTCATTAAGCTCTTTATGTTCTTCTTCATCCTCGGATTTGTCTGCAGGATCTCCTTCCTTCAGAATTTCACCATTGGTTTCATTCCTGCATTGACCAACATTAGAATTTGCCAAGGATTCATCAAAAACTATGTGTGGAGATTCTTCAATAGTTTTAGAGTTCAGATTGTACACTCTGTATGCTCGGGTGTTTTCAGAATAGCCAAGAAAAATTTCTGGTTCTCCTTTAGGTTCAAATTTATCAAGGTCCTTTTTATCATTTATGTGAATGAAACATTTACAACCAAAAACCTTGAAGTGAGCAATAGAAGGTTCTTACCTTTTAATATCTCATATGGTGTTTGCTGGGTAGAAGGTCATACCATGGCTCTGTTAATTACATAACAGGCAGTGTTCACTGCTTCAGCCCAAAATTTCCTTGGTAGACCACCTTCGACAAGGAGTGTACGACCTATTTCCACTAGGGTTCTGTTCCTTCTCTCCACAACTCCATTCCGCTCAGGTGTCCTTGGTGAGGAATACATGTGGTTGATTCCATTGGACCTACAGAATTCATCAAATTGTGAGTTTTCAAACTCACCTCCATGATCAGACAAAATATTTTCAATTTTCTGATTTGTTTTAACATGAAACTCTTGAAATTCGGAGAATGCATCACTCTTATTAGATAAGAAATAAACCCAAGTATACCTAGAAAAATCATCTACCATGACAAACCCATACCTCCTCCCTGATAGGCTGACAGGTCTAGTTGGCCCAAAAAGGTCCATATGTATCAGTTCATAGGGTTTGGAAGATAGATTTTCAGTTCTAGACTTAAATGACTTTCTAGTTATCTTTGATTGAGTGCATGCATCACAGATTTTATTTTCTTTCTTGAATGAGACTTCAGGAAGTCCTCTAACCATGCCATGCTTATTTAATTTGTGCAAAACAGTGTAGCTAGCATGACCTAACCTACGATGCCATAAAAATGCTATGTCTTCTCTACTAGCAGTAAGGCAAAGGTTAGTGTGTTGAATTTCATCTAAATTTATCATATAAGTATTATTTATTCTTTTCTCAGAAAATTTGACAATATCAGAATCAGGTTCAAACACCTTGCAACATTGAGAATTGAATAAAACATTGTAACCTTTATCACATAACTGGCTAATGCTAAGTAGATTATAGGCTAACCCTTCAACCAGCATAACATCATCAATGCAGCAGGTAGAACACTTACCTACCTTACCTGATCCGATAATCCTACCCTTTGTGTTGCTTCCAAAGGTGACAAGGCCTTCTACTTTCTCAGTCAGTATGCAAATTTGGCCTTATCTCCTGTCATATGCCTGGAGCAGCCGCTATCCATGTACCACAAGTTATTCTTGGCTGCCAGGCATACCTACATACACAATTAGGTAGAGAAGTTTGGAACCCAAGACTGATTGTGCTCCAATGTAAATGAGCTAGAAGCAAAGCAGGAAAGCAAATGTTTCGGAATCCACATTTGTTTAAATGAATTTTGTTCAGTAGATCCTACAGATTTTCTTCTGTTGTTGTTCCTTTTCTTCTTATTGTTCTTTTTCTTATTGGCAGCAGCATGATTATTGACAGTGTTGTTATTTTTGTGCCAGTGCCTTGGCTAGGGTATGTGCACAAAATTTTGGCCATAGTAGTTCCTAGGCTGGCTATGAAAATATTGATTTCTAGATATCCAGTAACCATACCCATTGACCCAATTCCTACTGTAAGGTCTTTGATATTGAGCACCCTGGTGTGCAAGACCTGTAAACCTATCCTGAGTTCTAGACCAATTTGACCTATTGAAGTAGGTTGGCTGTGCATTGTAGTGGGTCTGAGCTCTGGGTTGATAAAAATAATTGGGTTGACTCCTAGCAGCACTTTGTCTCCCCTGTACTTTGGACCCTGCTAACCTATACACAGGTTTGTATTGGGTCTTCTTCAGAGGTGGAGGTGTTGGAGGAGACTTGGTTACCTTGACCTGGGTTTTACCGGACTGTGTAGGTTGACCCCTAACCTTAGTCTGAGCCCTAGGATTCTGCTTAGATGTGCTAGCTCTACTATGCTCACTGAGTTTTTGTTTACCCTTCTCCTCAGAACTGGTCTTTTTCAGATTAGCAGTTTTGTTCATTAAATTTGTTGAGTTCATGTTAATTAGAGGTCCCTTTTCCTTTTGAGCAACAAATGAAATTGTTTTCATTCCGAATGTTTGTGTTGCACTAGAGTTAAATCCTAGGCCCTCTTTTCTGAAATTAACCTTTGACCCTAACAAAGTATTTAAGTTATCTGTTCCTTGGGTCATTTTCTCAATGGTTTTCATTTTATCCTCATTATCTTTCTGAAGTTCATCAATAGCCTTTTTCAGCTCATTGTTGACATTGAGGACAGCTTCATATTTTTCAGAGATAATTTTGACTTCACTTTCACATTTTTGAATCTTCAACTTCCATTCATCAATTTCATTTTCAAGCCTTAGATTCTCTTCCTTAGAAGCTTTTAACTCATTTTTGATTTCATCTTCTTCAGAGCATGTGAGTTTCAATTCATCAATCTCAGATTCCAAACATGCAATTTTATCAGATAAAGTTTTATCATTTTGCATGGAGTTGATTTTTCTTCTAAGATGCCTATTCTCTTTTCTAATATCATCAGCTTTATCAGCTATGTCATGATAAGCATCTACCCAATCAGCAATTGTGAAGTTTTCAAATCTAGTGATTACCTCATCTGTGTCCTCCTCTCTATCTTCGGAGCTTGTTGCCATAAGGCAAATGGGTTGTTCAGATTCGGCTTCACTATCTGAGCTGCTGCTGAAAGAGCCTTCATCTTCATCACTCCATGTGGTGATCATAGCCCTTCCCTTCTTGGTTTTCTTCTTTGACCTGTCCTTACGTTTCTGATTGTCTGGACAGTCAATTTTCAAATGCCCTGGTTTCCTGCATTGATAACAGACATTAGCTTCAATTTTCCTTGCAGGTTTAGATTTATACCTTTTATCCTTTCGATCACCATTGTATTTCTTCTGACCGAACCGTCCTGCTCCCTTTCTGAGAAATCGCCTGAACTCTCTGGTCATCATGGCTATCTCAGATCGAGTCACATCTTCTTCTTCATTTAGGTTCTCCTCTGATGATGAAGAGCTGCTGGAGCTGGATTTTGTTGATTTGCTGGAACTAGCCTTCAACGCTATCGGCTTCTTCTTCCTCTCGGCTTCATCTGTCCTTGGCATGTTTATCTCATATGCCATTAGTGAGCCAATCAGCTCATCAGATTTAGTATTACGCAGGTCCCTTGACTCCTCCATCACTGTTGCTTTGGTGTGCCAATTGGGAGTCAGGGAGCGTAGAATTTTCCTCACTACATCATACTCTGCCTGAGGTTTCCCAAAACCTCTGAGGCCATTGGTTATAACAGTCAGCCGAGCGTACATTTCGCTGATGGACTCGTTCTGCTTCATCTTGAAGGCTTCATACTCAGATACAAGAAGATTGGCCTTCTGCTCTCTTACTTGAGATGTACCTTCATGAATTACTTCCAGCGCATCCCACATCTCCTTAGCTGATTTGCAAGCAGATACACGGGAGAATTCTATAGGATGCAGAGTGCACTGGATAGCATTAATAGCACTCCAATTCAGCGTGGACCTTCTAATCTCCTCCTTGGTCCATACATCTTCATTCGGGGACAGCTCATAAGGTCCCTTGCTGACAATCTTCAAAATCTCATAATCCTTAGCCCTAAGGAACACTTGCATACGGTTCATCCAGTATGCGTAGTTTGATCCGTCAAAGAATGGGGGCTTCGTTATTGAGTGACCTTCGGCAGTCATCCCTCAAGCATCCATCTCTGCCTATTCTCTTCGGGCGATGAGTCCCTGCAGAAGAGTTAGGCTCTGATACCAAGTGTTGGGTTAGATGGACGCAGTCTATCTCCACAGAGTGTGGATCTAGAGGGGGGTGAATAGATCAACTTGCCTAATTTAAAACTACTGTAATTTCTAAAGCGGAATTTAGGCAAACATCAGTTAAGCTAAATAAAAGATGCTAAACAAAAGGTCGAAAGCTAGACATGAGCATAAGCGATGCAATCAAATAAGCTAAACAAGAAATTCCCATCGCACACAGATTACACAAAAACACAAACACACTGCACACACAATTTTTAGGTGGTTCGGTCAACGACCTACGTCCACCCCACACTCAACCGAGTATGGCTTCCTGCTGCGCAGCACAGCTTGCGTCCGCTGGGCTTTACAGCTTGGCCAAACAACCCGTTGATACACAGCTTCGCTGGGCACTACAGCATGCCGACCAGAGGATCTGATCCTCTGCAACCGCTGGGGAAATACAGCTAAACCCGTCCAGTGGAGACCACCACTGCAAGACCACTGACACACAGCTTGAAGAAACAGCATTCGGAAATGAAAGACAGAATCAAAACGAAAAATAAAAACCCAAAAGCAATGTAGCTCTTAAAGAGCAAAGCTCAGCTCTGGTTTTGAACCACGAGACTGAGATACAAAATCTCTTACTCTCACTCTTGATCAGCTCTCTCTCACCTCACTCTCTCTCGATCTCTTCCTCTCTCTCTTTTTCTCCTTCTTCTCTATTTCTTCTTCTTCTTCTCTGTATCTTCTTCTTTTCTCTTTTCTCTCTGCGGATCGAAGCCTCACTACTGTATAGACTTTCTCTTCATTTCTTTCGATCAGCTTTCTTCTGTGGAAGAAGGCTTGTTTATATAGCAGCAACAGCAGCAGGCGTGTGCTCTCCACGTTTCCCGCCCAGCAATTTTGACCACGTGGCAGCATGCAATGGAGTGTCAGTACACGTGTCCTCATCTGGATACCTTGTCCTTCTTGGATCACGAGCCAGGTACCTGGGATCACGTGCCCCTCATTAGCTTCTTCAGTCCGATGTATAGAGTTCTTTGTTCACGTGCTCAATGTCAGCAATCTGACTTGCTGTGTCGACGCTGTCACTCAATGGTGTTAACGCAGTGATGCATTCCAGTAGCCATTAGCCTCGTCTCTTTAGCTGCTGCGTCGACGCTGCTCAATTGTGGCGTTGACGCAGTGGAATAGCCTGTGAAGCTGAATGCTTCTTCAACTGCTACGTCGACGCTGCTAGCTTGTGGCGTTGACACAGTGGAATAGCCTGTGAAGCTGAATGCTTCTTCAACTGCTGCGTCGACGCTACTTGCTTGTGACGTTGACGCAGTGGAAGATATCGTGAAGGCTTCGTCAACTGATGCGTGGACGCTTTAAGCTCCCAGCGTCGACCCTGTTCCCTTCAGCAATCAAGAATGAAGTCATAAGATTTGAGTATGTACATTGCAGTGTATATACTTCGTTGTATGGACTTGTGAAGGCAGAATGCAACGTACAGACTTTACCCACTGTATGGACTTCATGTAATACAAACGAATGTGAAGACCTCAGTGTATAGACTTGAAAGTCTTGAAGCCAATGTATGGACTTGAGCAAGCTAAAGGGCTGTATAGACATCGAAGACAGGGGCCGATGTATAGACTTGCCAAATAGTCCAATGTATATACTTTCTGCAAGGAGGCCAATGTGTAGACTTGAAAAGCAAAAACACAGTATTGACATCAACTCTGCACATCGAATGTATGGACTTCAAGTGTGAAGACCATTGTAGAGACTTTGGTTTCGAAGACAATGTGCAGACTTCGAGTTTGAATACCAATGCCCAGACTTTGAGTTTGAAGACCAATGTCCAGACTTTGAGTAACACGGTGGATGTACAGACTTGATGGAGTGAAGCGATGTGTAGACTTGAAGCTCCTGATGGATGTATAGACTTCAAATATCACGACGCTGAGGAAGACAGACAATGTACAGACTTGTTGTAACAGTCTGATGTACAGACTTCATGAAGCTCTAGACATTGAATGCTGTACAGACTTAGCATATTAAGACTGATGTCCAGACTTCATGCGTTGACGCTGTACACACTTAGCGAGTTGACGTTGTACACACATCCAATGAAGTGCGTTGACGTTGTAACATGATGCGTTGACGCTGTACACCCTTAACCAATTCAATTGAGATGCAGTGTGTGGACTTCATCTTGAGCGAAAGGTAAGTGATGAATGTGTAGACTCAATCGACATGAGAGTTTCCAGTGTATAGACTCATGAGAGTAAGAAATGCAGACAGCAGTGTATTAAATGCAAAGAACACATAGTCAATCTGATAGAGCAATTTCATCAAATCAAAAACAGTTGCCAATCAATCAAAACATTGGTGTTGCCAATAAAATAAAGCAAGTGTCAACATCATCAACATAGAGGGGTCACAACACACCGCTCGCCTCGTGTCTAAACCACAGAAAGCAGACTAAGAGAAGGAAGGTTCTTACTCCGCAAGAAGGAAGACCAAGGTCCTGAACTCCTTACCTGTTGGCGACAGCACACTAGAAAGGTAGCCCTCAATGTTGGAAGAAGTCACCAAATCCGCAGTCTCTTGGCGATTCTGCTGCAGGATGGCAGCCTCCTCTTCCACCTCTGGAGAAAACACGATCTGCTTCGAAGGAATGTTCGGGTGAAAATTGGGCGCCGTTGGGAAATTACAGACTACACCAACTGCCAATGGGCCCACCTAGAAATATTGGGTCTTCCACCCTTTATGAGAGCAGTCCTTCATAGAGAGGGACAGGCAGCTCCTCCCCCACTTCGCCTGAATATAGAAGAATCCTTTCCCCGCATGAGGATGCTCCTTCAAATCAAAGAAGTAATGGAAAAGATCTAGCGAGGCACGCACCCCACACTTGCCGCAGAGGAAAATAAAGGAGAAAATGAAGGTATAAGAGTTGGAGACCAGCTGGACAGGAGCCAGCCGGTAGAACTGAAGCAACTCGACAACAAAGGGATGAAGGGGCAGACGAAAGCCACATTTCCAGGCCAGGAGAAAATAGAAAAAGAGGCCAGAATGAGTGGACAGGCTAGACTCATGAGGCTTAGGTGCTAGGAACTGGAACCGCCAAGGTAGCCCGTATCGAGTCTCTGTTGGAATAGGTGGAATGTCAAACTAGAGGGGAGGGGAGAATAGGTTGACCCTTTAAAATATTCTATGCACGATCACACACGAATTATGGTGCAGAATGATAGAGATAAAATCAATAACTAAACAGCAATGAGAATCGTGCCTAATCAACCATCTAACGAAGGGAGAATAATAAGAGAAATCAAACCACACAGTGTACGCAGATTTTTATGGTGGTTCGGTCTCCCTGTGGAGGCCTACGTCCACCCCTCACTTAACCAGTGAGGATCCCTGCTGAGCTTTACATCTTAGCTACACCGAGGAAAAAGCTTCCTCACATACACCGCTGAGCATTACAACTTGGCTTAACCAGAGAAACAAATTCTCTATCCCGCTGACAAACAGCTTGCAGGCAACACGCCTAATTTCCCTTGATCCAAGCACAGTCTGCTGGATCAACCCCCTCCCTCTACTCAAACCAGTACGAGGGAGAAACAGTATAATAGAGTTCAGAATGGAAAGACAAATAACAAAATGAAACCACTTAGTAAAAGAAAGAATAAACTCAGATCTATGAAGCCGCCTAAGCTCGGCCTTGAATCCATAAATCTGGAGGAAGAAGCTTCAGTGATCGTCTGGTCTTCTTCTTCCAAAATGTAGACGAGCTTCACAAGGAATGCTGCTCTTGGATCTTCCAACTATCTTCAGTAGATCGACATCAGAAGGAAGATCAACTCGCTGTTTTTCTCGTGGTTCTTTTCCTCAGCCCCTGTCTTCAGCACACTTCGAAAAACTCCAACTCCTTCTACAATTTCGCAAGCATTCCCGCGCTCATTTCCAGATCCATGCATATATACATCTAGTGGGCCCCAACCAGATTTTCTGGTTAGCCCTGTGACTGCTCCGTGTAGAGCCTTCTGGAGTCGAGAGGGAAAAAGCAGATCACAATCACTTTTGGGCTGATGTGGCCTTTGACGTCACTTGTGACTGGGGTCCACTAAACTGATCTCGGAAGTTCCCGTAGGCGTCAACCCATTGAGTCCACAGGGTTGACGCAGCCTTGAGATTTATCATCTGTCTTGATAGTAAAGCAGGATGCGTTGACGCATGGGGTTGCAGCGTCAACCCACTTACCTGTCCCTGAGCTGAAATCACAACACTCTGACTTGCTGCGTCGACGCTGTCATGCAATAGCGTTAACGCACTGAGGCATTCCAGTAAGCCATTAGCTCTGCCTCTTTAACTGCTGCGTCGACGCTGCTCTATTGTGGCATTGACGCAGTGGAATAACCTGTGAAGGTCTCTGCTTCAGAATATGATGAGTTGACGCTGCTTGCATCGTGGAGTTAACGCTGTGAGAGATATGAGTGAAGGCTTCTTCAACTGATGCGTGGACACTTTAAGCTCCCAGCGTCGACCCTGTTCCTTTCTTACAATAAGAATGAAATCAAGTGGAATCATTACTAAATCAAGAATTAATTCAACATCTTGGGTTGAATACTACATTCACATTTCATGGTTGTCATTATCAAAATCAGGGGTACAACAATCTCCCCCTTTTTGATGATGGCAACTATGATGTGAATGCCATTGCATCTAAACAAGCATATATTTGTTCAGATTAAGCAAGAAGGTTCTGATCAACAGGAATTCAACTCAATGACTGAAACATACATCAATTTTGCCATTCATTTAAGTCCATGGATTTACATCGTAGATCAAGACAAAAAAGGAAGGAAATCTTTAGTCAATCAACATATTTGATGCAGATGCAATGCAGCCCTAGTCTAGACTCTAACTTGAGCTTGAGCTCTCATGTCTCTCCCCCTTTGACATCATCAGGAAGGGGAGTAGATGAGGAAGAGTGAAGAACAGTTGCAGACACAACATCCAGCTAATGCTGAAGCTGAGCAATCGATTCTGCCATAGTGTCCATCCTGTCAGAGAGCAGCTGATCTCTATCCACCATATGCTTGTGATATTCTTTAACCTTGGTAGACATACCATCAAACCAGTTATGTAGAATTTCAAACAGATAGTCCACCTGGGCTTTCTGCTGAGTACCAAATTCAGGTGCAGAGGAGGATGCTTCAGTTGGTGGAGGACAGTATACATCACGCTGATCTTCAATGGTGGGTGGGAAATTTTCTTTTAGAATGTGCAGCACATCTACCACTTCATCACCGACCAAGGTGGTTCTTTCAAATAGTCTAGTGATATCCTGACCAAAAGAGGTAATCTTGTCAAACAAGGCTTGAACTTGTGCACTAAATTCATTGTTCTTGTCAATCACGGTGGAATATTTCAAGTTCAGCTTAGACTGATTTTCTCTGACACCATAGTTGTACGTCTGTACACTTTGTATCCTGTGCAAACATTGTTGATTCATGTTCTGTAAATTGCGCAAGACTGTGCCAGCTTTCTGACATGCTTGAAGAAGGGATTCCATAAATTCATGAAACTTCTTGTCGGACTTGTATTTGTCATGAGTAAATTTCTCCCATATGCTGTCTATCTTCTGCTCAAGGTGTGACAGTCGCAAATCCACTATGGAACTTAGGTGCATTATTGAGGAGTCAATACTCTTGAATTTCATTTCCAGAAAATGAATGAATGTGGGATTGATGTTCGAAAAATTAGTCTGAAAGTTGTCTGGAATCTCCTCAGAAGTAGATCCATGTCCCCTTGGTGGTGAGGGTGCTGGAAGAGGACCTTGGACTATGACAATCTCTCTTAAAGCACCAGGAGCCACAGGTGTATCATCTTGGACATTATAGTTATCTGGAAAAGTGCTGAAGTCTTGGTCATCCATTCTGGCTGAACTAGCTTCAGGTATATCTGCCCGAGCTTCTGTTCTGTCCATTCTGTTTAGACTGGACTCTTGCTGAGATTGATTGTCAAGTCTTGCTTCAAGATCAGTCTCCACTGAGGTGGGCATTGGTTTTTGACTTGGCAGGGTCCTGACTGGCTGTCCATTGATAATTTTAAATCCCATGAACTTCTGTATGTAAGAGAGGGAGTATACATTTCCTTGAGGGATAATTAGTTTCTTCTCAGAACCAAAATCCACTCCAACTTTTCGAAAAATGGCTGTCAATGGGGCAGCATAAGGGAGTGTTCTGGATTGGGTCAAGCAAGAACCCATAGTCAGAATGACTACATCTGACAGTGAAATGTGTATCCTTTTCAACATACAGTAGAGTAAAAATCTTTGCATCTCAGTGACCCGTTCCCTACCACTACTCTGAGGTGTGATCATTGAAGTGCACATATGGTGGAGTAGTCTATTTAAAGGAGGGAACTGATTTACTTTAAGACTTGATAAGTAGGTTTCCCTTATGGCTGTAGGATCACTATGCTTTTCAGTCAGTAGAGCAAAGGCTTCATGTTCATCAAACTCAAAGTTATGTAGCTGAACCCCATTCATGGGAATTTTCCAAGCTCTGGCAAACAATTTATTTGTTAATTCGAAACTAACATTCCTGACAGTTGATGAAAGTTTCGGAATATGAGGTTCATACTTCAAATTGTGATAGAATTCTCGGACCAGGGTAGGGTAATAGACCTTATGAGTTGTAACGAAAGACCACCAGCCCTGATAATCCAAGGTAGGAAATAGTGGCGGAAAAACTTCAAGCAATTCATGGTCGCTAGCAACAATATACCGTGAAATAAGAACTTTCAGAGGTTCTTCCACGTTGACGGTAAGAGAGGGATCAGAAGACCTTGCATGAGAGTTTTCTGCACCTTTCTTTCCCATCGCAGTACCTGAAGATGGAACCAACTCTTCTGTCCTGACATTAGATACCTTTCTCCGTTTGGTTGGTGGGCTGGGATGAAGACTGTGTTTCCGAAGAGGTAACGCGATCTCTTTGCCTTTCCGTTTCCTTGGAGCTGAAGGAGACGGTTTCTCTGTTGAGGGATCTACCAAGCCCTTGTCTTTGCTCTTTTTCCTTGCTGCCTTTGTCTTTGCCGGCGGGCTTTTCTCTTTTCCTGGTTGTGGTGGTGGAGCTGACACAGACGGTGTTTCCTTCATCGTATATTTGGTGCGAGGCTCAATCCTGCCCGTAGCAAAGATGGGATCTCTCTTTTGTAGACCCTTCTTGTTCTTCCCCTTATTCTGTTGTTCCGGAGGCGCCATGGCAGCGAGAGACAAATGGGAACAGGAAGGGTGAAGATTGAGAGAGAGAACGGAAGAGGCAGCGTGGAAACCCACTAGGCTTTTGGAAGAGCCGGAGGCGACTGCAGCGTTGACGCTACGGGGTTTTATATAAGAAGACCATTCACTTTTCGAGACAAACAGTGTCACGCCCCGAACAAGGCGGAAATATCGGGACGTACAGTTAGGGACACGTTGGCAAGAGAGAGAACTAATCTAAAATAATACACAAGTGCTACAAGATGGAAATACTAAATGATCACTAACAAACCACAACTGATACAATAACCTCAAGTTCAACTTAATACAACTGGAATAATCAACGACTAAAACTCAATAACATGACTGAGACTAAAAGCTCTCCAAAACATAACTAAAGAAAGATAACACACTACTAACACACTAGAACTGATACACTCAAGACATCACTCCTGCCCTTCCCCATCGGTAAGCGCATCACCTGAAAAGCCTGGAAAGGGGGGAAAACACAACTATGAGCTGACGCTCAGTAGGAAATAACATACAGGTATAAGTGATTAACAGTTTAATTACATTTTAAAATGTCATGCTACAAATGATAAAGACAATAAAAAGATAACGGTGATATCACGAAACAGAATTCAAAGATCTTGCAAGGTCAAGAAATATAATGAATAGAATAGTAAGACAAGAATTTACTACAGGAGATAACGATAAAAAGTTGGCCATATCAAGACAATTCAAGTCATGTCAAGCACGTATGTAATTTCATTTCCACGTCCAAGTAATAAGCAAGTAAAGTAACCACAAGTAGAGTATAGAACAGTGAAGAGTGGAAAGTGAAAAGTAGTAGAAAGTAATGTAGAGAGTAGTGGAGAGAGTAGTGGACAGTCCTAGATTTAACACATGTCAAGTACTGGTGCCAAATGTCACACCTAGTCATTCACCTCCCCGGGGGTACACGTAGTGTTCGGGCGCTCTTCCCAGGACCAGACCGAGCCCTTAATTGTTTGCCAGGCATTGATTTCTTTGGATCAAAGATCCCACGAATCTAGACTTCCACAGTTTATGGCCAGAATTCCAAGGTTTAAACTAAGTAGCAATAACAACTTCACGTAGGAAAGAGATTCATTTCCAGAATTTCAAGGTAAGTATAATCATCAAGGAGATCGAAACCAAGTCACAACAAGAGTTAATCGTGCTGCGCTACTGTAAAACAGCAGCAATCAAACAAGTTAATCAACATATTAATCCTAATCACCAAGTTAAGATATCATGATTAACCATTATCATTTGCATTAAGACAATTGCCAAGAAGCTGATTCAAGATGATAAGGCAAAGAACAACTCCCACAGGAGTGAAATAGAATGCATTAACAGAGATTTAGTTACACCATTAACCACTAATTATGTGGGTTTCTATTTAATCTTGTATGCATTGAAATGAAGATGATAAACGGTGTGTTTTTACACTAAGTTTGCATGTATGGACCAATGTTAATTGAAACTAAAAAGGGTACATGAATAGATCATTAGTTCCTCAAAAATGTAGTTTTCAATGTGATTAGGTTGAATGGATTGATTCCCCAATGATCCGGATTGATCCCCGGGTCAAAAACATCATTAATGGGGTCATACAGGGCATGGGTCGACCCATTGGGTCGACCCCTGGCATTCCAGGAGCCTTCCTGGGTGTGGGTCGACCCCTAAAAAAAAAAGCTTCATGGGTCGACCCATTGGGTCGACCCCCTTCACTGGGTGCATGGGTCGACCCCATGGGTCGACCCCTACACTTCCAGAAGCGACGGGTGATTCCGTAAACCATGAAAAGTCAATGATTTGGGGTCTAAATGAGTTGGGATTTTAACCAAATGCTCTAGGGTTCTTAATATACATACTAAGGTCATAAAACAAGAGATTGAAACAAGAAATTTACTGAAAACTCAATCGAATCACAACCTATTTATGATGAATACATGAAGAACCTAGTTCTTGACATGCGTCTACTAAAACGTAGATTTCTCTCAATATACACAACGGAATTTGGGGCTTTTTATATCAAAAGAAATCTAACTTAATGATGAATCCAGCCATATACTATAAGCCATATGTGGATCAAGTTATCTAATCCAAAAACAGCCCGAAAATCAAGCTTCTACTTGAAGAACATAATATACATCAAATTCTAGACATGCCCTTACTAAAAATCAAAATTCTCCAAGTATGCTCAATAAAATTTGGGGCTTCCTAGGTTAAATGAAAGCTAACAACATGCTGATTACATCATGTAAGTTAATTAGAGTTTGGTTGTTAGATCCTACCTCAAATCGGAGAGAGAAAACTCAAACCCTAGGATGAAGAACACTTTGATAGCACCTCACAAAAAGCTCGATTTCTCCACGGACACCTAATAAAAATTGGGGCTTTTACCACCAATGGATAGAGCTCGATGAGAGGAACAATTTGCTATACTCATGATCAAGATTTGGTTGAGAATTCCTACCTCAATCGATGGATCAAAGAAGGATGAAGGAAAGCCAACGGCCTGCTGACCCACCTCCACAAATCGAGCTAGATCTCTCCAGATCTGAAACTTCAGTGAACCCCACAGCAGCCAAATGAAAGAAGACTCGTAGGGCTTCATTTTTATAGCTCATAGAGCTTCTAGAGCCTTCAGAATTGGGAGTATTCGCTGCTGCAAGCTACGTGTTTAGAAACGGCGCCGAAATCCTTGACTTGACCAAACTATGTCAGCAGCACGTTTTGGGGCTAGGTTTACCTCAAATTGATTGAGGGTAAATGTTCATTACATTGTGGCCTTCCATTTTCCCTTGATTTCAGATCATTTGGTCGAGTATTGAGGTCGCATTTCGTGTTTTAAACTAAGGGTTAGGTATGGGTCAAAAGTGTGCACTTTTGGGTTTAAACTCTAAATAGATCTTACCACGGATTTATAATGGCCTAATGCCAGAAGGAAAAGTTGTTATCTACATCGACCTAAATCTATTCACTATTTTTACAGATTTTTCTAAGGTAGTCGGATTATTACTTATACTATTCCGTAAATAGTTAAATGTTAAGTTCGGCAAACTAAGTTCACTAATTCGGCATAATAAATGATTTTCTTAGGCTTAAATGTAGAAGACAAAGTTGCTAAACAAAATTAATTCTACAAGATGTGATTTTTGGGAATTTTTAGAAAATGGTAGAAAAATGACTTATTCTATTAATTAATTAATTAATCCAATTAATTTGGATAATTCTCATTAATTCGAATAACTTCAAATAAATTCCAAATAATTACAAATAACTTTCTAAATAAATTTTTAAAGAATTTGGGGTCTTACACCCTCCCCTACTTAAAGGAATTTGGTCCTCCAAATTCACTGCACTAAAACTGAGAGTAGAAAAAGATCGCTCACCTAGAATAGATCGGGATACCGCTTTCGCATAGTCTCTTCAGACTCCCATGTAGCTTCTTCGGTCCCACGCCGACTCCACTGAATCTTGACCATCGGTATCGAACGATTCCGGAGTTGCTGTTGCTTCCGGTCCAGAATCTTGACAGGTCTTTCCTCATAGGTCAAATCTTCCTTCATTTCAAAATCCACCTGCTGAATGATATGAGTGGGATCGTACACATATTTCCGCAACATAGACACATGGAAAATATTATGTACGCCAGACAAATGCGGTGGTAAAGTCAGTCTATTTGCCACCTCTCCCACTCTATCTAGAATCTCGAATGGACCAATGTACCTCGGACTCAGCTTGCCATGAATGCCAAATCTTCGGATCCCTCTCGTTGGAGAGACCTTTAAGAACACATGCTCGCCAACCTGAAATTCCAATGCTCTTCTCCTGTTGTCGGCATAACTCTTCTGTCTTGACTGGGCTACTTGTAACCGGTCTCGGATAACACGGATGTTCTGTGATGATTCCGAAACAAGATCTGGTCCAAGCCACTGTTTCTCACCTACCTCGTCCCAACACAACGGGGAACGACAACTTCTACCATATAGTGCTTCAAAAGGAGCCATCTGAATGCTAGACTGATAGCTGTTATTGTAAGCGAATTCAATTAATGCCAAATGCTCACTCCAATTACCATCGAAATCAATCATGCAAGCTCGCAACATATCTTCCACTATCTGATTGGTTCTTTCAGTCTGTCCATCTGTCTGTGGATGAAAAGCAGTACTGAAATTCAGACGAGTACCCAAAGACTCTTGCAGTCCCTTCCAGAAATGTGAAGTAAATCTGGGGTCTCGATCAGATACTATATTCACTAGGATACCATGCAATCTCACCACTTCCTTTATATACAAGGCAGGCAATACATCAATCGTCCACTTGGACTTAATTGGTAAGAAATGAGCCGACTTTGTCAATCGATCGACAATCACCCATATCGCATCAAATCCACCACGAGTCCTAGGTAGACCCATAATGAAATCCATGCCAATATTTTCCCACTTCCATTGGGGTATGTCGAGTGGTTTCAATTTCCCTGCTGGTCTGAAATGTTCGGCCTTAACTTGCTGACATACCAAACATCTGCTCACAAAATCTGGAACTTCTCTTTTCATATTCGGCCACCAAAAGGACCTTTTCAAATCTCGGTACATTTTAGTGCCTCCAGGATGAATCGTATATCTGGATCTATGAGCTTCCTCAAGAATTTTGTTCTTTATTGTAGCCTCATCCGGAACACAAGTTCTGCCTTTAAATAATAATCTACCATCATCGGCCAACATGAAGTCAGGTCTGCTGCTCAAGCTTCCCTTGATCTCTACCAACTCGGGGTCATTATCTTGCAAGGACTTGATCTCTATCAATAATTCAGGTTTAAGTTGAATCTGAGCAATCAAGATCCGATCATTGTCAATATTAAGATCCAGACTAGATAATTGTTCCAACAACCTCCATTCTTGTAACATGAGACTTGACAATCTAGCTACCGGTTTCCGGCTTAATGCATCTGCCACAACATTACCTTTGCCAGGATGATACTCAATCGAGAAGTCGAAGTCTTTCAAGTACTCCAACCATCTCCGCTGCCTCATGTTGAGTTCCTTCTGAGAAAATAAATACTTCAAACTCTTATGATCTGAGAACACTGTAAAGGTTTCTCCATACAAGTAATGCCTCCATATCTTCAAAGCAAACACGACTGCAGCAAGTTCCAAATCATGAACAGGATAATTATCTTCGTGCTTCCTCAACTGTCTAGAGGAATAGGCAATCACCTTCCCATGCTGCATGAGTACACAGCCTAAGCCAATACCTGATGCATCAGTATAAACAACAAATGCTCCTTCACCAGAAGGTAAAGCCAAAACAGGTGCAGTAGTCAAACACTCCTTCAGAGTCTGAAAGCTTCGCTGACAATCATCTGACCAATCAAACTTATTCTCCTTGCGGGTTAATCTTGTCATAGGTACTGCAATCTTGGAGAAATCTTGAATAAATCTTTGATAATAACCTGCCAGGCCTAGAAAACTTCTAACTTCTGTCACACTAGTAGGCTGTTCCCAATTCTTCACTGCCTCAACCTTCGAAGGATCAACAGAAATACCGTTCTTCGTAATGATATGTCCTAGAAAGGACACCTCTTGCAGCCAGAATTCACACTTACTGAACTTAGCATATAGTTGATGATCTCTCAACAATTGCAATGCCATTCTCAGATGTTCAGCATGTGCCTCCTCATTCTTAGAATAAATCATGATGTCATCAATAAAGACCACGACCCATTGATCAAGATGGGGCCGAAATGCATCGTTCATCAACTGCATGAAAGCCGTTGGTGCATTCGTTAGACCAAAAGGCATAACGACAAACTCAAAATGACGATACCTGCTGCGGAAAGCCGTTTTATAAATATCCTCTTCCTTAATCCGCAACTGGTGATATCCAGATCGAAGATCGATCTTAGAGAAATATTGAGCTCCCGCTATCTGGTCAAATAACTCGTCAATCCTCGGCAAGGGATATTTGTTCTTGACAGTCTGCTGGTTTAATTGTCGATAATCAATGCACAGCCTCATCGAACCATCTTTCTTCCTGACAAATAGTACAGGGGCTTCCCAAGGAGAAGTACTAGGACGAATAAAACCCTTCTCAAGTAATTCCATCAGTTGCTGCTTCAGTTCCCTCAGTTCCGTAGGAGACATACGATAAGGAGCCTTAGAAATAGGAGCTGTGCCAGGAATAAGATCAATAGAAAAGATAACTTCCCGCTCAGGCGGAAGTCCTGGTAGTTCTTCTGGAAAGACATCAGGAAAATCTCGGACAACAGGAATGTCCTTGATCTCCATCTGCTACTCAGGAGTTGCACAAACAAAGGCTAGAAAAGCCTCACACCCATGCCTCAAAAGCTTATCAGCTCGAAGAGCCGAGATGAGCGGTACGGAGTTACGGTGCTAGACTCCCGTAAAAGATAAACCAGAATGTCCAGTAAAAGTCACTGAGCTAGAACTACAGTGAACATTGGCCTCATACTTGGCCAACCAATCTGCTCCTAGGATTACATCATAATCCTTCATGTCCATGCAGACCAAATCTGCTGGAAAGTTCTGTTCACCAATCATAACCTTACTAGAAGGATAGAAATACTGGATTGTTGATCTAGTGCCAATAGGGGTTGAAATCTCTAACGGAGTATTCATCAAAATAGGTTCCACAACTAATGACTTAGCAAATCTCCGAGAAATAAATGAATGTGTTGCACCAGTATCAAAGAGAGCAAATGCGGGCTTATCGATTATAGTAAGGGTACCTTCGACGAGTCCGCCATCATCAGAAATCCCAGTTTCATCTTCATGTAAAGCTTGAAGCTTGCCTTGTGGTTTCTTGAAGACTAGAGGTTTTGCCGGTGTAGCTTGTTCCGATATGAGAGGACAATTGGGGATACGGTGCTCCTTGCTTCCACATCGCAAACAGGCGCCTTGCTTGCGCCAGCACTCCTCTATCTTGTGACCCGGACGATCACAATAGTTGCACACGCCCTTGAATGGAACAATAGGGCCAGGCTTCTTGTCTTCATGCCTCGGCATCTTGCCCTTCCACGATCCGGACCCGCTCCACGAACCGGGTCCACTAACAGGCCTCTTCTTGGTATACCCGGGTTTGACACTCCCGGAACCCGTAGGTAATTCTTTCTTGGTGCCTTTCCCACGGATTCTCTCCGTCATCTCAAGAGTATCCTCTAGAACTTGCGCTTTCCTTACCATCTCAGAATAAGTGGAAATCTCCATCGGTGCCAATTGGTTGATATAATGAAGCTTCAATCCATTGAGAAAGCGCTTCGCCTTCATCTTCTCGGTGGAAATGAGATGAGTAGCATAACGAGAAAGCCGTGCAAATTGAGCCTCATACTCTACCACGGACAAACCTCGTTATTTCAAGGCCGCGAACTCTGCCGCTTTCTTCTCTTGCACTCTATCAGAAAAATACTTGCTGTTGAAGAGTTCTTCGAACTCTTCCCACATAACTTGCCGATCACCGAGAGTTGCCTTGATAGAATCCCACCAAGTACGTGCATCATGTTCTAGTTGAAATGTGGACAAAAGGACACGCTCCTGGTTGGTGCATTGCATAACTTCAAAGATTCTCCCCATCTCATCTAGCCAGTGCTCGGCTTGGTCAGGGTCAGTCGAACCAGCGAATCTAGGCGGGTTCATTCCGCGGAAGTTCCGGTATAGATCACCGGTGCCATGCGGTGCCGCTCCTGCCTGAGCTACTTGCTGAAGGGCCTGAGTAAGGCCTTGCACCATACGCTGTAGGTTCCTCCATTCAGCACGATCAGCTGCCATCTACACGAGAAATAGATTACTTAGGTTTAATCAAGATAAATAATTACACGATTAAGAAACGATCTTAACCCAAGTTTCTACCCATTCTCACCAGGTCAGGTCCTAGACTTTTACAAGGTTAGGGATCTAATGCACCTAGACATGACCAAAAACTCGGTACCTGGCAGAGGTAATCGGTCCGAAGACCACTCGCGCAAGTGTGCGACCTTCCCGATAGGCGTAGCCTAACGTTCGGACAACACCTTTTGATATACCGATTATTGGGATGCAATGCAAGAAAACCTAAAACTTAGGAAACCTAGGAATGTGAAACCTAGGCTCTGATACCAACTAAACTGTCACACCCCGAACAAGGCGGAAATATCGGGACGTACAGTTAGGGACACGCTGGCAAGAGAGAGAACTAATCTAAAATAATACACAAGTGCTACAAGATGGAAATACTAAATGATCATTAACAAACCACAACTGATACAATAACCTCAAGTTCAACTTAATACAACTGGAATAATCAACCACTAAAACTCAATAACATGACTGAGACTAAAAGCTCTCCAAAACATAACTAAAGAAAGATAACACACTACTAACACACTAGAACTGATACACTCAAGACATCACTCCTGCCCTTCTCCATCGGTAAGCGCGTCACCTGAAAAGCCTGGAAAGGGGGGAAAACACAACTATGAGCTGACGCTCAGTAGGAAATAATAGACAGGTATAAGTGATTAACAGTTTAATTACATTTTAAAATGTCATGCTACAAATGATAAAGACAATAAAAAGATAACGGTGATATCACGAAACAGAATTCAAAGATCTTGTAAGGTCAAGAAATATAATGAATAGAATAGTAAGACAAGAATTTACTACAAGAGATAACGATAAAAAGTTGGCCATATCAAGACAATTCAAGTCATGTCAAGCACGTATGTAATTTCATTTCCACGTCCAAGTAATAAGCAAGTAAAGTAACCACAAGTAGAGTATAGAACAGTGAAGAGTGGAAAGTGAAAAGTAGTAGAAAGTAATGTAGAGAGTAGTGGAGAGAGTAGTGGACAGTCCTAGATTTAACACATGTCAAGTACTGGTGCCAAATGCCACACCTAGTCATTCACCTCCCCGGGGGTACACGTAGTGTTCGGGCGCTCTTCCCAGGACCAGACCGAGCCCTTAATTGTTTGCCAGGCATTGATTTCTTTGGATCAAAGATCCCACGAATCTGGACTTCCACAGTTTATGGCCAGAATTCCAAGGTTTAAACTAAGTAGCAATAACAACTTCACGTAGGAAAGAGATTCATTTCCAGAATTTCAAGGTAAGTATAATCATCAAGGAGATCGAAACCAAGTCACAGCAAGAGTTAATCGTGCTGCGCTACTGTAAAACAGCAGCAATCAAACAAGTTAATCAACATATTAATCCTAATCACCAAGTTAAGACATCATGATTAACCATTATCATTTGCATTAAGACAATTGCCAAGAAGCTGATTCAAGATGATAAGGCAAAGAACAACTCCCACAGGAGTGAAATAGAATGCATTAACAGAGATTTAGTTACACCATTAACCACTAATTATGTGGGTTTCTATTTAATCTTGTATGCATTGAAATGAAGATGATAAACGGTGTGTTTTTACACTAAGTTTGCATGTATGGACCAATGTTAATTGAAACTAAAAAGGGTACATGAATAGATCATTAGTTCCTCAAAAATGTAGTTTTCAATGTGATTAGGTTGAATGGATTGATTCCCCAATGATCCGGATTGATCCCCGGGTCAAAAACATCATTAATGGGGTCATACAGGGCATGGGTCGACCCATTGGGTCGACCCCTGGCATTCCAGGAGCCTTCCTGGGTGTGGGTCGACCCATTGGGTCGACCCCTAAAAAAAAAAGCTTCATGGGTCGACCCATTGGGTCGACCCCCTTCACTGGGTGCATGGGTCGACCCCATGGGTCGACCCCTACACTTTCAGAAGCGACGGGTGATTCCGTAAACCATGAAAAGTCAATGATTTGGGGTCTAAATGAGTTGGGATTTTAACCAAATGCTCTAGGGTTCTTAATATACATACTAAGGTCATAAAACAAGAGATTGAAACAAGAAATTTGCTGAAAACTCAATCGAATCACAACCTATTTATGATGAATACATGAAGAACCTAGTTCTTGACATGCGTCTACTAAAACGTAGATTTATCTCAATATACACAACGGAATTTGGGGCTTTTTATATCAAAAGAAAGGTAACTTAATGATGAATCCAACCATATACTATAAGCCATATGTGGATCAAGTTATCTAATCCAAAAATAGCCCGAAAATCAAGCTTCTACTTGAAGAACATAATATACATCAAATTCTAGACATGCCCTTACTAAAAATCAAAATTCTCCAAGTATGCTCAATGAAATTTGGGGCTTCCTACGTTAAATGAAAGTTAACAACATGCTAATTACATCATGTAAGTTAATTAGAGTTTGGTTGTTAGATCCTACCTCAAATCGGAGAGAGAAAACTCAAACCCTAGGATGAAGAACACTTGGACAGCACCTCACAAAAAGCTCGATTTCTCCACGGACACCTAATGAAAATTGGGGCTTTTGCCACCAATGGATAGAGCTCGATGAGAGGAACAATTTGCTATACTCATGATAAAGATTTGGTTGAGAATTCCTACCTCAATCGATGGATCAAAGAAGGATGAAGGAAAGCCAACGGCCTGCTGACCCACCTCCACAAATCGAGCTAGATCTCTCCAGATCTGAAACTTCAGCAAACCCCACAGCAGCCAAATGAAAGAAGACTCGTAGGGCTTCATTTTGATAGCTCATAGAGCTTCTGGAGCCTTCGGAATTGGGAGTATTCGCTGCTGCAAGCTACGTGTTTAGAAACGGCGTCGAAATCCTTGACTTGACCAAACTATGTCGGCAGCACGTTTTGGGGCTAGGTTTACCTCAAATTGATTGAGGGTAAATGTTCCTTACATTGTGGCCTTCCATTTCCCTTGATTTCAGATCATTTGGTCGAGTATTGAGGTCGCATTTCGTGTTTTAAACTAAGGGTTAGGTATGGGTCAAAAGTGTGCACTTTTGGGTTTAAACTCTAAATAGATCTTACCACGGATTTACAATGGCCTAATGCCAGAAGGAAAAGTTGTTATCTACATCGACCTAAATCTATTTACTATTTTTACAGATTTTTCTAAGATAGTCGGATTATTACTTATACTATTCCGTAAATAGTTAAATGTTAAGTTCGGCAAACTAAGTTCACTAATTCGGCATAATAAATGATTTTCTTAGGCTTAAATGTAGAAGACAAAGTTGCTAAACAAAATTAATTCTACAAGATGTGATTTTTGGGGATTTTTAGAAAATGGTAGAAAAATGACTTATTCTATTAATTAATTAATTAATCTAATTAATTTGGATAATTCTCATTAATTCGAATAACTTCAAATAAATTCCAAATAATTACAAATAACTTTCTAAATAAATTTCTAAAGAATTTGGGGTCTTACAAATAGGGTACACCGGTTCACTGTGCTGAACCGGAATGGGATGTAAGTGAAGTAAGTAAATGACTGTGTTGACGCTGTAAGGCACTGCGTCAACGCCACAAAAGTAAACTAGTGTAAAGTGAACAGTAGATAGTGAAGTCCCACAGTATTTAGGCATTCTTAAGACAAAGAAGTTGTGAAAAGATGAAATGACATTCAGGGATTTTTAATCGATAACATTCAAGTTCCCCTTTAAGATATTATGATGAGAGATTATGAGGGCCCTAAATCCATAAAACGATGTGGAGTAAAATAATATTAAGACTTTGAGAAAAATCCTTGAATAAGAAGAGCATGATTATGGAATGAGGATTGAACAATTTTCACACATGGAACTTTCTCAAATCATATTCCTAGAAGGTTCAATTTCAAGATACCCTTATGGTTGTGAATTTAACATGAATTGAGGATAAACTCAAAAGGATTTTATTTTTGAGCTTCAGGTCAACCCCATATGAACATTGATAATTTTTATTTTTCAACAATTACAGTCAAGTATAGCTAGCCTTTTGACACAGGTGCACATGTTTATCAGACACCAGAGTCCCCGGCTACTTAGCATAGCTTACAATTCTGCATACCTGAAACAGAGTTGGCAACTCACATCATGACTTGCCTTGTAGAACTTGATTGGTGCATGAAGGTAGTTTCTCAGTGGAAAGTAACCATTGCTCTGCACTGAATTATTTTTCTTTTAAAATAGAGGTAACAGCCCACATCATGACAAGCTCATTTGCATTTCATTGGTGCATAGAGACAGTTTCTCAGTGAAGGCTTGCCATTGCTCTATAATTTATGATATGAATCATTGTATATTAGGGTATTTTTCTTAAGCTTTTATTAACCCTGAACTGAGTTTAAGAACAATAAGGATGTTAAATTCATTTTGCACAAAGGTCTCTTTACTATTGATCATAATAGTTCAAGAAATGAGGAGTTCTTAGTTTTATTAAATGGTTCTGAACCTATTCCATACACACAGCACTTTAGCGTTCACGAATTGTTATCGTTCAAAGAATAAAAGATTTATAACACTCCAATCATTAATGTAGCGTAGAGACAGTCAATAATAATCATCACATCTTATAAGGGAATTCTCATTTTAGCTCCCCTGAATCTATGGCATCAATTCACATTTCAAATCTCAAGAAACTTCCTTCATACTTAAGATTGCGTGGTTCTTCACTGCAAGTGGAAACACTGAATGTGGAAGCAACATGTTTGACGAGAAGTTGAGAAGAAATGTGGAAGCAATAGTGTATAGACTTGAACACTTAACAATCGAGTGTATAGACTTGAGGGGTGATATCGAGTGTATAGACTTGAGGGGTGATATCGAGTGTATAGAGTTGAAGCTTTGGAAACGAGTGTATAGACTTCAGAAGATGAAGCATGCATAGCCCAACGAAGTGCAGACTTTGCCAATGTGAGACACTGTATAGACTTTGATGTACAAGCAATGTATAGACTTCGAGATGCCAACAGACAATGACTGTGCAGACTTGTTTTGAACCATGCACATTGTATAGACTCGCAATGCAAAAGCTGATGTATAGACTTGGTTGTGCTGTGCAGACGATGTGCAGACTTGTAAAACAGTGCAACGGATTGTACAGACTTAGAGTGAAGACAATGCAGTGTATAGACATTGATGAACATATGCATTGTATGGACTTAACGATCCAAACGATGTATAGACTTAGAAACAACAATAAAGCAAGTGTGTACAATGTGAGAGAGTGTATAGACTTGTACAGTGCTGCCAATGCATAGACTTACTATGGATGTATGGACTTTGAAGATGCAAGTGATGTACAGACTTGGGGAATGTCTAGACTCTGAAGAAATGAGGCGATGTGTAGACTTTAAGGTTCAACAATGGATGTATAGACTTGGATGCCCAGCCCCACTATAGAGAAGGATATGTGAGATCCAATCTTCAGAGCTGCAGTACCCTTCTGAATACATCCAATCAATTCCAGCAACTATTTTTAGAAAATTTCTGTCAGTGCGTTGACTCAACCTGATGACTACGTTTACTCACTCAACCAATCAGATCAATTTTCAGTCTGTTTCCAGAAGATGTTTTTCAGTGTTGACTCAGTCTCATAAACCAATCTTCAGATACCCAGACAGCTGACTCTTAACAGAATGGAATTGCACTCCTTAGCGTGTAAAGTCTGATGCAAACTAACCCTCCATTTATTCATGACAGATAGTATGAATGAAAATGCAATTGTTGACATGATGGGTTTTTATTCAACATGAGTTATTAAGCAGATAAGCTTAAAACTAAACTCCCCCTAAATCTGTGACTTATTTAGAAAATAGAAATTTGCAACTCAAGCAGGACATGCAATCAATTTATTTTTAGGCAAAGTTATTCAGACAAGTTTCATGGAAGAATTGAAGCAATCAATTTAGGCAACAGAATGAGGATTGCACAGACCAAGCTCTCTCCTAAGACAAGATAATCTTTCATTATTCAGTGGCTTGGTGAAAATATCAGCAAGTTGATGTTCAGAGTCTATAAAAATCAATTTAAAGCTACTCTTATTTACTTCATCTCGCAAGAAGTGATGCCTTATTTCGATATGTTTGGTCCTAGAGTGTTGGATGGAATTCTTTGCCAGGTCAATGGCACTTGTGTTATCACACAATATTGGGACACAACCAAGATCAGTTTGATAATCCTGGAGTTAGTGTTTGATCCATAACACTTGAGTGCCACAACTCCCTGCAGCGACATATTCTGCCTCTACAGTGGATAGTGCCACTGAGTGTTGTTTCTTGGATGCCCAAGAAACCAAACACCCTCCCAAAAATTGGCAATAGCCACTTGTGCTTTTCCTGTCAAGTTTACATCCAGCATAGTCTGCATCTGAGTATGATACCAGATCAAAAGTACAAGATGCAGGATACCAAATCCCTAAGTCTCGAGTTCCAGCAAGGTATCGAAAAATACGCTTAACAGAAGTCAAGTGGGATTCTCTAGGATCAGACTGAAACCGAGCATACATACAAACACAAAATTGAATGTCTGGCCTTGATGCAGTAAGATAAAGGAGTGATCCGATCATACCTCGATAAGTTTTTGCATCTACATTTGTACCTTTCAGATCTGCATCCAAACTTGTATTGGTGCTCATGGGTGTGCTGATTGCCTTAAGATTCTCCATCTGATATTTCTTCAAAAGTTCGGAGACATACTTTGCCTGATTGATGAAGCATCCTTCCTTGCTTTAGGTGATTTGTAGACCTAGAAAAAATTGAAGCTCACCCATTAGACTCATCTTAAATTCTGTGGTCATCAAATTTGCGAAATCCTCACACATGCTAGGTTTAGTGGAACCAAAGACTATATCATCAACGTAGATTTGAACCAGAATAATGTCATTGTTTCTCACCTTGGTAAATAGAGTTTGGTCCACTTTACCTCTTGAATATCCTTTCTCAGTGAGGTATGAGCTGAGTCTATCATACCATGCTCGAGGTGCCTGTTTTAGCCCATAGAGAGCTTTGTCTAATCTGTAAACATGGTCAGGGTAATCTATTGATTCAAAACCAGGAGGTTGTTCAACATACACCTCTTCTTTTATTAACCCGTTGAGAAATGAACTTTTTACATCCATTTGATGGAGTTTTATTCCATGACAACATGCATATGCAAGTAATAATATGATAGCTTCTAATCTTACTACTGGTGCAAAGGATTCTTCAAAATCAATGCCAAATTCTTGGTTATATCCTTATGCAACCAGTCTTGCTTTATTTCTTATCACAATTCTATTTTCATTTTGCTTGTTTCTAAAGACCCATTTAGTTCCAATTACTCAAAGTTCATTAGGTCTTGGCACAAGGTGCCACACTTTATTTCTTTTGAATTGATTTAATTCCTCATGCATTGCATTTATCCAGCAATCATCTTTCAGGGCATCAGTTATATTTTTTGGTTCAATTTGAGATATAAGAGCTAAGTTGTCCATTTCTTCAATGATTCTAAAATGAGATCTAGTTCTGGTAGGATCATGCAGATTACCAATAATGCTTGATAGAGGATGGTCTTTTAGCATTCTAACATTGGTCAAGGAGTTACCTTCATTGACATCTGCATTACCTCTAGTACTCGATTCTGCTAGATCCTCATTTGACCTTGGCTCTTCCTCTTGAGTTTATTGTTCTTCCTTTTCTTCAAGAAACTCACCATCATCTTTGTCCCTGTAAGATAGCATATTTTCAGATTTGACATCCATTTCATCAAAGATGATATGAGGAGATTCTTCAATAGATTGAGTTTTAATGTTCAGGACTCTATAGGCCCTAGAGTGATTTGAATAACCTAGAAATATGGCTGGTTCGCTCTTAGGTTCAAATTTATCTAAGTCCCGTTTGTTATTATTTTGAACAAAGCATTTAGATCCAAAAACTCTGAAGTGGATAACAGATGGTTTCTTATCTTTCAACAGCTCATATGGAGTCTTTTTGGACATAGGTCTTACCATTGCCCGGTTTACAATGTAGCAAGCTGTGTTTACAGCCTCTGCCCATAGCTTCCTTGGGAGTTGTCCTTCAATCAACATGGTCCTAGCCATTTCAACAAGAGTTCTATTTCTTCTTTCCACCACTCCATTCTGTTCAGGAGTTCTTGGAGATGAGAATTTGTGAGATATTCCCATTGTCCTGCAAAAATCATCAAATTCTGAATTTTCAAATTCTCCTCCATGATCTGACATGATAGATGAGATAGTGTACTTACCATCCTGCTGAACTTTCCTGAAGAATACCTGAAATTCTTCAAATGCATCATTCTTATGTGTTAAAAAGAACACCCAAGTAAACCTGGAAAAATCATCTACCAAAACGAATCCATATTTATTGCCACTTAAACTTGTTGTTCTTGTGGGTCCAAACAAGTCCATGTAAACAAGTTCAAGAGGTCTAGAAGATTGGTTTTTAGTTCTGGATTTAAATGACTTCCTAGTATGTTTGCCTTGAGTGCATGCATTACAGATTTTGTCATTTTTCTTAAATGAAACATTTGGCAGACCGTTTACCATGTTGAATTTGGCTAACTTATGCATGACACTATAGCTAGCATGTCCTAATCTGCGATGCCACAGCCAAGCCAGTTCACTTTTATTCACAGCTAGACAAAGATTGTCATGTGCAGGATCATCTAGATCTACCATGTACATGTTATTTATTCTTTTTCCAGAGAATTTCACACTTTTAGACTGCTTTTTAATAATAGTGCATGCATGGGAATCAACACAACTTTGTGCCCCATATCACACAGTTGGCTTATGCTTAAAAGATTGTATTCCAATCCTTCAACCATCAACACATCATCAATAGAGTTCAGGAGAGTTTTGCCAACTTTACCATTTCCAATTATTTTACCTTTATTGTTTCCCCCAAAAGTGACATGTCCTCCTTCTTTCTCAACTAGGAGACAGAATTTTGCCTTATCGCTCGTCATGTGACTTGAGCAACCGCTGTCGAGGTACCATCTATTGTGTACAGCTGCAAGGCACTCCTGCAGGTCACATCAACCAAGAGATTTTGGAACCCAAATACACTTGGGTCCCATCAGACCATATGATTGTGTCAAATAAGACAGCATACTTTTGGGAATCCAGATCTGTTGTGTTGAGGGTTTTCGAGATGTGGGGTTCATAGATTTGAGATTCTTTTGATTGGATTGAGGTACCTTTTGGAATGACCTCTTTGAACCATTTCTGTTATTAGAGAAGTATGAGGTGTTGTTCTTATTTTTATTCCAATAGTTATTGTGACTCCAAGAATCATTGGGGAACTTAGGGTGTGAAGTTCTGTAGGAATAATGAGCTCTAGATGGCATGACAGTTCGCTGCGTAGACCCTGTAACATGATAGCGTTGACTCATCCAGTGAGTCTCTCCGTCATAAGGGTTCAGGTACATAGGGTGCGTTGACGCACTCGAGTGGTTGCGTCGACTCATTCTCATGTTTCTGAAGGAGTGCCCACTGGGGAAGGGTGTATGCATTGACGCAATGCGGACACTGCGTTGACGCGCCCAAGGATTTGATCTAGCGTTGTTTCTGTAAAACCCTTGGTACATGTGATGAGTGGACGCATGATGCTCAGTGTGTTGACGCATCTGTTGGGTACCAGTCCTATGACTCCATGAATTTCTATGTTCTTGATGCTGGGTTGATGAGCTAGGGTCTATGGACTGACTTGAGAATTTTCTTCTGAACTTGGGCACATTTTTATGATGCTTGGCATTAAGGGTATCATGCATTTTCTCTTTGCCCTTTTCTTTTCTGATCTCATTTGCTTGTTTTCCTTCTCCCTGATTTTCGTCACAAGACTCCTTTTCATCCATTTGACTCTACTCAGAAATACCTTGTTCATACGCAAAAGTTATAAATCTAGTTCCTAGTTCCTTCTTCTTGGATGGATTATAACCAAGTCCTTCTTTTCCAAAATTACTTCTCATTCCCATTACAGCTTTAAGATTATTTTTACCTTGAGTTAATTTCTCAAGAGAGGCTTGTTTACTTGAATTTTCATCTTCCATTTTCTTCAAGTTTTCTTGGAGTTCCTGATTCACTCCTTGAACTGCTTCATATTTTTCTTTAGCAATTTTTGCATCACTCTCCAATTTTTGCATTTTGAGTTTTAGGTCATCCTGAGTTTTCAGCAAGAATTCATTTTCTCTTTTCATCTCTATTACTTGATCTCTATATTCGTCATTTTCACAAAGAGATTTTCTTAAACTGACATTTTCAGCTTCTAAGCACTTGATTTTATCATTTAATGAGTTCTCTTGACTAGTCAGATTTTTCTTCTTCTTGAGTGATTTATTCTCTTTCTTTACATGATCATATTTGTCTAGCAGTTCATTAAATACTTCTTCCCAATCACTACAAGAGAAATTTTCAGAAGAAAAAGTTACCTCATCATTATCATCTCCCTTAGCCATGAAGCACAACTTAGCATCACTCTCTTCTTCAGAAGTACTTTCTTCTTCATCTTCATCTTTCTCCTCGTCACTCCATGTGCTTATCATGGCCTTTAGTTTCTTGTTCTTCCATTTCGGTTGGGTTTTCTTCACATTCTCTGGACATTCAGATTTGATGTGACCTTGTTTCCTGCATTGGTAACAAACAACCTTGTCAGATTTCCTAGAGTTTTCTGATTTGAACTTAGAACTTTTTCTTACCTCTGGTCTTCTGTAACTTCTAAATTTACCTTCCTTCCTTAGAAACTTCCTGAATTTTCTGGTGAGCATTGCTATCTCACCTGAGTCACTTTCTGAGGTAGATGAGTGACTGTCATCAGAACTCTCCTTGCTGCTTGGTCCTACCTTCAATGCAAGAGGTTTTTTCTTTTTCACATCCTCATCTGCCCTTTTGAGATTCAGCTCATAAGCCATTAGTGATCCGATAAGTTCATCAGGAGTAGTGGTAGGAAGGTTCCTAGATTCCTCAACAACAGTGGCCTTGGTGTGCCAAACTGGAGTTAGGGATCTAAGAATTTTCCTGACTGTTGGCCCAGACTGGATGGCGGACAAGAAGGGGGGTTGAATTGTCCCCTTGACCTTGATGGCGGATTTAAAAAACTCTCTTAACTGACCACAGTGGAATTAAAATCAACTACTTGATTAGCCTAAACACATATGAGATTTAACAGGTTCTCTCAATCTTTCCGATCTCACTCGTAATAACAATGCAAATGTTAGGGAAAATTATGCCTAGTGCGAATAACAGAAGTAACAGTGTGCAGTGGTGTAGTGAGTAAAAATCTATTAAACTAACCTGTGAAGCGAGATAGAAGAAAGGGACAAACACACAGGCAATCACAAAGGACACGGAGATTTTTAGGTGGTTCGGGACCACAAGGGCTCCCTACGTCCACCCCTCACTCAACCGGGTGAGGCTTCACTACACGCTACTTTCGTAGCAACACGGGGATGAACCCCAACCACACACACACGCTACTTCTGTAGCAATATCCACACACACACGACGGGGAACACACCCCGGACAATAAGCACACACCGAGACGCAGCTCCGTACACGATCCACAATGGACGAACAATCACACACACACAAGCCGCAAAGCCCGCGGCACAATAACTCCACAACCGTTCACCGACGGTTCACACACTCACAGACATGATGTTTAGAAACGAAGGATATGATCAATATAACTTTAGAAACCTAAAGAGATTGACTCCATTAAGCACAAAAAGGATGTAGAAAGAAATTCCTATCGAAGAACAAGGGCTATAGAATGTCTTCTCTATGCCACGGGTCGGAGGGTAGCCGGATGATGACGTTGAGAGTGTCCTCTTGATCCCCTTGATGATCCGCTCCTTTTCTTCTTCTTCCACGAGCTCCAAATGTCAAGGGATGTAGATCGAATCTAGCGTTGAAGCTTCCTTGAGCTCTCTTCTTTCTCTCCTACAACAAATAGAACAAGGTTAGCCAAAGGAGATGGTTAAAACCCTAAATTCGTATGTTATATATACAAGAGGGATGAGTTGTGCAAAAGACCACAATACCCTTGCAAAACCCTAGCAAAACCACCCTAATATGTTCATTACTAACCCAAGGGCAAGTGTGTAAATTTTCAGCCCATTTGGATGTGATTTGGTCGGGTTACGGTGACTTACGGAAATCCCGCACGGTGCTGCGAACAGGGGGGGGGTCGACCCACTTTGGAGGGGGGGTCGACCCACCTGCCAAACAGAATGCTGTCTGGCAGGTTTTGTCACAGGGGGGTCGACCCACTTCTGAAGGGGGGTCGACCCACTTTCAGCCAGAGTGCTGAAAGTGCCCTGTTCTGCCCAGGGGACGACCCATCCAGTGTGGGGGGTCGACCTAATCAACTCCAAACATCAAAAAGTGATTCCAAAAGGTCATATAAAGTTCTAAACATGCAACCCAATGAATTCAACCATTCAACATGAAATTAAATGATCAAAAGCAAGTTAAATAAACTAGTTTGCATGTAACTAAAACATCATGATGAATTTGCAAGAGAATTCATTCTAAACTCGAATGAAATCAATTTGTGTCCAACCAACAATCATTCCTCCTCATTCAACATGTTAAATAAATGAATATGCATTGAAAACAAGATGTTAGCATTTTTAGATCTCGTTCAACAAATGTGAGCATTAAACACACCATTTTTACAATGAGAGCAAACTTCCCACTTGAAGTGCAGTCAATATAAGTCCAGTGCATGAAAAGGGGATTTTGACCCCAATCAAAACACTATGAATATGATCCACCTGAAGGCTCCAAAAACTCATGCACAACATGCATGAGTCAATATGTAAAAACTCATGCACAGCACGCATGAGTCAACATGAGTTATAAAGGTAGTTCAAATCAAACAAAAAGATATCTCCATGAAATCAATCCAAATCTTTTGCCAAAGCTTGCAACAACAAATCATACATGTTTTCAACAAATGCATGCATCAAACGAACTTGTTTACACAAGATTTAGAGAAAGCATGTTCATCTAGAAGTCACTTCAAAAACCTCAGTTAAAACATGGGAAAATAAATGTTTAGATGTTACCAAAGTCCCATGATGATCAACCATGATATTTTAACCTGAAACAATGAATAAACACATGGTTAGATCGAGATCAAAATATTTGAGTCATGCATTAGTATAATGAGCTAGTTTTGCGACCAAAACCCAAATGACATGAAATATGAAAATGACAGCATAAGCATGAGGCACATAAATGCTTTGATCACATTTTCATCTTTAACACCTCCTCAAGACATGCATAAAGAACTTTGAAAACATTAACTCCTCAAAAGCAACTTGACTCAATTAAGAGAATAAGCAATGAATCATTTCCAATCTAAGCATAATCAAACCCAGTTTGAACTTAACTCATTCTCAAGAGGAGTATACATGTTTGAACCATGGTAAAGTCATATGAAACACATGTGAAAAATCTACTTAGGAACATGATTTCCTCATCCAATTATCAAATGCAATATGCTATCTATCAAGCACCATAAGAATGTCTTTCACTCAAAGACCATTGTATTTGCTATGCATGAAACTTATTCAAACCAAATACATCAATATCCATGAGTGGCATGTAAAACAGAAATCAGTTGTGGATAGCAAGAAGCTTGTCCATCAGCCATTTGACTCCCAAAATGATATTCATCATTTGATTCCAATCCTGCAAAGCAAAAGATCATCGTGTTAGTTTGTTTGAGTTGTTTGTCATCGAAATGCCATTAAGCATAAAACACACAATATATTAGAATCATCAAAACCATTGTCAAAGACAACGAGGGGACACACAGAACCCAACAATCTCCCCCTTTTTGATGATGACAATATATTGTAACCATTTAAAGTTCTCTCCCCCTTTGTCATTAGCAAAAAAAATGGGGGACTCAAGGGTAAATATGAAAAAAAAATGAGCACACGAACCCAGCAATTAACTTCCCATGAAGGGAAGAGTATGAACTATGAACCACACAAAGGTTTGGAATTTGACATACAATCAACAGGTATGTGAATTCAATGCAAAATGGTCAGTTTTTTGAATTTTTCATTATATGTAACACAAATTATTCACAAGTGTGTGATTTAACTAACCTTTATGCAAAAATGAAACCTAGGTATGCACACAGTGTAAAGTGCCAAAAAGCACATTATACTCCCCCAATTGTCAAGAACAAAGGTCAACAGACAATGGGATTATGTACCCTAAAGATGCATCTATGCAAACTTAAATGTGAAATGAAGTATGCAAGCAAGCAAACAAGCAAGCATGCATTGGAGTTAAGCACACATACAGTACTATAGCTCCCCCTTAATGGGGTAAGGGGATAGCAAAAGAACAGTTCATTCAAAATCAAAATGTGAGATATGAACCATAATCAAAAAAGGTAGTGCATTCATATATGCAAGGTACTACATAAGCCATGATAAGAACAAATTCAAGATATACAATCATCACAAAAATACCCAATTGAAATTTATGTAAATGAGCAATGAACTTCAAGTTTATATGGATATTAGCAGAGTTTCTAGAAAACACTAGAGGGTTCTTTCCTTCCTACACTTCCATTTTGATCCTCGACTATTGGTAGCTTCGCTCAACCCCTTTTTGTTTTTCTTTTATTGGATTTCACTGTTCAGCGTGAGTCACCTCATGTGTCTCAATGGGGTTTCCCGGCTTACTAGGATTCATCACAAAATGTGGATTTTGTTTCACCTTTCGACGCGAGTTTCCTCATTTATTTCAGTGGGGATTCCCGGCTACTCAGTTAGACATACCACTTATTTAAGCATGCGGGGTAGGCAGCTTTTTCCTCACGATTCTCTCAATTTTCATGTAGAAATTTGTTTCCCATGAAGTGTTAAAAAAGAATTTCTGAAATCCTTATCAATCAAAGTCATATGCATCATTTTAGGAATAATGTATGGGTAATTGCTTTGGATGTAGAAGATGAATTTGCCTATACACAGTTATGACTCCCCCTAAATGTATGCACAGTTGAAATGAATCATCCTCCTTTGTATATGTCACTTTTCACAAATGATTAAAATCACTGCATTTTATATAGCAAGGAGGTGAGGTCTTAGAAGATTTGCAAGGAATTGTGTTCTAAAATTATATACATGCATTCAAGCAAGGATATAACAAACTATTCAAACAAAGTGATTTTCGGTACGCGGCGGGGAACATCGGTCCGAAGACCACCATCACGTATAGTGAAAGCTTCCGGCTAGACATAATCCAACCTTCCACAAACACCATTTTATATACCGAAAAATCATAGCAATCAAACACACGAATATGAGGAATATGCAAATGTATGCAAGCAAGTGCAAATGTATGCAAGAGAGGATGTATATGATATGTGCAGCATGTTTTATGCAACTTAAGCATGTGATCTATGTATGCACAAGTGAGTGATTATTTACAAAAAGCAAGTAAGAGTTTGAAAACTCTATGCACAATGAGAAGCATTCAAACCAAATTTTATTTACAAGAGTTGATTATAAGTGTGAAAACACTTTATGAGAAGAGTAAAGCATTTGAAGACAGAATTTATTCACATGGAGTGAAAGTAGAAGTGATCAAGTCATTCTAACATGGAACTCAAAAATTCTCAAGATTTCCAAAGGATACCATAGCCAGTGAACCAAGTTGGAAGCATTTTTCTCAAAACATAAATTTTACCTTTTTCAGAATTTTTAAAGAGAACCAAGTGAGACAAAGTTTCAAAACAAATCATTTTCTTCCTCACCTTGAGATCACAATGTTTATTAATTTATTCGACCTCAAGGTACCCCTGCAAAATAGATTCTCAAGTTGGATGTTTGGGTACCCAAACCATCTTGGGTCCCGAGGGGTTAGAGTTAACATAAACAGATGGATTCTTGTATCTCCTAGCGAACCAATCATCATCATTTCTCATGGTGGAACAATCATCCATTGAATGACCATTCTTACCACAATAATAGCAATTGGAAGATTTTCCTTTCAAAAACCAATTGTCATCATTTTTCATTACATGACAATCATTCATCACATGTCCATTTTGACCACAGTAATGACAGGAAAAATTCTTTCTGAGAGACCATTCATCATCATTTTTCTTAATGAAGTAATTTTCAAAAACATGTCCATGCAATCCACAGTAATAGCAATGAGCATTGAAGGTTTTCTTCATTGGTTTATCAAGATTGTTAGGCTTATCAACAATTTTCAATTGTGACTTCAATGCTTCATTATCATCAAATTCCATCAAGGAACAATCATACATGTCATGTCCATATTCTCCACAATAATAGCATGGAACATTCCTCCTTCTACTTGGTGCATGATTATGTTTAACAACAGGGGATTTTGAATGCACAGAAGAGCAATCAACAACATCTTTTTATTTTTCAATTTCTTTATCACACAAGGACAAAGATTCATTCACATTCTTAATTTCATTTTCTAGTTTCATGATTTGCAAATGAGAGTTAGCAATCTCTTATTCACATGAAACAATTTTCTCATTCAACAAGCAATTAACTGTTTTGTGACTTTCAATTTCTTGTTCAAGAATATGCAGTTTGTCATAATCATCAACGATCACACCTTTTCCTTTTTCAACCTTTTCAAGATTTTTTAATCTACTTTCGAGTAAGGAAATTTGAATCAACAAAGCACTATTTTCATTTTGGAGTTTTTCAAATGAATTTTTGTTCATAGAAGTGTGTTCAAGTTCATTCATTTGAAGACTCGCATTTTGACCAACCATTCTACCCATTATTTCATTGTTTTCAAATTTGTCATTCAAATTCTTGAAGCTTTATATTTCCTTCCTAAGTTCCTTCAACTTTTCAGACTCATCATTAATCACCCATTTTCCCTTTTGATAGACAGAGAGCTCATCACTCAATTCCTTAATTTGTTCATTCAACTTTTCATTTTCCTCTCTCGAACAACAAATTTTATCTCTATGCATTTCAACATCAGCGAAGAGAGATTCATTCACATTTTTGAGTTCTAAGCATTTCTCACATAAAGCATTTTCATGAAAAGGATTTTCAAGTTTCTTCTTGAGCTTTTTATTTTCAGATTTTACTATTTTATGTCTTTCAAGCAACTCATCATAGGCATCCATTAATTCTTCAAAACTTAATTCATCATCAGAATTTGAGTCAGAAGATACCTCCTTGGATTCTAGGCCTGAATGATCATCCTCACTATTTGCCATCATGCAAGCATCTTCTAGCCCTCCTTCATGAAGCTTGATCAGTTGATCCATGATTTCTTTGATCGAGCTACAATCAAGAACAAACGGAAATTTGTTAGAGTGAATTGCAGCTTTAAGAGAAGTCAAAACAAAAAGATTATCAGAGTTCATTTTCCTATGTTCATCAGTCCACCTTAGTTCATTTTTGGGTAAGACATGTGGACCATGAGAGATTAATTTTATGAGTTTCGGATCAATCCCAGAAATCCAAACACACAATTTTCCAAGCCATGATGTAAAATCAAAACCATCAAAGACAGGAACTGAATTTAGACTAGCCATCATAAAAAGATCTTTTCTCCTAGACCGTGAGGTCCGCTGAATAAAAATCAGAGACTGGGCTCCAATACCAATTGTTGGCCCAGACTGGATGGCGGACAAGAAGGGAGGTTGAATTGTCCCCTTGACCTTGATGGCGGATTTAAAAAATTCTCTTAACTGACCACGGTGGAATTAAAATCAACTACTTGATTAGCCTAAACACATATGAGATTTAACAGGTTCTCTCAATCTTTCTGATCTCACTCGTAATAACAATGCAAATGTTAGGGAAAATTATGCCTAGTGCGAATAACAGAAGTAACAGTGTGCAGTGGTGTAGTGAGTAAAAATCTATTAAACTAACCTATGAAGCGAGATAGAAGAAAGGGACAAACACACAGGCAATCACAAAGGACACAGAGATTTTTAGGTGGTTCGGGACGACAAGGGCTCCCTACGTCCACCCCTCACCCAACCGGGTGAGGCTTCACTACACGCTACTTTCGTAGCAACACGGGGACGAACCCCAACCACACACACACGCTACTTCTGTAGCAATATCCACACACACACGACGGGGAACACACCCCGGACAATAAGCACACACCGAGACGCAGCTCCGTACACGATCCACAAGGGACGAACAATCACACACACACAAGCCGCAATGCCCGCGGCACAATAACTCCACAACCGTTCACCGACGGTTCACACACTCACAGACATGATGTTTAGAAACGAAGGATATGATCAATATAACTTTAGAAACCTAAAGAGATTGACTCCATTAAGCACAAAAAGGATGTAGAAAGAAATTCCTATCGAAGAACAAGGGCTATAGAATGTCTTCTCTATGCCACGGGTCGGAGGGTAGCCGGATGATGACGTTGAGAGTGTCCTCTTGATCCCCTTGATGATCCGCTCCTTTTCTTCTTCTTCCACGAGCTCCAAATGTCAAGGGATGTAGATCGAATCTAGCGTTGAAGCTTCCTTGAGCTCTCTTCTTTCTCTCCTACAACAAATAGAACAAGGTTAGCCAAAGGAGATGGTTAAAACCCCAAATTCGTATGTTATATATACAAGAGGGATGAGTTGTGCAAAAGACCACAATACCCTTGTAAAACCCTAGCAAAACCACCCTAATATGTTCATTACTAACCCAAGGGCAAGTGTGTAAATTTTCAGCCCATTTGGATGTGATTTGGTCGGGTTATGGTGACTTACGAAAATCCCACACGGTGCTGCGAACAGGGGGGGGGGGTCGACCCACTTTGGAGGGGGGTCGACCCACCTGCCAGACAGAATGCTGTCTGGCAGGTTTTGTCACAGGGGGGTCGACCCACTTCTGAAGGGGGGTCGACCCACTTTCAGCCAGAGTGCTGAAAGTGCCCTGTTCTGCCCAGGGGACGACCCATCCAGTGTGGGGGGTCGACCCAATCAACTCCAAACATCAAAAAGTGATTCCAAAAGGTCATATAAAGTTCTAAACATGCAACCCAATGAATTCAACCATTCAACCTGAAATTAAATGATCAAAAGCAAGTTAAATAAACTAGTTTGCATGTAACTAAAACATCATGATGAATTTGCAAGAGAATTCATTCTAAACCCGAATGAAATCAATTTGTGTCCAACCAACAATCATTCCTCCTCATTCAACATGTAAAATAAATGAATATGCATTGAAAACAAGATGTTAGCATTTTTAGATCTCGTTCAACAAATGTGAGCATTAAACACACCATTTTTACAATGAGAGCAAACTTCCCACATGAAGTGCAGTCAATATAAGTCCAGTGCATGAAAAGGGGATTTTGACCCCAATCAAAACACTATGAATATGATCCACCTGAAGGCTCCAAAAACTCATGCATAACACGCATGAGTCAATATGTAAAAACTCATGCACAGCACGCATGAGTCAACATGAGTTATAAAGGTAGTTCAAATCAAACAAAAAGATATCTCCATGAAATCAATCCAAATCTTTTGCCAAAGCTTGAAACAACAAATCATACATGTTTTCAACAAATGCATGCATCAAACGAACTTGTTTACACAAGATTTAGAGAAAGCATGTTCATCTAGAAGCCACTTCAAAAACCTCAGTTAAAACATGGGAAAATAAATGTTTAGATGTTACCAAAGTCCCATGATGATCAACCATGATATTTTAACCTGAAACAATGAATAAACACATGGTTAGATCGAGATCAAAATATTTGAGTCATGCATTAGTATAATTAGCTAGTTTTGCGACCAAAACCCAAATGACATGAAATATGAAAATGACAGCATAAGCATGAGGCACATAAATGCTTTGATCACATTTTCATCTTTAACACCTCCTCAAGACATGCATAAAGAACTTTGAAAACATTAACTCCTCAAAAGTAACTTGACTCAATTAAGAGAATAAGCAATGAATCATTTCCAATCTAAGCATAATCAAACCCAGTTTGAACTTAACTCATTCTCAAGAGGAGTATACATGTTTGAACCATGGTAAAGTCATATGAAACAGATGTGAAAAATCTACTTAGGAACATGATTTCCTCATCCAATTATCAAATGCAATATGCTATCTATCAAGCACCATAAGAATGTCTTTCACTCAAAGACCATTGTATTTGCTATGCATGAAACTTATTCAAACCAAATACATCAATATCCATGAGAGGCATGTAAAACAGAAATCAGTTGTGGATAGCAAGAAGCTTGTCCATCAGCCATTTGACTCCCAAAATGATATTCATCATTTGATTCCAATCCTACAAAGCAAAAGATCATTGTGTTAGTTTGTTTGAGTTGTTTGTCATCGAAATGCCATTAAGCATAAAACACACAATATATTAGAATCATCAAAACCATTGTCAAAGACAACGAGGGGACACACAGAACCCAACACTGACCAACTCATAGTCAGTGTAGGCATTTCCCAGACCTCTCAGACCATTCACTAATAAGGTTAATCTAGCATACATTTCAAAAATGTTTTCCTCTTGTTTCATTCTAAAAGCTTCATATTCTGAAATTAACATATTGGCTTTCGTCTCTCTTACCTCTGACGTACCTTCGTAGATGACTTGGAGTTTATCCCACATTTCCTTGGCACTAGCACATGAGGAAACTCGTGAAAACTCCATGGGGTGTAGTGAGCATTGCATGATGTTCATGGCTTGCCAATTAACATTGGACTTCCGGATCTGCTCCTTCACCCACAATTCTTCATCTCCTTCTATCTGATATGGTCCCTTGCTCACGACTTTCCAAATCTCATGGTCCTGAGCTCAGAAATACCTGCATCCGATTTTTCCAGTACGCATAGTTGGTGCCATCAAAGAAGGGTGGCCTATTTACAGCATACCCTTCGGGCATGAGTCCCTTGTTTTCCATTCCACAGAATCTCGCTGGGTTGTAAGACCCTTGACAAGAGAGCCGAGCTCTGATACCACGTGCTGGATTAGGTGGAATGTCAAACTAGAGGGGAGGGGTGAATAGGTTGACCCTTTAAAATATTCTATGCACGATCACACACGAATTAAGGTGCAGAATGATAGAGATAAAATCAATAACTAAACAGCAATGAGAATCGTGCCTAATCAACCATCTAACGAAGGGAGAATAATAAGAGAAATCAAACCACACAGTGTACGCAGATTTTTATGGTGGTTCGGTCTCCCTGTGGAGGCCTACGTCCACTCCTCAGTTAACCAGTGAGGATCCCTGCTGAGCTTTACAGCTTAGCTACACCGAGGAAAAAGCTTCCTCACATACACCGCTGAGAATTACAGCTTGGCTTAACCAGAGAAACAAATTCTCTATCCCGCTGACAAATAGCTTGCAGGCAACACGCCTAATTTCCCTTGATCCAAGCACAGTCTACTAGATCAACCCCCTCCCTCTACTCAAACCAGTACGAGGGAGAAATAGTATAATAGAGTTCAGAATGGAAAGACAAATAACAAAATGAAACCACTTAGTAAAAGAAAGAATAAACTCAGATCTATGAAGCAGCCTAAGCTCGGCCTTGAATCCAGAAATATGGAGGAAGAAGCTTCAGTGATCGTCTGGTCTTCTTCTTCCAAAATGTAGACGAGCTTCACAAGGAACGCTGCTCCTGGATCTTCCAACTATCTTCAGCAGATCGACATCAGAAGGAAGATCAACTCGCTGTTTTTTTCGTGGTTCTTTTCCTCAGCCCCTGTCTTCAGCACACTTCGAAAAACTTGAACTCCTTCTACAATTTTGCAAGCATTCCCGCGCTCATTTCCAGATCCATGCATATATACATCTAGTGGGCCCCAACCAGATTTTCTGGTTAGCCCTGTGACTGCTCCGTGTAGAGCCTTCTGGAGTCGAGAGGGAAAAAGCAGATCGCAATCACTTTTGGGCTGATGTGGCCTTTGACGTCACTTGTGACTGGGGTCCACCCAACTGATCTCGGAAGTTCCCGTAGGCGTCAACCCATTGAGTCCACAGGGTTGACGCAGCCTTGAGATCTATCATCTGTCTTGATAGTAATGCAGGATGCGTTGACGCATGGGGTTGCAGCGTCAACCCAGTTACCTGTCCCTGAGCTGAAATCACAACACTCTGACTTGCTGCGTCGACGCTATCATGCAATAGCGTTAACGCACTAAGGCATTCCATTAAGCCATTAGCTCTGCCTCTTTAACTGCTGCGTCGACGCTGCTCTATTGTGGCATTGACGCAGTGGAATAACCTGTGAAGGTCTCTGCTTCAGAATATGATGAGTTGACGCTGCTTGCATCGTAGAGTTAACGCTGTGAGAGATATGAGTGAAGGCTTCTTCAACTGATGCGTGGACGCTTTAAGCTCCCAGCGTCGACCCTGTTCCTTTCTTGCAATAAGAATGAAATCAAGTGGAATCATTACTAAATCAAGAATTAATTCAACATCTTGGGTTGAATATTACATTCACATTTCATGGTTGTCATTATCAAAATCAGGGGCACAACAGTCTCCAGCCACTTCACCTCCGCCTCCCCAAGCTCACTGTAGAGCGGCTCCGGCAACGTCAAGAAAAGCCTTGGAGCCCATTCTCTCTGTCGCCCCTTGGCCTCAGGATAATGGTCCGCCAAGAGACAGAGAAAAGAAGAAGGGGAAAGCTCCAAGCCCGAGAACTTTGGAGGAGAAAGGGAGCTGACGAATCACCGTCCCAGGAAGCCCCTCTTGCTCCAGTGGCCGCAACGATTCTCCGCTCTTCTGAAATTGCTCTCGCCACGCAGGAGCCCCCCCCTCCTCAAATATAACTACAAAGAGAGGCAAAACCCTAAAACCATGGAGATAAAGGGACGCAAAGTGCGCAATGCCTAAAAACCCTGACGGGAGGCGGTGCGGCGTCCGATCTCTCGAGGAGGGGCCTTCTCTTATTCATCATAACGGGCATATTTTCAAGGTGAGCCGCATCATGTGGCCCCTACCAGAAAGATATCTTTACCTAACCAGTGCCACAAACAGTCCAGCCCAAATGCTACTCGTCTGAGCCTAATCTTGGCTCGGGAGTAGGAGGGGGACAAGTGGAGAGGTGAAATCTCACCGCCCGTACGGAGAGGCCGAATGAGGTCCAACCCTGACCGAACGAGGCCCAACTCCTCAAAGTGGCAGCCCCCGGCCCACTTACTGTAAAGCCCAAAAACTCACTCGGAACAAGCGCTTCCTGGTGACCTTCCGGTTGGGAAGTCCGAGCATCAGCCGATCGGGAAAGCTCCCCCGGAGCCCCTTATTCTTTGTCCTAACGCAGCACTTACCGCTCGGGAGGCCACTCCTGAACAAGTGCCGTTCGCTCGGGCTCGCTGATGGAAGCTTATTGATACAGCCGTTGGGAATCCCTTAATGGCAGGAAGCTCAATGGGACATGGGAAACTAAGAGTCCGCGCACCGTAAGGAGCCCGCATGAAAGACGTAACCCCCCCTGGAACTCGTCCGCTTAAAGGGATCAATTCGCACAACATGCCATTATTTAAACAGGACATGCCCTACTACGAGAAGGTAAGCCTAAGCAAGGCAAGAGCCAGTAACCCTGAGCAGGAACCACTTCACATTTTGGTGGAGAGGGATCTTGCGCTCTCATTTTCCTCCCAACTCTTCTCTTCACACCAGTGCTCTACTACCTGTGCTGACTTATACATTGGAGGGTCTTCCCCGAGGATTTATCCCTGGGCACCTCTGACTTGTTTCCCTTCTTGTAGTTCTTACTTCAAGGGCACGTGGTCATCTTCCTCCCCACTCAGGAGCAACGTGAGATCGCCCCTCTTCATCTGGCGCCGTCTATGGGAAGACGGCGATCTCGTGCTGCTCCTGAGCGGGGAGGAAGATGACCACGTACCCTTGAAGTAAGAAATACAAGAAGGGAAACAAGTCAGAGGTGCCCAGGGATAAATCATCGGGGAAGACCCTCTGATGCTTAAGTCAGTACAGGTAGTAGAGCACTGGTGCGAAGAGAAGAGTTGGGAGGAAAATGGGAGCGCGAGATCCCTCTCCACCAAAAGGTGAAGTGGTTCCTACTCAGGGTTGCTGGCTCTTGTCTTGCTTAGGCTTACCTTCTCATAGTGGGGCATGTCCTGTTTAAATAATGGCCTATTGTACGAATTGATCCCTATAAGTGGAGGAGTTCCAGGGGGGGTTACGTCCTTCATGCGGGCTCCTTACGGCGCGCAGACTCTTTGTTTCCACTGTGTCACGCCCCGAGCCTTTATTACTGCGGAAGACTCGCTCGGGGAGCGCAAACATCCGGCATGGTAAGCCTCTTGCAAGTAAGAATGATCAGAGCACGAGACAATCACACAAATAAATACAATTGCACACATTTTAATCAAACTTCAACTTCATTTCATAAATGATCAATATTCATAATACAACCACTTTTCATCATCTTTCATTCTACTAGACTCAAGAAATAGGAAAATTACATTGACTCAATCTAAACATTATAAACTTCCTAAGTCTTCACTCTTGTAATAACAACATTCAATCGCTCTCGGACCGGCTACTTGAATCACCCGAATCCGAATTTGAACTATTTCCATCTCCTGAAAAATATTGGAAATAGGTAATGAGCACACTTGCCCAGTTGGTATCTTCGCATCAACATGAAGGCATTATTAAAGTAGGTAACATTTTAGCTCTAGAGAATAAGGTAAAATCATGCAAATGTGAATCAATCATGCGATTAAACCAAAGTAACAAGATAACCACGTAAGATAGAATGATCAAGAATGAACTAGCAAGAATATAACATGAACATGATATTTGGCCTTTCACGAGCAAGTATGTAACGAGAATGTACGAGTAAGTCACATATTCATCACACTAGTCTCTTTTGAGTACATAGTTCATGAATTTCTATGGAATATCAAGCAAGAATGTCATGTCGTGTCATGGATCTTCACTTATTTATAGAAATAGTACTCCCAGCGCAATGCGACGCCAGTAGCATCATACCCCATGGTTTATAAAATACTATGTTTCTGACAATCAGCCGAGGGGACTAGCATAGAGCCCTTGAACACAATCAGTGCTCCATCGCATCTTCAGGTATAAATTAAGCTACTTCCACGCATGTAACAGTAAAGTATGGCCAAGAATATAGCAATTCCAAATAATGAAAATCAATGAATGAATGCTTCAATTCAAATATATGAGATCAAGAAATAGACTTAAACAATGTTATGCTCATGGAAATAAATCGACAGCATAACGGTACATTCTTTTACCTTTCATTCATTTCATTAAGTCTCTTCAATCATTATGCTAAGTTCTAGACTATCATTAGTCCATCTAGAACTTTAGAAATCAACCCTTGGGTCAAACCTTGGGTTAATATATGCAAGCTTAGTGACGGTCATCTACTAGGCCGTTACATTCTGTAACACGCCAGTAGTGGGCCGTTACAGTGATCCGAGTCCAAAATAATAAAATAGACTCAGAGAAATGTGACGGTCATGCAATGGCCGTTACGTGCTTCTGACGGTCTAATGTAAGGCCGTTACATTACTAGATCTAGAAACAACGATAGTGTATTCTAGTTAATGGGCTTTAATGATGCAACCAACTCGGCGTCCTAGTGGGAATCTCAAGCTCGCGGAGAATTACGGAGGCCTTGAAACAAGATTTCCTAGTCTATTAGAAGGAATATCCAATAGAGAGGTCCTCATGTCCAAGATTGTGTTCCTATAGTGCAAAGTGCGAACTAATGGTCAACACACCGGAGTATGTGCCATGTACTTATAGAACGACTCTATAGATAGGAAAAGAATATATATATATATATATATATATGCAGATATCGATGCGAAACCATGATAAAAACTCTATTGATACATCATTCAAAATCATGCTTCAAATTATAACAATATAGAGTTTTGGGGTTCATGAAATTAATATAACTCAAAGTAATAGTGAGATATCAAAACATGCATTTCCTATCATGAACGCTTAAATAATCTCGAAGTTACATAATTAGGTTTAAAACTTAGGTAACTAGGCTTAACAATAAGTAATATTGACAAATCATATTCTGTCTAGGGTTGACAGAACATAGTCTCTGACGGTCTAGAGGTGGGGCGTCACAGTGATTGTGACGGTCTATCGAACAGCCGTTACAGTGTGTAACGCGTCTGTCCAAGCGCGTCAGAGTTAACAGTGTAAACTCATCTACCACAGAGCCTGTGACGGCTCATAGTAAGGCCGTTACATGGATGTGACGGTCCTACTGTGACGCGTCAGAGTATCTGCTAACAGAAACCCTGTAGAGATCAACTCACATCATGTCTATAATTAAAACACCATGAATCTCTAGACATGATAACGTAGTGTAGGTGTTGACACCCGGAAAATGAAAAGGGTGGAAGCATGATTGAAAAGAAGATCTGACCAACAGCTAAAGGCTAAGGCTGATGTCCGAGCTCGTCGCCATTCGAGTGACGATATTGATAAGATGAAAACCCTGTCTACGGACTGATAGAACCCTGTCTACGGACTGATAGAACCCTATCTACGGACTGATAGAACCCTATCTACGGACTGATAGAACCCTGTCTGCGGACTGATAGAACTCTATCTACGGATTGATAAAACCCTGTCTGCGGACTGATGAAAATTGCAATCGTGACGTCAATACAAGATATTTCAGAGATGATAGACCATTTGGGATGATGATACATTTGAAGAAACCCTAAGTGGGCCTATATGAAGATGGCGCCGAAAGCCCATGTCGAAGCCCAGATATGGCGCCAAGAGAGCAAGGTTGAGCGCGCCGGGAAGCATGCCTCAGGCGCGCCGTGAAGATGCCCGCAGAGAAGGAAGAGGAAAGGGGTTATAAAACCCCTCCCTTCGATAGAGAAAAAGGGGAACAACATCGGAGAGAAAAAAATCAGGCCTCCGGGATCGATCGACTGAGAGAAAAAAAAAGCTGAAGGAAAAAAAGAGAGAAAGCCAGATAGAGAAAGGGGATCGTTCTGAGAGAAAGAGCCACCCCTCCCCTTTCGATCAACAGAGAGGAAATAGAAGAGAAGAAGAAGGAAAGCTCCAGGTGGGCACTGGGGAGGGAGAGGAGTCAATGCTCCACCCTCCCCTCCATGTTTTCTTTCTTTATCTGATGTAATATAACGAGTTCCCTCTCGATCTATCAACTGTAGCCGGAGTTCCGGCCTTGTTTTTTTTTAGATTTATGCTTTACATTTTCTTTCATGATCGGTGTAATATTTCCCATATGCAATACAAGAAGCATCAAGATGCCCGTCTGGGTATTGATGGTTTAAGATATCGATCTCTGTCTGTCTGTCTCTCTATGCATATGGCCTTCGTCTGAAAGGAACATAGATCAGATTCTTTGGGCTTCGAAGTCGATCGCATGGGTTTATTCCTCGAAGAGGGACGAGGATAAGACTCCTAACCCCATCCAATGGGTTACTGAGTTTTGTCTTCTTCTTCCCTCTCCGATCTCGATGTCTGTTTTCCATACATATATGATCTGGTTTCTTTTTTGAAGGAGCCCCCCCCTTTGGCGGTTCAGGAACCAGAGATATCAGTCTCTTGGTCTCCTCAGCCGCCCAGCTCTCATAAATAACGATCGGATCTCAGGTTCTCCATCCTAAACATTGGATGCTTAGGGCCTAAAGTTTATACGATTGATAGCCCTTCCTTTTCCGTCGATTTAACATCACTGGGCTCATCTGGAGGGGTCGGAGGACAGTCACCTCCTGACTCCCCCAAATGGCCTGCAACAGACGGGCAAAACTCTCAACGGAACCAGGCGATGGTATGATCTCCCCCGTTTGATTCCTTCGTCCAAAACCCTTGGCACCCTTCTAACAGCGATCTCCATGAAATTCCTCCCTTGCATCTCTGGCCCAGCATTGATTCGAGCCTGAAATCCCCAGAAAACACCCAAACAGAGCATCGTTTCTGGGCTCTGGAAAACCTGAGATTCTTCTGCAATTTCACCCTCTCTGCGTGCGAACTTCCCCGCCGAGAACCACAAGGCCGAGAGGCTTTCCCCGTCTTTTGGCTAAACGACAACCCAGTTGGTTACCAACGCTTTCCTCGTGAGGCTATGTGTGCGAGGCTCCCGGCGTATAGACTCCCGGCGTGGCCAGAAGCACGCCGGGAAGCCCTCTGCCGAGAACCCTTCTGCCTTCATAACCACCCTCACACCTTTTGCCCAATATTGAAGCTGCCCCTCTCGGCGCCCCCCCTTCCCGGCGTGCCCATGAGCCCGCCGAGAAGCTCCAGGCCGAGAGGCCTTATTTCCCTTCGGCCAACCCAATGACCAGGCCGAGAACCCCTCCTCCTGGCCATTCATTCCCTTTTTTTTTGCCAAACCTAATACTACTCCTCTCGGCGCCCCCCTTTTCCGGCGCGCCCAGGAGCCTGCCGAGAGAGACCAGGCCGAGACCCCCCCCCCCCTTGGCCAACCAATTGTTCAGGCCGAGACCCCCTTGGCCAGCCCAAGGACCGCGCCGAGAAGCCCCTTCCTTTGGCCGCCGAGAAGCCTCTTGGCTAGCCCAATGACCAGGCCGAGAGCCCTTCTCCATCCAACCAAGTACCAGGCCGAGAACCCCCCTTTGGCCAACCCAAGGACCAGGCCGAGAGCCTCCCTTCGTCCATTAAATGTCCAGGCCGAGGGCTCCTTCTTGCCAATCAAGATCACGCCGAGATCCCTCCTTCAGCCAGATGAAACCCACTCCGAGGCCCATCTCTGCACCATTCTTCTATAAACTTCTTAATCTCCCCCTTATACTTGTTTAAGGGGATATTTATAAACCATCACCTGTGTCTTGATGAGATACAATAAATGGGGAAGATCTCCCCTACAGCTTATGTCCCGAATCCGAATTTCGCCGATGCCTTATGAACCTAAAGAACCATGTCATTATATGTGTTCTGATGGGTTCTGAGGGAATATTGATCAATAATATGAAGGCAAGAGATGTCCCTGGGCCTGGTGCCCATCTTTGTTCGGTCGTCGTCCCGGCTCTCTGTGGATGATGACCTATTCTCCCTTGGCATAATCCAGGTTGAGGGAACATGCTGCCGAAATTTACATAGCCCCACCAATCGAGTGTGGTATTCTCCTATAACCCCGCTGGCCCACGGAGTTATGCCCTCGCGTGATCTCTGATGGCCCTCCCAAGGGGGATATTAATAAGACGTCGCACTCGTACCGGGTGTGTTACATCAGGCCGGTCCCCATCCTGATTCCGGGTTATGTCTATATATACCCGATCTTTTGCGGAGCCTACCCTGCCGCTGCATGGGTGGTTTCCTATTCCCCACTTGGCATCATCCAAGATGGTGGGAATATGCCGGCGGGTTTCTCCCGTAATTAATAAACCCCTGCTCTGCTCAAATACGTTTAACGCCTTGCAAGCAGATGAACTTTGTCTCCTTTGAGCATACGGCTTTACCGCTGTCTTCCTCCTACCTCTAGCGTTTAATCAAGGGTTGTCTTCCTTAGGGAGGACGTAATTAACGTCATAGCGTTTAGGGTATGACGGACTTCTAGTGCAGACACGATCACTCACAATCGACTGACCAAGTCAGATCAAGCGCACAATAAGAATCGTCACCACGGTGACTGGCACGCCAATAAATCCATAATCAATAAATAAATAAGACAAATAATAATAATAATAATAAACCAGATGAAATAAAATGTGTTCGAACAAGTCTGGCACGCCCTGTGGGACTTAGTCTCCCTTCATCTTTACGCTAAGGTAGGAGGCCCAGCGGGCCCCCCTCAAATTTCTGATTCCGTGTGTTTCCTTGTTTCCAGGAAACTACAATGACAACACAAATCGCGTCTGTATGCTTCGACAAGCAACCGGTGGACATGCACGTCCAGGAGGGGTACCTGGCGGTACCACTGGCGTTCGGTTCGTTTCCCCCAACTGTCGGGCTGCCCAACTGCTTGGGCGTCGTCTACACCGACCTTCTACAGGTCGATAACGAGGAGCAAGGCGTTGCTGCAAACGCCCCAGTGGAGGCCGCTGATCGCAAGGATGGCTTACCGAAGAAAACGGCCCCCACGGCCATCGCCTGCTACGTCCATCATGTCCAGAAAAGGGACATGGTCCCCACTGCTGCCCAGAGGGGGAAGAAAACCAACCGGAGGAACCGGTCTACTACTGTTGATCGTCGCCTTTCCAATTCTGGAAAGACGATAATGATGGGTGCTATTAGGGCGAACCTCGACGGTCGCCCCAGGGGAGTCCGGCCGGACAGAATCGTCCCGACCATCCCAACTGACAACAAGTTCCAGGTTTTGGCCTCTAGGAGGGCCAACTGGGAAGATGCTGAAAGGAAGCCACTGGCGCCCAAGCCAGCAAAATACAAACAGGCCTGGCGACCGAAGAAGATCCAGAGCTGGGCCCCAGCTGAAGACAGAGAGAATCTCACTAATGTCGCTGTTGCCCGCCTCAGAGCAGGGGGCAGAAGGGAGATGAAGAAAGATGAAAGAAATGCTACTGCTGCCTACCCCAGGACCCGGGGGAAGAGAGATGAGATTGAGGGTCAGGAAAGAAATATGATTGCTGTTCGTCCCATAATGAGGGGCGGAAGATATGAGACCAGGGAAAACTTCGCCAACACCCATCCCATGGCCAGGGGCAAGAGATGGGAAAAGAAGAGCTACGATGCTGCTGCCAACCACTGCCAAGTTGGCGATATGAGAAGAAGTGAACCAGTCACTATGCTTACTGCAAGAAGATCAGGAGCCTGTGCCAGACAGGCTGATATCTTCAAATATCCCAGGGCCGAACATCTGAATGCTCGGGTGACAAGACTGGCCTGGCAGCAAACGGGCCAGGACAGACTGATGCTCCGACCTGAGCCGCAAAGGCGCAACCCAGAGGAGACTAAGCAAGTAGTCCAAGACTACTTCCACTACCTAGGGAGCTCTGCCCTAGGCCAGCGAAGACTATCCCGTGCCTTGGGCACCAGGGATGATGAAGAAGAAGAAACCTTCCAAGAAATGATGGTCGAAGCCTCTTCCTCCGACTCGAATGACTATGAAGAAGGCCCCAGGGCCGGATATAATGAAGAAGACCTGTACGAGGAAGAAGCCAAAGAAAGAATATCGGTCTTTGACCGGCTCAAATATCCTGACCAGGCGAAAAGAAAGGTCTACAGGCGAAAAGGAAAAATGCAAATCTTCGCCTGCAACATGGCTGGACTGGCCAGGGGGCAAGATATATTACCAACTCAACAAGATGAATTGCTCAGGCTGGCAACCAGACCTGGTCCTGTCACAAGAAGAGGCCAGGCAGCAAAAGATAAAATGAAAATTGATGATGAAGCCCGCAGGGTTACCACTATGACAGTTAATGTGGTAACAGCGGAAGATGGAGATAACCCCTTCGTTGATGATGCTGAAGGGACTTCTGAAGATATACAAATTCTATCAACCATGGATCCCATGATCCAGATGATGTTCAGAAGATACCAATAGGAGATCAATGCTCTCCGAAGACAGCTCAATGAGAGACAGGAAGCTACATCAGTCTCGAAGCAAACTGAACCTACGGGGCAGACATCCAGCTCCACAGAAACAACTATCCTGGCTAATCCTCTCTTAGCCGATAAGGGCAAAGCACCAAGTCAACCTGTTCCACAGCAGACAATAGCTCAGCCCTCTGTGTCTCAGACGCAGCCCACCGCGCCCATCTTGCGCGCCACTGTGATGACAACTCCTCATAGCCAGCAACAAGCCCACTTCTTTCTAGAAGATATAGACCCAGCTGTAGCCCACAAGCAGATGATTGAAAGAATTGTGGAAATGAAGCTGTCAGAAAAGACTGGAGATGATACTAGTGCCTATGATGTGTACAAGGTACCGTATCCTCCCCAGTATGCTGCCAAAAGGCTGCCTCCAGGCGTTAGCAAGCCGCCAAAGTTTGAGAAATTCAATGGCCAGGGCTCCCCCAGGGAGCATATAGCCTACTATACTACCATCATGGGTGACCTAGCAGTCGATGAAGCCTATCTGCTCAAGTTCTTTGGCTCGTCCCTCACTGGGTTGGCCTTTGAATGGTATTCAAGCTTGTCAGCAGGATCAGTGGTTGATTGGCCCGATATGCAGAGAAAATTCCGCGACAGGTTTCATGTCACGGAAAGGGAAATCACAATAGCAGAACTGTATGCTACCAGGCAGAAACAGGATGAAACTGCACTGGAGTACATCAAAAGATGGAGAAATCTAGCCATGAGATGCAGAAGACCTCCTCATCAGGAGGATGCAGTGCAGATATGCAAGCAGAACCTCAGGAGGGAAGTACTAGAAAAAATGATCGGTGCAGATGTCAAAACATTTGACCGACTGAACAATATAGTGGCGGAGGTCGAGGCGTTCTTGTCCAAACGTCCGACCGTCAATGCTCCCGCCATGCCAAAAGGTAAATCCAATGATCGGCGGCCGTCACACTCTGAGGCCAACACCGTCGATTTTAGAACCTTTGAGCAACAAAAAGGGAAGAAAGGGGCAGATGAAGCTCCCCCAATGGCAGATACAGCAGAAAGAAGAGACAAGGTCTCTCTAAGGGACAGGATGAGAAGGGCTTACTCTTTTCCCAAGGATAAGACTGCAGCATTATTTAACTGGGCATATAAGTTCAATAAGGTAACATTGCCTGAACCGAAGAAGCCCGAAGATGCAGAAAAGAAAGATGATCCGATGTTCTGTCCATTTCACCGGGTGTTGGGGCACCCAATTGAGGACTGTTATGTCTTCAAAGATATCATGGAAGGAATGGTCAAGAAGGGTGAACTGCAGCTGGGAGATTACCAGGTGAAGCCGCCTCGGCCACATGAGCTTCCGCCCTGGAGGGTGGCCGCTAATATGATCTCAATCTATCAACAGCTGCCTAAGGAAGCCGCTGAAGAATGCACCAGGCACACCTATGAAGCCTGCCTCCTCACCCCATTGAGAGATCAGGAAGGATGGCAGACGGTACCCACAAAAAATAGAAAGAAGACTCCCGCAGCCAAAACCAACGGAGCAGTTATCCGGGGTGTCACCCCAAGGCCGGAGTCTCCTCCAATAAAACCAATATGGCCTACAGTTGAGACCGGACCAGTCATCCGGATCCATACTTGCAACCGGAGGAGACAAACTCCCCTCCCTGCACATAAAGAAGACAGTCCTGCAACCAGGCGTCTGCAGCAATATATTAATGAGCTTGATGAGTATGAGCAGAAAAAGCCGAAACACCTGTTGGTGAAAGACTGTATACTCTGGGAGCAGCTCGAAGAATTGAAAATTGAAGAGCAGCCGGAGGCAGAACAAAGAAAAGATGAGACTGAGTCCTTCTGGGGGCAGGAACTAGCAAAGCCAACTTCCCAGAAAAAGAAGAGACGGCCTAAGGCCAAAAAGGGAAAGAAGGTCACGACAGTACAATGCAATACTCTGTCAGTACTCTTTTCCCTGCCCAGGAAGGATGATGAACAAGAAGCATCAGATGTCCCGCTAGAAGCCAATCATGCTGAGGCCTCTACCTCAGCCCATGCAACACGTTCTGGGAGAAAATGGGGGCGTCCGCCACCAGCTAACCATAATATTATGTTCAGAGGGGAGCAACCCTATCAAATCCCAAAACCAGAGGTGCGCGGCATCCAGGTTCCTCCCCCTGCCGGCTTGTACCAAGGAAAAGATAAAGCAGAAGGAGCCCCTTCATTCCTGGAGTTCCTGTCCAGCTTAGAAAATGAGTAGCCATCTCATACTGCTCCAGCTAAAAGCAATAAATGCCAGCAGACAGCAACTGGAAAGCATAAACAGCATGAGGAAAATGAAGAAAATAGCCCTCTAGCAAAGCCAGGGGCAGTCATTACAGAAGAAGCCCTCCGGGAGACCGATGAAGAAAATGAAACTGGGACTGGGCAGCAAAGGCCACAGGCACCACATGAACCTCCAAGACCCCGGTGGGCGGAGGAGATGAGGCTGTCTAATGTTCGGGTTGGCAGTCGAATCATGAAAATGTTGAAGAAGCTCCCCACCAGATTCTCCATCTGGGAGATACTCTCTTTGAGTAAAGAGGCCCGCCAAGCAATTGTGGATGCCCTGCAGTCGCCGGCACAATATGAAGCACTCTTGGCAGAAGTGAATGCTGGACCATCAGTCACGTTCACAGAAGATGATATGCTGATCCCAAATGCCAGTCACAACAGACCGTTGTATATGAGGGGCTCCCTGAACTGTCAGTCGCTGAGCATGATACTGATAGATCTCGGGGCTGCTGTAAATATTCTCTCGTATCGCATCTATCAGAAATACTACTTTGATCTGCAGCTTACCAAGGTCAGAGACATGAAGATTGCTGGGTTCAACCAGAAATGTGAAACACCTCTCGGGGTGGCTGATTTCAACCTCACATTGGGTGACCTCACTACCGTGGTACGATTCTACGTGATCGACTCCAACACCACGTATAAGGCCCTGTTGGGGAGACCGTGGCTGCATGAATATCAGATAGTGCCATCCACGCTACACCAATGCATAAAATACTGCCATGAAGGAAAGGAAGAAAGGGTGTTTGCAGACCTACATCCCTTTGAAGTGTTCGAGTGCCATATGCTCGATGCATCCTACTACACCGAGGTGTCACAAAAGGATGAAGAGAAAGAGGCTGTAATCAGCCAGAAGAAGCCGGCAACGAAGGCAGAAGCCTGGTCTCCACCGCCACCCAGGGGCTATGTTGAAAAGCATGAAGTAGCTCACATCGCTTATGCTGATGATTTTGCTCGGATCACCCCTCCTAGCATCATCCAGATAGCACTAATCAAGAAATGAAAGAAAGGTGCATACATGTGAAGGTCCCACGAGGTTTAATCAAACCCGTCGCCAGCCTAGAATACCAAACAGTGCTGCCACTGAAGACCATGGAAATTCCTCGCGTCTGCGAGCCACCTACCATATTCTCCACCGGGGAGGCAGTCGAAGAAGATGATCAAGACTGCATGGTCCCTGAAGAAGCCGCAAACCAGATGGTGCCGATTACAGGCCTGGTGTATACTACCCAGCAGGTTTCGCAGATGTTCTCCAAGATGCAAATGCCATCACTACAATCCGCAGCCCAGAAGAAAGCATTCAGGGAGCTATGGGATCCGCCTCGAGATAATAAGGAACTGAGGAAGATCACACAGCATCCGGGATTGGGTTATACCCTTCAAGAATATTATGAAGCCGAGGTGGATGTCATCTCTACCTTCTACCAGCATGAAGACTCCCCTGGGATAGGATATGATCAATATCCCTTTGAGGATGAAGAGATTATGTATCAAACCATAACAGACAATGAAGCCCAAGATGACCAGCCAGAAGCAGGGATGTCTGATAAAACTGAGAGGGGTCGGTGCTGGAAGGACCCGTCCTGCAAGGAGGATCTATTCCAGGCCGAAGCACAATTTGATACGGGAACTCCGGATGAAGACCAGATGGCCAAAGAACTAAGAGAATGCCTGGAATTTGAGCGCATTCTGGAAGAAGTCCGGGCTCTACAGAAAGATGACCTTTCAGGGGAGCCTGCAACAGAAAGATCCCTAAGAGCGGAAGATTCCACTTTTGAATTCTCTTCTGAACCAGTCTCGTCCTCGGGGCAGACTGAACAGAATCCGATGGTATCGGCCTTATATGATAAGCCGACATCCGCTGATGAGCAGGATGACGACACAGAAGAACATGAAACTGAAGAGAATTATATTCCGGGAGGCTTTATTGATTTGCAAGAAGCCCCACCCGAAGTTGAGGACGGAGGCTAGGCCACCGTCGATGAGCTGATAGAAGTGAATCTGGGGTCAGCAGATGAGCTAAGGCCGACATTCCTCAGTGCACTACTAGAACCAGCTGCCAGAGAACAGTACATACAGTTTCTGAAAGAGTTCCGAGACTGCTTTGCATGGACATATGATGAGATGCCAGGACTGAGCTCTGATGTGGCACAGCACCGATTGGCGATAAACCCGGGGGCAAGCCCTGTAAAGCAACCTTCAAGGAGAATGCGTCCTGAACTGATAAATCAGATCAACAAAGAAGTCGACAAGTTGATTGATGTGGGCTTTGTTGAAGAAAACCAGTATACTACATGGCTGGCCAATATAGTGCCCGTAAAGAAGAAAAATGGGCAGATCAGAATATGTGTGGATTTCAGGGACCTGAATAAGGCTTGCCCGAAAGATGATTTCCCAGTGCCAATCACTGAAGTAATGATCGATGCAACCACTAGCCATGAAGCCCTGTCATTCATGGATGGGTCATCTGGATATAACCAGATCTGGATTGCTGAAGAAGACTGATGCGGGACGGAACTGACAAATGGACTAAACCTATGATGAAGACCAAGTGCGGCCAGCACTCACACGAGACAAGGCAAGCCGAGAGATCGACCTCCGTACTATTCCTCCGAAGAGAGGCGTCTCTCAACAAGAAACCCAAGTCCACGGTCGTCCCTATGAGGGAAGCGAGTGGATCAAAGCGGCAAAGGAGCCGACGCGCAACTATAGGAGTCTAGTCCGAGCTCGGTGCTCGACTAGGGCCACGGAATGGGATACTCTCACTCACGATCTCGAGGTGTTGAATGCTAGCTAGGATCCCTACACTCTCACGCGGCATACAAGATCACATACTAGTAAAGCAAAATGCCAAGGGGGGGGGGGAGCGTCGCACGTACCTCCACGCCTAGGCGTGGGGAAGGAACCCCGGCCGAGACCGACAACCCCGATACACACAATGAAAGAATAGGTACAAGCCAGCAATGGTGCCCACTCCTCGCAGGGAGATAACAGGCTACAACAATTCCATTCGGGGCGGCTGATACACGGGCTGACGGGCGGCACTCGGTGAAGGGTTGGCCACGAGGAGGGTCCGAATGACGATCGGCAGAATCGCAGCAACGCGCGACTCGGTGGTAAACGTTCCCACGAATGGATCCGGAGTCTGATTGGGGCGCCGTCAGCGAGGGCGCGTAGTTAGGTCGCAGGAGGAAGCCTCGGCCAAAAGGCGTGCTCAGATTCCGTCCGTGGAAGCCGTGGCCGCACCTGCAAGTGGGGACAAGGAATCTGCTCCCAGAACTGCGCTGTCGAGCGGGGAAAATGGTAACTCGCTGCTCCGGTAGGCGATCGAGGCCCCGCTTGTGGGAGGACGTCGGGGACGCAGAGAAGCCGGTCCGGACCAAAGAGCTCGATCAGATCTGGTCGTGGATGGACGCTGTGAACTTTGGAAATCGCCGGTTGTCCTGGCACCGGGTGGACTGGGCAGACCCGCGCGACCTCACGGGAACGGACGCCACGAACAGCTCGGACGTCGGAACGAGACGAGGTTGGTGGCGTTGGAAAGAGGACGACGAGAGGTACAAACCCTGAAGAAATCAGCTCCAAACTCGGAGTTGTCCGTCCTGTGGGATTTTCTCAAGAAGGAGGGTGGATCTGGGCGCGCAGAGAGGGAGGCTCCTGCGCTAGCTCACGAGAAAACTCGCCACGGGCGGTGCCGACCTCGGATCGAGGCGAAACCAAAGCCCACGTGCTGCCGACTCATAGAAGTATCCACAAAAAAAAGGAGGGGCTCGGATTCGATCCGCACCGGATGGGGATGCCGCTGCAACTCGGGGCCGAATCTGGAACATGCGAACTCGAACCGGAGACGAAGTAGAAGGGAGGAAGAACCTCGGCGTCGCACCGAGGGGATGGGGAGTCGCACCCCGGGGTTGCTCCCGTCGCAGGAGCAGAGGAGGAAGAGAGGGTCGCCCTCTCCAAGGGGTGGCTGTGCAAATGGCTGCTCAATCAAAATATTTCATCTATTAATTCTAAAGAAAGTACATAAGACCTTATATATGGAGGGGGGGAATGCTAGGGTTTCAACCCTAGCAAGGGGGGAAAGGGGGGCGGCCAAAGGGGGGCAGGGGATCGAATGGGAAGGAAAAATAGGGGGGGTGCGCAATCTACTTCCTAAAAAAAAGGTAGGGGGGCGGCTGCCTCCTCCTCCTCTTGGAGAAGATGAGAGGGGGCGCCCAAAACCCTAATGGGCCAAAAGGTTGGACCAAGAAGTGGCCCACTAGTCCTATTGCCCAACCAATGTGCCTAGCACACCCAATAAAGGTCTAATTGGCCCCAATTGGCCTACAAAGGTCCACAATAAAGAATAAACATGTCCACGCAGGGACTAAACCAAGGCCTGGTATGGCCATCATGTAAAAGAAGGTCCTCTAAACCATGCCGTAGTCGCCGAGCCAAAGAGATGCCGGCGTGCTCCGCGTGCTCCGTCGAGAAAGGCGGCGCGTGTCCTCACCAATTCTCCCCGGGTAGGAAGAACTCGACCCCGTCGAGTAAGGGTCACGATCGCTCCAATAACGCTCCAGCAGGCCCGGGTCGATCAGCTCCAGCTCTCCACGTGTGATCCAGGTGTCGTCTGTCGCAGGGCGCCCTCTCCAGCGCACTAGGAAGCGCTGGTAGGCTCCGCTCCTGGTCGTGGTCACCTGCTCATCCAGTATGCAATCTATATGCTCGCGTGTCTGTAATGGGGCTGGAGGAGGTGGACGCTCAGAAGGTGTAATGCTCTCAACAGGAGGGGTAGGCCCAAAAAGCTCACTGGGAATCACCGCGGGATCCCGATATGCCACCAGATCTGAAACATTGAACGTCGAACAGATCCCATAGTCGTCTGGCAGCTCAATCTCATACGCATTCGACCCAATTCGCTTCAAGACTCGAAAGGGTCCGGCACCGCGGTCCTGGAGTTTCTTCACGGCCCCCGAAGGGAACCGTTCAGGTCTAACCCTGATCATGACGTACTCTCCCACTTGGAACTCACGGGTGCGTCGATGCGCGTCAGCTAATTCCTTATAACGTGCGTTGCTGGCCTCGAGGGGGTGATGATGATGTAGACTCCAAACTAGTGGCGTGGACTCATACCGATATGAATGCATGGGTGGCCCAGGGCATCCAAACATAGACCCAGCATGTCTATGACACCTACATGACTGGACAACACGGGGAGGACTAGGACAACCAAAGTTGTATCTATCATGCATGGGTGTCCTACGGAATGTGGTAGACTCATGGGGACTAAATTGCCCAAACTCACTCATGACATTCCCTATATGAGACAAACCCCTATATGATGGTGGACATGAAGAAACCTGGGGAAGAGACATGTGTCCCTGGCCTCCTAAGCTCGGGCATCTAGATGCCGGTAAGGTGAGGTGTTGACTAGAAGGCCTAGGTGGTGTATGATAGTGGACCTCCTCGACAAGGTGGGGAAAAGAATATGGGTCGAGAGGCTCACTAGGGAGGGGATCGAAAGGGTCAAAGAAATGATGACCCCTCCCGACAGGTCCCTTCACTATACTTGCCCATGTGCGACATTCGCCCAGGTGCAGATAATCACCTTCAGGCACTCTCATGTATGGGGCAAGAGGCTCATGAGGAAGGCAAGGAAGGCTAGGTTCCTCCCTCGGGACCGTGAAACCATAAGCGGGGACAAAATCAACCTCCACGGGTATGGGAAATAATAAAAGGACCTCGGATGTGATATGTCCTATGGTGTAGACCGAGGTAATAGACCCCAAAGCAGGGAGTGTAAAGCTATGACTATAGGGTTGGTCAGACCCTAAGGTCAACATATAAGTCAACTCCCATTGATAATCTAAACTCCTAAGGAAGTCCTTCACATTTTCAAGAAAGCAGAAGGACCGAAAAGTGGTGTGAAAGGAGTTAAGGGGTATTATTGGGAGGGCTGGTCCCATGGGTGTATAGCAAGGAATGGAGACATCTAGAAGTGGACCCTCCCTTAGCTAGCTAGCTAAAGACTCTCCAATGACCAGTTCACCCTCGGAAGGTAAGAATGTCTCTATATGAGGGTCTAAGGGTGAAGCCTCTCTCTCGGGAGTGGAAACTGAGTCCTCTATGATGTGGAGGGGCCCCTGGCTCTCAGTCGAGGGTCTCAGGCCGAGAGTGTCGGCCTTAACTTCCAAAGGTTCAGGCACGACTGGGTGCTCCATGGGGTCACTCCCTAACTCCTCGACCCCCGTTAGATACTCCTCAATCAATTCCTGTTCAGCCTCGTAAATCACTGGAACAAAAGGCGGAGTGGATCGCTGGGGTGGTGGCAGGCATGAGCACGGAGGCGGAGCGGACAGTGGGCTAGGGGAAATCGATGATCCCATAGGAGTGCCCATCCTTTCTAGTTTCTCCCTAACGAGTTGCAGGAGTTCTGCGAAGGGGAGATCTCTCAAGTTAGGGGCATTCGGGGAGACTTGCTGGTAATCATGAGATTTAGTCTCGGGCTTAGACTCACAGACAGGTGGCACCTTGCTCCTCCAACTATGATGTGCTCGGTTGGGGGTAAGAGGTGATGGGCGTTGCGGAGGTTGAGCCCTTAGAGTGGCCTTAGACTGATCGAGGGAGATAGGAGGAGTGGTAGTGCTCCTCGGGCTATGGGTCTCTGAGTAGGAGGCGAAGCGTTGGGGAGCGTAGATCCTCCTAAATTCTACCTTCATCTCCTCCCATGAGTGTATGGGCTCTTGCCTCCAACCTGCCCTAAGACCTACTATGTGATCCCACACTTCCCTAGCTTGAGGTGAAAGTTGACCCCTGGCAATGTTGACTCTCTCGGAACCATATATCCAATTCTTCTCAAAGTATTTTCCCATGGTAGCCTCCCACTTTAGATAGGCTCTAGGGCTCGATCCATCAAAGCGAAGGTTCCCATCTACAATGATGTCCAGGAATAGAGGGTCGGTCGGACCCTTGTGGAGGATGTAAGGAGTAGCCATGATAAAGCACCTGAGGACTCTAAATACACATGCACGCCCTAGGACTATGGAAGGGACATGTAGGACAACTAAGGGATGGGACTAGACACAACTCAAAATGGTGAAGGAAACTGGGGAAGAATACGGACTCAAATGCACCTAAAACAGACCTAATGACTTACATGCAACTTAGACAGATCTAATGCTCTAATTTGCACCCTAGACAACCTAAAGACTCAAATGATCTAAGACCCCAATTTGCTAGAACAAACTGGTTCCCTAAGCTCTGATACCAAATTTGATGCGGGACGGAACTGACAAATCGACTAAACCTATGATGAAGACCAAGTGCGGCCAGCACTCACACGAGACAAGGCAAGCCGAGAGATCGACCTCCATACTATTCCTCCGAAGAGAGGCGTCTCTCAACAAGAAACCCAAGTCCACGGTCGTCCCTATGAGGGAAGCGAGTGGATCAAAGCGGCAAAGGAGCCGACGCGCAACTATAGGAGTCTAGTCCGAGCTCGGTGCTCGACTAGGGCCACGGAATGGGATACTCTCACTCATGATCTCGAGGTGTTGAATGCTAGCTAGGATCCCTACACTCTCACGCGGCATACAAGATCACATACTAGTAAAGCAAAATGCCAAGGGGGGGGAGCGTCGCACGTACCTCCACGCCTAGGCGTGGGGAAGGAACCCCGGCCGAGACCGACAACCCCGATACACACAATGAAAGAATAGGTACAAGCCAGCAATGGTGCCCACTCCTCGCAGGGAGATAACAGGCTACAACAATTCCATTCGGGGCGGCCGATACACGGGCTGACGGGCGGCACTCGGTGAAGGGTTGGCCACGAGGAGGGTCCGAATGACGATCGGCAGAATCGCAGCAACGCGCGACTCGGTGGTAAACGTTCCCACGAATGGATCCGGAGTCTGATTGGGGCGCCGTCAGCGAGGGCGCGTAGTTAGGTCGCAGGAGGAAGCCTCGGCCAAAAGGCGTGCTCAGATTCCATCCGTGGAAGCCGTGGCCGCACCTGCAAGTGGGGACAAGGAATCTGCTCCCAGAACTGCGCTGTCGAGCGGGGAAAATGGTAACTCGCTGCTCCGGTAGGCGATCGAGGCCCCGCTTGTGGGAGGACGTCGGGGACGCAGAGAAGCCGGTCTGAACCAAAGAGCTCGATCAGATCTGGTCGTGGTTGGACGCTGTGAACTTTGGAAATCGCCGGTTGTCCTAGCACCGGGTGGACTTGGCAGACCCGCGCGACCTCACGGGAACGGACGCCACGAACAGCTCGGACGTCGGAACGAGACGAGGTTGGCGGCGTTGGAAAGAGGACGACGAGAGGTACAAACCCTGAAGAAATCAGATCCAAACTCGGAGTTTTCCGTCTTGTGGGATTTTTGCAAGAAGGAGGGTGGATCTGGGCGCGCAGAGAGGGAGGCTCCTGCGCTAGCTCACGAGAAAACTCGCCACGGGCGGTGCCGACCTCGGATCGAGGCGAAACCAAAGCCCACGCGCTGCCGACTCGTAGAAGTATCCACCAAAAAATGGAGGGGCTCGGATTCTATCCGCACCTGATGGGGACGCCGCTGCAACTCGGGGCCGAATCTGGAACACGCGAACTCGAACCGGAGACGAAGTAGAAGGGAGGAAGAACCTCGGCGTCGCACCGAGGGGATGGGGAGTCGCACCCCGGGGTTGCTCCCATCGCAGGAGCAGAGGAGGAAGAGAGGGTCGCCCTCTCCAAGGGGTGGCTGCGCAAATGGCTGCTCAATCAAAATATTCCATCTATTAATTCTAAAGAAAATACATAAGACCTTATATATGGAGGGGGGGAATGCTAGGGTTTCAACCCTAGCAAGGGGGGAAAGGGGGGCGGCCAAAGGGGGGCAGGGGATCGAATGGGAAGGAAAAAAAGGGGGGGTGCGCAATCTACTTCCTAAAAAAAAGGTAGGGGGGCGGCTGCCTCCTCCTCCTCTTGGAGGAGATGAGAGGGGGCGCCCAAAACCCTAATGGGCCAAAAGGTTGGACCAAGAAGTGGCCCACTAGTCCTATTGCCCAACCAATGAGCCTAGCACACCCAATAAAGGTCTAATTGGCCCCAATTGGCCTACAAAGGTCCACAATAAAGAATAAACATGTCCACGCAGGGACTAAACCAAGGCCTGGTATGGCCATCATGTAAAAGAAGGTCCTCTAAACCATGCCGTAGTCGCCGAGCCAAAGAGATGCCGGCGTGCTCCGCGTGCTCCGTCGAGAAAGGCGGCGCGTGTCCTCACCAAAGATAGAGTGCACACTGCATTCCGCACCCCGAAGGGGATATTTCATTATAAAAGAATGCCGTTCGGCCTCAAGAATGCCTGCGCTACTTACCAAAGAGCTATGACAAAGATCTTTGATGATTTGCTCTTCAAAAAGGTAGAATGCTACATTGATGACCTGGTGGTGAAAACCAGCAGAAAAGAAGAACATTTGCAGGATCTGAGAGTAGTATTCCAGAGGCTGCGCAAATATGAGCTCAAAATGAACCCTATGAAATGTGCCTTCGGCGTATCCAGTGGAAAATTCCTTGGGTTCATCGTCCATCATAGGGGCATTGAGATTGACCCATTCAAGATTAAAGCTATCCAGGAGCTCCCTCCACCAAGGAATCTCCACGAACTGAGATCTCTACAAGGGCGTTTGGCCTACATCCGACGATTCATATCAAATCTGTCGGGAAAATGCCACCCTTTTCACAGGCTCATGATGAAAGATGTGCCGTTCCTCTGGGACGATGGCTGTCAGGAAGCCTTTGAGAAGCTGAAAGAATATATCAAGACCCCTCCGGTGCTGGGGGCACCTATTAAGGGCAAACCCCTGATACTATACATTGCAGCCACACACTGTTCCCTGGGGGCAATGCTGACACAGATAAATGAAGAAGGCAGAGAGCAGGCTCTATACTACCTGAGTAGGAGGCTGATCAGAACTGAAGAAAGTTACACCTATATAGAGAAAACATGCTTGGCACTAGTCTTTGCCGTTAAAAAGCTCCGGCACTATATGCTGTCACATGAAATCAGACTGATATCTGCAGCAGATCCACTCAAATACATACTGACTCAGCCAGTACTGAAAGGCCGGCTGGGCAAATGGGCAGTAATTCTGATGGAATTCGATATCACATATATACCCCAGAGGGCAATAAAAGGACAGGCCGTGGCCGATTTCTTCGCAGAACATCCTGTGCCAGAGAATGATATGTTGGGGACTGAGTTACCCGACGATGAGACACTAGAAGCCTGCCAAGCTCAGTCAGCTATGTGGCAGCTATTCTTTGATGGAGCGTCTAGAACAGAGACGGACTCCGATGGAAAGACCAGAATACGGGCCGGAGCCGGTATTGTGCTGAGATCGCCAGATGGGGAGGTTGTGCATACTTCCTGTTCTATAAACAAGCCCTGCACTAATAATGAAGCCGAGTATGAAGCTCTGATAATCGGACTGCATATAAGCCTCAACATGGGTATCCAGATGCTTCAGGTATTCGAGGATTCAATGTTGATAATAAAACAAATCCAAGGGGAGTTCGAAGTGCGGAAGCCGAAGTTGAACCCCTACCACCAAAAAGCTGTGCGCCTCATGGCGAAATTCTATCACATTGAGCTCAAGCATGTGGGCCGTGCACATAATGCCCAGGCTGATGCATTGGCAAAGCTAGCCAGCTCAATAGCAGTCCCACCAGATGAAACACTGAACATTGTTGTTATAAATCGGCGGTAGGTCCCCAGCATGCTAGAAAGTTGCCCCGAAGAAAATGAAGTCGCCACGATCAGTACGGAACAGGCGTCTGATTGGAGACAACACCTGCTACAGTGGTTTTTACATCAACAGCTGCCGCAGAAAAGAGAAGAAAAGATGAAACTTCTAAGGATCAAAGATTCTTATCAATTCAGAAATGAAACTCTGTTCCGAATAATGGCAGATGCACGCAAGAAGATTCTGCTCCGCTGCCTGTCCACTGAGGAAGCTTGGCAAGCGATGAAAGAAGTACATGCTGGGACAGCAGGTGCCCACCAGGCTGGCCCCAAGATGAAGATAGAAATCAAGAAGCTGGGCTACTATTGGCCCACTATGTTTGAAGACTGCTGCACATTTGCAAAGTCATGCCAGAAGTGTCAGGAGCATGCTATTGTGCCTAGAAGGCCACCTACGATTCTGCACCCTACAATCCCTAGCTGGCCGTTTGCACAATGGGGAACTGATGTAGTCGGCCCACTACCGACTTCCTCGGCCGGGCATAAGTATATACTGGCCATAACAGATTACTTCTCCCGATGGGCAGAGGCTATAGCACTAAGAGAAGTCACTGGTGAGCTGGTCGCCAGATTCATCAAGCGAAACATCATCTTCCGGTTTGGGATCCCCAGCCGAATAATATCTGACAATGGGAGTCATTTCAGAAATCAGAAAGTCTATCGGCTTGCCGAGAAATATAAGATCGAATGGAGGATCTTCCACTCCTTACAATCCACAGGCAAATGGATTGGCAGAAGCTTTCAATAAGACTTTGTGCACCCTGCTGGCCAAATTCGTCAGTGCCAGTAAGAAGGACTGGGAAGAAAAGATGTATGAAGCTCTGTGGGCGTACCGCACCGTCTTCAAAACACCTACAGGATGCTCACCATACTCCTTGGTATACGGCTCAGAGGCAGTAGTCCCACTAGAGCTGGAAGTCCCGTCACTCAGAGTGGCAGTCCAATACGACCTAACCCATGGCGAACAAGCCAATGCAGAAAGAAGATTAGAAGAATTGGCTGAACTGGAAGGGAAGCGTCTCCAAGCTCAGAAGAATATCCAGATGTATCAGGCCCGCATGGCCACCGCATTCAACAAACTCGTAAAAGGGCGAGAATTCAAGAAAGGTGACATTGTCATGGTCAAGAAAAAAGAAGTCATGGCGTCCAACCCGAAGGGAAAGCTAAATCCCAATTGGGAAGGTCCATATGTGATACAAAGGGTCTACGAAGGAGGGGCCTACAAAGTTGTTAATCATCAAGGGGAGATCCAATTCTCACCACTCAACGGTAAACACCTGAAGCTGTATCATGCTGCACAGCTGATATTCCCCGAGTAATCGGGCAAGAGATATCCTTTCCCTGGCCTAGCGGCACTCCGCCCTAGCCGAGATACCCTTCCCTGGTCTAGTGGCACTCCGCCCTAGCCGAGATACCCTTTCCTTGGCCTAGCGGCACTCCGCCCTAGTCAAGATACCCTTCCTTGGCCTAGTGGCACTCCGCCCTAGCCGAACTACCCTTTCCTTGGTCTAGCAGCACCCCGCCCTAGTCAAGATACCTCTTCCTTAGCCTAGTGGCACTCCGCCCTAGCCGAACTACCCTTCCTTGGTCTAGCGACACTCCGCCCTAGCCGAGATATCCTCTCCTTGGTATAGTGACACTCCGTCCTAACCAGGCTACCACTTATCGTGATCTTGTGTCGTCACGGTCTAACACCCTCTAAACGAGAAGGGAGGGATATATAAAAAAAAAGAATAAATAAAAAAATGGGGTTAAAAATAGAGATACCCCGCCAGTCTTGTTCAGACATTCTGAACAAGGGCAAAAATGGCCAAAACCCAGCTGTGGTGAAAACCCGAAAGGGCACTGCAGGCAAAATCGGGTATCCCGCCGTGCGAAAACCCGAAAGGGCGCACGGGCAAAAGCAAGAGGGGGCTGGCTCTGGTGAAAACCCGAAAGGGCACTTGGGTCAGTAATGTGGTAACCACGAAGGAACCCGCATATCTCTTTACGTCCCGCCGTGATAAAACCCATCCAGTTTAGACCTTACGTCTATCCTGATGAAACCTATAAAAATCCTTGCATTGGCATAAATCCAATATCGATGATAAGACCCGTTGCTGATTGATTGGCGCATTGCCCGATCAGCGATGAAACCTGTCCAGTTTAGACCTTACGTCTATCCTGATCAAACCTATAAAAATCCTTGCATTGGTATAAACCCAATACCGATGATAAAACCCGTTGCTGATTGATTGGCGCATTGCCCGATCAGCGATGAAACTTGTCCAGTTTAGACCTTACGTCTATTCTGATCAAACCTATAAAAATCCTTGCATTGGTATAAACCCAATACCGATGATAAAACCCGTTGCTGATTGATTGGCGCATTGCCCGATCAGCGATGAAACCCGTCCAGTTTAGACCTTACGTCTATCCTGATGAGACTTATGGAATCCTTGCATTGATGTTAGCACCTATGTCAATGATGATATATACACAAGCTGCGCCTATCAGTTATAGAATCAAAAGTTTCAATAAAAAAAAAGAAGAGACAAAATGGGGTTAAAAATAGAGATACCCCGCCAGTCTGGTTCAGGCATTCTGAACGAGGGCAAAAACGGCTAAAACCCAGCTGTGGTGAAAACCCGAAAGGGCACTGCAGGCAAAATCGGGTACCCCGCCACGTGAAAATCTGAAAGGACGCGTGGGCAAAAGCAAGAGGGGGCTGGCTCTGGTGAAAACCCGAAAGGGCACTTGGGTCAGTAATATGGTAATTCAAAAAGTTCCGTGCCAACCGGCACGATACCTTCATCTGCCTTCATTGGTAAAACCTTCCGTCGGTCATCTGGCTCCATGCCCCACCGATGATAAAGCCTTTCTGGGACAGACCTTACGTTTGCCCTGATAAAATCCACATACCCTCTTTCGCATGTCCCACCAACAATGAAGCCCATCACCGTTTTGCTAAAGCCTATCCAGCTCAGACCTTACGTTTGCCCTGATAAAACCTACGCATTTCTTGGCAAAGTTCCACCTGCAATAAACCCTACTCAGTTTAGACCTTTCGTCTATTTTGAGGAAACTTATAAATCCTTCTTACATCGATATAAACCCAACATCGATGATGAAATCAACTGTTGATCGATTGGCACCTCGCCCGATCAATGATAAACCCTACTCAGTTTAGACCTTTCGTCTATTTTGAGGAAACTTATAAATCCTTCTTACATCGATATAAACCCAATATCGATGATGAAATCAACTATTGATCGATTGGCACCTCGCCCGATCAATGATAAACCCTACTCAGTTTGGACCTTTCGTCTATTCTGAGGAAATTTATAAATCCTTCTTACATCGATATAAGCCCAATATCGATGATGAAATCAACTGTTGATCGATTGGCACCTCGCCCGATCAATGATAAACCCTACTCAGTTTAGACCTTTCGTCTATTCTGAGGAAACTTATAAATCCTTCTTACATCGATATAAGCCCAATATCGATGATGAAATCAACTGTTGATCGATTGGCACCTCGCCCGATCAATGATAAAACCCTACTCAGTTTAGACCTTTCGTCTATTCTGAGGAAACTTATAAATCCTTCTTACATCGATATAAGCCCAATATCGATGATGAAATCAACTATTGATCGATTGGCACCTCGCCCGATCAATGATAAACCCTACTCAGTTTAGACCTTTCGTCTATTCTGAGGAAACTTATAAATCCTTCTTACATCGATATAAGCCCAATATCGATGATGAAATCAACTGTTGATCGATTGGCACCTCGCCCGATCAATGATAAAACCCTACTCAGTTTAGACCTTTCGTCTATTCTGAGGAAACTTATAAATCTTTCTTACATCGATATAAGCCCAATATCGATGATGAAATCAACTGTTGATCGATTGGCACCTCGCCCGATCAATGATAAACCCTACTCAGTTTAGACCTTTCGTCTATTCTGAGGAAACTTATAAATCCTTCTTACATCGATATAAGCCCAATATCGATGATGAAATCAACTGTTGATCGATTGGCATCTCGCCCGATCAATGACAAACCCTACTCAGTTTAGACCTTTCGTCTATTCTGAGGAAACTTATAAATCCTTCTTACATCGATATAAACCCAGTATCGATGATGAAATCAACTGTTGATCGATTGGCACCTCGCCCGATCAATGATAAAACCCTACTCAGTTTAGACCTTTCGTCTATTTTGAGGAAATCTATGAACTCTTCTTGCATCGATATAAACCCAATATCGAAGATAAAACCAGCTGTTGATCGACTGGCATTCTCACCCGATCAATGATGAAACCATATTCAGTCCAGACCTTACGTCTGTCTTGATGAAAACCACATATCCTATAATCATCCCACTGTTATAACCTCTACCCAGTCTAGACTTTCCGTCTATTCTGATAAGGCCCTTTCTTTCACATTCTTGCAAATTGTCTCCCTCACAGCACATATTGCCAAGAGGGACGTTTGCCGCTACTAACAGAATCCGGTTTAAGCACCTCTTCGGATGCCGTCACGCGGTGGAGCGAGTTCCCCATCCTTTCTCTGAAGGGGTGGACGCTCTCCTGCCAGATACGCGCCATTCGCATGAGGGTTTGCTAAAACCACTACCCCACTTCCCTGAAGTGATAAAACCACATGGAAAAGAAGGTGGATACACATAAGGCAAATTTTTTTTTCTTTCATTAAGAAGTGAGTACATAAAGGGCCCCGAGGGGACGTTGTATCACAAAAGAGCAAAAAAAGGAACAAAAAGAAAAGAAAGAGAAAATGATTCATGGTTGTCGGAAGATATCCTCGAATGCCAGAAGACCCACAGAAGGGGCGGCTCCTAGTTCATGAAGCCGAGCCTCCTCCTCCTGCAGTCGAACAGAATGGTCTCGAAAGGATGCCACCTGCCCCTCTAATAAAGCTGCTTCTTGCTCGAGCTGCGGTCGAGAAGTTGTTAGCTGCGGCAGCTCACCTCGAAGATCAGACAGTTCAGCTTCCAGGATAGTTATCCGGTCGCGCACGAAATGCTCCCGCTCGCCAAAGACTGCATTTGACACTGCCGCTCCTGAAAGATAGAGTTCATCTTTGCCAGCTCGGACTTGCACTCCATTCTTTGCAACTTCAAGGCTGCCAATCTGTCCGACATGATATGTGTCAAGAAATCCCGGCGATGAACAAATTTTAACAACAAAAGAACCCGCTGGGCCCCTATTTCTGTGGGACATCCCATCGCCTGTAAACCAGCGGTGAAGCGCCCGGCTATCTCTTTCAACTGTAAATAAGTTAGTCCAGGTTGGGACTCCACCAGTTGACGCAGCATGCCCAGATGTTGCCAAACAAAACTCTCAGGGGAGGTGAAGCCAGGCGAAGGAAGAGGAGCTACTTCAAAAGTTACTTCGCTGTCTATATCCGCCCATAGGGTGATATCCGGCTGCGAAGAAGAAGACGGCAGGTCTGCCGAAGCCACCAACTGCACTCCGCCCATAGCCTCTGAGGTGGCCGGGAAATCTTCCACCTCCATCTCCTCGGAGGCGGCCGTCGAGATACTCCCGGATGCAACTTCAGGCATCTCCTCCTCAGATTCTGAAGATACGGAAGTAGATTCCGTGGCCATTATAGGCGATACTCCCAGTTCTGCAACAGATTCCTCTCCTTCTTCCATCTCGGTGTCCAGCCCCTGCAATGTCAGGGCTGCGGGGGCCACAATCTGAAGAGGCACAGGTTCGCTCTCCATGACTGATACTGTGGGAACTGTTGATTCTGGAGCGATGGTCATCACTGCAGCTGGCATAAAGGCAGAACCCCTGGCTGGGTCCATTTCAGCCCTAAAATCCAAAGTTCTGATGAGAGCCGGGCCTTCCCCTGCATTCCGCAGGTCCAATGACCCTAAGTCTGTGGAGGACTGCACCCTCACCGGCACGGGGCGAATTATCTCAAGAACGACTGCCGAAGCAGGAACAATAGCCAGGGCGCCAGATAAAGTGGCTTCAACGGCTACACTCGTAGCCGGGAGGGCAACAATGGATTCCTGTGAACGAATCAATGCAGCGTCAAGCAGCAGATAAAGATGGGGAAAAGGAAACCATAAAGGGAAGAGACTCACTTCTAAAGTGATGCCAATATCCTCAAAAGGTTGTAGGGAAGAAGAAAGCTCCGCTGATGAAACCACAAAAGGGGGAGTTATATCTGCCTCGGTATCCAGAGCGGCAAACTCTTCTGGCAATTCTTCTCTAGAAGATGGCACCGGCAGCTTGGGGGGTGTAAATGATAAAACAATGGCGGTACATACGGATGGGGCCTCTGGTTTAGAGGCACCCTCCGTGTCACTCCCACTGAAATCTGTTTCTTCTCCACCTGCCTCAGAAGCGGCCGCAGAGCTACCGGAGGAGATCTCTACTCTGTCCATGGGCGGGGCCATCAATGCTAACGTCTGCTTGGAGGAGGACCGAGTAACTATGCGCCTTCCGGGAACGGGGCCCCATTTCACCTGGGTCGTATAACCCTCCCGCTGCTGAGTAATATCGCCAGCCGCTCCTGTAATCTCAGTCTCCTCCCCGGCCATCACTATAAAGAAAAGCCTGTGAGAGGGACGATGAAAGATAATTGAAACAAACATAAAAAGATGAAAAGAGTATGCTTACCCTCCGCCTCACTAGTCGGTGTGGGAGAGGGCAACCTAGTCTCCACCTCGGAGGGCGCCGCAGCTGGCTCTTGGGCTATGCGAAAAGGAGTGGTCAGATTTAAACACTCCTCTGAAATCCAGCAAGATAGAATGAAGAATGCAATGGCAGAATAATGATGTTACCCTGAACTGATGCCTGAGCGGCCTCCCTCTGAGTTTCAAACTCATCAAATGAGGGAATGTCAGGAAGAGGGGTCCCGGTGTCCATCACTACCGAAGCCGATTGTTGAGCATGCGCTTTCTTGGCCTTCCTGGCCTTCCCAACTGCAGCCTTGACTGCGGAAGCCTTCCTCTTCTTGCCAGGAGGCAGGGGAGTAGTGGTCGGTGCTGCGGCAGGAATTTCAAAATAAGTGGGCTTCTCAGCCTGCGCAATAATCTTCCGGTAGAGCCCCTGCCGCTCTATGTCGGGCCGGTCTGTTAAGAACGACAGAAAGATGATGGGATCAATAGATGCAAATTCAGATGCTAAACAGAAAAAACACTGCAGTCAGAAAGAAAAAATTATACCTGCTGGTCCATCATAAAATACAGAGAGCGGCCAGTACAGATAAGCTACCTCCTTGGAGCGGGAAGCAGCCTCCTTGATGAGCCAGCACACATCACCAAATAGCTGGCACTTCTCTACCAAAGCTGCCAAATCATTATGGCCATGAAGGTCGAGGCAGCGAAACAAGTCGAGATGGTCCATGCCGCAGCCATCGACATAGTGAAATGATATAAACAACGGCTTGTTCAAAATGCCAGCTATCGGGCTTTCTGCAGATAATCCATGCAAATTCAGCAGAATGAACAGCCAGGACGTTTGCTTATAGTACGTCTGACTTCTATCCTCCCGACGTACAAACGTCCTATATGGATGAAATTTATCAACTGGACCCCTCCAATGAGCTACTGCCGGGAGCGGCTCTTCAACGGGGAATGGATACTGCTGCTCCTCCAAGCGAGCGCCCCCTACATGGCTCAGATGTTTCAGGTTCTGCATAAAGGTGTCCTCGTTGATGGCAGCAAAGACAGGAGCGAGCGGCTCGGAATTCTTTTCCTTCAGAGCTCGGCGCTGGGCCAGATAGGTCTCTGCCTCCCTCGGGTTCTGCGAATAAAGCTTTCTCAGATGGGCCTCGAAAATTTCAAACACCGGCCCAGGCTGCTGTTTTAGGAAGGAGCGCTCTGCAACGTCCCAGAAGGTGCCTCTACCGTCTCTATAAAAGCCGGTCCGGATATTCCACCATTTGATATATTCTGATGTTACCCGGGGAACACGGTTAGAAACAACGGGCACCCTGAAGATTGCGTCGTCATGACGATGATAGAAATCCCACCACAACCGGCCCTCGCCAACAATGAGGGACCCGTGCTTGGCCCGGCTGTCTAGGGGAAACTGGGCAGGTGAAGTTGGAATATGCTGGTCGTAGCCGAAGTTTCGCCCAAAGCGGAACGGATAGTACGGCTCCAACAGAAGCAGGCCACCCTTCCTATAAACCAAAACACTGGGCCGAATTGCCATGGCCCATCTCACCAGCTCCGGTTCCAGGATCAGCCGAGCAATGTTGACCCCGGAGATGGGGTGAATATATGTCTCTACCTCCTCCAGCTTGCATTCTCTCTGAGGATCAATCAAAGGAGCCGAACCTGCTGCCAAGCTCCAAAAATGTATGCTGCCAGGAGCGTCCATTGGTACCTTTATTAGTCGGCCCCTGATTTTAAATAGCTGATCATAAAAGGGACCAGGCTCAGCGCTGGCAAATTCAATCATCCTGGGTGACACTGTATCTGCCTGCAAGGTTCTCGGAGCTAATTCGGGGAATATGCTGCAGACCCAGGCATTGAAGAAATGAAAAGGACCCACGGTCCTCAAAGAGCGGGGAGTCCGATGTTTGTACAGGTCCCCCAAGGATTTGTATATCAAACACAGGGCCACTGGGCAGAGCGACAGCCTCATCCCCCATGCCATCTGACAAGCTGGATATATGACCTCTGGTCGAATGACTGTCTCGTCCCCTTGTGGAAGAGCAAAAGTGCATAGCCAGAATGTGAGATAGGCTGCACAGTGTGTGATAGGATCTACCCCTGCCGGGTTGGGACCACCTTTGCCCGCATGGCGCAATGAAGATGGCAATGCCGATTTATAGCGGGGAGCTCTTATCTGCTTGCTCGCGACAGGACCCATGGAGGGGAAATCTGCATATTTCAGGGGACCGGCGAAGAAATACTGAAGCCACTGCCCGATCCGGACCCTCAGTTTGCTACCCTTCTCTCGAGGATGATAGCCTTTGGAGGATCCTCTACTATATGCTAGACAGATGGAGCGATAGACCTTCATCAAATATCGGTAAGAGAAGCCGAGGGAATACTTGCCTTCTCCATCAGAGCTGTCTTTCTCGGAGTCCGCCAAACAGACTTCTTCATACGGCTCGCCATCAATGGGCAGGCCGGAAAGCTGTGAGAGGCTCCAAAGATCCAGAGATGTCTCCCCCTCTGCCGTATAGAAAGTGTTGAACAAAGGGTAGAACACCTCAAACATCCCACAGCATAGCCCCCGGGATATGGGATACCGGAATCTGGAAGCAAAGACACTGTGATACACTCCTGCTCTGATTAGCAGGGGGGCATACTCTAGCAGAACAAACTCTGTAAATTCCACTGCCCCCACTCGGAATAGGTGAGCGTCAGTGATCTTGGTGTCTCCAAACCAGCCGGCCGCCAGAAGATACTTAAACTGAATGACCGAGCAATTTAGCATGAAGGGCTCTTCGCGATATCCCACTTTATAGGTGCCAAGAACATGCCGTAGCCGGGCTTCTCCCTATGAACTCGGCCGCTGACATTATCCCACCGGGCTGGTGTGAATTCGGGTGCCCGGATCAGCATCTTCTTCTCGGGTTCCAACTCCGATATTCCAAGGACTGCACCCCAGTCCCGCTTCTCTCCGGGAAGATAGATGGCCTGGCCACGATATACTGAGTCCTTCAGACTATCCCGTTCAGCAAGAATGGTAGCTTCGACTACGCGAGCTATCCGGTAGTCTCGCATGCCGCTCACTGTGAAAGTCCGTATGAACGGCATCAGGTGTCGGTCCTTCGGAAAGTCTGGCCGATAGTTACTATCCCGCCTGAAGCATGTCTCGGTCACCGTGGAATATACCCGGGCCGTCTGCACTGTGTCAGTTTCAGAATCAGACGATTCGTCAACTGAAGCTATTTTATCATATCCATAATCCAAGCTGTGTACGTTCAACCAATTCACTATGGCCCGAGATATGTCTGGCTGGGCCGATGAACTAGCTCCAATAGCTCCAGAGGATGCAGCAGCAGAGCCAGAAGCCATTGCTATATCTATAAACAAAAGAAGAAATGTGGATTAAAAGTCAGTCTTATAAGGATTGCAACATGAGATTCTGTGGAAATTTCGGCAGCATATCCCCTTATTCGGGATCTGCCCAAAAGAATAGGGAGTCACCAACCAAGAGGGGGTGATCCCGGAATCAAAGGGATTGAATCCCAAAATACGTCGCCCAGGACGGAAGGACTCGCGGTAATGGCCGAGAGGGCGAAGGCTGCTCGCGCTGAAGAGAGGAAGTGAGGGAAAAAAACTGAAGAAAGAGAAAGGCAAGTGGAGAATGAAGAAAAAAGGGCCGTCGGCGCCCTAAATAGGGGGCCCAGTCGGGTGAGGTCTCGGCGCGCGAAATGTGCGCCGAGAACCTCTCGGCCGAGAGCCCCCCGGCGGCCAGAAGGCACGCCGAGAAGCCCCCAGGCCGAGAAGTCCCCAGGCCGAAAAGCCCCAGGCCGAAAAGCCCAGGCCGAGATCCCCCGGCGGCCAGAGGGCACGCCGAGAAGGCCCCAGGCCGAGAAGCCTCCCAGGCCGAGACCCTCTGCGGCCAGGGCGCGCCGAGAAGCCTCCCAGGCCGATAACATCCCAGGCCGAGACACCCGCGCCGAGAAGCTTCGCGTCGGGAGGTACTGCAGGCCGAAAAGCCCCAAATGCTGAAAATGATGACAGAAATTATGAAGAGAAGAAACATCGATGTGCAGAATACTGTTACAGCAAGATGATCAGGTCTGAGGACTGAATTGAAGACAAATTGAGGAAGATACCCTCGAATAGTAAAAGACACCTGCAGCCCCCGTGGCGCTTATTCTGCGCTTACGCCGCCCGCAGGTGGGGGGCATTTGTTGACACCTGGAAAATGAACAAGGGTGGAAGCATGATTGAAAAGAAGATCTGACCAATAGCTAAAGGCTAAGGCTGATGTCTGAGCTCGTCGCCATTCGAGTGATGATATTGATAAGATGAAAACCCTGTCTACGGACTGATAGAACCCTGTCTACGACTGATAGAACTCTATCTACGGACTGATAGAACCCTGTCTACGGACTGATAGAACCCTGTCTACGGACTGATAGAACCCTATCTGCGGACTGATAGAACTCTGTCTACGGATTGATAAAACCCTATCTGCGGACTGATGAAAATTGCAATCGTGACGTCAATACAAGATATTTCAGAGATGATAGACCATTTGGGATGATGATACATTTGAAGAAACCCTAAGTGGGCCTATATGAAGATGGCGCCGAAAGCCCATGTCGAAGCCCAGATATGGCGCCGAGAGAGCAAGGTTGAGCGCGCCAGGAAGCATGCCTCAGGCGCGCCGTGAAGATGCCCGCCGAGAAGGAAGAGGAAAGGGGTTATAAAACCCCTCCCTTCGATAGAGAAAAAGGGGAACAACATCGGAGAGAAAAAAATCAGGCCTCCGGGATCGATCGACTGAGAGAAAAAAAAAGATGAAGGAAAAAAAGAGAGAAAGCCAGATAGAGAAAGGGGATCGTTCTGAGAGAAAGAGCCACCCCTCCCCTTTCGATCAACAGAGAGGAAATAGAAGAGAAGAAGAAGGAAAGCTCCAGGTGGGCACTGGGGAGGGAGAGGAGTCAATGCTCCACCCTCCCCTCCATGTTTTCTTTCTTTATCTGATGTAATATAACGAGTTCCCTCTCGATCTATCAACTGTAGCCGGAGTTCCGGCCTTGTTTTTTTTTAGATTTATGCTTTACATTTTCTTTCATGATCGGTGTAATATTTCCCATATGCAATACAAGAAGCATCAAGATGCCCGTCTGGGTATTGATGGTTTAAGATATTGATCTCTGTCTGTCTGTCTCTCTATGCATATGGCCTTCGTCTGAAAGGAACATAGATCAGATTCTTTGGGCTTCGAAGTCGATCGCATGGGTTTATTCCTCGAAGAGGGACGAGGATAAGACTCCTAACCCCATCCAATGGGTTACTGAGTTTTGTCTTCTTCTTCCCTCTCCGATCTCGATGTCTGTTTTCCATACATATATGATCTGGTTTCTTTTTTGAAGGAGCCCCCCCCTTTGGCGGTTCAGGAACCAGAGATATCAGTCTCTTGGTCTCCTCAGCCGCCCAGCTCTCATAAATAACGATCGGATCTCAGGTTCTCCATCCTAAACATTGGATGCTTAGGGCCTGAAGTTTATACGATTGATAGCCCTTCCTTTTCCGTCGATTTAACATCACTGGGCTCATCTGGAGGGGTCGGAGGACAGTCACCTCCTGACTCCCCCAAATGGCCTGCAACAGACGGGCAAAACTCTCAACGGAACCAGGTGATGGTATGATCTCCCCCGTTTGATTCCTTCGTCCAAAACCCTTGGCACCCTTCTAACAGCGATCTCCATGAAATTCCTCCCTTGCATCTCTGGCCCAGCATTGATTCGAGCCTGAAATCCCCAGAAAACACCCAAACAGAGCATCGTTTATGGGCTCTGGAAAACCTGAGATTCTTCTGCAATTTCACCCTCTCTGCGTGCGAACTTCCCCGCCGAGAACCACAAGGCCGAGAGGCTTTCCCCATCTTTTGGCTAAACGACAACCCAGTTGGTTACCAACGCTTTCCTCGTGAGGATATGTGTGCGAGGCTCCCGGCGTATAGACTCCCGGCGTGGCCAGAAGCACGCCGGGAAGCCCTCTGCCGAGAACCCTTCTGCCTTCATAACCACCCTCACACCTTTTTCCCAATATTGAAGCTGCCCCTCTCGGCGCCCCCCCCTTCCCGGCGCGCCCATGAGCCCGCCGAGAAGCTCCAGGCCGAGAGGCCTTATTTCCCTTCGGCCAACCCAATGACCAGGCCGAGAACCCCTCCTCCTGGCCATTCATTCCCTTTTTTTTTTGCCAAACCTAATACTACTCCTCTCGGCGCCCCCCTTTTCCGGCGCGCCCAGGAGCCTGCCGAGAGAGACCAGGCCGAGACCCCCCCCCCTTGGCCAACCAATTGTTCAGGCCGAGACCCCCTTGGCCAGCCCAAGGACCGCGCCGAGAAGCCTCTTCCTTTGGCCGCCGAGAAGCCTCTTGGCTAGCCCAATGACCAGGCCGAGAGCCCTTCTCCATCCAACCAAGTACCAGGCCGAGAACCCCCCTTTGGCCAACCCAAGGACCAGGCCGAGAGCCTCCCTTCGTCCATTAAATGTCCAGGCCGAGGGCTCCTTCTCGCCAATCAAGATCACGCCGAGATCCCTCCTTCAGCCAGATGAAACCCACTCCGAGGCCCATCTCTGCACCATTCTTCTATAAACTTCTTAATCTCCCCCTTATACCTGTTTAAGGGGATATTTATAAACCATCACCTGTGTCTTGATGAGATACAGTAAATGGGGAAGATCTCCCCTACAGCTTCTGTCCCGAATCCGAATTTCGCCGATGCCTTATGAACCTAAAGAACCATGTCATTATATGTGTTCTGATGGGTTCCGAGGGAATATTGATCAATAATATGAAGGCAAGAGATGTCCCTGGGCCTGGTGCCCATCTTTGTTCGGTCGTCGTCCCGGCTCTCCGTGGATGATGACCTATTCTCCCTTGGCATAATCCAGGTTGAGGGAACATGCTGCCGAAATTTACATAGCCCCACCAATCGAGTGTGGTATTCTCCTATAACCCCGCTGGCCCACGGAGTTATGCCCTCGCGTGATCTCTGATGGCCCTCCAAAGGGGGATATTAATAAGACGTCGCACTCGTACCGGGTGTGTTACATCAGGCCGGTCCCCATCCGGATTCCGGGTTATGTCTATATATACCCGATCTTTTGCGGAGCCTACCCTGCCGCTGCATGGGTGGTTTCCTATTCCCCACTTGGCATCATCCAAGATGGTGGGAATATGCCGGCGGGTTTCTCCCGTAATTAATAAACCCCTGCTCTACTCAAATACGTTTAACGCCTTGCAAGCAGATGAACTTTGTCTCCTTTGAGCATACGGCTTTACCGCTGTCTTCCTCCTACCTCTAGCGTTTAATCAAGGGTTGTCTTCCTTAGGGAGGACGTAATTAACGTCATAGCGTTTAGGGTATGACGGACTTCTAGTCCAGACACGATCACTCACAATCGACTGACCAAGTCAGATCGAGCGCACAATAAGAATCGTCACCACGGTGACTGGCACGCCAATAAATCCATAATCAATAAATAAATAAGACAAATAATAATAATAATAATAAACCAGATGAAATAAAATGTGTTCGAACAGTAGGCCAACCACATGCATAGGTATAAATGAATGAGATGAATAACATGTTTTATTTTGTCTATTAGGGCTAAGAGATGCATGATATGCATAAGGACTAGTAAAACATGAAATTTATGCTCTGCTATGCATGAAATTCAATCAAACCAGAGGGCTATTAGTCCTATCAGGTTGTTTTTTCCGTTCATGAGATAACCTACCTCTTGTCTAGGCTTTAAACTTCTAATTTGGGCTTGAAAACCGAACCCTAGTTCCCTTCTTCCTGTGACTTTCCAGCAACTTCCTTGGGCTAAAGATGTGAAATTTTGAGAGGAGTTAGTCTAAAGTATTGGGAACAAATTATTCTAAAGAACTTACCTGAGATAATGACTCCTTACCTTGATTCCACGCGAGCAAAAGTAGGGGTCGCGTAATTCAGAACTAGGTCCTATTTATAGGGTTCCAGCTAGGGTTTGAAGATTAGATCGATTCTAGAGTCCTTAACTTGCCAAAACTTGATCTCTAAGAGTCCTTAGGGTCTTTATACATTATTCCAATTAGGTCTCTTGTGGATAGGAACATCAAGTTCTAATCTTTTTGCAAGTTCTCTCACTCACGGAAGTCGTAGGCTGTGACGGTCGTCCCTTGTCGCGTTACACGGCTGTGGCGGTCTTACGATAGACCGTTACAGTCATCGTGTCTAGAGTTTTAAATAAGTAAAACTCTTTTATTCGTTTATCTGTTTAATTATTTATATAATTAGTATTTATCCTTAATAACTTTCTAGAATATGGGCCAACCAAATTGGGCTTGGTCCTTAAAACCTTTTTGGACTTCTTTTAAGTGAATTGACACAATTGGGCCTTATAATGACTTATTATTCTACTAATCTATTTATAAATTTATTAGGGCCTTTATAAATTCTAGAAAATTATTTATATAAATTCTGGGGCACTACACCCTCCCCCACTTAAAAGAATTTGGTCCCCAAATTCAATACATGGATTGTAAAGAGTGTACTTACAGTTGAATAATTCTGGAAATCTTCTCCGCATAGCTGCTTCAGTTTCCCATGTTGCTTCATATGGCCATGTTTTCTTCCATTGGATCTTGATCATGGGAATAACTTTATTCCTTAATTGACGCACTTCCCGATCCAGAATCTTTATTGGCGTTTGCTCATATGTCAAATCCTTTTGTATCTCCAGATTGTCATAAGTGATAATATGGTCAGGGTCGTATATATACTTCTTTAGCATGGAGACGTGAAATACGTCATGAACTCCCGCTAATTATGGAGGTAAAGCTAATCTATAAGCTACTTCACCGACCCTTTCAAGAATTTCAAATGGGCCAATGAACCTTGGAGTTAGTTTTCCTTTAATACCAAATCTTTGAATAACACATCCTGGAGAAACCTTCAAATATACATGATCTCCTACCTGGAACTCCAAGTCACGTCTTCGATTGTCGACATAGGACTTTTTCCTATCTTGTGCCATTTTCATTCTTTCTTGAATGAGCTTGATTTTCTCCGTAGAATCTCCGATAAGGTCAGGGCCTAGAAATTACTTTTCCCCTATTTCATTCCAACATATTGGAGATCGACAACTTTTTCCATATAGAGCTTCAAAAGGCGCCATTTGTATGCTTGCTTGATAGCTGTTATTATATGCAAATTCCACAAGAGGCAAGTGGTCATGCCAACTTCCTCCAAAATCAATGACACAAGCCCTGAGTATGTCTTCTACCACCTGATTTGTTCTTTCCGTCTGACCATCAGTTTGCGGATGAAAGGCTGTACTGAAATTTAATCTGGTCCCTAGTGAATGTTGTAGACCTTTCCAAAACTGTGATGTTAATCGAGGATCTCTATCTGATACAATAGAGATAGGGACACCATGTAGTTTAACAATTTCTTTTATGTATAATGCTGCTAGGATATCCACAGACCATCGACTCTTTATTGGTATAAAATGTGCAGATTTAGTCAATCGATCTATGATTACCCATATGCCATCGTGTCCTCCTCTAGTCTTAGGTAAACCCATAATGAAATCCATTCTATGTGTGAGGTTCATCGGCCGGAGGTGTCGGAACCGACTTCCACCAAGTATGGGCATCTTTATTTTATTGGAATGTTGCTAGACGGACCTTCTCCTGATCAGTGCATTGAATAACGTCAAATATCCTATTCATCTCATCGATCCAATTTTCTGCTTCATCTGGATTGGAAGATCCATAGAAACGCGGAGGATTTAGACTCCAAAAATTACGATGAAGGTCGCCAGCCCGTGCTCCTTCCCCTGCCTGGGCCATGGTTTGCAATGCCTGCGTAAGGCCGGCAACGGTTTGTTGCATACCATTCCACTCTACGCGATGAGCCATGATAAAAATAATAAGGTACCTGAGAGAAATATAACAACTTGTTATTTCTCATGAGACTGAAAGAAAATCAATCTTAGAGCTAACAACTATCCCATCTCGGGCTCTACCCACTTCTCTCCTAGGTGTGAAAATTTCTCCCTTAATTCATAGGTAGGGGTCCTTAAACCGTGGACTTATCCTATGACATGACTCTTTTCCCTAAGTCCTGAGACTTAGGCTCTGATACCAACTTAACTGTCATGCCCCGAGCCTTTATTACAGCGGAAGACTCGCTCGGGGAGCGCGAACAACCGGCATGGTAAGTCTCTTGCAAGCAAGAACGATCAGAGCGCGAGACAATCACACAAATAAATGCAATTGCACAGATTTTAATCAAACTTCAACTTCATTTCATAAATGATTAATATTCATAATACAACCACTTTTCATCATCTTTCATTCTACTAGACTCAAGAAATAGAAAAATTACATTGACTCAATCTAAACATTATAAACTTCCTAAGTCTTCACTCTTGTAATAACAACATTCAATCGCTCTCGGACCGGCTACTTGAATCACCCGAATCTGAATTCGAACTATTTCCATCTCCTGAAAAACATTGGAAATAGGTAATGAGCACACTTGCCCAGTAGGTATCTTCGCATCAACATGAAGGCATTATTAAAGTAGTTAACATTTTAGCTCTAGAGAATAAGGTAAAATCATGCGAATGCGAATCAATCATGCGATTAAACCAAAGTAACAAGATAACCGCGTAAGATAGAATGATCAAGAATGAACTAGCAAGAATATAACATGAACATGATATTTGGCCTTTTACGAGCAAGTATGTAACGAGAATGTACGAGCAAGCCACATATTCATCACACTAGTCTCTTTTGAGTACATAGTTCATGAATTTCTGTGGAATATCAAGCAAGAATGTCATGTACAAGAATGTCATGTCATGTCGTGGATCTTCACTTATTTATAGAAATAGTACTCCCAGCGTAATGCGACGCCAGTAGCATCATACCCCATGGTTTATAAAATAGTATGTTTCCGGCAATTAGTCGAGGGGACTAGCATAGAGCCCTTGAACACAATCAATGCTCGATCGCATCTTCAAGTATAAATTAAGCTACTTCCACGCGTGTAACAGTAAAGTATGGCCAAGAATATAGCAATTCCAAATAATGAAAATCAATGAATGAATGCTTCAATTCGAATATATGAGATCAAGAAATAGACTTAAATAATGTTATGCTCATGGAAATAAATCGACAGCATAACGGTACATTCTTTTACCTTTCATTCATTTCATTAAGTCTCTTCAATCATTATGCTAAGTTCTAGACTATCATTATTCCATCAAGAACTTTAGAAATCAACCCTTGGGTCAAACCTTGGGTTAATATATGCAAGCTGTGTGACGGTCATCTACTGGGCCGTTACATTCTGTAACGCGCCAGTAGTGGGCCATTACAGTGATTCGAGTCCAGAACAATAAAATAGACTCAGAGAAATGTGATGGTCATGCAATGGCCGTTACGTGCTTCTCACGGTCCAATGTAAGGCCATTACATTATTAGATCTAGAAACAACGATAGTGTATTCTAGTTAATGAGCTTTAATGATACAACCAACTCGGCGTCCTAGTGGGAATCCGAGGCTCGCGGAGAATTACGGAGGCCTTGAAACAAGATTTCCTAGTCCATTGGAAGGAATATCCAATAGAGAGGTCCTCATGTACAAGATTGTATTCCTATAGTGCAAAGTGCGAACTATTGATCAACACACCGGAGTATGTGCCATGTACTTATAGAATGATGTGGATGGGCATAAATCCCACACAAAATCACAAGAGAATAATTATGTGAAAACAGGGAGAATAATGATGATTAAAGCATAAGTAAGGGAAAGAAAAGCTTGCACGTGGTGCAAATATGGAGATGTGATCGCCAGAGGGGTTACCTCAATAATAATAAAAAAAGAGATCACGAATACCTGGTGAAGATTGGAACGCGGTATGATGTGAAGTTCCTTCCTCCTTCTTCAATCAACCGGCCGATGAGAAGGGTTATCCTTTTGATTACCTTGCAAAAAAAAAAAGACAATGAAACAAAGCAAAAGATGGGATCAGCCAACGTGCAGTAGTATCAATCCAAATAAAACATATGATGATGAAAAGAAATCAACATGCGCACCTTTTATTTTTGTTTTTTTTTAAAAACCCCTAGAGAGATTAGGAGAGGAGATATGATAAAAAAAATATGCAACTGATGCAAAAGTGATGGAAATAATAGTAGACAGGATGGAGATACGATGAAAAAAATGCAAAGCAATAGAAACAGAATGAAAATAACACTAAAGCCCCGCTGTCCCTTGATGACAGTAAAAAGGGCAACCGAGATAGGAAGAAGAGGAAGCAGCAGGATGCAAAAGCTTGAACTTGATAATCTCGGCCTCGGTACCTTCGTGTGTTTCGTAACCTTTCAAAGGGTCGATCAGGACTCCCTTAAATAAGGTTCAGATCAAAGGATAAACATGGACAGGAGATAGCAATGGTATTGTTTATCAAAAGCAAGAGCCCAATCGAGTAAGAACATCAAACAAGGCAGGACTCTGTGAGGGAAAGATGGAAGAAGGTAGGACACCGGAGGTGAAACACGCCCTTCAACAGGGCGTCAATTCTTGATTTGACGACCTACCCATACGGCATTTCATAAAACACGACCCAAGCCAGGGCGTTTCTTCCTGGATTCAATTTTGGCAATAAAACCTTCCTTTATTTGAAAAAGATTAAAAGACGCCTGAAAAAGAGGCGTTTCTTAAAAACACGCCCTGAGGAAGGACGCTATTCATAAAATGCACTTTATTTCGTTTTATTTTGAAAAAGGATAATACCAGGAATTGACGCCCTAATCATTGGTCATCCTTTCTTTAAAAATGCCCTAGGTAAGGTCGTTATTTAAAACGCGCCCTACTTCAGGTCGTGAATCACAAAAATGCAACAAAATGCAACGAAAAACCCACAAAAAAAGAAAAACTTTATATTATGGGCATATTGAAGTTCTCTTTGGGGCGTCAACATAGTGACATGAGATTTAATCAACAAAGTGTCAATTTTGGCGTGTCTACAACTGTCCCGCCTTGGCGTCTGCTTTGCAAGGGAGTGAGACGGAGATGAAGTGAGATGGAGATGAAGTGGAACGAACTGATAAGTAGATGCCAAGGTGTGATGTGACACGCCTCAGACACTAAGTATTAAAAATCTTTCCAAGATTCTGAACGAAATAACTCTGAATGATTCCAAGGAAGCATCGATTTGCTGGATAAATGAGACTAATCTAAGCAAGTAAAAATGTAAGGCAAAAGGGGGTGCGCGCGGGCACGATTGGGAAAGACCATTGGAGAGCGGTTACCAGCCAACATAGACATGCTACAACCAAGGTAGATTTGCAAAAAAAAAGAGATGAAGATCCAACAAAGGGACATTTTCAAGGAATCAGCCTGAGCGGCTTCAGATAGAACAAAGTACTTGATTTGGAATGGAATATCTCATGCCAACTCAATAAAGAGCGAGTGACCTTCATTATTGCCATAATATGAAGATTTTCATCATGAATCTCAAAGTCCTATATGATGCATGCTGGGCTAAAAGAAAAGATTAAAACAAACTAAAAATATAGAAAATAACCAAGGATAATATTGCTAAGCCATCTAGATTTGGTCAAGAATCCAGATCTCTAAGTTGACACTAGGCCGAAGCCCGTTTGTCCGCGCATCAACTCAAAAAGTGGAACCATCGTCCCAGACCTTGAACGACTTAACGGCCTATCCGTGCGATCAAGACTCTCCTGGAACTATCACTGTTTTTGATGAAGGGGAACTCAAATTCCAGGTTCATCAGAATCACAAGGTCCTTGATATACTATAATAGCGTAGAATACTATATAGTAAAATGCTTACATCAAACAAATACAAGATAATGAACGCGATGTTACTTCCATGAGCAACCCAAGCGTCTCGAAACCTGCACTTTCCTGCACTTGAAACTTATCAGTCTTCACAATTTCAACATCAATAATCTTCAATTCAAAGTATGTCATGATCATAAGTGCTAAATAAAATAGAATTCCAATGACATAATAGCACTTAAGTTCATCAAAGCACACGGGAAGCAAACTCATAAACTCATAAAACATGCCTTAAGTCATGGCGTCAAAATCGTGAAAAGCGCCTTATCATGAGGGCGTCAAAACATGGAACACACCCTTCACTAAGGCGTGAAATCCATCGAGAGGCCAAAGAGAAAACGACCCACTAAAGGGCGTTACACAAAACACGACCCCAGCAAGGTCGTCAATTAAAGAATTGACGCCCTAACAAAAGGCGTTAATCAATCCAATGCTTCCGTTTCCAAATCGAAAGCAAAACCAAATCCTAATAGCCATCAACTTGCTAACTCCGAACAACCTTAAGCCCTCCAGCCTCCTATAAAAGGCAGACTCTTCCTTAATTGAATCAAAACAATCTTCTGATTTCTATTCTTCTATTCCTTCCCTTCTACTATCATGTTCTTCTTCTGCAGCAACCGTCCGAGCCCCTTCCTGCGAGCTGAAGATGGACCGGGCGATGAAGAAATCCAAGACCTCGACTCCCAGGATCACTGATATCACCGGGCACATTAGTAACAGAATCTGCATGAATCAGGTATTGTCCTATCCTCCTATTCTTTCTCTGCTCATATCTTCCTTCTTTTCTTTCTACTTCTCATGTATGCCTCTGTTCGGTCTATCTGTTCTTCCCCTCTTACAGGAATACCCGAACCTTCCAGAAGCTAGAAGATTTACAAAAAACAAGTGGTTGCCTCTCATCCTTTCCAAATTTTCTTCTGACATGAGGGCCTACCTAGCAAGATGGCATCTTCTTGGCCTTGTAACCCATGCCAAACGTTATGACCAAATTCACTTAGATTGGGCTGCCATAGGAGCATTGATTGAACTTTGGCACCCTTCCACTCATACCTTTCTCTTTTCAACATTTGAGGCCACCATCCTATTGGAAGAATTAGAGTTGATATTAGGCTTGAAAAGGATGAAACAAGGAGAAGAAGACAAGATGGCTATCATGCCAAGGCCAATCTCCTCTCACGAGCTATTAACGAGCTTGATACCTAGCCCAAACCTAGTGAATCAAATCAAGGTTACTAAAGGAATCAACCTCTTGAAGCTCGCCTCATGGGTGTACAAAAGAGCGGATCAAGCCAAAGAGGAAGAGGAGATAGAAAGAGTGACCAAAGCCTTTGTGGTGTGTTTAGCAGGAGCACTCCTATTCCCATCCACGGAGGACTTTCTAGAGGAGGCCCAATTGAGCGCGGTGGTGAGCTTATGGGAAGAAGAAAGAGTCGGACCGGCGATCCTAGCCTATCTCTATAGCGGACTTACTTCGGTGGCCATGGGAAGGCCCATATATGGATGCATGCTAGCATTTTCTAGTTGGATAGATCTCCATTTCAAATTTGATCCATGTGGTGAGGCCCAACAACCCTCAAGAATTTTCTCAAAGAGCCCACTCTCTTATATAACCGGTTCATTAGGAATAAGCAATAGGGTGATGAACCGCATCCCTCAAACCAAGAAGAGAGTGGAATGGAGAGAGCACCTTAAGGTAATGCCAAAGAAGCTCTTTACTTGTGCTTCGAGTATACTCAAAATGCAGGAACTTCGTGCACGATTCTCCACCGGGACGGACCTTCGTCTCATCGGCGCTTTGGACTTCATACTATACAACTCTCACAGATGCCTTCCTCAAATTGGACTTCCAAGGCAACACCTAGAAGACGTCTCTCACCTCCCTCCAATCAAATCAAGGGACCTAGGCAGCAATGAAGATGGGGAGGAGGTTATCACAATCCAAGCTCTGTGGAAGATTAACAAACTTCATCAACCTGTAGAAAACTTGGAGGAAGACAGAGATCAGTGGAAAAATTATGTAACAACTTTGAGAAAGCTAAGACCCAAAACGGCTCATTAAGCATTGTAATTTCTCTTTTCAAAGTAAACCAATGATATTTCCTTATTGAGCCATCTGCTTTTCTGATTAAATGTTCCAACGCTCTGTGCTTCTGTTGCAAATAACGCCTCTGGAAAAGCCGTTAATTCATAAAAGGACGCCTTCACCACAGGTCGTCTTCAACATTCCTGATCACACATTTGACGCCTTCATCAATAGGCGTTACTTAAATAACGACTTAGAACTGGGCTTGATTCAAATTCCCAAAATATATTCGTTGAAATTCCAAAAGTAACGCCCTCAGGAAAGCCACGTTTCAACCAGGTAACGCCTCTAGCTCAGGCGTGAGTAAAAACCGTAATAGTTACTTCTCTCAAATCAATCAACGCCCATTGAATGCGTCTGACGACGGTTATCATTCCCCATGCAAATAAAATTGACGCCTAGAGCAACGTCGTCTACTTCCTAAACACGCCCATGTCATAGTCGTGACTTCCACAAAAAATGCCTCTTCTCAGGGCGTCGCTTCTTTTCGAATGCTAAAAAGGGCTTTTCCCCTTTCTTCTTCTTCCCTCGTCCCATTCTCTCTTCTCCCTTTCTCTGCAACCCTAACCGAAGCTCTCCTCTCTTCTCTTCCTCTATCTTTCTCCCTCCCTAACCCTAGCCCTAGCCATGGCCGGAGGAGGATTAAAACGGCAACGTGTGGCCGCCCCCGAGGTAATGGATTTGGGGGACGATGCCCACGGCGAGGAAGAGGCCCTCGTGGCGGTTGAAGATGCCCTGGCGACGGCGGCCGGCGGCGACGATGAATATGGCGATGTGGCCGTGGGGGAAGAAGACGAAGGCGGAGACGACGCTGGTGAGGCAGCAGGAGAAGAAGAGTCAGGAGAGGGCGAAGGCGGAGAGGAACATGGTGGTGAAGAAGAAGAAAGGGGCGACGACGAGCCACCGTCTACGGCGGCGATCGCTCCCTGTGGCCAACTCCGGCGGCCCAGGGAGCCCAGACCCCGGCCACAAGTCCAGAAGCACAAAAAGGTAGGCCCTCTCCCAAAATTTCCATTTTTATTTATTTTAATTTTATTTTTACTGATTTTCCATGGCCCTCGGGGTATAAACCCTGCAACCCAGAAAGAAGGCGCCCTCATGAGCGTCGCGATTTCAAAAATACACGCCCAACCCAAGGGCGTTAATCACATTATTTTCCTGAAAAATAATTAACCCTATGAGAACACGCCCTAAAGCATGTCACCCATTTACATTCATATCATGCTTGTTAATTTAAATCAATTCCATGCTGTAATTATTTCAAATATTTTTCCATGAATTTGTTTCGCATGCCATTATTTTTATTTTATTTTCTGAAAAACTTGAAAACAACGCCCCCCATCGGGGCGTTAATTCAACAAAAGACGACCAAACCAGAGGTCGTCCATTCATTAATTCCTGATTAATTAACGGACCCATTTTGGAAAATGCCCTACCCAAGGGCGTGACTTGAAATATTCTTTAGGAATTCAGAAATTAAACATAGAATCACGCCCAAGCTAGAGGCATTGCTTAGATGAACAGCGACCTAGGATAGATCGCAAATTCAAAGCACACTGAGAACCACGCCCTCCTCAGGGGCGCTAATTCAACAAACCACGTCCTGAGGATGGTCGTTAATTAAATCAAACACCAATATAATCCAAGGCAATGAGATTCAGCATGAATAATCAACATAATTAAGTGAAAAATTCTTTTTTTTGTATGCAATGCTTGATGAGGACACGGATCTCCTGGGTTATGGTCCGGGCAGCATACTACGGCCTCCCCAAGTTTCAGAGAGCGAGGGTAGATGCTATGGGGTTTGGGGCCTTTCTTAGCATAGAGCCAATTAGGCCGAACCTACCACTTATCCAGGTTCTACGGGAGAGATGGGACAGGACTAGCCGGGCATTCTTGATGCCATGGGGGCACATGATTCCTACCCTGGAGGATGTGGCTAGGATCACCGGGTTGAGGGTAGACGGAGAGGCTGTGAGTGGGATCACCTACCCAGACTACACCGAGTTCGCCGAGAGGTTGCTAGGATTGGAGATGGTTTATGAGACGCCTAGCGAGTGTAGGACGATCTTCCGCACCGACCTTACTACAGTGATGGGCTTAGGGAATGCTAGGCATAGGTCAGGGGAGACCCTAGAGTAGTTCTCGCAGAGGTTGATCGACGGAGCTAGGGCGGTCTACTGCCAGGACCCGGCCGACAGAGAGAGAGAGCAGACCGAGACCTGAGGAGGTTCTTAGTGCTGCTACTGGGGAGGCTATTGCTCGGGACAAAGGGCGACGTCATCAACTGCCGATTCCTGGGGATACTCGAGGACCTGGAGGCAGTTGGCAGCTACGCCTGGGGAGCGGCGCTGCTGGCACATATGATGGCCGACCTGTCCACGGGGACAGGGCGAGAGACGACTGTCAGTGGCTTCTCACCTTTTCTTCAGGTATGCATTTTTTATTTTTTCTTTGTTTTATTTTATTTTGTTATGCATGTGAATGCCTTCCTAATGCAATGCATGGATGCAGGTTTGGAGCCATCTCTACATACCGATGGGGCGCGTTGACCCACGGCCTGGAGGTGAGGGAGCTTTCCCTCTAGCACGGCGCTGGGTGCCGATCGTGTTTGGTGCCCCACTCGGCTACGAGTTGTGGGTGCTACGGAGAGAGTTCCGCGACTTCCCTCCCTCGTTGGTATGTATGAATGTTATGCATCTTTCTTTTGAATTTATTATGATGAAGATGAAATGATGACATGCATGTTTATGAATGCAGGTGCAGTGGAGACCTTATGAGGGGATGACAAACGAGGGCCAGCCGTGGGTCGTAGCGGGCCGTCCTCGCTTTGAGTGTGAGCTTTGGGTTCACTGCTTGAGCGAGATCGAGCCGTTACGGCTTAGGTTGGTGATGAGGACGCTGGGCCTCCACCAGGAGTGGGTGGAGGTAGGCTAGCCGCGGGGCATCGGGAAGAAGACGCACGGTCGTACGAAGGCGACCGACTGGAGGGTGCGGTTCGAGGAGCAGTACGCCGACTGGCAGCGAGGCGGGACTAGAGTCACCTCCCGGGCGACTGACAGCTCCGAGTACCTCCGGCGCTACTGGGAGGTATACGCCGGCCGACCCCAGATGAGGGTCTTAGGGGTATGTATGAATGCAATTATTTCTAAATTGAATGCAAATGCTTATGTGACTATCATGTGATTAATATGTAATGGATGCAGGATGCGCGGGACATAGCGGCGATAGATGCCCAAGCCCACCTACACAGCCTGGAGGACCAGCTGGCTGCCACACGGGCAGACCTAGAGACCCTGGTGAGTGTTTAAATTATTTCTATGTGCAAATGTATATTTTTGTTGAATTATTGATGATTAGCCACTGACGATCTCAATGAATGCAGCGTGCCCAGCAGGGAGCAGTGAGGAGAGACCCAGGGGAGGCCTCCAGCTCGAGATGACCTAGTGCAGAGGTGACTGCACTGGTGGAGTAGCTAGCGGGAGCGGTGGCACGAGCCGAGGCAGCAGAGCGCGACCTCGCTTCACGGGTAAATTCCAAAACACAGATCCATTCAAACATGATTATATGTAATTGTGCACTGATAAAAATTCATTTTTACAGACTGAGGAGCTTCGAGCCGCTCTTACCTGCGTAGATGAGGGCTTCCGCACGACGAGCGCACAGGTGAGTAGTTCAATCATGTATTGCTTGAATTGCTAGATTACTGAATTATTGCATTAATTATGGAATTGATGATTTGTTTACCTGCTTGCAGACGACTCAGCTTCAGGCAGTACGTACCGAGCTGGCGATCCATGATCAACGGATCTCAGAGCTTGAGAGGTTCCTCAGGCGACGAGAGGAGCTCCCTCAGGACGTGGCCGAGCTGCGTGTAGCTCTTGAGCTGGAGAGACGGGAGCGAGCCCGGGAACGCGAGGAGCGAGCTCGTGAGCGGGAGGAGTACCAGGCGGAGCGTGCCCGGTACCAGGAGCAGGTAGCAGCGCGCGAGCGAGAGCTGGCAGACTCGAGGACCCAGTTGATCCTTTCCCAGGAGCGGCTACGAGTGTCTGAGGAGCGTCTTCAGCGGGGACGTGAGCGAGCACGGGCTGCGGGGTACTCCTTCTCCAGCTCCACCTTCGTGGCGGGCTCTTCCCTCGAGAGAGGAGCGAGGCAGGGGGACACGCTCGGGTTCCTGCTTCTTCACGGGGGCCCATGCCTCCTCCACCAGCGCCAGCTCGGGACGGCGAGGAGGAGGTTGAGAGTAGGAGAGAGGAGGGTGGAGGCGAGAGCTGAGAGACTTACTTGTACTCCTCCACCCTTACACCTGTACTTAGACATTCATGATGTATATATATATATGATATTGAGATTCCTTTGTTACCTGAGCACTTTGTGTGGTTGTGGCCTTGTGTTTGTGTACTTTCTGCTCTTCGTGTTCTTCTTGTTTGCTTTACTGTGCCATGTTTCTGCAACTGCTGTTCACACTTGAATAAACAGGTTAATTCATCTGTTTGACTTGGCCCCTTGCCCGATAAGCAAGGGGTAGCAACATTTTGACCTTAATGATGGGTCAAGGGGCCAAGCCTTTAATCAAATAAGGTAAATAAAAGACTGATAGCGGGGAGATGCTCATGCACAGCACGCATATGCAAACCATAAATAAAAGATGCCCATGCAAAAGAATGCAAGCATACATCGTGAAGAAATGCATTTTTTTCTTTTTCACTCATTTATATTTTTTTTGTTATTTTTCTTGAAAAACGCGCCTTAGAGTAGGTCGTGATTCGCGTAAAGACGCCCGCGGAGACGGCGTGAATTTGAAAAAGAATTTGATTTTTGAAAAGAAACGACCTGCTCAAAGACGTTATTCTGAAGAAGACGACCTAATCTAGGACGTTAATTCCATAAAAAGCGCCTTAGCCGAAGGCCTTAATTGAATTATTCTGCAAAAAGGGCTTCAAGGCTATCAAGACCATGAGTCTTACATAGTCACCATCTAAAATTCATTAACCTTTCTTGAGTAGTTAAAAGGGGGTTGACGTGACCATAATTGACTTGTATTCGAGATTTCGCACAGTGCAATTTCTTTAGTCCGTCTTGACCATCCTGCCAGTTCGTGACTTTACCGCATAGAAAGGATGGAAGAAAATATAAGGGAAGCCCATAAGGGATTCTGAGATGCTAAAGGCAAAGTTACCTCCCCTACCCTATGCCTGTTGGGGTTCGGTCTTTGGCGTAGGGAAATTTGTTGCCTTTTGCCCATTTATATTGCACGCATACACCCAAGGTTTTCCTTGCGGGGACTTTGCCCTCTTGACATGCTTTTCTTTTCATAACTTGACTTTCACTTTGGAATTGATTTGCATTGATGAATAAAAACCTAATTGTACTTGGGCTTTTGTGGCATTTGCTCCCTTTTGGGCCCTGACTTCCACCTACTAGGGTGGCGGATAGGCTTGGTGTGTCTACCTCGAGGTCTCCCTTCCTCCCTTATGGGCCGAAGAAGAAAAGAACGGGTATTGCTTTCACTTTTAGTCAGGTTTTTGACTTTCTATCGGATTTTGCACTGCTTGAGTTCAAGAATAAAGCGTGTAGTGTGTGCGGGAGTCAACCTCCTTTTAAATTAACAAGACTGATGAATGAATTCTGAATTTTGACCTTTCGGACCTTGATCCTTCGTGTGCCATGGCACCAATTTTGGAGAATCTCTTTTTTTTTTGAAGAATTTCTATTTTTTATTTGCTTTTTGGTATTCCTATGTTTTTTTTTCATTTTTTTGGAAATATTCCATTTTGTTTTGGATTTTTGAAACAACATTTTTTTTTTGGATTTTGAAAATTTCTCCACATATATATATATATATTTTTTAGATTTTTGAATCAAGGGTAGTATGTCTTAAGATACAAACCATTCCAAGGGTGAGTTAACTCTTCTCCTTCAGCATTAATTAGTTTATAAGCATTGCCTGGAAAAACGTCTTTTATAACAAATGGTCCCTCCCAATTGGGTTGGAGTTTTGAGCGGGGGCCACCCGACTTTACAAAAATCCTCTTAATTACCATCTCACCGATTTTAAATTTTCTCTCAATTACTTTCTTTTGATAAAAACGTGAAAGCCTATTTTGATAAACGCGCGCATGCTCAGCGGCGACCAGACGCTTCTCATCTAGGAGTTCCAATCTGGCGAGGAGTGAAACATGACGTTCATCAATAGAAAATTCCTTATCCAATTGTACTCGCAGAGAGGGAATGAGAATCTCACAAGGGACTACTGCCTCCATTCCATAAGTAAGGGCGAAAGGGGTTTGCCCAGTGGGGGTGCGAATGGAAGTGCGATAGGCCCAGAGAGCTTCAACTAATTTGTCTGGCCAATCCGAAAATTTGTTAGCCTCACACGTCTTTTTAACAACTTTTATCAAAGTTTTATTAGTAGCCTCTGCTTGGCCATTGCCCTGCGGATAATAGGGAGAAGAATGATGCAATGCAATGTTATACCTGTTGCAGAGATCCTTGATTTCTTGAGAGATAAATTGAGGTCCATTGTCGGTGACGATGGTGCTCGGGATGCCGAACCTCGTGATGATGTTCTTCATTATAAACTTGCAGACGGTTGACGCTTTGATTTCCACGTAAGCTTCTGCTTCCGCCCACTTGGTGAAGTACTCCGTTGCCGTGAGGATGAATGATTTTTGCTTGGTCAGGAGGTTCGAATCACCAAGAGGTCCAATGATATCAAAAGCCCACATGGAAAAAGGCCATGGGGAGGACGTAGGATGGAGTGAAGAAGCAGGAGAATGAATCTTGTCGGCGTGCAGTTGGCACTTGACACACCTTCGAACATAGATGGAACAATCCTCTTCTAGAGTTGGCCAATAGAAACCTAGCCTAAGGATCTTCTTAGCTAGCATCTGGCTATTCACATGACCACCACACACTCCAGAATGCGCCTCTTCCACAACTTTCCATAATTCATCATCGTCGAGGCATCTTAATAAAACACCGGTGAGCCCTCTTCTATAGAGCACACCTCCAACCAAACATAACGCTGAGCCACTCTTCTAATTGCTTTCTTTCTTCTGCAGTGGCTTCCTCGGGATAGGACTGATCATTGCAATATCTGGCAATCTCATAATACCAAGGTTTTTCTTCGTCAGCCAATTCTTCTTCCAAGTCTAAAAGCATGACCTCTTTGCCTTTAAGAGCTTCCCTCTGCTTGACCTTCTCGAGCACCTGATCCCTAATATCGAGGAATGCACGATCCTTAATAGCTGGAGTGTCACGCTGAGGAATCAGAGGGACATGAAAATCACGCTCAGGAGGGAAAACTAAAGCGGAAGCTAAAGAAGCAAGAGCGTCAGCCAAGATGTTCTGGCTACGCGGGACATGAACAAAGATTAATTTAGTGAAGAGTTTGGCATAAGCTGAAGCGAGTTCCTGGTAGGGCTTGAGCTTAGGATTGATGGTGCGGCACTTGACAAGCACCTGGCCCAGAATAAGCTGACTATCACCGACAATTCGTAAATGGGTGACACCATATCGAAGAGCGGTTTGAAGACCGGCCAAAAGAGCTTCATACTCGGCTATGTTATTGGTGACGGGGAATGTGAGCCGAGCAGCAAATGGAATGGTGACCCCTTCTGGTGTTAGAAGAACCATGCTGATCCCTCTTCCTTGAGAATTTAGAGCTCCATCAAAATGTAATGTCCACATAGGATCATGAGGTTGATTATTGGACATTAGTTCTTCATCTGGAAACTCTGAACTGACAGGATCAAAACGGGGGAGAGGGTGATGAGCAAGATGTTTGGCAATGGCGTAGCCTTTGATAGCTTTCTGTTGAATGTAAGTGATGTCAAATTGAGAAGGAAGCTTTGCCAGCGTGCTAATCGATCAGTGAGGACAGATTTTTCAAGGAGGAATTTAATTGGATTCATGCGAGCAATGAGGTGAACCTCATGAGCTAGGAAATAATGTTTTAACTTCTGAACTACCCAAACCAAAGCTGCACAAGTCTTCTCCATGGCTGAGTACCTCTGCTCACAGGGGTTAAGAAGTTTAGACAAATAGTATGCTGCCCTCTCCTTACCTTCTTCGTCCACTTGAGCCAAGACAGCACCTACAGAGTCATCCAGGACAGAAACATAGAGAATAAGTGGTTTGCCTGGAATTGGCGGCCTCAGGACAGGAGGATTGGCCAAATAATCCTTCAATCCGTCAAAGGCTGCCTGACACTTGTCATCCCAATTAAACTTGACTCCCGGTTTAGTAAGCTCGTAAAACGGCCTACATCTTTGTGAATGCTGGGAGACGAAGCGGCGGATGAATTGCAACCTCCCGATTAATCCTCGAACTTCCTTCAAATTCTTGGGAGGAGGCATATCTCTGATGGCCTTTGCCTTGTTGGGATCAACTTCAATTCCCCTCTTGCTAACAATGAAACCAAGCAATTTCCCTGAAGAAACGCCAAATACGCACTTCTTGGGGTTCATCTTCAATTGATATTCTCGTGATCTCTGTAAAACCTTAGCCAGAACCCCAGGATGCTCAATCCTTGTTCTTGATTTTACAACCAGGTCATCTACATACACCTCGATATAAATATGAATCATGTCATGAAAAATCGCCATCATAGCCCTTTGGTAGGTGGCTCCAGCATTCTTAAGTCCAAAGGGCATGACCACATAACAATATGTGCCCCACGGTGTAGTGAATGATGTTTTCTCTTGATCTTCCTCAGCCAGACGAATTTGATTGTAACCTGAAAAGCCATCCATGAAGAGAGAGTCTCAAATCCTGCCGTGTTATCAATCAGAACATCAATATGAGGAGAGGGAAGTCATCTTTAGGACACGCACGGTTGAGGTCCCGGAAGTCTATACAAATCGAACTTTTCCATCTTTCTTCATAACCGGGACAATGTTAGCCACCCAATTGGAGTAGAGGACAACTCTAACAAATCTAGCCTTATGAAGCTTGTCGACCTCTTCTTTCATTTTTAAAGCCATGTTAGGGTGGAAACGCCTCAATCGTTGTTTGACCGGTACAGACCCTGGCTTAAGTGTAAGGCGGTGTTCAACGAGCGCAGGGTCTAATCCAGGCATATCTTCATAACTCCATGCGAACGTGTCCTTATACTCTTGAAGAACCAAAATGAGCGCCTCCTCTTCGGAGGGCGGCAAATTCTTACTTATGAGGACAATCCTAGGGTCTTCCTCGGTACCCAAATTAATTTCTTTGGTAGGCTCTTCTACAGAGGCTGATGGTTCGTCAAACCGTCTTATGCCGCTAGCAAAGGCATCAGCCTCGTCCTCATATTCTTCATAACTTTCTTCCCCCTCTTCAATAGGGTCTTCATCATTCATGATTTCATAGACACCCAAACCCTCATAAGAGACAACAGCAACATCCTCATATTCGAGCTCTGGCAGGATGATTGGATTTTCCACAAACTCAGGGATTGCTAAACAAGCTTGGCATCTGATAGCCAATTCCAACAAAAATCTGCGAGGAATCTCCTTACCCTTGGATTTCTTATGTGAATCTACCCCATGAATTTTATTAGAAGAAGAGGAGGAGCAACTAGCTTGATTAGAAAGAAAAGAAGGTGGTGAAAAAGCGGGTACAGGGGGTGGTACAGAGGAAGACCCCTCGCCGGAGGGGGAAAAGAGATCTATCAAGGAATCTTGAAAGAGCGGCCCCTGGGTCGGGACGCACTCGGGAGAGAAATAGGAGGTTTCCTCAACAGAGATGGAGGATTGGAAAGTTGGAAAATCGGCATTTTTTTTTTCATTTTTATCTTTTCTTCATTTTTATTTTCTTTTTCAAGAAGAAAGCAATGTGTGGGGGAATAGCGAGAGGAGTGGAAATTGCAAGATTGGAGAAAGATTGAATCAGTGACGGCCCGCGCGGGGGCATGATGGAGATTTCAGAAAATCGCTCGAGGAGCGAAGGAGGTATCGGAAGAGAGACCTGGATTGAATTTGGAGATAAATTGATCGTGATCAGAGGTGGCCGTGGTACGCGACCAAACCAGCAAGAATATAAGGAAGCCAGAACAGAGGGATGCATGGAAGTGAGAGAAAAGAGGCCGGCCCACAGCCTATCCACAGTGAAACCTTCTTCAAAGGGGACATCTGGCTCCCCAGTATCTGTGTAGTCACTCAGCAGCTGCCTCTTGTTTGTGATCACTGCTGGCATTTCAATCAATTCCTGTATGAGCGGCGGCCATTCCGGATCTGTCGGCATGAAGAGGCGGCTCAAAGAAATAGTAATGTCATTCATGTCGAACCACCTGTACCAGTCACATTCTGGATCACCCATTTTCCTTCTTTTGTCCGGCCTTAAAGACTCCAGGGCTCTGTAGGTAGCCAGTGGGGCAATGTGACGAGCAAACTGTCTGGCGTGTACATCTTGATAGTCAAGCAATGAAGTAATTATGATAGTCTGCTCATTATTCTGAACGCCACCAGTAACAAAATGTGTCTTCAGTGTCCAGGAGAGTGGCGGGCGATCAGTCTTCAAAGTAGAAGTCATAAATGCCCATGGCTCTTCTTCATTTTTGCTCAGCCCTTTATAGCCTAAACCGCCTCGTACAAGCAATTTTTGCGGCTTAATGGGCCTAATCCTGCCCTGACAGTTGGCACCCAGGCCTTTGCCATCTTGATACCCCATTTTTAACAGAATGTTCCAGCTAGGGGTGTTAATCATGTTCTTTTTCTTCTTCCCCTTAGAAGGCAGGGGTGTCATAGCAACCGTGGTAACGGTCTCAGACGGCATCGGCTGTGGACGGGGGACGTCCAGCACAGATAAAAGTGGCTTGTTAGCTGGCCAAATAGAAGGAACTGATGATGCTGCATGAATATCTTCCTCTGGCAAAATCGGCATACTGGTCACCTTGATAATGCGACCCTTGTGTGGGAATTTGAGACACTGGTGATTTGTAGAGGGCACCGCATCAAGTTGCTGGATGTACGGGCGGCCAAGAATGCCATTAAATGTTGGATCCATGTCCAAGATGTGAAAATCTACTGTGATGGTGGCAGGACCCAAGCTAACTTTCAATGTGATCATGCCTAGAGGAGGCTTCTTTGTGTTGTCATATGCAGTGACCGTTATGGTGGACGGCCGAATCTGGCTTTCTGGTATGCCACATAACTTCAAGGTGCTCGGTGGCAAAACATTGATGGATGCCCCAGTATCCACCAGACATTGCTTAACAGCCACCTTATTGATGTCGACTGTGATGCATAAGGCATATTTTCTTGCTGAGATTGGTGCCAGTTCGTGCTCATGAAAAGTAATTGCCGGCTGACTGCTAGCAGGTGTTAACACTGTGACTATCTGCTCAACTGGAATGTCTTCATTAACCATTACCTTCTGCAGATATTCCTTTAGAGCCAGCTGATGAGTGGTGGACCGTTTGATCAATTCCAGGATCGAAATTCTTGCCGGAGTCCGGTCCAAATGCTTTAACAAATCATATTCAGTGCCCGGTACAGACCCTTGTTCTTGTTCTTGCTCTTGCGGCCCCTGCACGGGCTCTAGCTCTCTTTGTGGAAAAATACGGTTGAACATCCGTCCACTACGGAGCGGCGCCACGCCTTGACGTGCCTCTGTCGGGGCCAGTATGGTAGAAGAATTAGAAGAAGAAGAAGAAGAGGGAATGCCGGTGGCAGTGTTCAACAATAGGGGTGCCCCCGTAGGAGGCGTGGGAGTAATGTTTAGCAAAGATGCCCCCGTGGGAGGCGTAGGAGAGTGATTTGACGAAGATGCCCCCTCAGGGGGCGTGGAAGTAGAAAGGGATACCCGAATGCGAGGAGCATTGGCGGGTGGTCTAACAAGAAGAGATCTGGGTATGAGAGGTGGGGGAACTGATGGCGGAGGAACCCTTGCCGGTGTAGGAGTGGTAGAGGGTGTAGCGGGTGCTAGCAGTGAGCGAAGTAGGAGTGGCCTGGACGGCGGAGGTATAGAGTTGGTGGTGGAAGGTGGGGTTTGTCGTGCGGTAGGTTGTGGAGGTGGCAAATGGGTAAGAAGCGTGCGGGCCGGCAAGGCCGTAGAACTGGTGGAGGTAGATGGGTTGACGGGGCGTAGAAGAGGACGTCCCGATTGGAGAGTAGAAGAAGAAGGAAGGGTGCGCAACAGGCGCGGAGGTTGATTTTGATTCGGATCATGATGAAATGCCCCGACAGAGGCGTTTTCTTCGTGCCATCCCTGTCCTCTCTGCACTTCGTAGAGGGACGTGACAGGGTTCACATGCTGATTAGGGGCGTGCTCCGGCAATGGATTACGGACAATTCCCATATCCTGCTGGGGTGCTGGAGCTTGCTGTGGTTGAACTTGTTGTGGAGCGGGTTGCTGAGGTTGTTGATTTTGCTGTTGCCGAGAAGCCCTTCTTTCTTTCATAGCGGCTATGAATTGTCTCATCTCATCCCAATTGATGTCACCCTGGTCATTTAGATCGTAGATGTAATCTCTGAAGTGGAAGCAACGATCAAGGTTGTGACCAGGGCCGCGATGAAAAGCACAATAACGGGATGTGTCAACATTAGCGGGCCACACGGTTCTTTCCCTTGGCAAGGCGAGCAAGTTGGCGGCCATCAGGGCATTAAAAATATCGGGGAGACTTTCGGGAAGTGGAGGATAGTGGTCCCTTTTGGGGCCAAGTGGTGGTCTCCGTTGTTGTTGTTGGCCGTAGTTGGCAGGTGGGGGCATTTGATGGTATTGTGGTGGAGCTGGAGGGTCTACGCGGGGGGCTTGGTTTTGCGGTGGAGCGAAAGAGTGTTGAGGTGCGAATTGGGGTTGTGGAGTAGGGTTAAAATGAGAGTTCTGTCGTGGAGGCAGTGGTGGACGTGGGTTAGCTTGATGGTGGGGGTTGCCAACTGCGCCGACTTGCTCATTTGTGACGGTGCCCTCAGTTGTGGGCCCGCTGTTAACATTGGTGGTTTTCTTAAACAGCCGAGGCTTCGGCTCAAACATGCCCATAATGGGCGAATCCTTCATCTGTGTCTGGATGTAACGAGCCCTCTCATAGAGCTCTTCCATAGTAGTCAGCCGGTTCATGGCCAAAATATGGCGGAATTGAGGAGTTGCATTAGAAATAATCATCTTTACTTGCTCCTGTTCCGACAATGTGTCTTTCAGCTTCTCGGCCATCGACCGCCATCTGTCAGCAAATATGATGAAGTCCTCCTCAGGCTTCATTTTCTCCGCAACTAAATCTGTAACGGACAGAGAGGGTCCAACACGGTCTCTATACTTTTGCAAGAATTTCCTTTGGACAACATCGAAGTCACTGGCATCAGCTGACTCCAAGGAATAAAACCATTCGAGGGCTGGCCCCTCCAGAGATCTTCTGAATAAATAGGCCAGAGAAGCCTTGTTGCCTTGCCAGAAGGAGGTCTCGTACATAAAATCCTTCAAATGAATGAACGGATTGCCAGTTCCATTGTACCGCCGAAAGTTCGGCATCTCAGACGGAGGGAGGTGGAAAACTGGCAGAGTGGGGAGCGAGATTTCTGGTGCATTCTTGGCCGCAGTGACTTTCTTAAGCTGTTCTTCCATGTGGGCCATCTTCTGAAGTAGCAGAGCATTAGAGTCGGACTCGACTGGGGCCTGAACAAAAGAATGTGGTATAGGCGACCGTAAAATCTGAGGAGGTTGGGGGAATTGGTGCTTAACTGCGGAATAACTCGCCTGCTGGGCCGGTATGGCCGTGACAGGCGTTGGTGGACGAGAGGGGGGTTTATGCAAGACCGCCTGGTCATTGATAATCTGGTGGCCACTCGCGGCCGGAGGGGGGGTGGAAGAAGAAGAGGGAACTGACTTCCCCTTTAAAGCGGCCTGAATAGCTTGCCGCTGGGAGTCATCCAATTGAGAGAGAGCTTGGATTAACTCTGTAACGTTGATGGATGGGGAAGAGTTCCCCGAAGTATTGGAAGGTAGAGCCTGAGAGGAAGGCTCAACCCCTTGAGAGGTGGTATCGACCACATGAACTTGTGAATAATGAGGGTGAGGAGGGGGATAGTTTCCCTCATAATAGATGGAGTCTTGGTGGTGGTCCTCATAAGATTGACTAAAAACATTTTCATCCACATCATCGTAAGTGTACCCATAGTTTGCCATGTTGATGATCATACCTGAACGGAGTTTCATGCTTAAGAGAGAGAGAGTTTAATGAAGGAATTATCACACAAAGCACTTAATCCAAACAACACAATTAACTCAACCCAACTGAGTTTATGCAAACAATGTTGGAAAGCACCGCAGAATTTTAATGTTTGATGTTTGAGATTAGAGTGGATTATTTGTGAATAGTTCACTCCTTTTGCCAAATGAAACCTAGTTTGATCCAAGTGTGACCTCCAGGTCAACTAGGTTTTTCTCTCTCTTCACCAACGAATAGGTTCTCTAGAACTCCAGTACTTCGAGGGTACAACCAGCCCGGCGTCCGTGAGAGAATCCACGGGTGCGGGGACTTATGGAGGTCTTGGAAAAGGGATTTCCGGTCCAAAGAGACGGAATGCTCAATGGAGGGTCGTCCCGATTCCAAGAAGGGTGTGTGGAATCCTAATGTAGAGAGAGGAGGTCTCTCAACCAAAAGCCACCAAGTGCAAAGCAGATATGAACAAACCACAGTAATATATCCAAATAATCAATATGCCAACCAATGAATCAGAAATGAGCACAGAGGGGAGTGTCTGTGAAAAAGCAGGAAAGACACGACCTGGGAAAGGTCGCTACCAAATCAGGAGACGGCAGCGTGGCTGTCGTGAATCTCTGTGAGGGGCTCACAGGCAGTGAAACAACACGCCTTAGTGTAAGGCGCTATAAGGAAAGGATGCCTCCACTGGAGGGCGTCAAATCAAATAGACACGCCCTGATTAAAGGCGCTAAAAATAAATAACACGCCCTAGAGGGGGGCGTTACTTCTCAGAAAGTATAATGAGCAAAAAACAAAACAGCAGATATGCTAGAAGATGCCCTGGAAAGAGGCGTTAATAAAATACAACACGCCCCTGTGAAGGGCGTTAAATCGAAAAGCGCCCTCGTGGAAGGCGTTAATTCAGGGAAATACGCAAACGCAAGCTGGCTGATCCCGGAGTGTGCAGTGTGCACAGTGGAGGGTGCCCGAGGGACACAAAGGAAAGGGTACCGAGGGTACCAAGGGGAAAGGGCACACGAGGGTGCCAAGGGGAAAGGGCACGCGAGGGTGCCAATGGAGATGGTAATCAAAAAGAAAACAGTGGAAGTCCCACCGTGATCGCCAATTTGTGGATGGGCATAAATCCCACACAAAATCACAAGAGAATAATTATGTGAAAACAGGGAGGATAATGATGATTAAAGCATAAATAAGGGAAAGAAAAGCTTGCACGTGGTGCAAATATGGAGATGTGATCGCCAGAGGGGTTACCTCAATAATAATAAAAAAAGAGATCACGAATACCTGGTGAAGATTGGAACGCGGGATGATGTGAAGTTCCTTCCTCCTTCTTCAATCGGCCGGCCGATGAGAAGGGTTATCCTTTTGATTACCTTGCAAAAAAGACAATGAAACAAAGCAAAAGATGGGATCAGCCAACGTGCAGTAGTATCAATCCAAATAAAACATATGATGATGAAAAGAAATCAACATGCGCACCTTTTGTTTTTTGTTTTTTTTTAAAACCCCTAGAGAGATTAGGAGAGGAGATATGATGAAAAAATATGCAACTGATGCAAACGGGATGGAAATAATAGTAGACAGGATGGAGATACGATGAAAAAAATGCAAAGCAATAGAAACAAGATAAAATAACACTAAAGCCCCGCTGTCCCTTGATGACAGTAAAAGGGCAACCGAGATAGGAAGAAGAGGAAGCAGCAGGATGCAAAAGCTTGAACTTGATAATCTCGGCCTCGGTACCTTCGTAACCTTTCAAAGGGTCGATCAGGACTCCCTTAAATAAGGTTCAGATCAAAGGATAAACATGGACAGGAGATAGCAATGGTAATGTTTATCAAAAGCAAGAGCCCAATCGAGTAAGAACGTCAAACAAGGCAGGACTCTGTGAGGGAAAGATGGAAGAAGGTAGGACACCGGAGGTGAAACACGCCCTTCAACAGGGCGTCAATTCTTGATTTGACGACCTACCCATACGGCGTTTCATAAAACACGACCCAAGCCAGGGCGTTTCTTCCTGGATTCAATTTTGGCAATAAAACCTTCCTTTATTTGAAAAAGATTAAAAGACGCCTGAAAAAGAGGCGTTTCTTAAAAAAACGCCCTGAGGAAGGACGCTATTCATAAAATGCACTTTATTTCGTTTTATTTTGAAAAAGGATAATACCAGGAATTGACGCCCTAATCATTGGTCGTCCTTTCTTTAAAAACGCCCTAGGTAAGGTCGTTATTTAAAATGCGCCCTACTTCAGGTCGTGAATCACAAAAATGCAACAAAATGCAACGGAAAACCCACAAAAAAAGAAAAACTTTATATTATGGGAATATTGAAGTTCTCTTTGGGGCGTCAACATAGTGACATGAGATTTAATCAACAAAGTGTCAATTTTGGCGTGTCTACAAACGACTCTATAAATAGGAAAAGAATGTATATATATATATATATATATATATATAGGCAGATATCGATGCAAAACCATGATAAAAACTCTATTGATACATCATTCAAAATCATGCTTCAAATTATAAAACTATAGAGTTTTGGGGTTCATGAAATTAATATAACTCAAAGTAATAGTGAGATATCAAAACATGCATTTCCTATCATGAACGCTTAAATAATCTCAAAGTTACATAATTAGGTTTAAAACTTAGGTAAATAGGCTTAAGAATAAGTAATATTGACAAATCATATTCTATCTAGGGTTGACAGAACATAGCCTCTGACGGTCTAGAGGTGGGGCGTCACAGTGATTGTTACGGTCTGTCGAACAGCCGTTACAGTGTGTAACGCGTCTATCCAAGCGCGTCAGAGTTAACAGTGTAAACTCATCTACCATAGAGACTGTGACGGCTCATAGTAAAGCCGTTACATGGATGTGACGGTCCTACTGTGACGTGTCAGAGTATCTGCTAACAGAAACCCTGTAGAGATCAACTCACATCATGTCTATAATTAAAACACCATGAATCTCTAGACATGATAACGTAGTGTTGGCCAACTACATGCATAGGTATCAATAAATTAGATGAATAACATGTTTTAATTTCTCTATTAGGGCTAGGTATCAATTGTGTATTGGATATTGATGAGAAATTAGGAAGTAGTCCTCCAAACCTGAGTTCTATTTCAGACTTCAAAGACTACATTCAGGAATGTGAACTCTTTGATGCTGGTTATATGGGGTCTAAATTTACCTGGCACAACAACCAATCGGGCAGCAGAGGTATTTGGGCTAGATTGGATAGAACTCTGTTCAATGCTGATTGGCTTAAAATTTTACCCATCATAGTAGAGCACCTCTCGAGAGAAGCATCTGACCATGCTCCTCTTCTCATCAAGATGCCTTCATTCAAAAGATTCAAGAGCAGATTTTTCTTTCAGAAAATGTGGACTTTGCACGAGAATTTCTTAAAAGATGTTGAGCTGTGTTGGAACTCTAGTCCATTGGCCACCTCCCCGCTCACCACATTACACCTGAAACTGAAATGCCTCAGAAACATGCTTGTGGGTTGAAATAAAAATATCTATGGTAATGTGCACATGAACCTTGCTGCTGCTGAAGACGAGGTGCTGAGGACTGAACTGATTTATGACCTGGACCCATCTCCAGTTAATCTTGCAGCTCTCAATAAAGCTAAGACTATTCAATCCAACTACCTGCTACAACAGGAAGTTTTTTGGAGACAGAAGTCTAGAATCAAGTGGCTTAGTGAAGGTGACAAGAACACCAAATTTTTTCATATGACTACCACGGCTTATAGAAGGAAACACATCATCTTACAGTTAAAGAATTCAAATGGCATCCTAACTTCAGATCATGATCAAATGAAATCAATTGCTGCTGATCACTTTAAACATGCCTTTACATCTCAGGACCACTACATTGATGCGAATATCCTTGACTGCATTCCTTCTCTGATTACAGTGTCGGATAATGAATTGCTATGTGGTACTCCTTCTGAAACCGAAATCAAAGAAGTTGTCTTCCATATGTCGGCTGACAGTGCTCCTGGGCTAGATGGCTTTTCAGGAGCATTCTATCAGTGTGCTTGGTCCATCATTGCCAGGGATATTGTGGCTGCTATTCAGTATGTCTTCAACACCAAATGTCCTCTTCCTAAAAGCTTTACTTCAGCTCTAATTGCTCTCATTCCTAAAAAAAGCAGCGCCACTGACATCTCTAACTTCAGACCTATAAGCATGTGTAATTTTTTATATAAGATTATTCCAACTATTCTAAACAACAGGTTAGCAGGCATCCTTCCAAAAATTATTTCTAGCCAACAGTCAGCCTTTGTGAAGGGGAGAACTATAGTGGAGAATATAGCATTGGCTCAAGAACTTGGAAGAAAAACAAGGGGAAGTAATGTGATATTTAAACTTGATATGGCCAAAGCTTATGACCGACTTGAATGGGACTTCCTATATGCAGTGCTTAGGAAATTTGGTTTCAATTTGGAGTTTATCTTGATAGGACCGGTGCGATGGATACAGAGGGGGGTGAATGTATCCCTCTTAAAACTTGCACAAATCAAACCTTGTAGCTAGACACAGTTGCAGAATAAAAACAATTGAGCTCTTCAAGACGAGATTCCAAGACACACTTGATCAACCAGTTGGACTGCAACAATGCAGCCACCTGAGCAAGTTTAAGTCGAGATAGAATCAAATTGAAATAGTGTGTGCCATGAAGCATTCAACCATATGACTCATTTGAGGTGATCCTAGCCATGCATCTAACGCCAATCAGATACAAGAACAAACCACGAAGACAATGAATTTTTAGGTGGTTCGGTCCACAGACCTACGTCCACCCCTCACTCCAAACCGGAGTGAGGCTTCCACTAGCAACAGCTAGAACCACAGACTCAGTCTGCAAACAAATCCTACCTAATAGCTTGACCAGGGGAACAACCTCCCCTCTTCCTCCAGACCGGAGGGAAACCACTAGTGACTACCCGTCACTAGCAACCAGAGACCGAAATCTCTCTTCCTCCACCCAGGAGGGAAACCACAAGTGACACCCAGCCACTTGCAACCAGAGACCGAAGTCTCTCTTCCTCCACCTAGGAGGGAACCCACAACTGACACCCAGCCACTTGCAACCGGAGACACAAAGTCTCCCTTCTCCCGAGTCCACAGGAGGAACCCGACCTCAAACCAGAGAATCGGAAGAACAACGGTGAACATATAAAAGGAAAAAAAACAAGAAATAATAAAAATCACAGCGACTGAATGCTGGAAAATGAAATGCATAATGTAACTCTCGCAGGAGCAAATCTAGTTTGGATCTGATCCAAATACCAGAAGAACAGATCTTCAAAGAAGGCTTCAGTTCTCTACTCTTCTCTCTCTTTTTCTCTTGATCTTCACGAGCTCTCTCTCTTTCTCCTTTTCTTCTGCGACTTCTTTCTTCTCCTCTCTGCTTCTCTTTTCTTTTTCCTCTCACTGTCTACTCTTCTCTCTGCTCTTCTTCTTCTTCTTCTCCACACCGGATCGTGTAGGCTCTCAGTGGCTCTTTTCTACTTCAGTCACGATCAGTCTTCTCCAGATGGAGAAGTCTTCTACTTATAGCATTTCCAGCAGGAGAAACACTGCCTTCCCGTCCAGAAGGTTCCTCCACGTGTCATCATCCTGTCAGCCCTTCCAGCCTCGGATCACGTGCCCTTATTAACCTCCACGAAATAGCACCTGCCAGGGCATCAATCATAAAGTGTTCTTCAGACATTTATACAAGGTGTAAAGAGATTGCACGTAGTATGTATGCTAGCGGGCAATGTATGGACTTGAATGAATGATAACGAGTGTATAGACTTCATTTGTGAGATTGCACAAATGCAGATAAGGAAGTCTGAACATCGAGATTGAATACACAGACATGCCTTTACGAATGTACAGACTTTGTATCTAATGCGCAGAGCCATGTACAGACTTTGCAATGCCTAGTGTTAAAACATGAGAGCACAATGCACAAACTAAGTGTGTGCATGTGTGGACTTGAGTGCATGACACAGGCCGATGTACAGACTTGTTTTCTGAACGATCCACAAATGCATAGTGTATGGACTTAGCGTGCATACGACAATGACGATGTACACACTTGCCACCTGAAGTGTGTACAGACTACACCGAAGGGTGTTCAGACTTTTGGAATGTAATGTAGACACCCTGCACAGACTTCATTCATGCAAGCAAGACAGTGCATAAAGAGAAAGTATGTACAACGAGAATGAATGCATGGACATTTCATTCACGAGTGTACAGACTTTGAATGCATGTGATGCAGACACAAAGAGTGTATAGACTTGGAATTCAAGAGATGCAGACACCGAGTGTACAGACTCTTGATGAATGGATGTAATGCACTAAACGATGTACATACTTGCTAAACTACAGCGCTATGTGAGACACAACATGAGACGCTGTGGACGCACTTTTTATTAATAAATCGTTGTTTATTTGTTTATTGGGTTTATTAAGTGCGTGGGCGTGCCAGTCACAAAGTGACGATTTATTGTGCGCTCGATCTGACTAATCAGATGATTGTGTGGTTCGTGTCGGGACCAGAACCCGCCGCGCCATAAAGGTCACGACGTCATTTATATCCTCTCAGAGAGGGGAACACCCTTGATTAATCGCCAGGAAAAGGGGCCTCATGGCCAGAAAATTAGTTACATGAAAAGTCTATCAGGAAGCATTGAAATCCCCGTACGAGGGTGAGAAGAAAGCATTCGAGATCATGTCGATCGTGTGTTGACCATTTGATGTTCGGACGAGTGTCCGGCTTGAGAATCGCGTAATCATCACGGGAAAACCGGAGCATATGTATGTCACGATGCGATAAATTTATTGTTCGGAGGAACGGGAAATATTCAGTTAAATCCCAGTTAGAAGGGTCGGAAACTAATAAGTTTGTCGGCCCGGTGCAAGATCAAGCTACGACCATACTGCGGTGGCCCCCCCGCGGTCGAAGTCAGGCTCGTGTAGGCATCGTCAATGTTTCCGGTGCCGAGGGGCAATGGGAGGATGTCCCGGGATCAGATCCCAGAACCAGTATGCATTCAAAGGGAGCGGGCTATAGGCCGAGGATATGGGTCAGGCAATGACCATGATCGGGGTGGACCAGAGGTCTAAGCATGGCCCACGGAGGCCTTATTGATATTCCCATGCAAAGGGTCCGGGGATGACTAGAGCCTTCTCGTTCCATTCAGATTTTGTCGATCACTCATGGTCCACTTTATGTTCGGACGAAAGTCTGTGTTTGTAGCGTGAGAGACTGTGACAAACCGTACAAATGTCTACCGTGAGTGTGGCAAGTTTAATGCAAGTGCGGGACTAGATCCCGGTATATATGTCGGTCACTAACGGACCATTCATTGCTCGGACAAGAGTCCGTATTCGAAGCATCGAAGACAACGACAAGGACATATGGATGTATGCCGTAGGTACGGCACGTTTCATGTGGGTGCGGGATTGGATCCCGGCATATATGTCGGTCACTAACGGACCATTCATTATTCGGATGGAAGTCCGTATTAGCAGCGTCGAGGATGACGATAAAACCGTATGGATGTCTGCCGTAGGTACGACAAGTTTAATGTGGGTGTGGGATCGGATCCCGAAAAAGACGGGTCAAGCTAATGAACTATCGGCCCGGGATGAGTTCGAATCATGGTCATGTCCGGGCGAGGGCCCCCGAGATCCAAGTCCGATCTAGTGGGGCATCATTACTTTTCTCTTCAAACACAGTCCGGAGAAGCGGGTTGTTAAGTGTGAAGCCCGAACTCGCCAACGTGCGCCCTCCCACGCGGATCGACCTGCGTGGTCAGGTCGCGGGGTTCGACCTGCCCGGTCAGGTCGCGGGGGAGCGCCCCCGGAACAAAAATTTAATTATAGAAAGGTTATGGTGTTTATTCTCATGAGAGTGGTTCATAGTCTTTTATTTCATTCATTTGTTTGGGTCCTTTCTTTTAATTTATTTATGAGTTTTAAGCTTTTCTTCCATTTAGTTAATTGTGTTTTTTTTATAGGAGGCACGCCGGATTAAGGAAGCAAAGGGGCGCGCCGGAATAGGAGGTGAAAGGGGGGGCGCACCGGTTTAATGGGATCCCAAAGGGAGAGTGGAGCGCGCCGGTTTAGGACCAAGGGAGGAGGCGCGCCGGTTTAAGTGTGGAGTACGGGGCGCGCCGGTTTAAAGAGGAATGCCATGGGGCGCGCTGGATAAGGCAACAAAGGGGGCGCACCGGATTAAGGCCAATGAACAGTATGGCGCGCCGGAATAAGCACTATTCATTCCAATATTTTGAAAGTTGTTTTGAGTGTAGAGTTAAACCGGCGCGGGGGGTGAGCACGCCGGATTAGCCCGCGCCGGATTAGGGGCACGCCGGGTTAAGCTCTGTGGGTTTTATTTCATTCTTGTTTGTTCTGTTCCTTCTTTCTTTCACCCGTGGGTTGATTTGTTGATTGATTTGTTCACCGAATTGGTGGATTATGTTGGTGAAGAGGGTGCTTAATCATTTTAGTTGTTTATCAAGAGGAATTAGCATGAATGCTTAAGTGTTCGTTCGAGGGGTTTGATTCACAGAGCTTACCGCGTGTTGTTCTTGTTCTCGGAGGTGGCTTGTTCGTTTGTTCTTGAGTGTTCTTAATCCCCTGGAGAAAATTGGGTAGCATCTCCCCTAGACCGGGGCTTGCCAGAGAGAAGTGAAGGCCACCAAACGGATTGCTCCAGGGTGATCCTCAAAAATTGGAGTGGCCTTACGGCGGTCCGAACCCATGTGTGAGTGTGGAGCGCTCGAGGGCTAGCCTTCAAGAGCGACCACGACTCACGGGTGATGAATCTTCGACGCGGGACAGATGTTTGCCACGAGGGCCATGAATGTTCATCCGGTGACGGGTTCCCTTGAGGGACATGCTATGGACAAGCAAGCCTCGAAGGGCCCTGGACGATCAGAGAGGGGAGAAGGGAGGCGTAGATTGGAACGGAGAAAACACTGAGCTTGCAGAAGGGCCCTTTTCTCTTATTCATCCTCACAAACGGGGAAGAAGTTGACACAGGGAGAGTTCACCCCGGGATGGGAGTGGAATACATTGCAAAAGGGGGGCGGAAGAAGATACAGGCGAGAAAAAAAAAGGACACAGACCCCCCCCTCGACTCACCTCTCACACTCACACCCTCTCTCTTTCTCTTCACCTTACCGGCGGGGATGACGGGAGCTTCCTCCTCTCTTTTTTCTTCTTCTCTTTTCTCCACACAGCCGATAGCACCCCCTTCTCCTTTAGGATGGCCAACCGGGAGAAAGCCCGCCCTCGCTCTGTCGAACCTGTAGAGTATATATCTAGTGGGTTGCCTTTTCTTTGCTCGAACGGAAGAAAACTCCCGCCACTGCGTTCGTCTGCCAGACGAACAGGGTTGGCTTCTATGCTGGCATCCGGTGATTGGCGCCGTACCTTGTCATTCGTCCGAGGATGGCACAGTTGCGGGTTTGCCGGGAGATCTTCATCCGAAGACATGCCTTCTCCGATGATGTTAATGGGCTGTCGAGTGCAGACGGAGGCACGGCTTCAGAACATTGAATGCTCCCTGCGCACCGCATTTAAACAAAACAGAGCATCGTGCCAGAGATGGGATGGAATGGGGTTAAACTAGCGCGGGGGAATAGTGACCGCGCCGGATTAAAGCTTTTCAAGGGGGCCACGCCGTGTAAGCATTACAAGGGGGGTGGCATTTCCCTCAAATGAGCGCGCCGGGTAACTTGTGCATAAGGTGGCGCCGTTTTAAGCATCAAAGGGGGAAGGCCCCTTCGACAGGAGCGCGCCGGATAGCCAAAGAAAAAAGGGGGCATGCCGTTTTGAGCAGAAAGGGAGGGCGCGCCGTTTTAAGGCCCCTTCGTGCCGTTTTAAGCACCAAACGGATTCTTTTCGAAGTCGCGGCCGTTTATATGAATGTCGGCATTCCCAGAACGTTCCGGTGTCAATGTATGGCCTCCGCAATATTCCATTTGTAGCCTCTGGGACTTGGTCCCAGATTCTGCGTGACTTTCGGTGCATGCCGAGACTGTGCCGGAGTTCTGACTTTTCTCTGATTCAGCTCTCGGCATGGCCGGTCAGAGCGTTGTAGCTGTATCTTCTGCTTAGGGTGCTTCCTTAGCGGGTAGCGGACCACCAAGCGAGTCCTCATCTTGATCGGGCGAGGTATGACGTTTATTCGGCATTTCTGTCTTCAACTCGCGCTCGAATGTGTAGACGCGAATGTCGCCATGATCATCATCGTCATCATTTTTTTTGGCATCCACAGACGCTGAGTGAGACGCTAAGTGAGACTGACTTTAACAAGCAATGCATAGACTTTGATTTATGCACATGAGACGCTGAGTGAGAATGAGCAATGTATAGACTTAGCCGATGTAATGTTCACATGACCTTAGACGCTAAGTGAGATGATGCGTGAGACGGATCATGCTAAGACGGTGTATAGACTTGAGATGAATGCATGGACTATGCCCTTGAAGAATGTACAGACTTGAGAACGTGTGCAGTCTAGGCAAACTCTGTACAGACTTAAGCAATGTACTGACTCTATTGCATAACATGTTCGACTTTATGTATGCATAATATGTTCGATGAAATGCCATGCAAACAAGATCAATTCATATGCTGACAGAGATCTTAGTCATGCATGCACAATGGCTTGCAACGAACAATGTACTGACTATGCCATACTCATGAATGTATAGACTTACTGTGTGCATAAGGCAAGGCTAACAGATGTATAGACTTGCCGTGCCTGCAACAAGACCATGTACAGACTTAATAATGTGCAGACAGGACCTCATATGCAATGAGCATGCAACAGTGTATAGACTTTGTGCGTGTGCTATGCAAACGATGTGCAGACTTGCTATGGAGGGATGTGTAGACTTTGTGTGCATGCTACCAGATGATGTATAGACTTCGAATGCCTGCATGCGAGAGAATGTATAGACTTTGAATGCGTGTGAAATGCAGCAAGGCAATGTGCATGACTTTATGTATGCAGCGATGCAATGTGCAGAACTTCAACAAACAGAGAAATGCATGGACCTTAAACCATGACTCATAGTATGACAGGAAAATGCATAAACATTACATATGTATATATATGAATGCTTTATGATCTGACAGAATGACTGAACACCACATGGTGACTCACAGTGTTTGACTCACATCAAGACCAATTATCAAAACCACAGGGGCACAACATATCTCACTTATTGATAACATGATCAACAATTGTTGGTTTTCGGTATTACTGAATGGTGACTCTGCAGGGTTTTTTAAATCTTCTAGAGGAATTCGGCAAGGGGATCCCATTGCTCCTAGCCTTTTTATCATTGTAGAAGAAGCCCTTAGCAGATGCTTGCATGATGCTTTCTCTACAGGTGCGGTGGAATGGTTTAAGGGTCCTAGAGGCTGCCCCACCATCTCACATTTGCTGTTTGCAGATGACACCCTCATCTTCACCAAAGCTTCAGCTACCTCTGTCAGGAACTTACTGCATCTTCTGAAAATCTATGAACTTGCATCTAGTCAACTTATCAGTATTAGTAAAAGTGGCTATTTCTTACACCCAAATGTGAAGGATTCTGTTGCCCAGAAGGTACATGACTTGACAGGTTCTCTAAGCATACCTTCCCCCATAAGTATTTGGGCTACCCCCTGATTATTGGCAGGACGAAAAAATTGCATTTTGCAGGTATTTTATCCTACATCCAGAAATAAATTCAAGGTTGGTCGGCAAAGCTTCTCTCCCAAGGAGCTAAATTGTGCTTGATCAAACATGTGTTGACTACCATCCCCATTTATTACCTGGCCTCTTCCTTTCTTCATGTGGGCACACACAACGCCCTGGAAAGAAGCTTTGCAAACTTTTTCTGGGGGTCCTCCCCTTTTGGGAATAAGAGGCATTGGAAATCCTGGACCACAATCTGTAAGCCTATATCTCAGGGTGGACTGGGTGTCATGTCCCTTTGGCAGATGGAGATAGCCTTGAGGGTCAAGATGTTATGGAGAGCCATCCATGCTGATTCATTGTGGGCAGATTATTTTAGAGCAAAGTATATCCGAGGTAGTCACATTTCTACTACTCAATTCAAGAACATGAAGGGCTCTGCTCGGAAATCATGGCTACATGCTAAAGATCTAATAGTCAAGCACAAATTAATTCTTCTGGGTGATGGTTCCAATACCAATTTTTGGAGTGATATTTGGCTTGGAAACCAAACTATGGATTCATTTGTTCCTGCTGATTTGATTCAAAACTCCAACCTGTCAGTCAAAGTTTTTTATACTCAGCCTAGCACCGACCTTTGCAATCTACTTAGCACATTTCTTCCCCATGACATTATGTCTGATGTTCAGAACACCTCTCTCTCTCAGGACAGAGATCAAGAAGTTTGGAGTTTGTCATCCACAGGTGACTTTTCAGTCTCCTCTGTCTGCAAGAAAGCTCTATTTGTCCATAATCAGCAGTATAATTCTAAATGGAACAACTTATGGTTCAACTGGCTGCCAGCCAAACTTTCAATCCACTTATGGAAAATCATACACCACTGCCTCCCAACTGATGATAGGATAAAATCCATTGGCATTCCTATTTGCTCAAAATGTTACTACTGCAATACACCATCTGAGGAAACTACAAACCACTTATTCATCTCAAGTGACATTGCATCTTTCATTTGGTCGGCCCTTCAATCCAAAGGTTTGCAGATTCATGGAAGAAATGCCAAAGACATCATTCTCAACACAGTTCAGTATCTCAGCTGACAGTCTAAAATGGATTTCTTCACTCTTTCCATTATTGGCTATGGGATGTGGGAATTATGGACCTACAGGAATATGGTTAAATATGAAGGTAGGAGAATATCCAAACATGTTGTTCTCCACAAAATCACTACTCAAGCAAAGGAAATCATAGCCCTTTCAGGTCTCAAGGAAAAGTCAAATAAAAATCAGATTATATTGGCAGATTTTAATATTCAAGTTGCTGCTACAGATTGCCCACGTCCAAAGCTCATAAAGTGGTTGTGTCCACCATGGCCTTTCATCAAATTGAATACTGATGGTGCTTGTAAATCTACTGGTATTTCGGGCGGTGGTGGTGTCATCCGAGACCATGCTAGAAATGTCCTTCTTGCCTTTTCACATTTTTATGGTAACTCTAATAGCCTTATAGCAGAAGCAAGGGCATTATATGATGGTATTCAATATCTACACACTATTTCAGACAGGCCTGCTACCATTGATTGTGATTCCAAGATTTTAATTCAGACAATCACAAAGGAAATTCTCTGCCCATTAATCATTCTCCCTTATGTAAGAGATATATGGCGCATCTCCCCCTCAGCAGATAATTTCTCCCACATATTCAGAGAAGCCAACACTGTTGCTGATTCATTGGCATCTTTAGCTTGCAGCACCAAGTGTAACTCCTTTTTTGCTTCTCATGAGCTTCCTCATGTTGTTAAAGGTGCAGCTCGATTGGACAAGCTAGGAATGCCTAGCATCCGTATGATGTAATGTAATTTTCTTTTATTATCAATAAAATTCACTTCTTAGGCTTGGATGGTGGAATGGCTATTCCCTTTACCTCTGGTAAGGGGTGCACTCTCCCATTCAATCCTAGGCAAGGTTTTTTAGAAAAAAAAATTGGGTATTAAAAAAAAGGGCTAAGAGATGCATGATATGCATAAGGACTAGTAAAACATGAAATTTATGCTCTGCTATGCATGAAATTCAATCAAACCAGAGGGCTATTAGTCCTATCAGGTTGGTTTTGCCGTTCATGAGATAACCTACCTCATGTCTAGGCTTTAAACTTCTAATTTGGGCTTGAAAACCGAACCCTAGTTCCCTTCTTCCTGTGACTTTCTAACAACTTCCTTGGGCTCTAACTCCACGACCTCTGGACCTAAAGATGTGAAATTTTGAGAGGAGTTAGTCTAAAGTATTGGAAACAAATTATTCTAAAGAACTTACCTGAGATAATGACTCCTTACCTTGATTCCACGCGAGCAAAAGTAGGGGTCGCGCAGTTCAGAACTAGGTCCTATTTATAGGGTTCTAGCTAGAGTTTGAAGATTAGATCGATTCTAGAGTCCTTAATTTGCCAAAACCTTATCTCTAAGAGTCCTTGAGTCTTTATACATTGTTCTAATTAGGTCTCTTGTGGATAGGAACATCAAGTTCCAATCTTTTTGCAAGTTCTCTCACTCACGGAAGTCGCAGGCTGTGACGGTCGTCCCTTGCCGCGTTACACGGCTGTGGCGGCCTTACGATAGACCGTTACAGTCATCGTGTCTAGAGTTTTAAATAAGTAAAACTCTTTTATTCATTTATCTGTTTAATTATTTATATAATTAGTATTTATCCTTAATAACTTTCTAGAATATGGGCCAACCAAATTGGGCTTGGTCCTTAAAACCTTTTTGGACTTCTTTTAAATGAATTGACACAATTGGGCCTTATAATGACTTATTATTCAACTAATCCATTTATAAATTTATTTAGGCCTTTATAAATTCTAGAAAATTATTTATATAAATTCTGGGGCACTACACACTGTTCCATTGAGCTTCCTGCCATTAAGGGATTCACAACGGCCGTATCAATAAGCTTCCATCAGCGATCCCGAGCGAACGTCACTTGTTCAGGAGTGGCCTGCCGAGCAATTAGTGCTGGTTTGGGACAAAGAATAGGGGGCTCCGGGGGAGCTTTCCCGATCGACTGATGCTCAGACTTCCCAACCCGAAGGCCACCTAGGAAGTGCTTGTTCATAGTGAGTTTTTGGGCTTTACAGTAAGTGGGCCCGGGGGCTTCCACTTTGAGGAGTTGGGCCTCGTTCGGGCTCTCCGTAAGGGCGGTGAGATTTCCCCTCTCCACTTGTCCCCCTCCTACTCCCGAGCCAAGATTAGGCTCGAACGAGTAGCATTTGGGTTGTACTATTTGTGGCACTGGTTGGGTAAAGATATCTCTCTGGTAGGGGCCACATGACGCGGCTCACCTTGAAAATACGCCTGTTATGATGAATAAGAGAAGGCCCCTCCTCGGGAGATCGGACGCCGTGCCGTCTCCCGTCAGGGTTTTTAGGCATTGCGCGTTTTGAGTCCCTTTATCTCTGGAGTTTTAGGGTTTTGCCTCTCTTTATAGTTATATTTGAGGAGGGGGGGCTCCTGCGCGGTGAGAGCAGTTTCGGAAGAGCGGAGAATCGTTGCGGCCACTAGAGCAAGAGGGGCTTCTTGGGGCGGCAATTCGTCAGCTATCTTTCTCCTCTGAAGTTCTCAGGCTTGGAGCTTTCCCCTTCTTATTTTCTCTATCTCATGGCGGACCATCATCCTGAGGCCGAGGGGCGGTAGAGAGAACAGGCTCCAAGGGTTTTCTTGATGCCGTCGGAGTCGCTCTACAATGAGCTGGGGGAGGCTGAGGTGAAGCGGCTGGAGAGTCGATACGGGCTGCCTTGGCGGTTCCAGTTCCTGGCGCCTAAGCCTCATGAGTCTAGCCTGTCCACTCGTTCTGGCCTCTTTTGCTCCTTTCTCCTGGCCTGGAAATGCGGCTTTCGTCTGCCCCTTCATCCCTTTATTGCTGAGTTCCTTTGGTTCTACCTGCTGGCTCCTGTCCAGCTGGTCTCCAACTCTTATACCTTCATTTTCTCCTTTATTTTCCTCTGCGACCACTATGGGGTGCGTGCCTCGTTGGATATTTTCCATTACTTCTTTGAGTTGAAGGAGCATCCTCATGTGGGGAAAGGCTTCTTCTATATTCAGGCGAAGCGGGGGAGGAGCTGCATGTCCCTCTCTGCGAAGGAATCCTCTCCTAAATGGTGGAAGACCCAATATTTCTAGGTGGGCCCATCGGCAGTTACTAATGGTATGAAGATGTATGGAGCCAGATCATGGGGATTGGGGCATATACTAACATTGGCAGTTACTAATGGTATCAACCACATTTTCGAAGGACAGCTCGGTCGGAACGTCGAGGCCTATATTGGTGATATGCTCGTCAAGACACCGAAGGCCGAAGACCACCTCGCCGACTTAGCCGAGACCTTCGACACCCTCCTGAAGTGCAACATGAAGCTCAACCCCGCCAAGTGTGCCTTCGGAGTCAGATCTGAGAAGTTCCTAGGCTTCCTAGTCACTCAACGTAGAATTGAGGCCAACCCCGACAAGGTCCAGGCCATCTTGGACATGCGGCCACCCACATGCATCAAGGACGTCCAACGCCTAACGGGGCGTATTGCTGCACTCCACCCTTTCCTATCTCGGGCAGTCGAACGATGCTTACCCTTCTTCAAATTGTTGAGGGGACCCAAAATGACATCTGCTACGTTCGCCTGGGATGAGGAATGTCAGAAGGCGTTCGCTGAACTCAATGAATTCTTGGCCTCGCCCCCAGTTTTGTCCAAACCAGTCCAAGGCGAAGCTCTACACCTCAACCTCTCGGTGACCCCTTCTACTGTAAGCTCAGTCCTGGTCTGGAACGACGTAGGGGCCGAGAGACCAGTTTACTATGCCAGCAAGGTGCTTAATGAGGTCGAAAGAAGGTACCCCGCAATTGAGAAACTCGTGCTAGCGTTGGTTACCTCGGCCAAGCGCCTCCGACCCTACTTCCAATGGCACTCATCGTCGTATTGACCGGTGAACCCCTGAAGAAGTTTCTCTTTCACCCTGAAGCCTCGGGACGCCTCGTCAAATGGGCCATCATGCCCGGGGCCTACGATATTTCGTATTGCCCCCGGTCGGCTATTAAAGGACTGGCTCTTGCAGACTTCATCGCTGAAAGCACGGTCCCGATTGAAGAAGCACTTCCACCAACGTCTGGGCCTACCTGAGATCTGTTTGTCGACGGATCCTCCAATTCAACAGGAAGTGGTGCCGGTATTCTCCTCAAATCCCCCGAAGGAGCGGAGCTGTGGTACGCTCTAAAGTTCAACTTCCAAGCATCCAACAACGCCTCCAAGTATGAAGCCGTTATCTCGGGAGCCAGGATTGATGTGACACAACCTTGGACTTAAGCCAGCAAGCACAATTCATAATCAAAATGGACCGATATTGGCGACCACGCACCCGACGCTCACCCAAGTCCCGGGGTAACTTGGCAATGCCAAGTGGAGGATGTGAGGGCTGGGCCCTTGCTGGTAGAGGGCCAGTGATGGGGGCATCTCTCGCCCTTCAACTTTTTCCACTGCTTCGATTGCTCGCCAGCATCACTCCATTGTGTCCGTCATATTTTTCTGAGTTGAGTCATGTAATTTTTATATTTTATTTGAGTCATATCATTGTAATTTTCCTTTTATTTAGAGTCTTGTACCTAGGTTAATGAGTCATTTACCTAGGTTAAGTGTCATTAGATTGTTTAGAATGGTTATTGGGCCCAATTCTTTGGGCTAGGCCCAGGGGCGCCCCTACCCCCTTGGTCTTTGGTCATTGTAGTAAGAGTTAGGGACTTTTGTAGAAATGTGGGTTGCCTATATATAGGACCCCATTCCCCCCATTTCAACTTAATGAATCAATGAATGAAAATTGCCATTTGAGAGTTCAAATTTCCTATTGGAGAGATTCCATTAGTTGGGTGAGAAACCCTTGGGAGTGATTCCCCCTATCCCCCTCTCTCTCTAATAAGTCATTTTCTCTCTCCTTCACTTTCTCTCTCTAAAACCTGCGCCCCTTTCTCTCTCCTCCCCTCCCAACCATCTTTCTCTCGCTTCCCCCCCTCCAATAACTGATCTCCAACTCCCCACCAATCCACCTTAAGTCCACCCCAGCCCCAAGGGAGATTCCACCACTCCCCACTCCACCCTCCAACCACCAACCACCCACTCCCCTTCCCCAAGCACCTCTCATCTCCCAAGGGAGAATTCCCACTCCCCAAGGCCCCTTTTACCTTCCCCACACACCTCTTCCCATCCCCCAAGACCAAAATTTAATCCCACCCTTAAACCTATTTTGAAATACCCTTTCCCTCTCACCCACCTTCCCAAATTCGTAGCTCCTCCTCCCACCACCTATTAGACCCCCTTCCAGACCCCATTCTTCCCTTCCCCCACCTTGGAACACCCCCTCCTAGACCCCCTCACAGCCCGGGCTTTCCCCACACTCATCCACCCCCATTTCCCCTCCCATATACCCCATTCCTCCCCGTCATCTTCAACCTACAGTTCCCAGTTGCAGATCTGCAGAAGAGTAGCAGCTTGCAGAGGTAACCACGGTTTCATCCAGACATTTCTGAAGGATCAAGAGCCATTGTTGTAAGAGTCTCCCAGTCCTCTTCGCAACGGCGGTGGTCCCATCCCGTTCTGAGATCGTGATCGCCCAGGGGAGTCATTCTTCCCCGACTGCGCAAAGCCTCCCTGGCAGGACACCAGATCCGGAGTGGAAGCCTGACTGCGACGGTCCTGCTTGGAATATGATCGAGAGTTCTTCTTCAAAAAGCTTTTACTGCTAGTCTTATTTCTTCTCCAAAAAGAATAGCTCAGTTTGGTGTCTGGAACCAGGCATTATCAATTTTCTCCCCCGGGTGCGCGATTCTGCTTCCCCACAGTCTGCACCGACCTTTCATCAGAGTTCAGAGCCCACTGGTCTTCTCCGACAACGTTTGGCTTCCCCGCTAGTTTTTCTTCGAAGAGGACCCGTCAACAGTTACAACGGCTCCGACGGCACCTGATTCTGAGTTCGGGACCGGTCGTGGCATCCTCTTCTTCCTGCTGTTGGAAACCTGAAGCTGTCATAACCGAGGGTCTGCCACCCTGTTCAAGCACCTACCCCGACCAGCAGAGGTGCCCAAAAGAAATCAACAAAATTCAAGCATCATCCCGATCCAGCTACGAAGAATCTCCAAGTGGTCTCGTCATCAGTAAAATTCTGCAGTGGCCACAACATCGTGACAACCATCAGTCAATCCTGAAGCATAGACAGCGGACAGAACCGACGTCGGCCTCCTTGTTGATCGCTAGTTCGGTGTCACCCCTCCCCGCTTGGCCGGCTGAAGGCCCCTCCCTGTGTGGAGGTAGTTTTGGATGTAATATCAGTTGACCCCCACCCCTAGATCCCCCCCCTTGCATGGGGTGTAGTGTTGTAACAATTTGAGCAGGTCAAGCTACCTCGGCGTGGCGTGTGGGGAACCCACGCTTCCCCGCTCGCCCACGACTCCGAGCGGGACCGGTTTCATCAAACAGGTCGAGTAAGTGCTCCACTCCTAGCTCCATTTAGTGCTTATTATTTCTAATATTAGTTCATAAACTCCGCTGGCCGTGAGAGTGAGAGCCCGATCCTTTAGCTCCTTGCTTCAAGAGATCACCGTGGCGTGAGGAGTGTAACCTGTGCCTTGGCACCTCATCGGCTCCTTGAATTGGGCTGCCATTACCCTTGGGAATTAACCTAGGCCTTGCTGGCCCTCTACCAGCAAGGGCCCAGCCCTCACAACCTCTCCTTGGCATTTCCAAGCTACCCCGGGTCTTGGGTGAGCATCGGGTGAGCGGTCGCCATTATCGGTCCATTTGAATTGCAAATTGTGCTTGTTCATTTTGATCCAAGGGTGTGTCACATCAATTAGTATCAGAGCAAGTCATTGACTTATCTCTACAAGTCAAGTCCTAGGGCATGCTTGCATTGGAGTCATCATCAATCTGACCCTTGCATTGATCCCCCCGATCATCATGGCCACCTCCTACTTAGCCTACTCACCACCCATGGACTTCATCCTAGATAGGGATATTACCTTTGACGGATCACGTTCTAGTGACTATCTTAGGTGGGAGGCTACCATAGAAAAGTACTTTGAAAAAACTTGGGTATATGAATCTACGAGAGTTCGAAAGGCCAAGGAACGGTTTCGGGGTCAAGCCAAGAGTAAGTGGGAACATATAGAGGGATTAAGAAGGGTTAGGAGGCAAGAGCCCATTTCCTCATGGGATGATATGAAAGTAGAACTTAGAAGATCTACATCCCCAAACATTTCCACCCCTTCTACTCAAGCACCCCTAACCCGAGGAGCACTACCACTCCTCCATCCCCACCCGGCCAACTTAAGACCGACCTTTGGTCTCCACCCCCACCACCCCCAACAAATCACCTCTCAACCATCATAACTACACTTTGCAACCAAGTCCTCTCCCTTAAGACCCAAATAAACCAAGTATCCATCTCTCCACCAAATCCCCTAAGGGTCCCCACAATCCAACCAAAACCCCCTTCCGCAAACCTCACTATCCAAATTCAATTGGCCCCCACTTCCCCCCCTCCACAACCGGCCGATCCCAAGGGGAAGAGACCGCTAACTGAACCGGTTTCCCCAATAAGGACCACCACTCACCCTATTCTCACCATTCAAACCCAAGTGGAGCCCGTGTCCATCCCTCCACCTAGACCCATGATGGCCACCACCACCCAACCCACAATCCCTCACCAAACCCATACCCCACAATTCCCCTTGGTCCCCACAACTATCCCTCCATCGTCCCCTAAAAAGGGTACACCCCCCCCAATCAACCCAAACTGAACCAACCCACCTTCCACTTCCAACCGCAACCCTACCCCAACCTAGGCCACCACTACTTCCACTCCCAACCCAAGTTCGACCTCACTCACCACCCCGGGTACACCATGCCCCAACCATCATCACCCCATCTCTAAAAGACCTTCCCATTCCATTGAGAAAGAAGGCCACACCCACACCCATAGGAATAGTTGCTAGCCTAGACCCTCTCCCCGCCCATAAGGAAGCCCGAGTTCACACCAATGGTGAGGAAGAGCCTCAACCCTTCACCACTTCAAATAATCTGGATCTTCAAGAGCCACAAACCTTCACAAAAGGCACTATAATCATAGATGGGCCCCTAGCTACATGGCTAAAGGAGAGATCAATTCACCCCATCAAGTCCTATGTTTGTCCTCCCATAGAGCAAAACCTGCCCATTATACCCTTCTCATCCTATCACACCATAATCCAAACATCCTACCAAGTGGAAACCTTAGAGGATCTTCTCAAGGGCTTAGCATGGCAATTAGAGTTGACTGGCATGTTGACTCCCATGACCCAACAACCTAGGAACCTAGACCTCCTACACCTATGTATTGGGTCCATCACCTCAATGTGCACCATGGGTTGATACACTAGTGACCTCCTATTATTCCTCCCTATACCTGATGAGCCCGATGCTATCCACGAATTAGAGTTGCTTATCTCGGGTAGAACGTCGAGCCCTCCACTCATTGCCGACCCACTCACAAAGAACTTCGGCCCAATTATCTCATTAGAGGAGGATGACCCACCACCACTTAAGGATCTTGAGGACATAGGGCCCCTTCCCCTCGATAACCCTTTTTATGATCCCTTTGATCCCTTCCAATGGGGGTCAAAGAATCCATGGGACCCAACCACCTTATCCACCACCCACCTTTCCCTATCCCAACCCAGCATGATTGACCCAATCCGCCCCATCCTAGACCCGGGTTACACCTTAGGAGCCATAACCTTGGGCCACATATCCCTAGGTAATAAGGTTGTGCCCCACCCCATGATGACCATCTTCTTAGATCCATTCGATCATTTCCTATGGGAGTTCAAAGGTTGTCCCACACCTATACACATGGAAGTCACCTTTGGGAAAAGCATGCATGTGTCTAGGCCTACCACACCCCTTGGCATGAACACTATGTTGGGTCCATTCATTCATATCACCCACATGTCAAGTAGAAAGCATGAGTGGTCCAAATTTGGATGTAGTGGTCCACCTTCACTCATCATGAGTCGTAGGCATGATAGGAGTATTCATGGATGTCCGGGTCCCCCAGCATTTGTCACTCCCATGCATGACCGGATCACCTATAGATGCCCCGGTCCTCCCCATTCCATCAAAGTCTTCTTGGCGTCAAAGCATGATTGGTCTAATTTTGGTTGCCCAGGTCCACCCATCACCCCTAGAATGTCAACATTCACAAAATTGCATGAAAGCCTTTGCAAGCACATAAGCAAGGAAAATGAGATCTATAAGAGGCAGGCTGACTCCCTTCTGCGTCACCAAGAATTTCACGTGGGTGACTTTGTGATGGTGAGGAAGGAGAGGCTCTCCCTGGGAGTCATCTCCAAATTGAGGCTATGTGGGGCTGGTCCCTTCCAGGTCCTGAGACGCATTGGCGCAAATGCCTATGAGTTAGATCTGCCCGAGGAGTATGGAGTAAGTCCCACATTCAATGTAGCCGACCTAGTGCCTTATAAGGGACCCACGGTGGTACCTAGTGAGGATATTGAGCCTATTCCCTCCGTTGAGAGAGCACCCACCCGTGAGGAGAGACCACCAGCCAAGAGAGCCCAGCGTGAGCGCAATGAACGAATATTGGTTGAACATGTCACTACCACCAGGACCAAGGTATACGAGCACTATCTCGGTAGGTGGATGGATCGGTCTCGTTCGGAAGACGTGAGGGTAGTACCACTTCTACACCCTCCGAGGAGGGAAGGACACTTACTCGACGGAGTCGAGTTCTTCGCACCCCGGGGGTATGATGGGGGCATCTCTCGCCCTTCAACTTTTTCCACTGCTTCGATTGCTCGCCAGCATCCCTCCATTGTGTCCGTCATATTTTTCTGAGTTGAGTCATGTAATTTTTATATTTTATTTGAGTCATATCATTGTAATTTTCCTTTTATTTAGAGTCTTGTACCTAGGTTAATGAGTCATTTATCTAGGTTAAGTGTCATTAGATTGTTTAGAATGGTTATTGGGCCCAATTCTTTGGGCTAGGCCCAGGGGCGCCCCTACCCCCTTGGTCTTTGGTCATTGTAATAAGAGTCAGGGACTTTTGTAGAAATGTGGGTTGCCTATATATAGGACCCCATTCCCCCCATTTCAACTTAATGAATCAATGAATGAAAATTGCCATTTGAGAGTTCAAATTTCCTATTGGAGAGATTCCATTAGTTGGGTGAGAAACCCTTGGGAGTGATTCCCCCTATCCCCCCTCTCTCTCTCTCTACCTCTCTCTCTCTAATAAGTCATTTTCTCTCTCCTCCACTTTCTCTCTCTAAAACATGCGCCCCTTTCTCTCTCCTCCCCTCCCAACCACCTTTCTCTCTCTTCTCCCCTCCAATAACTCATCCCCAACTCCCCACCAACCCACCTTAACTCCACCCCAGCCCCAAGGGAGATTCCACCACTCCCCACTCCACCCTCCAACCACCCACTCCCCTTCCCCGAGCACCCTCTCATCTCCCAAGGGAGAATTCCCACTCCCCAAGCCCCCTTTTACCTTCCCCACACACCTCTTCCCATCCCCCAAGACCAAAATTTAATCCCACCCTTAAACCCATTTTCCAATACCCTTTCCCTCTCACCCACCTTCCCAAATTCGTAGCTCCTCCTCCCACCACCTGTTGGGCCCCCTTTCAGACCACATTCTTCCCTTCCCCCACCTTGCAACACCCCCTTACAGCCCGGGCTTTCCCCACACTCATCCACCCCCATTTCCCCTCCCATATACCCCATTCCCCCCCGCCATCTTCAACATACAGTTCCCAGTTGCAGATCTGCAGAAGAGTAGCAGCTTGCAGAGGTGACCACGGTTTCCTCCTGATGTTTCTGAAGGATCAAGAGCCATTTTTGTAAGTGTCTCCCAGTCCTTTTTGCAACGGCGGTGGTCCCATCCCGTTCTGAGATCGTGATCGCCCAAGGGAGTCATTCTTCCCCGACTGCGCAAAGTCTCCCTGGCAGGAGACCAGATCCAGAGTGGAAGCCCGATTGCAACGGTCCTGCTTGGAATCTGATCGAGATTTCTTCTTCAAAAAGCTTCTACTGCGAGTCTTATTTCTTCTCCAAAAAGCAGAGCTCAGTTTGGAGTCCGGAACCAGGAGTTATCAATTTTCTCCCCCGGGTGCGCGGTTCTACTTCCCCACAGTCTGCACCCACCTTTCATCAGAGTTCAGAGCCCACTGGTCTTCTCCGACAATGTTTGGCTTCCCCGCCAATTTTTCTTCGAAGAGGACCCGTCAACGGTTCCAACGGCTTCAGAGGCACCTGATTCTGAGTTCGGGAGCGGTCGTGGCATCCTCTTCTTCCTGCTATTGGCAACATGAAGCTGTCAGAACCGAGGGTCTGTCACCCTGTTCAAGCCCCTACCCCGACCAGCAGCGGTGCCCAAAGAAATAAAAAAAATTCAAGCATCATCCCGATCCACCTACGAAGAATCTCCAAGTGGTCTCGTCATCGGAAAAATTCTGGAGTGGCCACAGCATTGTGACAACCATCAGTTAGTACTGAAGCACAGACAGCGGACAGAACCGACGTCGGCTTCCTTGTTGATCGCTAGTTCGGTGTCACCCCTCCCCGCTTGGCCGGCTGAAGGCCCCTCCATGTGTGGAGGTAGTTTTGGATGTAATATCAGTTGACCCCCACCCCTAGATCCCCCCCCCTTGCATGGGGTGTAGTGTTGTAACAATTTGAGCAGGTCTAGCTACCTCGGCGTGGCGTGTGGGGAACCCACGCTTCCCCGCTCGCCCACGTCTCTGAGCGGGACCGGTTTCTTCAAACCGGTCGAGTAAGTGCTCCACTCCTAACTCCATTTAGTGCTTGTTCTTTCTAATATTAGTTCATAAACTCCTCTGGCCGTGAGAGTGAGAGCCCGATCCTTTAGCTCCTTGCTTCAAGAGATCACCGTGGAGTGAGGAGTGTAACCCGTGCCTTGGCACCTCATCGGCTCCCTTGAATTGGGCTGCCATTACCCTTGGGAATTAACCTAGGCATTGCTGGCCCTCTACCAGCAAGGGCCCTGCCCTCACAACCTCTCCTTGGCATTTCCAAGCTACCCCGGGTCTTGGGTGAGCATCGGGTGAGCGGTCGCCATTATCGGTCCGTTTGAATTACAAATTGTGCTTGTTCATTTTGGTCCAAGGGTGTGTCACATCAGCCAGCAAGGCCAAGGTTATTTCCCAAGAGTAAGGCAGCCCGATTCAATGGAGCCGACGTCGTGCTGAGGGCACGGGTTGCACACTCTATCCCACGATGGTCACTCGAAGCAATGGGGCTTGAGGATCGAGCGCCCACTCTCACAGACCAGCGGAGTTTATAAGCTAATATTGAAAGAACAAGTACTAAAGAGAGCTAAGGCTGGAGCACTTACTCGACCAGTTTGAAGAATCCGATCCCGCTTGGAGACGTGGGTGAGCGGGGAAGCGTGGGTTCCCCACATGCCGCGCCGGAGTAGCTTGACCTGTTTATGATCTTACAACACTACACCCCATGCAAGGGGGGGGGTGTCTTGGGGAAGAGAAGCCAAACATTACAGCCAAACACTACCTCCCATAGGGAGGGGCGGTAAGCAGGCCAGGCGGGGAGGGGAAAAACTGAAATTGAAGTCGAACGGTTGGATGATGCCGATTCTGCCTGCTCTCTGTGACTGAGGACAGACAGTTGAAGATGATGATACTGTAGCCGCTCCCGAATTTTGTTGGTGATAAGACCAGCTGGAGACTCTTCGCAGGTGACCCAGGAAGTTGTCCAAATATTTTTGGAATTTCGGGAAGGCGGTGCTGGTCGGGGCAGAGGCACGAACAGGGACGCAGATCTCTGGTTCTGACTGCAACAGGACCTCAATAGAAAGAAGATGAAATCACTACGGGCGCTCCAGAGCTATGATTCAGGTGTGGCTAGAGTCGTCGGCTTCTTTGTCGAGTCCTCTTCGAGAGGAGACCCACGGGGGCACCAGATGATGTCGGAGTAGACAGGGACAGTCCGAACAGCGCTTGGGTGTCAGTTCAGTCCCAGAGTGGACAGAACAGCGCACTCGGGGGAGAAAATTGAGAAATCTTAGCTACGGATGCCGAACGGGATGCCGCTTCTTGGGGATGGAAGGAGACTCGTTGTAGAAGCTCTCGGCCAAGTGGCGCCTCAAGAAAAAGAGGGATGTGGCCGTGGGAACTTTTGGAAGTGGCCTCAGGTTGCTGATCGGATCTATCTTGCGCAGTCGGAGAAAAATGGCTCCCTCGGGCGACCACAAGCTTAGAAAGGGATGGGACCACCACCGTTGCGAAGAGGACAGGGAGACGCTTCCAACGGTACCTCTTGGGTCTCTAGGAACGCTAGGATGAAGTTGAGGCCGGCTCTGCAAGCTGCTGGTACTCTGGTGCATGCGACTTGAGAATTGCAGGTGGTGAAAGGTGGTGGGGGAATGGGGTAGAAGGGATGGGAAATGGGGTGGATGGGTGTGGGGGCAACCCCTGGCTATGAGGGGGTGTTCCAAGGTGTGGGAGGGGGAGAATGGGGTCTGGAAGGTGGTGTTTGCAGTGGGTGAGAGAGGAGCTGCGAATTTGGTTGGAAGGGAGAGAGGGAAAGGGTATTTGAAAATGGGTTTAAGGGTGTGATTAATTTCTGGTCTTGGGGATGGGAAGGGGTGTGTGGGGAAGGTAAAGGGGGGGCTTGGGGAGTGGGAATTCTCCCTTGGGAGATGAGAGGGTGCTTGGGGAAGGGGAGTGGGTGGTTGGTGGTTGGAGGGTGGAGTGGGTAGTGGTGGAATCTCCCTTGGGGCTGGGGTGGAGTTAAGGTGGGGAGTTGGGGATGAGTTATTGGAGGGGGGGAAGAGAGAGAAAGGTGGTTGGGAGGGGAGGAGAGAGAAAGGGGCGCATGTTTTAGAGAGAGAAAGTGGAGGAGAGAGAAAATGACTTCTTAGAGAGAGAGGTAGAGAGAGAGGGGGATAGGGGCTTCTCACCCACTCAATTGGCTTCTCACCAAAAGAAGAAGATTTAAGTTGAACACTAGAAAATTCAAATATTCATTCATTCATTCATTAACTTCAAATGGGGGGGAATGAGGTCCTATATATAGGCAACCCACATTTTTCAAAAAGTCCCTGACTCTTGCTACAATGACAAATAACCAAGGGGTAGGGGGCACCTGTTGACACCTTGAAAATGAACAAAGGTCGAAGCATGATTGAAAAGAGGGTCGGACCAATAGTGAAAGACCATTGATGAAGCTCGTCAACCATTCACCCGGCTAAAGCCCTTGTCGGCCAAGCTGATGCCCGGTGCCGATGTCACTCAAACGGCAGCACTGGTAGAGCAGCAGTCACTCGACTGATGAGACCTCCTGGCACACTTTAATGAGAGCCGCATTGCTGCTTCGTCCAAGAATCCACGGATGATATGTCAGGGTAAGTCAGATGTCGGCTTCATGACAAATGTAATATGAGATAAAGATGAAGCCGGTACCGGCAGATGAAGATTGTAAAGGCTTTTGCAAAGTCAAAACAGAAGAGGAATCGCCTCCACAGATTATATACTCGGCTGAGGTCTTCCCAGACTAAAGCTGATGTCCGAGCTCGTCACCATTCAAGTGACGATATCGATAAGATGATACCCGATCTTGTCACCGTTCAGATGGCAATACTGATGAAACCCCTGTCTACGGACTGATGAAACCCCTGTCTACGGGCTGATGAAAACCGTAATAATGATCTCGATACAAGCTGTGTCACCAATGGAAGACCCTTTTGGGTGATGATACCCTTGAAAGACCCAAATGGGCTTGTGTGAAGGTGGCGCCGTGAATCAATTGCCAAACCCGAAAGAGGGCGCCGAGAAGCTGAAGGCAGGCGCGCCGGGAAGCTTTAGGTGGGGCGCACCGTGATGAAGTCTGCCGAGAAGGAGGAAATGGTTATAAAACCCCCTCCCTTCGAACAGATAAAAAGAAGAGGAACAAAAAAAAAGAAGAAGAAAGAGAGCGGCTAAAGGAAAAAAAGATAGAAGAATAGAAAAAAAATCGAGAGGGAGTCCTGCCAAGAGAGAACCCCCCTCGGCCGAAAGAAGAAAAGAAGCAGAAGAGAGGAAGAAGCAGACAAGCTTCAGGTGGGCTGCTCCGGGGAGGGAGAGGAGTCAATGCTCCGCCCTCCCCATGCTGTCTTTTCTTTCTACTGATGTAATCTAGCGAGTCTTCTTTCTCGATTTATCAAATGTAGCTAGCGAGTTTTAGGTCTCGAGCTCCGTCTCTCTCTCTATTTTGCATTTCTCCTTTACAATCAGTGTAAGGCTTCGGGCAATGCAATGAAATATCAACGTGACCCATTTGGGGATCTTCTGATTGAAATGTCTGTTCCCCTCTGATTGAGAGATGTGCTCTCCGTTCCTCCGTGTATGCTTGTTGTTTATGCGAAATGTCTAATGATTCATACGAATCTTCTATTCAGAGGCATGGGAACAGAACCCCTACCCTTATCTAATGGGTTACTGGGTTCTGTCACCTTCCCCCTTTCTGTCTCGAAGGTAGATCCATCGCACCCTTTCGAGCTTTCTTACAAGGCCCCTTGAGGCTCCTCTATGTGCCGTTCAGGACTAAAGACATCAAGCTCTTGGATTCCTGAACTGCCGGCTATGCAAGAGGACATGCCGATTCTACAGACCGCTGTTATCCCTCGGATTCTAGCGAATGACGATCTCGATCTCCCGACCCTCCATTCTAACCCCTTGGATGATTAGGGTCTAGAGTCTCGATGCTAAAGGTTTCTCCGTCACCGGTCTTTAGATGCTACTGGGTTCGTCCAGGGGGATCAGAGACAGTCATCTCTTGATCCCCAGATGGCCGGCGGCAGAAATAAACAAAATCTTCAGAAATCCAGACGATGGTCTCGTTCCCCATTGATTCTGCCCTCCAGATCCCCCTTGGCCCTTCCTCAGAGAAGCTTCTATTGAATCCCCCCTTCTACACTTTAAATTCGACTTCAATCGCAGCCAGAAAGCTCAGGAATTTCAGAAACAGAGTATCGTTTGAGCTCTGTAAACTATGAAATCCTGTAGCAATTCCATCTTCTCGGCGTGTAAAATTCCCCGCCGAGAACTACACTGCCGAGAGGCCTCCCTCTTCAGCAAATCGACAAAACCCAATCTATAGCCCTCTTCACGCAAACCTTCTTGGCCTACAGCCTCCTGGCGCCAGCTTCCCGGCGCGGTGACGGGCGCGCCGAGAAGCCCCATGCCGAGAGCTCTCCTTGTGTTGCCAAGGCCGTGCCGAGATCCCCCTATAAGCCAACCCCCCTTTTGCAAACCTCCCAGCCCTTTCCGGCGCCACCTTCTCGGCGCGGCCATGGGCGCGCCGGGAAGTCTCATGCCGGGAAGCCACCGTCGAGATCCCCCTTTTTTTTTGGCCAATTAAAGCCACGCCGAGACCCCCCTTGTTTGGTTAAGAAGCCATCGCCGAGACCTTCATTCGACCAGCTAAACCCATGCCGAGAACCCCATTTTTTGTCAATATAAAACCATGCCGAGAGCCTCTCCCTTTTGGCCAACTAGAGCCACCGCCGAGACCCTTCTTCTTGGCCAAATGAAGTCCAGTCAGAGACCCATCTCTGCAATACCGTTCATCAGCCTTCTGATCTCTTTACACATATGTCCCGGGGATGTTCAGAGACCGTCATTGATGTCTTGAGAAGAGACATTATTGGGGAAGACCTCCCCTACAGCCTTCATTCTCGATCCGGATTTCACCCTCATGAACCCAGAGGGCCATGTCATTGCATGAGTTCTGAGGGGTTTCGAGGGGATATTAATCGATGGTATAAAGGCAAGCGATGTCCCGGGGCCCGGTGCCCATCCTCGTTCGGTTGTCATCCCGGCATTCTGTGGATGATGGCCTATCTTCTCTTGGCATAATCCAAGTTGAGGGGACATGCTGCCGAAATTCACACACACCTTGCCAAGTAAATGTGATGCTTTCTATCTCAACCCCACCAGCCTGTGGAGTTATGTCCTTGCATGCTCTCCGATGGCCCTTTGAAGGGGGATGTAGATGCAACATCGCGTCTGCACGGAGCGCGTCTTGTTACGCCAGCGCTTACTCGGATTCCGGGTTAATTATGCCCGACCTTTTACGGATCCCACCCTGCCACTGCATGGGTGGTTTCCTATTCCCCACTTGGCATGGTACAAGATGGTGGGAATATGCCGTCGGTTTTATCCCAGAAATAACCAACCCCTGCTTCGTCTAATCCATTTAACGTCTTGCAAGTGAACGAATTCTGTCTCTTTTGAGCATGCGGCTTTACCGCTATCATCCTCCTACCTTTAGCGTTTAATCAAGGGTTGTCCTTCCTTGGAAGGGCGTAATTAACGTCATAGCCTTTATGGTATGACGGACTTCTGGTCCAGACACGATCACCCACAATCGACTGACCAAGTCAGATCGAGCGCACAATAAAATCGTCAATCCGGTGACTGGCACGCCAATAAATCAATAAATAAATAATCAATCAATCAATAAAAAAATATAGGATAATAAAAATCACGTTCCCACAAGTCTGGCACGCCTGGTGGGACAGAGTCTCCCTTCATCTTTACGCTAAAGTAGGAGGCCCAGCGGGCCCCCCTCAAACTTCTGATTCCGTCCACTTTCCTCATTTTTAGGAATCTACAATGACGGCTGGAATCATGTCTGTCTGCTTCGACCAGCAACCGATTGACATGCATGTGCGAGAGGGCTACCTGGCGGTAGCTCTTACATTCGGATCAATGCCGCCTGCCGTTGAGCTGCCCAACTGCCTGGGCCTCGTCTTCACCGACCTTCTGCAGGTCGACAACGATGAGCAAGGCACTGCTGCGAGTGCCCCGACGAAGACCACTTATGAGAAAGCTAGCTTACTGAAGAAGACAGCTTCCACCGTTGTCTCCTGCTATGTCCATCATATCCAAAGGAAGGACATGGTCCCCGCTGCTGCCCAGAAGGGGAAAAGAACCAACCGGAGAAGCCGGTGTGCCGCTGCTAACCGTCATCTTTCCAATTCTGGGAAGACGATGATGATGGGTGATATTAGGGCGAACCTTGACAGCCGCCCCAGGGAAGTCCGTCCGGACATGATTATCCCGACCATCCCAACCAACAACAAGTTCCAAGTTCTGGCCACCAGGAGGGCCAGCCGGGAAGCTGATGAAAGGAAGACGCTGGCGCCCAAGCCAGCAAGATACAAACAGGTCTGGCGACCGAAGAAGATACAGAGCTGGGTCCCAGCTCGAGACAGAGAGAATCTTACTGATAGCACTATTGCCCGCCTCAGAGCAGGGGGCAGAGGGAAAGAGAGAAAAGATGAAAGAAATGCTACTGCTGTCTGTCCCAGGACCCGGGGGAGGAGAGATGAGACTGAGGATCAAGGAAGGAATATGACTGCTGCTTGCCCCATGATGAAGGGTAGAAGATATGAAAAGAAGGAGGACTTTACTGCCACCCGTTCCAGGGCCGGGGGCAGAAGATGGCAAAGAAAGAACTATGATGCTGCTGCCAACTGCTGCCAAGTTGGCAATGTGAGAGGGAGTGAACCAGTCACTGTGATTGCTGCAAGAAGACCATGAGCCTGTGCCAGACAGGCTGATATCTTCAGATACTCCAAAACCGAGCATTTGAATGCTCATGTGGCAAGACTGGCTTACCAGCAAAAGAGCCAGGACATATCGATATTCCAACCTGAGCCACAAAGGCATAGCCCAGAGGAGATGAAGCAAGTGGTCCAAGACTACTTCCATTACCTAGGGAACTCTGCCCTGGGTCAACAAAGATTGTCTCGTGCTTTGGGCACCATGGATGAAGAAGAAGAAGAAACTCTACAAGAAATGATAATCGGAGTCTCTTCCTCCGATTCAAATGATTATGAAGAAGGCTTCAGGGCCGGATATGACGAAGAAGACCTCTACAGGGAGGAAGTCAAAGAAAGAGTATCGGTCTTTGACCGACTCGAATACCCCGACCAGGCAAAAAGAAAAGTTTACAGGCAGAAAGGAAGAATGCAAATCTTCACCTGTAACATGGCTGGAATTGCCAGGGGGCAAGGCATGTTACCAACTCAGCCGGATGAGTTGCTCAGGCTGGCAACCAGACCTGGTCCCGTCACAAGAAGAAGCCAGGCAGCCAAAGATAAGATGAAAGCTGATGATGCAGCCCGCAGAGTTACAACTATGACAGTCAACGTGGTGACAGCGGAAGAAGGGGATAATCCCTTCATTGATGATGTTGAAGGGACTTCAGAAGATATACAGATCCCATCAACCCTGGATCCCATGATCCAAATGATGTTTAGAAGATATCAGCAGGAGATCAGTGCTCTCAGAAGACAGCTCAATGAGAGACATGAAGCTACGCCGGTCTCCAAACAAGCCGAGCCTGTGGGGCCAACTTCCAGCTCTACGGAAACGGCTGCCCCTGCTAATCCTCTCTTGGCTGATAAGGGCAAAGCACCGAGCCAACCTACTCCACAGCAGACAGTGGCTCAGCCCTCTATATGTCAGACGCAGCCTGCCGCGCCCATCTTGCACGCAACTGTGATGACGACTCCTCACAGCCAGCAACAAGCTCATTTCTTCCCAGAAGAGGTAGATCCAGCTATAGCCCACAAACTGATGATAGAAAGAATTATGGAGATGAAGCTGTCTGAGAAGACCGGTGATGGTGTAGGTACCTATGACGTGTACAAAGTACCATATCCTCCCCAGTATGCTGCTAAAAGACTACCCCCAGGCGTCAGTAAGCCGCCAAAATTTGAGAAATTCAACGGCCAGGGCTCCCCCAGGGAGCACATAGCTTACTACACCACAATTATGGGTGATTTGGCAGCCGACGAAGCTTATCTGCTCAAATTCTTTGGCTCATCCCTCACTGGGTTAGCCTTTGAATGGTATTCAAGCCTACCAGCTGGGTCGGTGGTTGACTGGCCTGATATGCAAAGAAAGTTCCGTGACAGATTTCATGTCATAGAAAGAGAGATCACTATAGCAGAACTATATGCAACCAAGCAGAAACAGGATGAGACAGCACTAGATTACATCAAAAGGTGGAGGAACTTGGCTATGAGATGCAGAAGACCTCCTCATCAAGAAGATGCAGTGCAGATATGTAAACAAAGCCTCAGGAGAGAGGTGCTAGAAAAGATGATCGGTGCAGATGTCAGAACATTTGACCGACTGAACAATATAGTGGCCGAGGTCGAGACGTTCTTGTCGAAGCGTCCGACCGCCAATGCTCCCACTATGCTAAAGGGAAAATCCAATGATCGACGGCCATCACATTCTGAGGCCAACACCGTCGATTTCAGGACCTTTGAACAACAAAAAGGGAAGAAAGGGGCAGATGAAGCTCTCCCGATAGCAGACACAGCAGAAAGAAAAGACAAGGTCTCTTTGAGGGACAAGATGAAAAAGGCTTACTCTTTTCCCAAGGATAAGACGGCAGCACTATTTAACTGGGCCTATAAGTTCAATAAGGTAACATTGCCTGAACCGAAGAGACCCGAAGATGCGAAAAAGAAAGATGATCCGCTGTTCTGTCTATTTCACCATGCGCTGGGGCACACGATTGAGGACTGTTATGTCTTCAAAGATATCATGGAAGGAATGGTCAAGAAGGGTGAGCTGCAGCTGGGAGATTACCAGGTGAAGCCGTCTCGTCCACATGAGCCTCCACCTTGGAGAATGGCTGCCAATATGATCTCAGTCTACCAACAGCTGCCCAAGGAAGCCGCTGAAGAATGCACCAGGCATACCTATGAAGCTTGCTTCCTCACCCCACAGAAAGATCAGGAGGGATGGCAGATGATACCCATAAAGAGCAGAAAGAAGACTCCCGCAGCCAGTACCGGCGGAGCAGTTATCCAGGGTGTCACCCCAAGGCCCGAGCCGCCTCCAATAAAGCCAGTATGGCGTACAGCTGAGACCGGACCAGTCATCCGGATCCCTACTCACAACCGGAGGAGACAAACTCCCCTCCTTGCACATAAAGAAGTAAGTCCTGCAGCCAGGCGTCTACAACAGTATATCAATGAGCTCGACGAATATGAGCAAAAAGAGCCCAAGCACCTGTTGGTGAAAGACTGTATACTCTGGGAACAGCTCGAGGAATTGAAAATTGAAGAGCAGCCAGAGGCAGAATAAAGAAAATATGAGACTGAGCCCTTCTGGGGGCAGGAGCCAGCAAAGCCAAATTCTCAGAAGAAGAAGAGACGACCCAAGTCCAAAAAGGAGAAGAAAGTCGTGACAGTACAGTGCAATACATTGTCGGTACTCTTTTCCTTGCCCGGGGAGAATGGTGAGGATGAAGCATCAAATGCCCCACTAGAAGCCAACCATGCTGAGGCCTCTACCTCAGCCCATGCAACACGTTCTGGGAGAAGATGGGGACGCCTACCACCAGCTAACCATAACATCATGTTCAGAGGGGAGCAGCCCTATCAAATCCCGGAACCAGAGATGCGAGGCGTCCAGGTTCCTCCCCCTGCCAGCTTATACCAGGAGGGAAGAAAAGCAGATGAAGCCCCTTCATTCCTGGAATTTCTGTCCAGTTTGGAGAACGAACAGTCAGTGCAGGTTATGCCAGCCACAAACAACAAGTGCCAGCAGTCGGCAGATAGAAAGCAGAAGCAGCATGAAGAAGATGAAAGATGTAACCCTTTAGCAAAGCCAAGGGCCGTTGCTACAGAAGAAACATCCCAGGGAATCGACCTAGAGGATGAAACAGGCGCCAGGCATCAAAGGCCACAGGCACCACATGAACCTCCAAGACCCCGTTGGGTGGAGGAGATGAGGCTATCCAATGTCCGGGTGGGTAGCCGGATCATGAAAATGCTGAAGAAGCTCCCTACCAGGTTTTCCATCTGGGAGATCCTCTCTCTGAGTGAAGAAGCCCGCCAAGCCATCATTGATGCCTTGCAGTCACCGGCACAATATGAAGCACTCTTGACAGAAGTGAATTCTGGGCCCTCGATCACGTTCACAGAAGATGATATGTTGATCCCGAATTCCTGTCATAACAGACCGTTGTATATGAGGGGTTCCCTGAACTGTCAGCCATTGAGCAGGATATTGATAGATCCCGGGGCCGCTGTGAATATTCTCCCGTACCGCATCTACCAGAAATATTACTTTGATCTGTAGCTCACCAAGGTCAGAGATATGAAGATTGCGGGATTCAATCAGAAATGTGAGACCCCCCTTGGGGTGGCTGATTTCAACCTCACCTTGGGGGACCTCACTACCGTGGTACGATTCTATGTAATCGACTCCAATACCACGTACAAAGCCCTGCTGGGAAGGCCATGGCTGCATGAATATCAGATAGTGCCGTCCACGCTACATCAGTGCATCAAATATTGCCATGAAGGGAAAGAAGAAAGGGTGTTTGCTGATCTACATCCCTTTGAAGTATTCGAGTGTCATATGCTCGATGCATCCTATTACACCGAGGTGTCACAGAAGGATGAAGAAAGAGAGGCTGTGGTCAGCCAGAAGAAGTCGGTGACAAAGACAAAAAGTTGGTCTCCACCGCCACCCAAGGGCTACATTAAAAAGCATGAGGTATCCCACATCTCCTATGCTGGAGACTTTGCTCGGATAACTCCTCCCAGCATCCGCCCGGATGATACTGATGAAGAAATGAAACAAAAGTACACTCAGGTGGAGGTGCCGCAGGGTTTATTTAAACCCATCGTCAGCCTTGAGTACCAAACGGTGCTCCCACTGAAGACTATGGAAATCCCTCGCTTCTGCGAACCCCCTATTATATTCTACACCGGGGAGCCAGTCGAAGAAGATGATCAAGACTGTATGGCCCCTGAAGAAGCTGCAAACCGGATGGTGCCAATCACAGGTTCGGACTATACTACCCAACGGGTTTCGCAGATGTTCTCTAAGATGCAGATGCCGTCACTACAGCCTGCTGCCCAGAAGAAAGCATTCAAGGAGCTATGGGATCCGCCTCGAGATAACAAGGAACTAAGGAAGATCACACAGCACCCGGGACTGGGTTATACCCTGCAATAATACTATGAAGCCGAGGTGGATGTCATCTCTGCCTTCTACCAGAATGAAGATCCCCCTGAAGTGGGATATGATCAATACCCCTTTGAAGATGAAGAAATTATGTATCAATCCATAACAGACAATGAAGCCCAAGACAACCAGCCGGAGGCAAGGATGTCTGATGAGACTAAGAAGGGTTGGTGATGGGAGAATCCATCTTGCAAAGAGGATCTGTTCCAGGCCGAAGCACAATTTGACACGGGAACCCCGGATGAAGACCAAGTAGCCAAAGAGCTGAGAGAATGTCTAGAGTTTGAACGCATTCTAGAAGAATTCCGGGCTCTGCAGAATGATGACCTGTCAAGGGAACCCACATCAGAAGAGCCTCTAAGAACGGAAGAGTCTACTTCTGAATTTCCTGCTGAACCAGCCTCATCCTCGGGACAGACTGAACAGAATCCAGTAATATTGGCCCTATATGATGCACCAGCATCCGCTGATGACCAATATGATGAAACAGAGGAGCATGAAACTGAAGAAGATTACATCCCGGGAGGCTTTATTGATTTGCAAGAAGCCCCGCCCGAAGTCAAAGACGGAGGCCAAGCCACCGTCGATGAGCTGATAGAGATAAATTTGGGGTCCGCAGATGAACCAAGGCCGACATTCCTCAGCACACTGCTGGAGCCAGATGTCAGGGAGCAATATATACAGTTCTTGAAAGAATTCCGAGACTATTTTGCATGGACATATGATGAAATGCCAGGATTGAGCTCTGATGTGGCACAGCACCGATTGGCAATAAACCCAGAGGCTAACCCTGTAAAGCAGCCTTCCAGGAGAATGCGCCCTGAACTGATAAATCAGATCAACAAAGAGGTTGATAAGCTGATTGATGTAGGGTTTGTCGAAGAAAACCAGTATACCACATGGCTAGCCAATATAGTGCCCGTGAAGAAGAAGAATGGGCAGATCAGAATATGTGTCGACTTCCGGGACCTTAATAAGGCTTGCCCGAAAGATGATTTCCCAGTGCCGATCACTGAAGTCATGATTGATGCAACTACTGGTCATGAAGCATTGTCATTTATGGATGGGTCATCCGGATACAACCAGATATGGATTGCTGAAGAAGACAGGGTGCACACTGCATTCCGCACTCCAAAAGGGATATTCCATTACAAAAGGATGCCGTTCGGCCTTAAGAATGCCGGCGCTACCTACCAAAGAGCCATGACAAAGATCTTTGATGATTTGCTATTCAAGAAAGTAGAGTGCTACATTGATGACCTGGTAGTGAAAACTAGCAGAAAAGAAGACCATCTGCAAGACCTGAGGATAGTATTCCAGAGGCTGCGCAAATATGAACTCAAGATGAATCCTATGAAATGCGCCTTTGGCGTGTCCAGTGGAAAATTCCTCGGATTTATTGTCCGCCACAGGGGTATTGAAATTGACCCCGCCAAGATCAAGGCTATCCAGGAGCTCCCTCCACCAAGGAACCTGCACGAGCTGAGATCTCTGCAAGGGCGTCTGGCCTATATCCGACGATTTATATCAAATCTGTCGGGAAGATGCCACCCCTTTCACAAGCTCATGATGAAAGATGTACCGTTCCTCTGGGACGATGGGTGCCAGGAGGCCTTTGAGAAGCTAAAAGAATATCTTAAGACCCCTCCAGTGCTGGGGGCACCAATTAAAGGCAGGCCCTTGATACTGTATATCGCAGCCACATACTGTTCCCTGGGGGCAATGCTGGCACAAGTAAATGAAGAAGGCAAAGAGCAAGCCCTGTACTACCTAAGTCGGAGGCTGATTAGAACCGAAGAAAGCTACAATTATATAGAAAAGACATGCTTGGCACTAGTCTTTGCTATTAAGAAACTCTAACACTATATGTTGTCACATGAAGTCAGATTGATATCTGCAGCAGATCCACTCAAATACATACTGACTCAGCCAGTACTCAAAGGCCGGTTGGGCAAATGGGCAGTGATTCTGATGGAATTCGATATTACATATATACCCCACAGGGTGATAAAAGGACAGGCCGTGGCTGATTTCTTCGCGGAGCATCCTGTGCCGGAAAATGATACGTTGGGGACCGAATTACCCGATGATGAAACACTCGAAGCCTGTCAAGCTCAGCCAGTTATGTGGCAACTGTTCTTTGATGGAGCATCCAGAACGGAGACAGATTCCGATGGAAAAACTAGAATACGGGCCGGAGCCGGTATTGTGCTGAAATCACCAGAAGGGGAGGTGGTGCATACTTCCTGTTCTATAAACAAGCCATGCACCAACAATGAATCCGAGTATGAAGCTCTGATAATCGGACTACATGTCAGCCTCAACATGGGTATCCAAATGTTGCAAGTACTTGGAGATTCAATGTTGATAATAAAACAAATTCAAGGGGAGTTTGAGGTGCGAAAGCCAGAGCTGAATCCCTACCACCAAAAAGCTGTGCGCCTCATGGCGAAATTCTATCATATTGAGCTCAAGCATGTGGGCCGTGGACATAATGCCCAAGCTGATGCGCTGGCAAAGCTAGCCAGCTCAATAGCAGTCCCACCAAATGAAACACTGAACATTGTTGTTATAAACCGGCGACAGGTCCCCAGCATGCTAGAAGGGTGCCCCGAAGAAGAAGAAGTTGCTACTATCAGCACAGTACAGGCATCTGATTGGAGACAGCACTTGCTACAGTGGTTTCTGCACCAACAGCTGCCGCAAAAGAGAGAAGAAAAGATGAAGCTTCTGAGGATTAAAGATTCTTATGAACTCAGAAATGGGACTCTATTCCGAATAATGGCAGATGCACGCAAGAAGATTCTACTCCGCTGCCTGTCCACTGAGGAAGCTTGGCAAGCGATGAAAGAAACACATGCTGGGACAGCAGGTGCCCACCAGGCCGGTCCCAAGATGAAGATAGAGATTAAGAAGCTGGGCTACTACTGGCCCACCATGTTTGAAGACTGCTGTAAATTTGCAAAATCATGCCAGAAGTGTCAAGAGCATGCTACGGTGCCTAGAAGGCCACCCACAACTCTGCACCCTACAATCCCTAGCTGGCCGTTTGCACAATGGGGAACTGATGTAGTCGGGCCATTGCCAACTTCCTCGGCCGGACATAAGTACATACTGGCCATAACATATTACTTCTCCCGATGGGCGGAAGCTATAGCATTAAGAGAAGTGACTAGTGAGCTGGTCTCCAGATTCATCAAGCAAAACATTATCTTCCGGTTCGGGATCCCCAACCGGATAATATCTGATAATGGAAGTTATTTCAGAAATCAGAAAATCTATCGGCTTGCCGAGAAGTATAAGATTGAATGGAGAACCTCCACTCCCTACAATCCACAGGCAAACGGATTGGCAGAAGCTTTTAATAAGACCTTGTGTACATTGCTGGCCAAAGTCGTTAGTTCCAACAAGAAGGACTGGGAAGAGAAAATGTATGAAGCTTTATGGGCATACCGCACCGTCTTCAAAACACCTACATGGTGCTCACCATACTCATTGGTGTACGGCTCAGAGGCAGTGGTCCCGCTGGAGCTGGAAGTCCCGTCACTCAGAGTGGCAGTCCAATATGACCTAGCCCCTGGCGAACAGACTAATACAGAAAGAAGATTAGAAGAACTGGCTGAATTGGAGGGGAGGCGCCTCCAAGCCCAGAAGAATATCCAAATGTATCAGGCCCGCATGGCCACTGCATTCAACAAACTCGTAAAAGGACGAGAGTTCAAGAAAGGTGACCTCGTTATGGTCAAGAGAAGAGAAGTCATGGCGTCCAACCCAAAAGGAAAGCTAAATGCTAATTGGGAAGGTCCCTATGTGATACAAAGGGTCTACGAAGGTGGGGCCTATATGGTTGTCAACCATCGAGGGGAGATCCAATTCTCGCCACTCAACGGTAGGCACCTAAAGCTGTATCATGCTGCACAACCGACATTCTCCGAGTAATCGGGCCAAAAGCTACCCTTCTTCCTTGGTCTAGCGGCACTCCGCCCTAACCAAGCTACTTCTTTCTTAGTCTAGGGACACTCCGCCCTAATCAAGCTATCTCTTTCTTGGGCTAGTGGCACTCCGCCCTAACCAAGCTACCTCTTCCTTGGTGTAGCGGCACTCCACCCTAACCAAGCTACTTCTTCCTTAGTCTAGGGGCACTCCGCACTAACCAAGATACTTCTTTCTTAGTCTAGGGGCACTCCGCCCTAACCAAGCTACTTCTTTCTTGGTCTAGTGGCATTCCGCCCTAGCCGAGCTACCTTCTTTCTTGGTTTAGCGGCACTCCGCCCTAGCCGAACTACCTTCTTTCTTGGTTTAGCGGCACTCCGCCCTAGCCGAGCTACCCCATTCTTGGTCTGGTGACACTCCGCCCTAGCCAAGCTACCCTCTTTCTTGGTTTAGCAGCACTCCGCCCTAGCCGAGCTACCTCATTCTTGGTCTAGCGGCATTCCGCCCTAGCCGAGCTGCCCTTTCTTGGTTTGGTGGCACTCCGCCCTAACCAAGCCACTCCTTATCACGGATTAATGGCATTCCAATCTGTCACCCTCTAAAAGAAAAAAAAATGAGAAAAGAAAAATGGGGTTAAAAATAGAGATACCCCGCCAGTCTTGTTCAGACATTCTGAACAAGGGCAAAAATGGCCGAAACCCAGCTGTGGTGAAAACCCGAAAGGGCACTGCAGGTAAAATCGGGTACCCCGCCACGTGAAAACCCGAAAGGGCGCGTGGGTAAAAGTAAGAGGGGACTGGCTCCGGTGAAAACCCGAAAGGGCACTTGGGTCAGTAATGTGGTAATCCCAAAGAAAAGCCTCACCTCCCGCCATAAAACTCCTCGTCAATCGACCGGCGCCTTGCCCGATCGACGATTAGACCCACTAAGTATAGGCCCTACGTCTATCCTGATAAAAGTCCTCATACCTTCTCCCAGGTCCCACCGTGATGAAACCTGCTGCTGATCAATGGGCTCACTCACCCGATCAGCAATGAAACCTGTCCGGTTTAGACCTTACGTCTATGCCGATAAAACCTATGAAATCCTTGCATTGGTATAAACCCAATACCGATGATGAAACCTACTGCTGGTCGATCGGCACACTGCCCAATCGGCGATGAAACCTATCCAGGCCAGACCTTTCGTCTATCCTGATGAAACCTATGAAATCCTTGCATTGGTATAAACCCAATACCGATGAAGAAACCTGCTGTTGATCGATTGGTACACTGCCCGATCAATGATGAAACCCATCTAGTTTAGACCTTACGTCTATCCTGATAAAACCTATGAAATCCTTGCGTCGGTATATACCCAATACCGATGATAAGAGCAGCCGCCAATGAAGCAGCACATCGCCTGACCTGCGCTGAAGTCCCAATTCAAGAGATATATATATATGTATATAAAAATGGGGTTAAAAATAGAGATACCCCGCCAGACTTGTTCGGACATTCTGAACAAGGGCAAAAATGGCCGAAACCCAGCTGTGGTGAAAACCTGAAAGGGCACTGCAGGCAAAATCGGGTACCCCGCCACGTGAAAACTCGAAAGGGCGCGTGGGCAAAAGCAAGAGGGGGCTGGCTCCGGTGAAAACCCGAAAGGGCACTTGGGTCAGTAATGTGGTATATCAAAGTTCCGTGCCAACAGGCACGCTGCCCTTACTTCCCCTTCGCTGATAAAACCTTCTGTTGGTCATCTGGCTCCATGCCCCACCGACGATAAACCTCTCCAGGAAAGACCTTACGTCCATCCTGATGAAATCTACACACCCTCTTTCAAATGTCCCACCCGCGATAAAACCTACTGGAGTAGACCTTACGTCTATCCTGACGACTCCTACGCCTCTACCTACGTCCCACCGTTGATCGATCGGCACCTCACACGATCAATGATGAAACCCTGCCAGTTTAGACCTTTCGTCTATTCTGATGAAACTTATAAACCCCCTTTGCATCGATATAAACCCAATATCGATGATGAAACCAACTGTTGATTGACCGGCACCCTTCCCGATCAATGATGAAACCCTAGCCAGTTTAGACCTTTCGTCTATTCTGATGAAACTTATAAACCCCCTTTGCATCGATATAAACCCAATATCGATGATGAAACCAACTGTTGATCGACTGGCACCCTGCCCGATCAATGATGAAACCCTAGCCAGTTTAGACCTTTCGTCTATGCTGATGAAACTTATGAAACTCTTCTTTGCATCGATATAAACCCAATATCGATGATGAAACCAACTGTTGATCGACTGGCACCCTGCCCGATCAATGATGAAACCCTAGCCAGTTTAGACCTTTCGTCTATGCTGATGAAACTTATGAAACTCTTCTTTGCGTCGATATAAATCCAATATCGATGATGAAACCAGTTATTGGTCGACCGGCACCTTGCCCGATCAATGGTGAAACCCTCCCAGTTTAGACCTTTAGTCTATGCTGATGAAACTCATGAAACTCTTCTTTGCATCGATATAAACCCAATATCGATGATGAAACCAACTGTTGATCGATTGGCACCTTGCCCGATCAATGATGAAACCCTATCCAGTTTAGACCTTACGTCTATTCTGATAAAACATATGAAATCCCCCTTGCATCGATATAAGCTCAATATCGATGATGAAGTCAACCGTTGGCTGATCGGTACATCGCCCGGCCAATGATGCAATCTGTCCAGTTCGTACTTTATGTTCGTTCTGATGACAACCCCATACCCTTTTTTAGTGTCCCACCTGCTATAATGTAAGACCCCAAATTATTTAATTGACCCCAATATTTCTTATTTAGCTTTTATTAATTGAGAATAGAATTTTATTGAATTAATAATTGAATTTCGGATTTATTAATATTTAATTCGTTAGAAATAGTATGAGTGAAAATTCGACTACCTTAGAAAAATCTATAAAAATAGTAAATATGTTAAGGTCGAGGTAGATAACAACTTTTCCTTCTGGCATTAAGCCATTGTAAATCCGTGGTAAGATCTATTTAGAGTTTAAACCCAAAAGTGCACACTTTTGACCCATACCTAACCCTTAGATTAAAACACGAAATTCGACCTGAATACTCAACCAAATGAACTGAAATCAGTGGCAAATGGAAGGCCACAATGTAAGGAACATTTACCCTCAATCAATTTGAGGTAAACCTAGCCCCAAAACGTGCTGCCGACATAGTTTGGTCAAGTCAAGGATTTCGGCGCCGTTTCTAAACACGTAGCTTGCAGCAGCGAATACTCCCAACTCCGAAGGCTCCAGAAGCTCTATGAGCTATCAAAATGAAGCCCTACGAGTCTTATTTCATTTGGCTGCTGTGGGGTTCGCTGAAGTTTCAGATCTGGGGAGATCTAGCTCGATTTGTGGAGGTGGGTCAGCTGGCTGTTGGCTTCCCTTCATCCTTCTTTGATCCATCGATTGAGGTATGAACTCTCAACCAAATTTTGATCATGAGTATAGCAAGTTGTTCATCTCGTCGAGATCTATCCATTGGGACTGAAAGCCCCAATTTTCATCAGGTGTGGAGTGAGTTATCACGGGTTTTCTAAGGTGCTGTCCAAGTGTTCTTCATTCTAGGGTTTGAGTTTTCTCTCTCCGATTTGAGGTAGGATCTAACAACCAAACTCTAATTAACTTACATGATATAAACAGCATGTTATTATCTTTCATTTAATGTAGAAAGCCCCAAATTCCATTGAGCATGCCTCGTGAATTTTGAATTTTTGTAAGAGCATATCTAGAACATGTTTCATATAGTGTTCCTTTAAGTCAGAGCTTGATTTCGGGCTAATTTTGAGCCCTGTAACTTGATATTCATGTAGCATACCATACACAATTGGATTCATAATCGAGTCAGCTTTCTTTTGACACCAAAAGCCCTAAATTCCGTTGTGTATGTTAAGAGAATTGCATGATTTAGTAGAAGTGGGTCAGGAACTAGGGTTTTCATGAAATTACCATATATAAGTTGAGATTCAATCAATTTCTGTAACAATTCGTGTTTCAAAATTGTAGTTTTATGACCCTAGAATGTCTATTAATATTCCTAGATCTTGTGGATTTGATTTCAACTCAGTTGGACCCCATTTGGATGAGTTCATGTGGTTTTCGGTGGCAACTCACGTTGCTGTTCTTGCAGGGGTCGACCCCAGGGGTCGACCAATTTTCTGGGCAACCCTGTAGGCCCGAGGGTCTACCCCAGGGGTCGTCCCCTCCTGTTCCTGCATGGGGGTCAACCCGAAGGGTCGACCCATCCAGCTCCCTGCATGGGGGTCGACCCCAGGGGTCGACCCATCTGAAGGAAATGGTGGGGGTCGACCCCAGGGGTCGACCCATCTTCAGAAATTGCTGGGGTCGACCCCAGGGGTCGACCCATTCAGCTTCCAGACCCCAATTTTTTAGGGGTCGACCCCAGGGGTCGACCCGTACACCAGAAGCCCGGTTTTCATCATTTTTCGACCCGAAGATGGATCCGAATCAGTGGGGAATCAACCCATTTAACTTAGACCCACTGAAATTATGTTTTTGAAGAACAATTGACCTATTCATGTACCCCCCCCTTGATTTCAAATTTGCATTGGTCCTTTCTTGCAAACATAGTACAAAATACGATGTTTACCATCTCCATTACAACACTTACATTGGTTAAATAGAAACTCACATAATTAATGATTAATGGTGTAACTAAAACCCCTGATAATGCATTCTATTTCACCGCTGTGAGAGCTTGTTCTTTACCTCGACAACTTGTTCTAGCTTGTTGGCACTTTGGCTAATACAAATGATAATGGTTAATCATGATATCTTAACTTGGTGATTAGGATTAATATGTTGATTAGCTTGTTTGATTGCTGCTGTTTTACAGTAGCGCAGCACGATTAACTCTTGTTGTGACTTGGTTTCGATCTCTTTGATGATTATACTTACCTTGAAATTCTGGAAATGAATCTCTTTCCTACTTGAAGTTGTTATTGCTACTTAGTTTAAACCTTGGAATTCTGGCCATAAACTGTGGAAGTCTAGATTCGTGGGATCTTTGATCCAAAGAAATCAATGCCTGGCAAACAATTAAGGGCTCAGTCTAGTCCTGGGAAGAGCGCCCGAACACTACGTGTACCCCCGGGGAGGTGAATGACTAGGTGTGGCATTTGGCACCAGTACTTGACATGTGTTAAATCTAGGACTGTCCACTACTCTCTACATTACTTTCTACTACTTTTCACTTTCCACTCTTCACTGTTCTATACTCTACTTGTTGTTACTTTACTTGTTGATTACTTGGACGTGGAAATAAAATTACATACGTGCTTGACATGACTTGAATTGTCTTGATATGGCCAACTTTTTATCATTATCTCCTGTAGTAAATTCTTGTCTTACCATTCTATTCATTATATTTCTTGACCTTGCAAGATCTTTGAATTTTGTTTCATGATATCATCGTTATCTTTTTATTGTTTTATCATTTGTAGCATGACATTTTAAAATGTAATTAAACTGTTAATCACTTATACATGTCTGTTATTTCCTACTTAGCGTCAGCTCATAGTTGTGTTTTCCCCCTTTTCCAGGCTGTTCAGGTGACGCACTTACCGATGGGGAAGGGCAGGAGTGATGTCTTGAGTGTATCAGTTCTAGTGTGTTAGTAGTGTGTTATCTTACTTTTAGTTGTGTTTTGGAGAGCATTTAGTCTCAGTCATGTTATTGAGCTTTAGTGATTGATTATTCCAGTTGTATTAAGTTGAACTTGAGGTTATTGTATCAGTTGTGGTTTGTTAATGATCATTTAGTATTTCCATCTTGTAGCACTTGTGTATTATTTTAGATTAGTTCTCTCTCTTGCCAGCGTGTCTCTAACTGTACGTCCCGATATTTCCACCTTGTTCGGGGCGTGACATATAACCTCTACCTAGTCTAGACCTTTCGTCTATTCCGATGAAACCTCTTCTTTCACATTTCTGTAAATTATCTTCCTCACAACACATATTGCCAAGAGGGACGTTTGCTGCTACCAACAGAATCCGGTTTAAGCACCTCCCCGGATGCCGTCACGCGGTGGAGCGAGTTCCCCATCCTTTCTCTGAGACTCTCCTACCAAGTATGGGCCATTCGCATGAGGAATTGCTCAAACCGCTACCCCACTTCTCAAAGTGATAAAACCACATGCAGAAGAAAATGGATACGCGTGAAGCCAAAGATTTCTTTTCATTAATAAGTGAGTACATAAAGGGCCCCGAAGGGACGTTGTATCGCAAAAGAGTACAAAAGAAAAAGAAAGAGAAGATGGTTCATGGCTGCCTGAAGATATCCTCGAAAGCCATAAGACCCACATAAGGGGCGGCTCCCAGTTCATGAAGATGAGCCTCCTCCTCCTGCAGTCGAACGGACTCGTCTTGAAAGGACGCCACCTGCCCCTCTAATAGAGTTGCTTCTTCCTCGAGCTGCGGTCGAGAAGTTGTTAGCTGCGGCAGCTCAGCTCGGAGATCGGACAGTTCAGCTTCCAGGATAGTTATCCGGTCGCGCACAAACTGCTCCCGCTCCGCCAAAGACTGCATTTGGCACTGTCGCTCCTGAAGAATAGAGTTCATCTTCGCCAGCTCGGATTTGCATTCCATTCATTGCAACTTCAAAGCCGCCAGTTTGTCAGACATGATATGTGTCAAGAAATCCCGACGATGAACAAGTTTTAACAATAAAAGAACCCGCTGGGCCCATATTTCTGTGGGACATCCCATCGCCTGCAAGCCAGCGGTGAAGCGCTCGGCTATCTCCTTCAACTGTGGATAGGTTAGTCCGGGCTGGGACTCCACTAGCTGGCGCAGCATGCCCAGATGTTGCCAAACAAAACTCTCAGGTGAAGTAAAGCCAGGCAAAGGAAGAGGAGCTACTTCAAAGGTTACTTCATTATCAATGTCCGCCCATAGGGTGATATCCGACTGCGAAGAAGAAGATGGGAGGTCTACCGAAGGTACCAACTGAGCTCTCCCTGCAACCTCTGGCGTGGCCAGAAGATCTTCCACTTCCATCTCCTCAGAAGCGGCCGTCTGAATACCCCCAGATGCAACTTCAGGCACCTCCTCCTCAGATTCTGAAAGTATGGAGATAGAGTCCGGGGCGGTTACGGGCAATACTCCCAGTTCCGCAGTAGCCACCTCTCCTTCTTCCATCTCCGCTTCGGTGGCCAATTCCTTCAATGTCGAGGCCGCGGAGGCCACAGTCTGAAGAGGCAAAGGTTCACCCTCCATGATTGATGTTGTGGGAATTGTTGACTCAGGAGCGATGGTCATCACTGCGGCCGGTATGAAAGCAGAACTTCTGGCTAGATCAGCTTCGGCTCTGAAATCTGAAGCCCTGATAGGAGTGCATCTATATCCTGAGGCCCCCAGGTCCAACGATGCTAAATTTGTTGAAGACTGTATTCGCATTGGAACAGGGCGAATGACCTCAGGAGCCCCCATGCAGGATAAAGGTAGAAAAGGGACAATAGCCCAGTTTGCAGAAGAAACCTCCATAAAAGTTGCAGTTGTGTCTGAGCTGGCAGTGATAGGGCCCTGAGACCAAAGCAAAACAACCTTCAGCACTAAATGAAGATGCAGATGAAGCAGCAAGCCTGAAAGGGGACCCACCTTTGAAGCAGGGTTCGCATCCTCGAAGTGGGGCGAAAGAGGAGGAAACTCCGAAGTTGAAGCGACAAAGAGTGAAGATATATCGATCTCGGTGTCGAGCCCGGCAAACTCCTCTTGCAACTCCTCCTCGGAAGATGGCACCATCAGCTTAGCAGGCTGAAAAGATAGAGCACCTTTTGCAAGTACGAGCGGGGCTTCTGATTCAGGAGCATCCCCCTCACTGCCGCTGAAAGCCACTTCCTCCTCATCAGAGACGGTTGTAGAGCTACCCGATGATATTTCTACCCTGGCTACATGCTGTGGGGACGCCTCTAAAGCATGTCGGGATGTGGACCGGGTAATTATGCGCCTGGCCGGAACAGTACCCCGCTTCGACTGAGTCTTGTGACCCTCCGGAGGTTGAATCGGCTCTTCTATCATCCTTTCAACCTCAGTATGCTCCTCGGCTGCCACTTCAACAAAAAAGGGACCTCTGAGGGTTATAGTAGAAAAAGCAATAGAAGTGTGAAACAGATGAGAAAGCACACTTACCCCCCGCCTCACTAGCCGGCGTGGGGGAAGGCAGCCTGGTCTCTGCTTCGGAGGGTGCCACAATTGGCTCTTGAGCTGCGCAAAAAGAGAAGGGGTCAGAGTCGAAGACTTCTTTGAAAATCTGCAAAAGATGACGAAGAATGCAAATGTAAGCTAATGATGTTACCCTGAACCGGTGTCTGAGCAGCCTCCCTTTGCAACTCAAACTCATCTAATGAGGGGATGTTGGGGAGAGGGGTCTCAGTGTCCATCGCCACCGAAGTCGACTGCTGAACATGGGCCTTTTTGGCCTTCCTAGCCTTCCCAACTGCAGCCTTGACTGCGGAAGCCTTCCTCTTCTTGCCAGGAGGCAGGGGAGTAGTGGTCGGTGCTGTAGCCGGGACTTCGAAATAAGTAGGCTTCTCGGCCTGCGCAATAATCTTTCTATAGAGCCCCTACCGCTTTATATCAGGCCGGTCTGTTGAAAATGGCAGAAGGGTGATGGGATAAGTGGGTGCGAAATTCAGATGCTAAGCAGAAAACACTGCAATCAGAAAAGAAGAAACCTTACCTGCCGGGCCGTCGTAGAATATAGAAAGTGGCCAGTACAGATAAGCTACCTCCTTGGAGCGGGAAGCAGCCTCCTTGATGAGCCAGCACACATCACCAAATATCTGGCACTTCTCTACTAAAGCTGCCAGATCATTATGGCCGTGAAGGTCAAGGCATCGAAATAAGTCAAGATGGTCCATGCCCCAACCATCGACATAATGAAATGATATAAACAGTGGCTTGTTCAATATGCCAGCTATCGGGCTTTCTGCAGATAATCCATGCAAATTCAGCAGAATGAACAGCCAGGACGTTTGCCTATAGTACGTCTGAGTTCTATCTTCTCGACGTACAAACGTCCTATATGGATGAAATTTATCAATTGGACCCTTCCAAGGAGCTACTGTCGGGAGCGGCTCTTCAACAGGGAATGGGTACTATTGCTCCTCCAAGCGAGCGCCTCCCACATGGCATAAATGCTTCAAGGTCTTCATGAAAGTGTCTTCATTGATAGCAGCAAAGACAGGGACAAGCGGCTCAGAACTCTTTTCCTTCAATGCCCGACGTTGAGTCAGATAATTCTCCGCCTCCCTCGGGTGCTGTGAGTAAAGTTTTTTCAAGTGGGACTCAGGAATATCAAACATCGGCCCAGGTTGCTGTTTCAGGAAGGAGCGCTCTGCCACATCCCAGAAGGCACCCCTACCGTCCCTGTAAAAACCGGTCCGGATGTTCCACCATTTGATATATTCTGATGTTACCCGGGGAACACGGTTAGAAACAGTGGGCACCCTGAAAACTACATCGTCCTGGCGATGATAGAAATCCCACCACAACCGACCTTCGCCAACAATGATGGACCCGTGCTTGGCCCGACTATCCAAAGGAAACTGAGCAGCTGAGGTGGGGATGTGCTGGTCGTAGCCGAAGTTCCGCCCAAATCGGAACGAATAGTATGGCTCCAAAAGAAGAAGGCCACCCTTCCTGAAAACTAAAACACTGGGCCGAATAGCCATGGCCCATCTGACTAGCTCCGGCTCCAGGATAGACTGAGCAACTTCAGCCCCTGTGACAGGATGAGCATAAGTCTCTATCTCTTCCAGCTTGCACTCTCTCTGAGGATCAATCAAAGGAGCTGAACCTGCCGCCAAGCTCCAGAAATGAATGCTGCCAGGGGCATCCACTGGTACCCTTATCAGTCGGCCCCTTATTTTAAACAACTGATCATAAAAGGGACCAGACTCAGCACTGGCGAATTCGATCATTCTAGGCAACACCGTATCTGCCTGCAAGGTTCTCGGAGCCAACTCAGGGAATATACTGCAAACCCAGGCGTTGAAGAAGTGAAAAGGACCCACGGTCCTCAAAGAATGGGGAGTCCGATGCTTGTGCAGGTCCCCCAAAGATTTATATATCAAACACAGGGCCACTGGGCAAAGCGACAGCTTCATCCCCCATGCCATCTGACAAGCTGGATATATGGCCTCTGGCCGAATGACTGTCTCGTCCCCTTGTGGGAGGGCGAAAGTACACAACTAGAAGGTGAAATAGGCCACACAATGTGTGATGGGATCTACTCCTGCCGGATTGGGACCACCTTTGCCCGCATGACGCAATGAGGATGGCAGCGCCGACTTGTAGCGAGGGGCCCTTATCTGTTTGTTGGCAACTGGACCCAGGGAAGGAAAGTCTGCATACTTCAGGGGACCGTCAAAGAAATACTGGAGCCACTGCCCTATCCGGACCCTCAGTTTGCTGCCTTTCTCTCGGGGATGATAGCCTTTGGAGGACCCTCTATTGTACGCCAGATAGATGGAGCGGTATACCTTCATCAGATACCGACATGAGAAGTCGATGGAATACTTGCCCTCGCCATCAGAGCTATCCTTCTTGGAATCTGTCAAGCAAACTTCCTCATACGGCTCGCCATCAATGGGCAGATCGGAGAGCTGTGATAAACTCCAGAGGTCCAGGGATGTATCACCCTCCGCTGTATAAAAAGTGTTGAATAAAGGGCAGAACACTTCGAACATCCCGCAGCACAACCCTCTGGATATGGGATATCGAAATCTAGAAGCGAAAATGCTGTGATATACCTCGGCTCTGATCAGCAGAGGGGCATACTCCTTCAGAACAAACTCTGTGAACTCCACTGCCCCTACTCGGAATAAGTGCGCATCAGTGATTTTGGTATCCCCGAACGAACCAGCGGCCAGATGGTACTTGAACTGAACGGCTGAACAATTCAGCACGAAGGGCTCTTCGCGATATCCCCACTTCAATGGTGCCAAGAACATGCCATAGCCGGGCTTCTCCCTATGAACTCGGCCGCTAGCATTATCCCACCGGGCAGGTGTGAATTCCGGGGCCCGGGCCAGCATCTTCTTCTCTGGTTCCATCTCCGATATGTCGAGGACTGCATCCCAGTCGCGCTTTTCCCCAGGAAGATAGATGGCCTTGCTGCGATACACTGATTCCTTCAGGCTATCTCGCTCAGCAAGGATGGCAGCTTCAACTACGCGAGCTATCCGGTAGTCTCGCATGCTGCCTACTGTGAAAGTCCGGATGAACGGCATCAAATGCCGGTCCTTCGGATGGTCTGGCCGATAGCCACCATCCCGCCTGAAGCATGTCTCGGTCGCCATGGAGTATACCCGGGCCGTCGACACTGTGTCAGTCTCAGAGTCAGACGATTCATCGACTGAAGCAATCCTGTCGTATCCGAAATCCAGACTGTGCACGTTCAGCCAATTTACTGTGGCCCAAGATATGTCTGGCTGGGCCGATGAGCTAGCACCAATAGCTCCGGAAGATGCAGCATCAGAACTGGAAGCCATTGCAGTGCCTGCAGTCGGAGAAAAAGTGTGAATTAAAAGCCAGTCTTATAAAGATTGTAACATGAGATCCTATGAAAATTTCGGTAGCACCTCCCCTTATTCGGGGTCTGCCCAAGAAGAATAGGGAATCACCAACCAAGAGGGGGTGATCCCGAAAGAAAAAGGGATTAAATCCCAAATAACGTCCTACCCGGGCGAAACCCAACTAAACGGGAAGAAAACGAGAACGGCCGAGAGGAGAAGAAGCTCCCGCCGATGAAAGAAAGCAGAAGATGAAGAAAGAGAAAAAAGGTTGAGAATGAGAAAAAACAAGGGTCTCGGCGCCTCAAATAGAGGCCCAAGCGAGCAGGGTCTCGGCGCGATGAATTGCGCGCCGAGAACCCCTGGGCCGAGAGCCCCCGTCACCCAAAAGGGCGCGCCGAGAACCTAGGCCGAGAGCCCCCTTCTGCCAAGGGCGCGCCGAGAGCCCCAGGCCGAGAGCCCTCCTTCGGCCGCGCCGAGAGGCCCATCACGCCGAGAAGCTTCACGCCGGAAGATCCTGCGTGCCGAGAAGCCTTGCGCCGAGAGGGTCATGCCGAGAGGCCTATGGCCCGGTGCCGAGAAGCTCCGAAATGTTGAAAATAAAGAAAATATGAAGATGAAAAACATGAAAATGAAAGATCCGTGCGTAGAATATTGTTGCAACGAGATGATCAGGTCTGAGAACCAGATTGAAGACAAATTGAGGAAGATACCCTCGAATGACGAAAGACACTTGCAAGCCCCGTGCCGCTTATTCTGCGCTTACGCCGCCCGCAGGTGGGGGGCATTTGTTGACACCTTGAAAATGAACAAAGGTCAAAGCATGATTGAAAAGAGGGTCGGACCAACAGTGAAAGACCATTGATGAAGCTCGTCAACCATTCACCCGGCTAAAGCCCTTGTCGGCCAAACTGATGCCCGGTGCCGATGTCACTCAGAAGGTAGCACTGGTAGAGCAGCAGTCACTCGACTGATGAGACCTCCTGGCACACTTTAATGAGAGCCGCATTGCTGCTTCGTCCAAGAATCCACGGATGATATGTCAGGGTAAGTCAGATGTCGGCTTCATGACAGATGTAATATGAGATAAAGATGAAGCCGGTACCGGCAGATGAAGATTGTAAAGGCTTTTGCAAAGTCAAAACAGAAGAGGAATCGCCTCCACAGATTATATACCCGGCTGAGGTCTTCCCAGACTAAAGCTGATGTCCGAGCTCGTCACCATTCAAGTGACGATATCGATAAGATGATACCCGGTCTTGTCACCGTTCAGATGGCAATACTGATGAAACCCCTGTCTACGGACTGATGAAACCCCTGTCTACGGGCTGATGAAAACCGTAATAATGATCTCGATACAAGCTGTGTCACCAATGGAAGACCCTTTTGGGTGATGATACCCTTGAAAGACCCAAATGGGCCTGTGTGAAGGTGGCGCCGAGAATCAATTGCCAAACCCGAAAGAGGGCGCCGAGAAGCTGAAGGCAGGCGCGCCGGGAAGCTTTAGGTGGGGCGCGCCGTGATGAAGTCTGCCGAGAAGGAGGAAACGGTTATAAAACCCCCTCCCTTCGAACAGAGAAAAAGAAGAGGAAAAAAAAAAGGAAGAAGAAAGAGAGCGGATGAAGGAAAAAAAGATAGAAGAATAGAAAAAAAATCGAGAGGGAGTCCTACCAAGAGAGAACCCCCCTCGGTCGAAAGAAGAAAAGAAGCAGAAGAGAGGAAGAAGCAGACAAGCTTCAGGTGGGCTGCTCCGGGGAGGGAGAGGAGTCAATGCTCCGCCCTCCCCATGCTGTCTTTTCTTTCTACTGATGTAATCTAGCGAGTCTTCTTTCTCAATTTATCAAATGTAGCTAGCGAGTTTTAGGTCTCGAGCTCCGTCTCTCTCTCTATTTTGCATTTCTCCTTTACAATCAGTGTAAGGCTTCGGGCAATGCAATGAAATATCAACGTGACCCATTTGGGGATCTTCTGATTGAAATGTCTGTTCCCCTCTGATTGAGAGATGTGCTCTCCGTTCCTCCGTGTATGCTTGTTGTTTATGCGAAATGTCTAATGATTCATACGAATCTTCTATTCAGAGGCATGGGAACAGAACCCCTACCCTTATCTAATGGGTTACTGGGTTCTGTCACCTTCCCCCTTTCTGTCTCGAAGGTAGATCCATCGCACCCTTTCGAGCTTTCTTACAAGGCCCCTTGAGGCTCCTCTATGTGCCGTTCAGGACTAGAGACATCAAGCGCTTGGATTCCTGAACTGCCGCCTATGCGAGAGGACATGCCGATTCTACAGACCGCTGTTATCCCTCGGATTATAGCGAATGACGATCTAGATCTCTCGACCCTCCATTCTAACCCCTTGGATGATTAGGGTCTAGAGTCTCGATGCTAAAGGTTTCTCCGTCACCGGTCTTTAGATGCTACTGGGTTCGTCCAGGGGGATCAGAGACAGTCATCTCTTGATCCCCAGACGGTCGGCGGCAGAAATAAACAAAATCTTCAGAAATCCAGATGATGGTCTCGTTCCCCATTGATTCTGCCCTCCAGACCCCCCTTGGCCCTTCCTCAGAGAAGCTTCTATTAAATCCCCCCTTCTACACTTTAAATTCGACTTCAATCGCAGCCAGAAAGCTCAGGAATTTCAGAAACAGAGTATCGTTTAAGCTATGTAAACCATGAAATCCTGTAGCAATTCCATCTTCTCGGCGTGCAAAATTCCCCGCCGAGAACTACGCTGCCGAGAGGCCTCCCTCTTCAGCAAACCGACAAAACCCAATCTGTAGCCCTCTTCACGCAAACCTTCTTGGCCTACAGCCTCCTGGCGCCAGCTTCCCGGCCCAGTGACGGGCGCGCCGAGAAGCCCCATGCCGAGAGCTCTCCTTGTGTTGCCAAGGCCGTGCCGAGATCCCCCTATAAGCCAACCCCCCTTTTGCAAACCTCCCAGCCCTTTCCGGTGCCACCTTCTCGGCGTGGCCATGGGCGCGCCGGGAAGTCTCATGCCGGGAAGCCACCGCCGAGATCCCCTTTTTTTTTTTGGCCAATTAAAGCCACGCCGAGACCCCCCTTGTTTGGTTAAGAAGCCACCGCCGAGACCTTCATTCGACCAGCTAAACCCATGCCGAGAACCCCATTTTTTGTCAATATAAAACCATGCCGAGAGCCTCTCCCTTTTGGCCAACTAGAGCCACCGCCGAGACCCTTCTTCTTGGCCAAATGAAGTCCAGTCAGAGACCCATCTCTGCAATACCGTTCATCAGCCTTCTGATCTCTTTACACATATGTCCCGGGGATGTTCAGAGACCGTCATTGATGTCTTGAGAAGAGACATTATTGGGGAAGACCTCCCCTACAGCCTTCATTCTCGATCCGGATTTCACCCTCATGAACCCAGAGGGCCATGTCATTGCATGAGTTCTGAGGGGTTTCGAGGGGATATTAATCGATGGTATAAAGGCAAGCGATGTCCCGGGGCCCGGTGCCCATCCTCGTTCGGTTGTCATCCCGGCATTCTGTGGATGATGGCCTATCTTCTCTTGGCATAATCCAAGTTGAGGGGACATGCTGCCAAAATTCACACACACCTTGCCAAGTAAATGTGATGCTTTCTATCTCAACCCCACCAGCCTGTGGAGTTATGTCCTTGCATGCTCTCCGATGGCCCTTTGAAAGGGGATGTAGATGCAACATCGCGTCTGCACGGAGCGCGTCATGTTACGCAAGCACTTACTCGGATTCCGGGTCAATTATGCCCGACCTTTTACGGATCCCACCCTGCCACTGCATGGGCGGTTTCCTATTCCCCACTTGGCATGGTACAAGATGGTGGGAATATGCCGTCAGTTTTATCCCGGAAATAACCAACCCCTGCTTCGTCTAATCCATTTAACGTCTTGCAAGTGAATGAATTATGTCTCTTTTGAGCATGCGGCTTTACCGCTGTCATCCTCCTACCTTTAGCATTTAATCAAGGGTTGTCCTTCCTTGGAAGGGCGTAATTAACGTCATAGCCTTTATGGTATGACGGACTTTTGGTCCAGACACGATCACCCACAATCGACTGACCAAGTCAGATCGAGCGCACAATAAAATCGTCACTCCGGTGATTGGCACGCCAATAAATCAATAAATAAATAATCAATCAATCAATAAAAAAATATAGGATAATAAAAATCCACGTTCCCACAGCACCCCTGGGCCTAGCCCATAGAATTGGGCCCATTAACCAAACTAATCAACCCCATGACACTTAACTTAGGTAGATGACTCATTAACCTAGGTACATGACTCAAATAAAAGGAAAATTACAATGATATGACTCAAATAAAAATGAGAAAATACAACATATGACTCAATATAAATGACTAGACCATGTCGAATGCTTCCGGGGCAAGGAGACGATCCGTGAGTGTGGGCATGGGAGGTGATGTCCCCATCATACTCCCGGGGTGCGAAGAACTCGACTCCGTCAAGTAAGAGTCCTTCCCTCCTCAGAGGGTGTAGAAGTGGTACCGCCCACAAGTCTTCCGAAGGAGACCGATCCATCCACCCGACGAGATAGCGCTCATCCAATATTCGCTCACTTCGCTCACGCTGGGCACTCCCGGCTAGTGGACTCTTCTCACGGGTGGGTGCTCTCTCAATGAGGGGAGTGGGCTCAATATCCTCACTAGGTACCACCGTGGGACCCTTATATGGCACTAGGTCGGCCATGTTGAATGTGGGGCTCACTCCATACTCCTCGGGAAGATCTAACTCATAGGCATTAGTGCCAATGCACCTCAGAACCTGGAAGGGACCAGCCCCACGAGGCCTCAATTTGGAGATGGCTCCCGGGGAGAGCCTCTCCGACCTCACCATCACGAAGTCACCCACGTGGAATTCTTGGTGACACCGAGGGGAGTCAGCCTGCCTTTTATAAATCTCATTTTCCTTGCTGATGTGCTTGCGAAGGTTTTCATGCAATTTTGTGAAGGCGGACATTCTAGGGGTGATGGGTGGACTTGGGTAACCAAAAGTAGACCAATCATGCTTTGACGCTAAGAAGATTTTGATGGAACGGGGAGGATCGGGGCATCCATAGGTGATCCGATCATGTATGGGGGTGACAAATGCTGGGGGACCATTACACCCGTGAATACTCCTATCATGCCTGCGACCACCCATGATGAATGAAGGAGAACCATTACACCCGAATATGGACCACTCTTGTTTCCTACTTGACATGTGGGTTATGTGAATGAATAGACCCAACATAGTGTTCATGCAATGTGGTGTGGTAAGCCTATACACATGCATGCTTATCCCAAAGGTGACTTCCATGTGCATAGATGTGGGACGGCCTCTGAACTTCCATGTGAAAGGGTCGAAGGGATCTAGGAAGGTGGATATAGGGTGGAGAATTTCCTCAATCTCTAAGTGGGTGTTGCCTAAGGTCATGGCTCCTTTGGTGTTACATGGGTTATGGATGAGGTGAGCTTGGCCCAACATGGTGGGTGAGGCTAGGAAAGGGTCGGTGGGTAAGGTGGTTGTGTCACATGGGTTCCACTGTTTCCATTGGAAGGGATCAAAGGGATCATGAAAAGGTTTACCAAGGGGGAGGGGCCTTATGTCCTCAAGATCCTCAAATGGTGGTGGGTCATCCTCCTCTAATGAAACAATTAGGTCGAAGTTCTTGATGGGTGGGTCGGCCATGAGGGGAGGGTTTGACTTTCTACCCAATATAAGAAGCTTCAAATTGAGGAGAATGTTGGGCTCATCAGGTGTGGGGAGGAATAGAAGGAGGTCACTAGTGTAGCAACTAATGGTGTATACCGAGGTGATGGACCTGACACATAGGTGTAGGAGTCAAGACTCCATTGTTGGTTGTCCATTGTGGTCAACATGCTCGTAAGCTCCATTTGCCAAGCTAAGCCTTTAAGAAGATCCCCTAAGGTTTCCACTTGGTAAGATGATTGGATAGTGGTGTGATAGGAGAAGAAGGGCACTATGGGAAGATTTTGCTCCATGGGAGAGAAATCATGGGCCGTGATCTCTCTTATTGGGCTCTCCTTTAGCCAACTAATAAGGGGTTCTCCTAAGATAAGCTCGGCCCCAACTAGAGAGGGTGGTGTAAGGTGAAGGCCACCATGTGAGGTTTCTTCTTCCACTTGGATGTGGGTGATCTCCGTGGTCGGGATAGGGTCCGGTGTGTTCACCACTATGGGGTCGGGGTATGGGTTCCTCCTCCAAGGAGGTGAGAGGGTCTTTTGGGGGTGGGGTGGTGATGGTTGGTGTATGGTGCACCCGGGGTGGAGGGTAAAGAGAAACTTGGTTTGGGATAGGAAGGGGAAGTAGTGGAGGCCTAGGACATGGGAGTTTTGGGGGAGGGAGTGGGAGATGGGTTGGTTGGGGTGGCTTGGGTTGGCCGATCTTGGGGGGAGTGTCCCTTATAGGGGAAGATGGAGGGGTAGTGGTGGGGACCAAGGGGGCTTGGATAGTGAGGGTTATGGAAGGGCGTTTTGGTTGGGGTGTGGGGACCCTCATGGGGTTAGGTGGGGAGGTGGATGCTTGGATTATTTGGGTCTTAAGGGAGAGGATTTGGTGGCGAAGTGTAGTGATGATGGTTGAGAGGGAATTTGTTGAGAGTGGTGGGGGTGGAGGCCTAAGGGTGGTCTCAAGTTGGCCGGGTGGGGATGGAGGAGTGGTAGTGCTCCTCGGGCTAGGGGTGTTTGAGTAGGAAGGGTGAAAATATTTGGGGATGTAGATCTTCCTAAGTTCTACCTTCATCTTTTCCCATGAGTGAATAGATTCTTGTCTTTCAACCCTCCTTACGCCCTCTATGTGCTCCCACTTACTCTTGGCTTGACCCCAAAGTCATCTCTTGGCCTTGCGGACTCTCGTGGGTCCATATACCCAAGTCTTTTCAAAGTACCTTTCTATGGTAGCCTCCCACCTAAGGTAATCACTAGAATGAGATCCGTCAAAGGTAATATCTTTGTCTAGAATGAAGTCCATGGGTGGCGAGTAGGCTAAGTAGGAAATGGCCATGATGAACGGGGGGATAAATGCAATGGCCCTAGGACAAGACTTAGTACAGACAAGTCTAGAACTTGCTCTGATACCAATTGATCTGACACAACCTTGGACTTAAGCAAGCAAGCACAATTCACAATCAAAACTGACCGATATTGGCGACCACTCACCCGACGCTCACCCAAGTCCCGGGGTAACTTGGCAATGCCAAGTGGAGGATGTGAGGGTTGGGCCCTTGCTGGTAGAGGGCCAGCAAGGCCAAGGTTATTTCCCAAGATTAAGGCAGCCCAATTCAATGGAGTCGACGTCGTGCCGAGGGCACGGGTTGCACACTCTCTCCCACGATGGTCACTCGAAGCAATGGGGCTTGAGGATCGAACGCTCACTCTCACGGACCAGAGGAGTTTATAAGATAATATTGAAAGAACAAGTACTAAAGAGAGCTAAGGCTGGAGCACTTACTCGACCGATTTGAAGAAACCGGTCCCGCTCGGAGACATGGGCGAGCGGGGAAGCGTGGGTTCCCCACACGCCGCGCCGGAGTAGCTTGACATGTTTATGATCTTACAACACTACACCCCATGCAAGGGGGGGGATCTTGGGGAAGGGAAGCCAAAGATTACAGCCAAACACTACCTCCCATAGGGAGGGGCGGTAAGCCGGCCAGGCGGGGAGGGGAAAAACTGAAATTGAAGTCGAACGGTTGGATGATGCCGGTTCTGCCCGCTCTCTGTGACTAAGGATAAACAGTTGAAGTTGTTGATGCTGCAGCCGCTCCCGAATTTTTTTGGCGATGAGACCAGCTGGAGAGTCTTCATATGTGACCCAGGAAGTCGTCCAAATATTTTTGGAATTTTGGGAAGTCGGTGCTGGTCGGGGCAGAGGCACAAACAGGGACGCAGATCTCTAGTTCTGACTTCAATAGGACCTCAACAGCAAGAAGATGAAATCACTACGGGCCCTCCAAAGCTCTGATTCAGGCGTGGTCAGAGTCGTCGGCTTCGTTGTCGAGTCCTCTTTGATTGGAGACCCACAGGGGCACCAGATGATGTCAGAGTAGACATGGACAGTCTGAACAGCGCTTGGGTGTCAGTTCAGTCCCAGAGTGGATAGAACAGCGCACTCGGGGGAGAAAATTGAGAAATCTTAGCTCCGGATGCCGAACGGGATGCCGCTTCTTGGGGATGGAAGGCGACTCGTTGTAGAAGCTCTCGGCCAAGTGGGGCCTCAAGAAGAAGATGTATGTGGCCTTGGGAACTTCTGGAAGTGGCCTCAGATTGCTGATCGGATCTGTCTTGTGCAGTCGGAGAATAACGGCTCCCCCGGGCGACCACGAGCTCAGATAGAGATGGGACCACCACCGTTGCGAAGAAGACGGAGAGACGCTTCCAACAGTACCTCTTGGGTCTCCAGGAACGCTAGGATGAAGTTGAGGCCGCCTCTGTAAGCTGCTGGTACTCTGCTGCATGCGACCTGAGAATTGCAGGTGGTGAAAGGTGGTGGGGGAATAGGGTAGAAGGGATGGAAAATGGGGTGGATGGGTGTGGGGGAAACCCCTGGCTGTGAGGGGGTCTGGGAGGGGGTGTTCCAAGGTGTGGGAGGGGGAGAATGGGGTCTGGAAGGTGGTTTTTGCAGTGGGTGAGAGAGGAGCTGCGAATTTGGTTGGAAGGGAGTGAGGGAAAGGGTATTTGAAAATGGGTTTAAGGGTGGGATTAATTTCTGGTCTTGGGGATGGGAAGGGGTGTGTGGGGAAGGTAAAGGGGGGGCTTGGGGAGTGGGAATTCTCCCTTGGGAGATGAGAGGGTGCTTGGGGAAGGGGAGTGGGTGGTTGGTGGTTGGAGGGTGGAGTGGGGAGTGGTGGAATCTCCCTTGGGGCTGGGGTGGAGTTAAGGTGGGGTGGTGGGGAGTTGGGGATGAGTTATTGGAGGAGGGGAAGAGAGAGAAAGGTGGTGGGGATGGGAGGAGAGAGAAAGGGGCGCAGGTTTTAGAGAGAGAAACTAGAGGAGAGAGAAAATGACTTCTTAGAGAGAGAGGTAGAAAGAGAGGGGGGGATAGGGGTTTATCACCCACTCAATTGGCTTCTCACCAAAAGAAGAAGATTTAAGTTGGACACTAGAAAATTCAAATATTCATTCATTCATTCATTAACTTTAAATGGGGGGGAATGGGGTCCTATATATAGGCAACCCACATTTTATAAAAAGTCCCTGACTCTTGCTACAATGACAAATAACCAAGGGGTAGGGGGCGCCCCTGGGCCTAGCCCGTAGAATTGGGCCCAATAACCAAACTAATTAACCCTATAACACTTAACTGAGGTAGATGACTCATTAACCTAGGTACATGACTCAAATAAAAGGAAAATTACAATGATATGACTCAAATAAAAATGAGGAAATACAACATATGACTCAAGATAAATGACTAGACCATGTCGGATGCTTCCGGGGCGAGGAGACGATCCGTGAGTGTGGGCATGGGAGGTGATGTCCCCATCAAGGATGGCTCGACGACTGTGGGCCGAATGACTCAGGATCCACACTGACTCCCAATTGGTCGCTAGCCAGGTCAACGGTGAATACGAAGCTCGAGAAGGACAAATGGTCAAGTACCTCTAGGCGGTCAAGAGGATGGCCCAACTCTTCGAGAGCTTTGAGGTAGTCCGAATAGCCCGGGAGGAAAACTCCTGAGCGGACGCCCTCTCTCGACTGGCCTCCTCGCCCGACCCCGCAAGTACACGATCGGTCTTCCTCGAAGAGCTCGGGCAACCGAGCATCAAATCCGAGCTTATGACTGTTGACCCGGCACCCTCCAGCGACTGGTGGACCCCCTACATATCCTGGCTCCGGGATTCTCAAGAGCCCAACGACCCTCGGGAGGCTCGGAAGCTGAAGTACCAAGCTCGGTGTTTCGTCATGCTGGGCGATGCCCTGTACCGCAGATCTTTCTCTCCCTCCTCAAGTGCATCAGCATCAACGAAGCCAACCGAGCGGTTCATTAAGTACACGAAGGCATCTGCGGAGCGCACCAAGCAGGAAGATCGCTCGCCAGGATCTTGCTATGGCAGGGTTACTAGTGGCCCACTCTCCAGGGCGACTACTTGACCTATGTGCAGAAGTGCGATCGATGTCAGTGCTTCGACCACCTGATTCATCAGCACGCTTTGGAGCTCATCACCCTTGCCGAGCCATACCCTTTCGCTCGGTGGGGGATCAACATTTTGGAGCCGTTCTCTACGGCTCAAGCTCAGAAGAAGTTCGTCATCGTCGCCATCGACTATTTCACCAAATGGATCAAGGCCGAAGCCACCACCAGGATCATCGAATCAGTCGTATGGAGTTTTGTCTGAAAGTCAATCATCTGTCACTATGGTGTCCCCCGAGTGATCGTGAGTGATAACGGTCGGTAGTTTGATTCTCATTATTTCAGAGACAGATGTGTCGACCTAAACATTCGCAACCACTTCACTTCGGTAGCCCACCCTTAGGCTAACGGACTAGTCGAAAATACCAATAAGGCTATCTTAAAAGACATCAAAACCAGGCTTGGCAAAGCCAAGGGAAGCTGGCTCGAGGAATTACCGAGCGTACTATGGTCGCTCAGAACTAGTCTGAGAACGGCTACTGGTGAAACACCTTTTCAGCTGGTGTATGGCACGGAAGCCGTGATTCCATTGGAGGTCGGCAATCCCTCTCTCCGCATCATCCACTTCGAGCCCGAGGTAAACGAGCAGAAATTGTGAGAGAACCTCGACTTGGCGGATGAGATCGGAGAGATTGCAAGCATCCAAACAACGGAATACCAACAGCACATCACTCGATACTACAACACCAGAGTCCAAGACAAACACTTCCAGCCAGGAGACTTCATCCTGAGGAAGGCTGAAGCATCTCGAACACTAGAGGCGGTGGGGAAGCTGGCCCCTACCTGGGAAGGTACCTACCGAGTGGTCGAGAAGCTCGGGAAAGGAGCATACCGATTGTCCACCATGCAAGGAACACCCGTCCCTCGGACGTGGAACGTGACAAATTTTCGCAAGTTCTACTTTTGAACATTTGGTAAGCATACACATGTAAGCAAAGTAGAATAATCACGATTCTTCTCTTCTTATTAAACTTTGATGTACATCAAGAAGGACGTAACTGGTATAGTATACATGTACAAAAAATTACATCCCCTGGTACTATAACGCGAGCAGAACGCTCGGCCGACCCAGTAGGCACTCCCACGTCCAGCCACTGACTCAAAATTGGCTCGGATAAGGGATCACTGACTTCATTGGTTTGAGAAAGCTAGGAGGAAAGGTGCCAAAGGGATTGGAAGGACAACAAAAAACAAAAAGAGGTCGACCCGAAAGGCGAAGAATCTTGAGAGAGCTCCCTCCCTAGGCAACGGGATCGACGGTGGAAAGAGGGGATGGGCGATAGTGAAAGAATGAAGTTGGACGAGCTTCATTCTCCCCTCAGGAGAGCGTCGGCAGGGCAGGGATAGGAAGGCGACATGCTCTGGCATGAACCTTCCCCCTTATTGACCCCCGACTGACGAACTCTCTTCCATACTGAAACAATAGGAGCTTCCCTCCTACTGCCATCTGCATTATCATCTTCTGAAGCGCCCTCCATGTCCCGTCGAGACTAACAGCACAACGCTTCGCGGAAGGGAAAGAAGGAGAAAACCGCTAGGGATGGCCTTAAGCGACGAAAGGAAAAGGAGACGCCCCTCGGACCTTTTATAGGCCGAAGGGGGAGCTGATCGTCTTAAATGACTCTCCCCTTTACAAAACACGCTAAAAAGACTTTCCCTGAGGTGGTTACCTCAAATCCAGACACCCCCCCCAGCGGGACGCGCGAAGCGGCAAGTCATTAAGGGCGGTATGGAAAAATGGAAAGGTGCCAGCGCCATGTCAGTTATTTAATAGATTGGAGCGCGTAATATTTGCAGAAAATCGGTGCCTTCATCAAATGACTATGGATACGATAGTTAAATCACACCAAAAGCAGTGAAAAATAGTCAATTCAACATTCAATACTACCGCTATTATAGTTTCCAAAAAAGCCTTACTCGGCTACATATAAAAAAGAAAGAAAAAAGAAAAGAGTTGTTACATAGGGCCTCAGGCCCATCTCCAAGCTTGGCAGACAAGGCTTCTTCTACACCAGACGATCTGCCCCCAGGGTTCTCGGTGATGGCTGGCCCAGACGCTGACCCAACTTGTGTGGGAACTGTCTCGGCCGTGTGCCCTCCCAAGGATGCTGGAGTTGGCGATTGCTCGGACAGGACCGAACTCACCTCTTTACTCGACGTGTAGTGGGAAGAGTTAGTGGAGCCCTAATCCGAGTCATAGCACTGACCAAAAGGAAAAACGAGCGTAGACGACTGGGCCTCTGCCTCTAGGATGGCCCGATCATAGCCTTGAGAGAAGCCCTTCCGGACTCCGCGTTGGTAGCCTGACTCGTAGTAGGGAATGGCCGCCTATTGTAGAGCTTCCTGGTAAGCCTCTGAGCACCTATGTTGCTCGATCGCTTCCTTCCCAGCCAGCTCTGCCTTCCCCTCGAGCTCAGCTATACACTGCTCTGACTCGGACAGCCTTCTCTCGGCCCCGGTCTGCAAATCCTCGGCCGCCCAAACTTGATCCTCAAGCCCCCCCGCTAGGCCCACCATTGGTCATCACGCTCGACTTGGTTTCTGCGCTCCGACTCCAGGAGCTCACTCTTCCGGTCGACCATGTAACGAGCTTGGGACAGCTGCTCTGCCAAAGACCAAACCTCCGCTTGGCTTGACTGCGCCAGTGCTCGGAGCGGGGCCATCTCCCGATGAAGGTCCCCAAGATCAAGGTTCAGACGCTCGATCTTCCGATCAAGTGCACCGCGGGTCCATGAGAGAGTCTCCTGCTCGGACTCCACCCGAGCATACGTGTGCACTGCTTCAGCGCCCAGTTGGGCCAAGACCAGCCCTCCCTCCATAATCTACTCAAACAGCGAAGAGGGGGGACCCTTCCGGACTTTTTCCCGCAAGTCTCGAGAAGCTAAGGACTGGCACGCACAGTACTAAGGAGCCCGGACACTGAAGGTGCTGGTAGAGGGAGGGGAAGCCCTCACCTAATCGGCCGGGATCAGGGTATCTCCCTCGGGCACTCCCGTCCCGGGGGCCCCACCGGTTTGCTCGGCATGAGCGGCCCCACCGTGTACCTCCCCAATTTTGGTCGGCTGAGATCGAGTCGCCTCCCCCTACGACCGTTCAGCCTCGACCGGCTCAGACTAGACCCCCTCGTCTGGCGGCCCCTCTGCTACGGTCGATGCCTCAGCATCGGTAGTGATCCCTCCTTCATCGGCCCCCTCTTGCCCAGAAGAGGGGAGAGCCGGCAAGGAGTCTACTCCGGACGGACGGGTGACCTCCTCCTTCCCTGCCCGCTTCTTCTCAGCAGACTGAGCCTGCATTGAAAACTGCAACAACTTGGCCACGTGATCCTTGTGCATGACCCCCTGGCGCTCAGAAACGTCATCCCAGGCCACCCGCTTGCCCTTGTCCTGGGCGCGGGATGAGCCTTCTGAAGCATGAAGATCGTCAGGAGCCGGCGCCTCGTCCAAATCGATGATCTCCAATTCGGCCGACGGTGCCTCCTCCTCAACCGCTCGCCTCGTGTCTGAACCACAGAAAGCAGACTGAGAGAAGGAAGGTTCTTACTCCGCAAGAAGGAAGACCAAGTTCCCGAACTCCTTACCTATTGGCTAAAGCACACGAGAAAGGTAGCCCTCAATGTTGGAAGAAGTCACCAAATCAGCAATCTCTTGGCCATTCTGCTGCATGATGGCAGCCTCCTCTTCCACCTCCGGAGAAAACACGGTCTGCTTCGGAGGAATGTTCTGGTGAAAATTGGGCGCCGTCGGGAAATTCCAGACTACACCAACTGCCGATGGGCCCACCTAGAAATATTGGGTCTTCCACCCTTTATGAGAAGAGACCTTCATAGAGAGGGACAAGCAGCTCCTCCCACGCTTCCCCTAAATATAGAAGAAGCCTTTCCCCGCATGAGGATGCTCCTTCAACTCAAAGAAGTAATGGAAAAGATCCAGCGAGGCACGCACCCCACATTGGCCGCAGAGGAAAATAAAAGAGAAAATGATGGTATAAGAGTTGGAGACCAGCTGGACAGGAGCCAGCCGGTAGAACCGAAGCAACTCGGCAACAAAGGGATGAAGGGGCAGACGAAAGCCGCATTTCCAGGCCAAGAGAAAGGAGCAAAAGAGGTCAGAACGATTGGACATGCTAGACTCATGAGGCTCAGGCGCCAGGAACTGGAACCGCCAAGGCAGCCCGTATCGACTCTCCAGCCGCTTCACCTCAGCCTCCCCCAGCTCACTACAGAGCGGCTCCGGCGGTGTCAAGAAAACCCTTGGAGCCCATTCTCTCTGCCGCCCCTCGGCCTCAGGATGATGGTCCGCCATGAGACAGAGAAATGAAGAAGGGGAATGCTCCAAGCCCGAGAACTTCGGAGGAGAAAGGGAGCTGATGAATCGCCACCCCAGGAAGCTCCTCTTGCTCTGGTGGCCGCAACGATTCTCCGCTCTTCCGAAACTGCTCTCACAGTGTAGGAGCCCCCCCCTCCTCTAATATAACTACAAAGAGAGGCAAAACCCTAAAACCCCGGAGATAAAGGGACGCAAAACGCGCAATGCCTAAAAACCCTGACGGGAGGCGGCGCGGCGTCCGATCTCTCGAGGAGAGGCCTTCTCTTATTCATCATAACGGGCATACTTTCAAGGTGAGCCGCGTCATGTGGCCCCTACCAGAGAGATATCTTTACCCAACCAGTGACACAAATAGTCCAGCCCAAATGCTACTCGTCCAAGCCTAATCTTGGCTCGGGAGTAGGAGGGGGACAAGTGGAGAGGGGAAATCTCACCGCCCGTACGGAGAGGCCGAACGAAGTCCAACTCTGAACGAACGAGGCCCAACTCCGCAAAGTGGCAGCCCCCGGGCCCACTTACTGTAAAGCCCAAAAACTCAATCGGAACAAGCGCTTCCAAGGCGGCCTTCGGGTTGGGAAGTCCGCGCATCTGTCGATCGGGAAAGCTCCCCCAGAGCCCCTGTAGCAACCCTGATAAAATATTAATAACAATAAAGATTTTAAAATAAATCAAATAAATAGATAAATAAAACAATATAAAATAACGCCTCGGATAAAGGCGCTATTCAAATTAGAAACGCCTCTAGATAAGGCGTTATTCAAGAAGTGACGCCCTGACTACACGGCGTCAAATTCCAACGTCAAAAAGGGTAAGGCCAAGAAACGCCTCTATATTGGGCGTGTTTTAAAACAAGGAACTCCCTTACACAAGGCGCTTATTAAGAAACGACCTGAAGCAGGTCGTCAATTCAAGAATCGACGACCTGACCAAAGTCGTTAATTCCATTCGTGAACCGTTCGACCCAGAGCTTATCCAGGGAAGGATTATGTTAATCTAGTAAGTGTTTACTAGGGCAAGGACTCTATTAGGGATATATTACCCTCAATCAAACACTACTTTTGTTAGGACTCCAAAAATCCTATAAATAAACCTGTCCGGTCGAACCCTAAACCTATTTGATCGATCGTCTGCTACGGTGAGTAAAGAACTGAACGTTCTTTTCTTTCTATTTACTGTCAAATGAAGAGTTACTAACTCTTCATCTCTTTCTCTTCTATACAAGTTAGGGAAGCCGCATACGTGAAGAACAAAGGTGATGTTCTTCTTTCTTTTACCTTCGGTCAGGAAGTATGAAGAAATACTAATATTTCTTCTTCTGTTCTCGTAGGAATTACAGGACCGAAGAACAAGAGCTCCTCTTCTCACGGTTCAAATCATCAAATTATCATAAGGTAGGTTTTCTCAAGTTATGGTAGCCCAAACAAAATTAATGCAAGATATACATATATATAAGCATGACATGCATATGGTTTATTATGGTTTTAATACGTTTCTGCAATATTTTGAAAGAGACGCCCCTGTCAAGGGCGCGAATTTACAAGACACGACCCTGCCCAGGTCGTCAATTTCATATTTGACGCCCTGTACACAGGCGTTAATTTCATGTAAATGTTAATCACCTATCTTAAGAACTGATTATCCATGCAATTACATGAAATCAACAATTGTTAACGGTTAAAAGCCAATAAACATGAAACATCAAATCTAAAATACTGCATCTGAATTCCTGCCAATTTTCCTGTCATGACTATATGATTGTTATCCTTGATTATCGTGCAAATCTTGCTTTCCTGGTATTTCTTGAATTCACGACCTAGACTAGGTCGTTTTCCATGTGTTAACGCCCCATCACAGGGCGTGAATTGAAAATAAACGCCCCTTACTAGGGCGCGTATCTGTTAAAATCCCGGAATACATATTCTGAAAAATAGAGGTAAATGGTAACGCCCCTTCCAAGGGCGCGTTTTTGATAAATTCCTGAAAATATTGATATTCTGACAAACAGTGAAAATAAAAGGACACTTTCTGGTGTAGTCATCAAATCTTGAATAAACGCCCCTGGTCAGGGCGCGTTTTTGACAAATTACTGAAATATTAAAATTTTACAAAAATGGAAAATAGATAAACGCCCTTCTGTTAGGCGTTAATTTCTTGAGAAAAGACTTTACTTAAGTCGTTATTTTACTGTAAACTGTTTTTAACCCGTTACTATTAAACGATTGTTTCAATATATATTTATATATACATATATCGACACTATTCTCCACTCCGTGAGTATAGTCCCACGTTTCATGTTGTTTCATCGATCACACTCAACTCTCATTGACATACAAGCTCTCTATTGGACATTCCGTTCCTTTGGACTAGCGAGTTAGTCATAGATACCTCCATAAGACTCCTCGTAGCCTTGGATTCCCTCAAGGCCGACTGAGCTGGTTGTACCCTAAAAACCCATTACACCATTGATGCCATGTCACTCTAAAGAAACATGGGATACCGGCCCTTATGATTATACAAAGAGTATATCATAAGAAATTCTTAATGGGATGATGATATCATGCCATACCATGTCATTCTTGTAAACCTCAATTCTATGATAAGAATGAGGGTATCTTACCTTTGATATACTGTTCATGTGGACCTCAATTCTATATAAAGAATGTCCATATTGATTTGTCATGGTACCCAAGTTAAGGGAACCATATTCTACCTAGTTCTATCGATATCGTGATTATACCGTTATTATCGCCATTCTATGTCCTTTGTCATATTTTGGACTCTATTCTATCAAAGTTGTCATACATGTTTACAAGCTTGATTACTGAAATTCTATGTTGGCTATAAACAAGAGTGGATGTCAAAACACATGATAAATGCCTGCGCATATAGGGCCCGATCTGGTCTTGGGAGGAGCACCCGAAAGTACTTGTGCCCATGGGAGTTAAAATGATAAGGTATCTGGCATTATACCGAGTACTTGACTTGCTTGATTGGACATTCCACACACATCTTGTACTTGAATCGTACTTGACTTGATATGAATTGCGTGGCCCGAAAAAGGGTAATTTACTTGCTTGATACATGATAGCCAAAGTTCTTGACATGACTTGTTAAACGTACTTGCTTGAATATCTTGAATAAACTTGTTATCTTGTTGAAAGTTCATGATTAAGTTCATCTTATTCTTTGATATTACATTCTCTCTATCTTGTCGTTTTATGCGAGCATGCATAGCTTTATTGCATTCATGAAAGATGTAATTACTTAAACCCCTTGCTAGTACTTGAGATATAATTTCCTACTGAGCGTTCGCTCATTCCGTTTGTGCCTTTTTACTTTTTAGGTAAGTCCGACGACGATGGAAGTCAATCGGATGGGAATGGTCAAGAGTGAAAGTGATAGAGCTTCTCAAGTGTCATCTAGTCTTTTCTTTAGTTTCTTGAGTCAAATATGTATTCTTTTCCTTTTTATTAAACAGAGTATTGGATTTGTAATAATCTATCCATTATGAAATAAAGGATTGGGTTATCTTGCTATTTTACGCATCTCTGTCTTTGTGTCGAATACACGACCACTCTGATTGACATGATTGATATAAACTCGTCGCGCATCTCCGGGTATCTTCCGCGCTCGGGGCGTGACAGTTTTTGTGATATCAGAGCCTAGGGTATTCAATTCCTAGGAAAAACCCAAGTCCAAGGATAAGTTTGAACCTTTCAACCAGTGAGATTGGGTAGAACCAAGGGTTAAATTTAACATAGTGTACGAGTCTTTAAATACGATCACGTACTGATATAGTTATTGTAATTGTAGGATAATGGCTGCCGAACGTGCTCAATGGCGCAACATGCAGCGTACCCTCCAAGGGATGACTCAAGTGCTACAACAGGTAGCACAAGGTGGTGCTCCACGTGCTGGAAGCTTACACCAAGCATTTAAGAACATGAATCCCCCGAAGTTCATAGGATCGACCGATCCGGATGATGCCGAGCATTGGGTTCGGGAAACCGAACGCATATTCCGTGTCATGCAATGCACGGATCAGGACAAAGTTCTATTAGCCACATTCCAGTTAGAGAAAGATGCTAGATGCTGGTGGGAGTCTATTGAAGCAACCATCGACCCTACTCAAGTAACATGGGAAGAATTTGTGGAATACTTCAATGCTAAATATTTCTCGGACCGAGTCCAAGAAAAGAAGGCTGCAGAATTCGCTGCATTAAAGCAACGATCTTTATCGTTAGCAGATTATGAAGCTCAGTTCTCCAGGTTGTCTAGATATGCTAAGCATCTTATTAGCACGGAGAAGATGAAAGCCCATAGATTTCTTAATGGGCTTAGGCCCCACTATATTACTCAACTGGCGCCTATGGACATCCAAGTTTATTCTGAAATAGTGCGCCGAGCTCAATTACTTGAAGATGCCACGGAACTATCTGATAGGATCCGTGGAAAAGACAAGAAGGAGCAAGTCACAGGTTCGGGTTCTTTTAAACCCAACTTTAAGAAAAGGCCTAGTAATGGAGGTTCACCCTCTCAAGATTCCAAGTTCAAGAAATCCAAGCCCTTCTCTATCACCATTACACCTTCAAACGTAGTATGCAAGCATTGTGACAAGGCTGGTCACAAGACCGAAGAATGCTGGAGAAAATTAGGAGCATGTCTCCGTTGTGGAAGCCGTGAGCATCGGATTCCCGAGTGTCCATTAATGAATGACCAAGCCGGTGATGGTAAACGCCCGGTGACAAAGAATGCTCGTCTTCATGCAATCCAGGAGACCGAACCAGAAGAAGAAGGTGGACTGGTAGAAGGTACATTAACAGTTTGTTCCAAAAGTGCTTATGTCTTATTTGATACGGGTGCATCGCATTCCTTTATTTCTAAGAAGTTTGCCGACCCGTTACCGTTAGAACCAGAATGGATAAAAAAAGTTCTAACTACTCCTCTTGGAAGTGAAAATGATATTACTCATCACTACCAAAACTGTGAGGTAATGGTTCAAGGTAGGAATTTACCTATAGATCTCATATGCCTCGATCTAAAGGAGTATGATGTTATACTGGGAGCGGACTGGTTATCCAAATACCAGGCAACGGTTGATTGCCGCAATAGCCAAATTGCTTTCAAAGATTTTCCAGAATTAGTCTTTACTCGCCCCAAGAGTCGGAGCAATTCCCCTCTTATTTCGGCTCTCCGAGCTAGCAAGCTCGTCAGGAAAGGATGTGTATCCTTCCTTGCTTTTGTCACCATTAAAGAAACAAAGGAAACCAAGATAGAAGACATTCAGGTAGTGCAAAAATTTCCAGACGTATTTTCGGAAGATTTGCCGGGATTACCCCCTAAAAGATAAGTGGCCTTCACCATTGACTTAGTCCTTGGTGCTGGTCCTGTTTCAAAGGCACCCTATAGAATGTCCCTTGCGGAACTCAAAGAGTTGAAGGAGCAGTTGATGGAACTAATTCGAAAAGGGTTTATTAGACCAAGTACTTCCCCGTGGGGAGCACCTGTACTGTTTGTAAAGAAGAAAGATGGATCCATGAGGCTATGCATCGACTATCGATAGTTGAATCATCTCACTATCAAGAACAAGTATCCACTGCCGAGAATCGATGAATTATTTGATCAGATTTCAGGATCCAAATATTTTTCCAAGATTGATCTCAGGTCGGGATATCATCAGTTAAGGATCAAGGATGATGACATTCATAAGACTGCGTTCAGAAGCAGGTATGGCCATTACGAATTTGTTGTTATGCCTTTTGGACTAACAAATGCCCCTGCTGCCTTTATGCAGTTAATGAATAGTATATTCAGGCCTTACTTGGATCAATTCATAGTAGTCTTCATTGATGATATATTGATATATTCCAAGACTAAGGAAGAACATGAATAGCATTTGAGGATTGCATTGCAAGTCTTGAGGACAAATCAATTATATGCAAAACTCAGCAAGTGCGAGTTCTGGCTCGAAGAAGTGGCTTTTCTCGGACATGTCATATCCAAGGACGGTTTATCTGTAGATCCGTCAAAGGTTGAAGCTGTAAGAAACTGGGAAAGACCTACTAATGCAAGCGAGATCAGAAGTTTCTTAGGTCTTGCAGGATATTATCGGCGATTCATCAAAGACTTCTCTAAGATCGCTGTGCCACTTACAAGATTAACTCGTAAGGAGATCCGATATGAATGGAGTGAGGAATGTGAAAGAAGTTTCCAAACTCTCAAAGATCATCTCACTACAGCTCCGGTGTTAGCTCTACCAATAGAAGGAGAGAGATTCGAGGTCTACACAGATGCTTCTGGCATTGGCCTCGGATGTGTCCTAACGCAACAAGGAAAGGTCATAGCATACTCTTCACGTCAACTGAAGAAGCATGAGGAGAATTACCCCGTCCATGACTTAGAACTGGCCGCGGTGGTATTTGCCCTAAAGATATGGAGACACTACTTGTATGGAGTGCAGTTTACTGTATACTCCGATCACAAGAGTCTCAAATATCTATTCTCACAAAAGGAGCTAAACATGAGACAAAGACGCTGGCTAGAATATCTCAAGGACTTCGACTTCAATATACAATACCATCCCGGAAAGGGTAATTATGTTGCTGATGCCCTTAGTCGAAAGCCGAGAGCAATGATAGCCAATTGTATGATACAAGAATGGAGGTTACTTGAACAATTCTCCGAGCTCAATATAAGCTTGGACACGGAATCCAAATTTGTCACATTATCTCATGTAAGCATATAGTCAGACTTATTATCTAAGATACAAACATTTCAGGATGATGATCCTATATTAGTGGAAATCAAAGGCAGATTAGAAGGACAATCTGATTTTCAACTAACTTCTGATGGAAGATTATTGTTCAAAGACAGAACTTGTGTACCGGATTGTCCAGAATTAAAGAAGAAGATCTTAGATGAAGCTCACCGATCAAGGTACACTATTCATCCTGGATCAACTAAAATGTACCAAGATGTAAAGAGGAACTTTTGATGGCCTAATATGAAAAGAGAAATAGCAGACTATATATCTCGCTGTCTCACATGCCAACAGGTCAAGGCAGAACACCAAAAGCCTGCTGGAAAATTACATCCTCTAGATATTCCTAAGTGGAAGTGGGAGGATATTGGTATGGATTTCATCATGGGTCTATCTAAATCAAAAGGAGGACATGATGGAATATGGGTTATTATTGATCGATTGACCAAATCGGCGCATTTTCTGCCAATCAAGAGTCGATGGTCAATTGATGTCTTAGCTGCATTATACATCAAGGAAATAGTCAGGATACATGGAATTCCTGTCTCAATCGTGTCTGACAGAGATCCCCGTTTTACTTCTCATTTTTGGAAGGGATTACAACATTCGTTGGGAACAAGGCTCAACTTTAGTACTGCTTTTCACCCACAAACGGATGGTCAGACCGAGAGAGCTAATCAAGTTGTTGAGGATATGCTTAGAGCATGCATCATTGACTTTGGAGGAAGCTGGCACGATCACTTGCCACTAGTAGAATTTGCATATAATAATAGCTACCAAGCTAGTATCCAAATGGCACCTTTCGAAGCTTTATATGGAAGGAGTTGCCGATCACCTTTATGCTGGAACGAAGTTGGAGAAAAACAACTATTAGGTCCAGACATGGTAAGGGATACAACTGAGAAGATACAAGTAATCAGAGAAAGATTGTAAATTGCTCAGACAAGGCAAAAGGCTTATGCTGACACAAGAAGGACAGATCTTGAATTCCAGGTTGGAGATCATGTATTTCTTAAAATATCGTCTGGACGTGGCATACGAAGATTTGGTGTTAAGGGCAAGCTTACGCCAAGATTCATCGGACCATTTGAGATACACGAAAGAGTTGGCGAGGTTGCTTATCGCATCGCATTGTCTCCTCAATTGTCCGAGGTACATAATGTATTTCATATATCTATGTTGAAGAAGTATGTGCACGATCCATCTCATATTATTGAACATGGAGATCTGGTGATCCAGAAAGATCTCACCTATGAACAGAAGCCTATGAAGATCTTAGACCGTGAAATACGTGCACTAAGGAATAAGGTTATTCCCATGCTTAAGGTGCAATGGAATAAGAATTCTGAACACGAAGCAACATGGGAGACCGAGGAATCTATGAAGAAACGATTTCCCGAGTTATTCTAAGAGGTATATGATCTACACTCTCCACGTATATACATATTATGCAACTGAATTTGGGGACCAAATTCTTTTAAGTGGGGGAGGGTGTAGCAACCCTGATAAAATATTAATAACAATAAAGATTTTAAAATAAATCAAATAAATAGATAAATAAAATAATATAAAATAACGCCTCGGATAAAGGCGCTATTCAAATTAGAAACGCCTCTAGATAAGGCGTTATTCAAGAAGTGACGCCCTGACCACACGGCGTCAAATTCCAACGTCAAAAAGGGTAAGGCCAAGAAACGCCTCTATATTGGGCGTGTTTTAAAACAAGGAACGCCCTTACACAAGGCGCTTATTAAGAAACGACCTGAAGCAGGTCATCAATTCAAGAATCGACGACCTAACCAAAGTCGTTAATTCCATTCGTGAACCGTTCGACCCAGAGCTTATCCAGGGAAGGATTATGTTAATCTAGTAAGTGTTTACTAGGGCAAGGACTCTATTAGGGATATATTACCCTCAATCAAACACTACTTTTGTTAGGACTCCAAAAATCCTATAAATAAACCTATCCGGTCGAACCCTAAACCTATTTGATCGATCGTCTGCTACGGTGAGTAAAGAACTGAACGTTCTTTTCTTTCTATTTACTGTCAAATGAAGAGTTACTAACTCTTCATCTCTTTCTCTTCTATACAGGTTAGGGAAGCCGCATACGTGAAGAACAAAGGTGATGTTCTTCTTTCTTTTACCTTCGGTCAGGAAGTATGAAGAAATACTAATATTTCTTCTTCTGTTCTCGTAGGAATTACAGGACCGAAGAACAAGAGCTCCTCTTCTCACTGTTCAAATCATCAAATTATCATAAGGTAGGTTTTCTCAAGTTATGGTAGCCCAAACAAAATTAATGCAAGATATACATATATATAAGCATGACATGCATATGGTTTATTATGGTTTTAATACGTTTCTGCAATATTTTGAAAGAGACGCCCCTGTCAAGGGCGCGAATTTACAAGACACGACCCTGCCCAGGTCGTCAATTTCATATTTGACGCCCTGTACATAGGCGTTAATTTCATGTAAATGTTAATCACCTATCTTAAGAACTGATTATCCATGCAATTACATGAAATCAACAATTGTTAACGGTTAAAAGCCAATAAACATGAAACATCAAATCTAAAATACTGCATCTGAATTCTTGCCAATTTTCCTGTCATGACTATATGATTGTTATACTTGATTATCGTGCAAATCTTGCTTTCCTGGTATTTCTTGAATTCACGACCTAGACTAGGTCATTTTCCATGTGTTAACGCCCCATCACAGGGCATGAATTGAAAATAAACGCCCCTTACTAGGGCGCGTATCTGTTAAAATCCCGGAATACATATTCTGAAAAATAGAGTTAAATGGTAACGCCCCTTCCAAGGGCGCGTTTTTGATAAATTCCTGAAAATATTGATATTCTGACAAACAGTGAAAATAAAAGGATGCCTTCTAGTGTAGTCGTCAAATCTTGAATAAACGCCCCTGGTCAGGGCGCGTTTTTGACAAATTATTGAAATATTGAAATTTTGCAAAAATGGAAAATAGATAAACGCCCTTCTGTTAGGCGTTAATTTCCTGAGAAAAGACTTTACTTAAGTCGTTATTTTACTGTAAACTATTTTTAACCCGTTACTGTTAAACGATTGTTTCAATATATATTTATATATACATATATCGGCACTATTCTCCACTCCGTGAGTATAGTCCCACGTTTCATGTTGTTTCATCGATCACACTCAACTCTCATTGACATACAAGCTCTCCAATGGACATTCCGTTCCTTTGGACTAGCGAGTTAGTCATAGAGACCTCCATAAGACTCCTCGTAGCCTTGGATTCCCTCAAGGCCGACTGAGCTGGTTGTACCCTAAAAACCCATTACACCATTGATGCCATGTCACTCTAAAGAAACATGGGATACCGGCCCTTATGATTATACAAAGAGTATATCATAAGAAATTCTTAATGGGATGATGATATCATGCCATACCATGTCATTCTTGTAAACCTCAATTCTATGATAAGAATGAGGGTATCTTACCTTTGATATACTGTTCATGTGGACCTCAATTCTATATAAAGAATGTCCATATTGATTTGTCATGGTACCCAAGTTAAGGGAACCATATTCTACCTAGTTCTATCGATATCGTGATTATACCGTTATTATCACCATTCTATGTCCTTTGTCATATTTTGGACTCTATTCTATCAAAGTTGTCATACATGTTTACAAGCTTGATTATTGAAATTCTATGTTGGCTATAAACAAGAGTGGATGTCAAAACACATGATAAATGCCTGCGCATATAGGGCCCGATCTGGTCCTGGGAGGAGCACCCGAAAGTACTTGTGCCCATGGGAGTTAAAATGATAAGGTATCTGGCATTATACCGAGTACTTGACTTGCTTGATTGGACATTCCACACACATCTTGTACTTGAATCGTACTTGACTTGATATGAATTGCGTGGCCCGAATAAGGGTAATTTACTTGCTTGATACATGATAGCCAAAGTTCTTGACATGACTTGTTAAACGTACTTGCTTGAATATCTTGAATAAACTTGTTATCTTGTTGAAAGTTCATGATTAAGTTCATCTTATTCTTTGATATTACATTCTCTCTATCTTGTCGTTTTATGCGAGCATGCATAGCTTTATTGCATTCATGAAAGATGTAACTACTTAAACCCCTTGCTAGTACTTGAGATATAATTTCCTACTGAGGGTTCGCTCATTCCGTCTGTCCCTTTTTACTTTTCAGGTAAGTCCGACGACGATGGAAGTCAATCGGATGGGAATGGTCAAGAGTGAAAGTGATAGAGCTTCTTAAGTGTCATCTAGTCTTTTCTTTAGTTTCTTGAGTCAAATATGTATTCTTTTCCTTTTTATTAAACAGAGTATTGGATTTGTAATAGTCTATCCGTTATGAAATAAAGGATTGGGTTATCTTGCTATTTTGCGCATCTCTGTCTTTGTGTCGAATACACGACCACTCTGATTGACATGATTGATATAAACTCGTCGCGCATCTCCGGGTATCTTCCGCGCTCGGGGCGTGACACTATTCTTTGTCCCGACGCAGCACTTACCGCTCGGGAGGCCACTCCTGAACAAGTTCCGTTCGCTCGGGCTCGCTGATGGAAGCTTATTGATACGGTCGTTGCGAATCCCTTAATTGCAAGAAGCTCAATGGGACAGAGGAAACTAAGAGTCCGCACGCCGTAAGAAGCCCGCATGAAGGACGTAACCCCCCTGGAACTCCTCCGCTTACAGGGATCAATTCGCACTACTTGCCATTATTTAAATAGGACGGTCCCTACTACGAGAAGGTAAGCCTAAGCAAGGCAAGAGCTAGCAACCCTGAGCAGGAACCACTTCACCTTTTGGTGCAGAAGGATCTAGCGCTCCCATTTTCCTTCCAACTCTTCTCTTCGCACTAGTGTTCTACTACCTGTGCTGACTTAAGCATCAGAGGGTCTTCCCCGAGCATTTATCCCTGGGCACCTCTGACGTGTTTCCCTTCTTGCAGTTCTTACTTCAAGGGTACGTGGTCATCTTCCTCCCCGCTCAGGAGCAGCGCGAGATCGTCCCTCTTCATCTGGCGCTGTCTGTGGGATAAATCCTTGGGGAAGACGCTCCGATGCTTAAGTCAGCACAGGTAGTAAAGCACTGGTGCGAAGATAAGAGTTGGGAGGAAAATGGGAGCGTTAGATCCCTCTCCACCAAAGGGTAAAGTTGTTCCTGCTCAGGATTGCTGGCTCTTGCCTTGCTTAGGCTTACCTTCTTGTAGTAGGGCATGTCCTGTTTAAATAATGGCATGTTGTGTGAATTCATCCCTGTAAGCGGAGGAGTTCCAGGTGGGGTTAAGTCCTTCATGTGGGCTCCTTACAGCACGTCGACTCTTAGTTTCCCCTATCCTTACGGCGCGCCCCTCTTCCCACAGACGGCGCCAGATGAAGAGGGGCGATCTCGCGCTGCTCCTGAGTGGGGAGGAAGATGACCAGGTACCCTTGAAGTAAGAACTGTAAGAAGGGAAACAAGTCAGAGATGCCAAGGGATAAATCCCTGGGGAAGACCCTCCGATGCTTAAGTCAGCACATGTAGTAGAGCACTGGTGCGAAGACAAGTGTTGGGAGGAAAATGGGAGCACGAGATCCCTCTCCACCCAAAGGTGAAGTGGTTCCTACTTAGGGTTGCTGGCTCTTGCATTGCTTAGGCTTACCTTCTCGTAGTAGGGCATGTCCTATTTAAATAATGGCCTGTTGTGCCAATTGATCCCTATAAGCGGAGGAGTTCCGGGGGGGGGTTACGTCCTTCATGCGGGCTCCTTACGGCGTGCGGACTCTTAGTTTCCCTTGTCCCATTGAGCTTCCTGTCATTAAGGGATTTGCAATGGCAATATCAATAAGCTTCCATCAGCGAGCCCGAGCGAACAGCACTTGTTCAGGAGTGGCCTCCCGAGCGGTAAGTGCTGGGTCGGGACAAAGAATAGGGGGCTCTCGGGGAGCTTTCCCGATCGACTGATGCTCAGACTTCCCAACCGGAAGGTTATCTAGGAAGCGCTTGTTCCGAGTGAGTTTTTGGGCTTTATAGTAAGTGGGTCGGGGGCTGCCACCTTGAGGAGTTGGGCCTCGTTCGGTCAGGGCTGGACCTCATTCGGCCTCTCCGTACGGGCGGTGAGATTTCACCTCTCCACTTGTCTCCCTCCTACTCCCGAGCCAAGATTAGGCTCAGACAAGTAGCATTTGGGCTGGACTGTTTGTGGCACTGGTTGGGTAAAGATATCTCTCTGGTAGGGGCCACATGATGCTGCTCACCTTGAAATACGCCCGTTATGATGAATAAGAGAAGGCCCCTCCTTGAGAGATCAGATGACGCGCCGCCTCCCGCCAGGGTTTTTAGGCATTGCATGTTTTACGTCCCTTTATCTCCGGGGTTTTAGGGTTTTGCCTCTCTTTGTAGTTATATTTGAGGAGGGGGGGCTCCTACACGGTGAGAGCAATTTTGGAAGAGCGGAGAATCGTTGCGGCCGCCGGAGCAAGAGGGACTTCCTGGGGTGGTGATTCGTCAGCTCCCTTTCTCCTCCGAAGTTCTCGGGCTTGGAGCTTTCCCCTTATTCTTTTCTCTGTCTTAAGGAGGAGCATCATCATGAGGTCGAGGGGCGGCAGAGAGAATGGGCTGCAAGGGTTTTCTTGAGGCCGCCGGAGCCGCTCTACAGTGAGCTGGGGGAGGCTGAGGTGAAGCGGCTGGAGACTCGATACGGGTTGCCCTGGCGGTTCCACTTCCTGGCGCCGAGCCTCATGAGTCTAGCATGTCCACTCGTTCTGGCCTCTTTTGCTCATTTCTCCTGGCCTGGAAATGTGGCTTTCGTCTGCCCCTTTATCCTTTTGTTGCCGAGTTGCTTCAGTTCTACCGGCTGGCTCCTGTCCAGCTGGTCTCCAACTCTTATACCTTCATTTCTCCTTAATTATCCTCTGCGGACAGTGTGGGGTGGCTGCCTCGCGGGATCTTTTCCATTACTTCTTTGAGTTGAAGGAGCATCCTCATGCGGGGAAAGGCTTCTTCTATATTCAGGCGAAGCGGGGGAGGAGCTGTTTGTCCCTCTCTACGAAGGACTCCTCTCATAAAGGGTGGAAGACCCAATATTTCTAGGTGGGCCCATCGACAGTTGGTGTAGTCTGGAATTTCCCGACGGTGCCCAATTTTCACCCGAACATTCCTCCGAAGCAGACCGTATTTTCTCTGGAGGTGGAAGAGGAGGTTGTCATCCTACAGCAGAATTGCCAAGAGACTGTTGATTTGGTGACTTCTTCCAACATTGAGGGCTACCTTTCTCGTGTGCTGTCGCCAACAGGTAAGGAGTTCGGGACCTTGGTCTTCCTTCTTGCGGAGTAAGAACCTTCCTTCTCTTAGTATGCTTTCTATGGTTCAGACACGAGGCGAGCAGTTGAGAAGGAGGCACCGTCGGCTGAATTGGAGATCATCGATTTGGACAAGGCGCCGGCTCCTGACGATCTTCAACCTTCAGAGGGCTCGTCCCGCGCGAGGGATAAGGGCAAGCGGGTGGCCCGGGATGATGTTTCCGAGTGCCGGGGGGTTAAGTGTAAGGATCCCGTGGCCAAGTTATTGCAGTCTGCAATGCAGGCTCAGTCTGCTGAGAAGAAGCGAGCGAGGAAGAAGGAGGTCGCCCGTCTGTCCGGAGGAGACTCCGTATCGGCTATCCCCTCTACTGAGCAAGAGGGTGCCGATGAAGGAGGGATCATTGCCGACGCTGAGGCACCGAACGTAGCGGAGGGGCCGCAAGACGAGGGGGTCCAATCTGAGCCAATCGAGGCTGGAGGGTCGAAGGGGGGGCGACTTGACCTCAACCGACCGAAACTGGGGAGGTACGTGGTGGGGCCGCTCGCGTCGAGCCAACCGGTGGGGCCCCAGGGACGGGATTGCCCAAGGGAGATGCCTCGATCCTAGCCACTCTGGTTAGAGCTTCCCCTCCCTTTACCAGCACCTTCAGTGTCCGGCCTCCTATGTACCGGGCGTGCCATTCCTTAGCTTCTCGAGACTAGCGGGAAAAAGTCCAGAAGGGTCCCCCCTCTTCGCTGTTTGAGCAGATTATGGAGGGAGGGCTGGTCTTGGCCCAGCTGGGGGCTGAAGCAGTGGACGCATACGCGCGGGTGGAGTCCGAGTGGGAGACTCTCTCGTGGACCCGCGGTGCACTTGATCGGAAGGTCGAGCATCTGACCCTCGATCTTGGGGTCCTTCATAGGGAGATGGCCCCGCTCTGAGCGCTGGCGCAGTCGAGCCAAGCGGAGGCTCGGTCTTTGGCAGAGCAGCTGGCCCAGGCTCGTCACATGGTTGACCGGAAGAGTGGGCTCCTAGAGTTGGAGCGCAAAAACCAGGTCGAGCGCGATGACCAATGGAGGGCCGAGCGAGGGGGGCTTGAGGATCGAGTTCGGGCGACCTAGGATTTGCAGACCGAGGCCGAGTGATGGCTACCCGAGGCCGAGACAAGGCTGTCCGAGTCAGAGCAGCAGATAGCTGAGCTCGAGGGGAAGGCGGAGCTGGCTGGGAAGGAAGCACTCGAGCAACATAGGTGCTTAGAGGCTTACCAGGCAGCTCTGCAATAGGCGGCCTTTCCCTACTACGAGCCAGGGTACCGACGGGGACTCTGGAAGGGCTTCTCTCAAGGCTATGATCGGGTCGTCCTGGAGGCAGAGGCCCAGTCGTCTACACTCATTTTTCCTTCCGGTCCGCGCTATGACTCGGATTGGGGCTCCACTGACTCTTCCCACTACACGTCGAGTGAAGAGGTGAGTTCGGTCCCGTCCGAGCGACCACCAACTCCAGCATCCTCGGGAGGGCACACGGCCGAGACAGTTCCCACACAAGTGGGGTCAGTGTCTGGGCCGGCCATCGACGAGAACACTAGGGGCTGATCATCTAGTGTCGAAGAAGCCTTGTCTGCCGAGCTTAGAGATGGGCCCGAGGCCTGATGTAATAGCTCTTTTCTTTTTTCTTTCTTTTTTATATATAGCCGAGTAAGGCTTTTTTGGAAACTATAATAGCGGCAGTATTGAATGCTGAATTGACTATTTCTTACCGCTTTTGGTGTGATTTGACTGCTGTATCCGCAGTCGTTTGACGAAGGCGCCAATTTTCTGCAGATCTTGCGCACGCCGATCTGTCAAATAACTGACATGGCGCTGGCACCTTTCCATTTTTCCATACCACCCTTAATGACTTGCCGCTTCACGCGTCCCGCTGGGGGGGTGTCGAGAATTGTGGTAACCATCTCAGGGAAAGTCTTTTTAGCGTGTTTTTTAAAGGCGAGAGTCATTTAAGGCGATCCGCTCCCCCTTCGGCCTATAAAAGGTCCGAGGGGCGCCTCCTTTTCCTTTCGTCTCTTAAGGCCATCTCTGGCGGTTTTCTTCTTCTTTCCCTTCTGCGAAGCGTCGTGCTATTAGTCTCGGCGGGGCATGGAGGGCGCTTTAGAAGATGATGATGTAGATGACGGTAGGAGGGAAGCTCCTATTGTTTCAGTCTGGAAGAGGGTTCGTCAGTCGAGGGTCAATCAGGGGGAAGGTTCATGCCAGAGCATGTCGCCTTCCTGTCCCTATCCTACCGACGCTCTCCTGAGGGGAGAATGAAGCTCGTCCAGCTTCATTCTTTCACTGTCACCCCACCCCTCTTTCCACCGTCGATCCCGTTGCCTAGGGAGGGAGCACTCTCAAGATTCCTCGCCTTTCGGGTCGACCTCTTTTTCTTTTTTGTTGTCCTTCCAATCCCTTTGGCACCTTTCCTCTAAGCTTTCTCAAACCAACAAAGCCGGCGATCCCTTATCCGAGCTAGTTTCTGCACGAGACAGAGTCAGTGACTGGACGTGGGAGCGCCTACTGGGTCGGCCGAGCGTTCTGCTCGCGTTATAGTACCAGGGGATGTAATTTTTTGTACATGTATACTATACCGGCTACGGCCTTCTTAATGTACATCAAAGTTTAATAAGAAGAGAAGAATGGCGATTATTCTACTTTGCTTACATGTGTATGCTTGCCAAATGTTCAAAAGTATAACTTGCGAAGATTTGTCGCGTTCCACGTCCGAGGGACGGGTTTTCCTTCCATGGTGGATAATCGGTATGCTCCTTTCCCGAGCTTCTCGACCACTCGGTAGGGACCTTCCCAGGTAGGGGCCAGCTTCCCCGCTTCCTCCAGTGGTCGAGATGCTTCGGCCTTCCTTAGGATGAAGTCTCCTGGCTGGAAGTGTCTATCGCAGACTCTGGTGTTGTAGTATCGAGTAATGCGTCGTTGGTATTCCGTTGCTCGGATGCTCGCAATCTCTCGGATCTCATCCGCCAAGTCGAGGTTCTCTCATAATTTCTGCTTGTTTACCTTCAGCTCGAAGTGGACGACGTGCAGAGATGGATTGCCGACCTCCAACGGAATCATGGCTTCCGTGCCATACACTAGCTGAAAAGGTGTTTCACCAGTAGCCGTTCTCAGAGTAGTTCAGTGCGACCATAGTACGCTCGGTAATTTTTCAAGCCAGCTTCCCTTGGCTTTGCCGAGCCTGGTTTTGATGCCTTTTAAGATAGACTTATTGGCATTTTCGACCAGTCCGTTAGCCTGAGGGTGGGCTACCGAAGTGAAGTGGTGGCGATTGTTTTGGTCGGCACATCTGTCTCAGAAATAATGAGAATCAAACTGCCAACCGTTATCACTCACGATCACTCTGAGGACACCACAGACGGCGCCAGATGAAGAGGGGCGATCTCGCGCTGCTCCTGAGCGGGAAGGAAGATGACCACGTACCCTTGAAGTAAGAACTGTAAGAAGGGAAACAAGTCAGAGGTGCCTAGGGATAAATCCCCAGGGAAGACCCTCCGATGCTTACGTCAGCACATGTAGTAGAGCACTAGTGCGAAGAGAAGAGTTGGGAGGAAAATGGGAGCGCAAGATCCCTCTCCACCAAAAGGTGAAGTGGTTCCTGCTCAGGGTTGCTGGCACTTGCCTTGCTTAGGCTTACCTTATCGTAGCAGGGCATGTCCAGTTTAAATAATGGCCTGTTGCGCGGATTGATCCCTGTAAGCGGAGGAGTTCCAGGGGGGGTTACGTCCTTCATGCAGGCTCCTTACGGCGCGCGGACTCTTACTTTCCCCTATGCTTGTATAGTGTAGTGGGAAGAGTCAGTGGTGCCCCAATATGAGTAATAGCGCTGACCGGAAGGAACAATGAGCGTAGATGACTGGACCTCTGCCTCCAGGATGACCTGATCGTAGCCTTGAGAGAAGCCCTTCCGGTGTCCCTGTCGGTAGCTTGACTCGTAGTAGGGAAAGGCCGCCTGTTGCAGAGCTGCCTGGTAAGCCTCTAAGCACCTATGTTGCTCGAGTGCTTCCTTCCCAGCCAGCTCTGCCTTCCCCTCGAGCTCAGCTATCCGCTGCTCTGACTCAGACAGCCTTCTCTCGGCCTCGGGTAGCCATCGCTCGGCCTCAGTCCGCAAATCCTAGGTCGCCCGAACTCGATCCTCGAGCCCCCCTCGCTCGGCCCTCCATTGGTCATCGCGCTCGACCTAGTTTCTGCGCTCCAACTCCAGGAGCCCACTCTTCTGGTTGACCATGCGACGAGCCTGGGCCAGCTGCTCTGCCAAAGACCGATCCTCTGCTTGGCTCGACTACGCCAGCACTCAGAGCGGGGCCATCTCCCAATGAAGGTCCCCAAGATCGAGGGTCAGACGCTCGACCTTCTGATCAAGCGCACCGCGGGTCCACGAGAGAGTCTCTAGCTCGGACTCCACCCGAGCGTATGCGTCCACTACTTCAGCCCCCAGCTGGGCCAAGACCAGCCCTCCCTCCATAATCTGCTCAAACAGCAAAGAGGGGGGACCCTTTCGGACTTTCTGCCGCAAGTCTAGAGAAGCTAAGGAATGGCACGCCCGGTAAAGAGAATCTCAGACACTAAAGGTGCTGGTATAGGGAGGGGAAGCGCACACCAGAGCGACCGGGATCAGGGCATCTCCCTCGGGCAATCCCATCCCGGGGGCCCCACCGGTTGGCTCGGCGTGAGCGGCCCCACAGCGTACCTCCCCGATATCGGTTGGCTGAGATCGTGTCACCTCCCCCTGCAACCCTCCAGCCTCGACCGGCTCAGACCAGACCCCCTCATCTGGCGGCCCCTCCGTTACGTTCGGCGCATCAACCTCGGCAGTGATCCCTCCTTCATCGGCCCCCTCTTGCTCAGTAGAGGGGAGAGACGACAGGGAGTCTCCTCTAGACGAACGGGCGACCTCCTCCTTCCTCACCCGCTTCTTCGCAGCAGACTGAGCCTGCATTAAAAACCGTAACAACTTGGCCACGGGATACATGCGCTTGACCCCCCGGCACTCGGAAATGTCATCACGGGCCACCCGCTTTCCCTTGTCTCGGGCGCGGGACGAGCCCTCTGAAACTTGAAGATTGTCAGGAGCCAGCGCGTTGTCCAAATTGATGATCTCCAATTCAGCCGACGGTGCCTCCGCCTCAACTGCTCACCTCATGTCTAAACCACAGAAAGCAGACTAAGAGAAGGAAGGTTCTTACTCCGCAAGAAGGAAGACCAAGTTCCCAAACTCCTTACCTTTTGGCGATAGCACACGAGAAAGGTAGCCCTCAATGTTGGAAGAAGTCACCAAATCAGCAGTCTCTTGGTGATTCTACTGCAGGATGGCAGCCTCCTCTTCCACCTCTCGAGAAAACACGGTCTGCTTTGGAGGAATGTTCGAGTGAAAATTGGGCGCCATCGGGAAATTCCAGACTACACCAACTATTGATGGGCCCACCCAGAAATATTGGGTCTTCCACCCTTTATGAGAGGAGTCCTTCGCAGAGAGGGACACACAGCTCCTCCCCCGCTTCGCCTGAATATAGAAGAAGCCTTTCCCCGCATAAGGATGCTCCTTCAACTCAAAGAAGTAATGGAAAAGATCCAGCGAGGCATGCACCCCACACTGACCACAAAGGAAAATGAAGGTATAAGAGTTGGAGACCAGCTGGACAGGAGCCAGCCAGTAGAACCGAAGCAACTCGGCAACAAAGGGATGAAGGGGCAGACGAAAGCCGCATTTCCAGGCCAGGAGAAAGGAGCAAAAGAGGCCAGAATGAGTGGACATGCTAGACTCATGAGGCTCAGGCGCCAGGAAGTGGAACCGCCTAGGCAGCCCGTATCGACTCTCCAGTCGCTTCACCTTAGCCTCCCTCAGCTCACTGCATAGCGGCTCCGGCGGCATCAAGAGAACCCTTGGAGCCTGTTCTCTCTACCGCCCCTCAGCCTCAGGATGATTGTCCGCCATGAGACAGAGAAAAGAAGAAGGGGAAAGCTCCAAGCATGAGAACTTCGGAGGAGAAAGGGAGCTGACGAATCGTTGCCCCAGGAAGCCCCTCTTCCTCCGGTGGCCGCAACGATTCTCCGCTCTTCCGAAACTGCTCTCACCGCGCAGGAGCCCCCCCTCCTCAAATATAACTACAAAGAGAGGCAAAACCCTAAAACCCCGGAGATAAAGCGATGCAAAACGCGCAATGCCTAAAAACCCTGACGGGAGGCGACGCGGCGTCCGATCTCCCAAGGAGGGGCCCTCTCTTATTCATCATAATGGGCGAATTTTCAAGGTGAGCCACGTCATGTCGCCCCTACAAGAGAGATATCTTTACCCAACCAGTGCCACACACAGTCTAGCCCAAATGCTACTCGTCTGAGCCTAATCTTAGCTCGGGAGTAGGAGGGGGACAAGTGGAGAGGGGAAATCTCACCGCCCGTACGGAGAGGCCGAACGAGGTCCAACCCTGACCGAATGAGGCCCAACTCCTCAAAGTGGCATCCCCCAGGCCCACTTACTGTAAAGCCTAAAAACTCACTCGAACAAGCGCTTCCTAGGTGGTCTTCGGTTTGGGAAGTTTGAGCATCAGTCGATCGGGAAAGCTCCCCCGGAGCCCCCTATTCTTTGTCCCGACCTAGCACTTACCGCTCGGGAGGCCACTCCTGAACAAGTGCCGTTCACTCAGGCTCGCTGATGAAAGCTTATTGATACGATCGTTGCGAATCCCTTAATGGCAGGAAGCTCAATGGGACAGGGGAAACTAAGAGTCCGCGCACCGTAAGGAGCCCGCATGAAGGACGTAACCACCCTGGAACTCCTCCGCTTACAGGGATCAATTCGCACAACATGCCATTATTGAAATAGGACATGCCCTACTATGAGAAGGTAAGCTTAAGCAAGGCAAGAGCCAGCAACCCTGAGCAGGAACCGCTTCACATTTTGGTGGGGAGGGATCTCGCGCTCCCATTTTCCTCACAACTCTTCTCTACGCACCAGTGCTCTACTACCTGTGCTGACTTAAGCATCGGAGGGTCTTCCCTAGGCACCTCTGACTTGTTTCCCTTCTTGCAGTTCTTACTTCAAGAGTACGTGGTCATCTTCCTCCCCACTCAGGAGCAGCGCGAGATCACCCCTCTTCATCTGGCGCCGTCTGTGGGAAGAGGGGCGCGCCGTAAGGACATGAGAAACTAAGAGTCCACATGCCGTAAGGAGCCCGCATGAAGGACGTAACCCCCCTGGAACTCCTCTACTTACAGGGATCAATTCGCACAACAGGCCATTATTTAAACAGGACATGCCCTACTACAAGAAGGTAAGCCTAAGCAAGGCAAGAGCCAGCAACCCTGAGCAGGAACCACTTCACATTTTGGTGAAGAGGGATCTCGCGCTCCCATTTTCCTCCCAACTCTTCTCTTCGCACCAGTGCTCTACTACCTGTGCTGACTTAAGCATCGAAGGGTCTTCCCCGGGGATTTATCCCTGGGAACCTCTGACTTGTTTCCCTTCTTGCAGTTCTTACTTCAAGGGTACGTGGTCATCTTCCTCCCCGCTCAGGAGCAGCGCGAGATCGCCCCTCTTCATCTGGCGCCGTCTGTGGGAAGAGGGGTGCACCGTAAGGATAGGTTAAACTAAGAGTCCGCGTGCCGTTAGGAGCCCGCATGAAGGACGTAACCCCCCTGGAACTCCTCCGCTTACCGGGATCAATTCACACAACAAGCCATTATTTAAACAGGACATGCCCTACTACGAGAAGGTAAGCCTAAGCAAGGCAAGAGCCAGTAATCCTGAGTAGGAACCACTTCACATTTTGGTGGAGAGGGATCTCGCGCTCCCACTTTCCTCCCAACTCTTCTCTTCGCACCAGTGCTCTACTACTTGTGCTGACTTAAGCATCAGAGGGTCTTCCCCGGGGATTTATCCCTGGGCACCTCTGACTTGTTTCCCTTCTTGATGTTCTTACTTCAAGGGTACGTGGTCATCGTCCTCCCTGCTCAGGAGCAGTGCGAGATCACCCCTCTTCAATGGGTTTTAATGTTACAACCTGCTCGGTGGCCTTGAGGGAATCCAAGGCTTCGCGTAGACTTACGGAGGTCTCTATGATAAAATCACCAGTCTGAAGGAATGAATATCCCACGAAGGGTTCATCTATCACTCAGAAATAGTGGGGTAATCGATAAAACATCGTGAAATGCGGGACCATATCTACGGACTGAGATATAGTGCCAAAGTACCCTCGGTATGGGTCACAGGAAATCACTCGGAAGAAAATAATGAAATAGGTAAATGGCGCTTGAGACAGTGCCATTATTTTACTAAATAGAGTCTTTCTGTTAAGTCGTTGTATCCACATTCATATATATAATAATTACTGGAATTTTCTTCACAGAGGATATGGCGCCCTATTGCAAGGTCTTTTTTTCATAATATAGCACCCAAGTCAGGGGCGCTATATTGAATGGAGTCTGAGGTTCAGGCGTTGTTCTCTTCATGTGAATTTAAACTTGAACAGTAGCACTTTTCAAATAAAAATAATTTCGCAGGAATGAATATATGGAAAGGTAGAGAAAAATAGCAGGATTCTAGTAGTGTACTCATGCATTAGATTAGACATCAGTATTCTAGGTTATTAAATTTTAAAGATGGTGTACTTATTTAATTACTGAAAGAATAACGACTGTGTACACAGTCGTTCGATGAAAATAGCATTCTATAGAGGGGTGCCCTTTTACTGAAATTCAGAAAGAATGAAGCAGAGAGCTATTGAAATCATACTAAGAGGCCTATATGCATGCGTTAAATCTGAGATTTATTAGATTGGGATTCATACTTGAGAACACCTACCTTCGTGGGTTGATCTAGACGTCGAACAGAGAAGAAAATAAGAGTAAAACGGCAACTGCAACTTCCACAGAGTAGGGGAACAGATGCTCTTCTTCCCGTTCACCATAGCAGAAAGAAGGAAGCAACAGGCATAAGAGGAAGCAATGGTTCCTCTTCACGATACAGGCTGCAATAGAGGAGGAAGTTGAGGCTTCTTCCTTCACGTACGATGCAGCACCGTAGCAATAAAGGTAGCATAAAATACCCTTCGTCTTCTCAGCCACAGGTGCAACCGCAATAGGAGGTCGACGACAGAAGGAAGATGAATGATCGACAGAGGTTGACGACAAAACAGAAACTTAGAGGCAGTAGCCTTGGCAAGGTTTTGGAGGGATATATTTATAGGGAAGGAATCCTACCGGGGATGCGAGTTTGATCGGGACTTAAACTCGCACGTAAGAAATCCTTTTGACATTAAAACTTTCCAAGTATTAATCCTGCCAGATTTTATCTTTCCCGAACGGCAACTACTTCCCAGTTCGAACAAGACACTACAATCGGCTTTTCTTAAATCACCCCTTAGGTAAATGGCGCCCAAGACAGTGTCTTCATTTCTTAAAATAGCGCCCATTCACAGGGTCTTTATTTCATTGAATATCGCCCACTCAGGGGGCGCCCTTCACCTTCAACCTATTTCGCGATTGTTGCTCCCCAAATGCATGAAATGGCGCTCATGCATGTGGCCCCATTTGATGAATTGGCACCCTATCAAGGGGCACCCCTTCCTTTTGGCCCAATTTGTTTAAGTGCAAGACCCGTATGTGTGTGTGGTGTTGTGTGTATGGTCTGGTCCTTGACTAATTGTTCTTTTTAATCTATTTAAAATTTTTAATCCTTCATTTTCCCAGGGTTGCTAGACCCTCCCCCACTTAAAAAGAATTTGGTCCTCAAATTCCATTGTATACAGTCACGGAGGGTGCAGGGTACATACCATTTAGAATAAGTCTGGGAATCGCTTCTTCGTAGACTCCTCGGTCTCCCATGTGGCCTCTTGTTCTGAGCATTTGCTCCATTGCACCTTGACCATGGGAATTATCTTGTTCCTTAATGCACGTACCTCGCGATCAAGGATCTTCATGGCCTTTTGTTCATATGTGAGATCCTTTTGTATCACCAGGTCTCCATGATCTATGACATGTGATGGATCGTGCACATACTTCTTTAACATGGATATGTGAAACACATTATGAACGTCGGACAATTGAGGAGACAAGGCGATGCGGTAGGCAACCTCGCCAACTCTTTCTAATACCTTGAAAGGTCTGATATACCATGGTGTAAGCTTGCCTTTAACACCAAATCTTTTAATTCCTCTCCTTGTAGAAATCTTAAGAAATACATGATCTCCGATCTGAAATTCGAGATCTCTCCTTCGGGTATCGGCATAAGCCTTTTGTGTAGATTGAGCTACTTGAAGTCTTTCTCTAATCAGTTGGATCTTCTCGGAAGTATCTCTAACCATGTCTGGGCCTAGTAGTTGTTTCTCGCCAACTTCATCCCAGCACAAAGGCGATCGACAACTCCTTCCGTATAAAGCTTCGAAAGGTGCCATCTGTATACTTGCCTGATAACTGTTGTTGTATGCAAACTCGACCAAAGGCAAGTGATCATGCCAGCTTCCACCAAAATCAATGATACAAGATCTGAGCATGTCTTCTACTACTAGATTTTTTCTCTCGATCTGACCATCCGTCTGAGGATGAAAAGCTGTACTAAAGTTAAGTCTTGTCCCCAACGAATGTTGTAGACCCTTCCAAAAATGAGAAGTAAAATGCGGGTCTCTGTTACACGCAATCGAAACAGGAACTACATGTAGTCTGACTATCTCCTTGATGTACAGTGCAGTAGGAACGTCAACTGACCATCGGCTCTTGATTGGCAAGAAATGTGCCGACTTGGTTAATCGGTCTACGATGACCCATATTCTATCATGTCCTCCTTTAGATTTAGACAGACCCATTATAAAGTCCATACCGATATCCTCCCACTTCCACTTGGGAATATCTAGAGGATGTAGCTTACCGACAGGCTTCTGATGTTCCGCCTTAACCTGTTGGCAGGTGAGACAGCGAGATACAAAGTCTGCTACCTCTCTTTTCATGTTGGGCCACCAAAAGGTTCCCTTCAAGTCTTGATATATCTTGGTAGATCCAAGATGAATCATGTACCTTGATCTGTGAGCTTCTTCTAATATTTTCTTCTTTAGTTCTGGATAATCTGGTACACAAGTTCTCTCCCTGAACAACAATCTTCCATCTAATGCTATCTTGAAATCAGATTGCACTTCTATTTTACCCTTGAATACCACTAATACGGGGTCATTGTCTTGAAGTCCTTGTATTTCAGAGAGTAGCTCTGGTTGTATCCTCATATGTGATAGTGTAACATACATGTTCTCCTTGTCCATACTTATGTCACGTCTAGAGAATTGCTCCAACAACTTCCACTCCTGAATCATACAATTGGCTAATAACGCTCTTGGCTTTCAACTGAGGGCGTCGGCTATAGGATTACACTTTCCAGGATGATATTGGATTGTAAAGTCCAAGTCCTTGAGATATTCCAGCCAACATCTCTGTCTCATATTCAATTCCTTTTGAGAGAAGAGATACTTGAGACTCTTGTGATCGAAGTATACAATGAATTGCACTCCGTATAGGTAATGTCTCCAGATATTTAATGTAAACACTACCGCAGCCAATTCTAGGTCATGGGCTGGGTAGTTCTCTTCATGCTTCTTCAGTTGTCTACAAGAGTAAGCTATGACTCTTCCTTGTTGCATTAATACACATCCGAGGCCAATGCTAGACACATCGGTGTATACCTCAAATTTCTCTCCTTCTATTGGTAAAGCCAAAACCGGGGCAGTAGTCAAGTGATCCTTTAGAGCTTGAAAGCTTCTTTCACAATCTTCGCTCCATTCATAACGGATCTCTTTGCAAGTTAGCCTAGTAAGTGGTACGGCAATCTTGGAGAAGTCCATAATGAATCGCCTGTAATAGCCTATAAGACCCAAGAAACTTCGGATCTCGCTAGCATTGGTTGGTCTTTCCCAGTTCTTCACAGCTTCAACCTTTGATGGATCTACTGATAACCCATCCTTGGAGATTACATGCCTTAAGAAACATACTTCTTTTAACCAGAACTCACATTTGCTGAGCTTTGCATATAATTGATTCATCCTCAATATCTGTAATGTAATCCTCAAATGCTCTTCATGCTCTTCTTTGGTCTTCGAATAGATTAATATGTCATCAATAAAGATCACCACGAACTGATCTAGATGAGGCATGAATATGCTATTCATCAACTGCATAAAGACTGTAGGGGCATTTGTTAGTCCAAAAGGCATAACAACAAATTCATAGTGCCCATAACTGCTCTTAAACATGGTCTTATGAATGTCTTCATCTTTGATTCTCAGTTGGTGATATCCTGACCTGAGATCAATCTTCAAGAAATACTTAGATCCAGATATCTGATCAAACAATTCATCGATTTTCGACAGTGGATACTTGTTTTTGATAGTGAGATGATTCAACTGTCAATAGTCGATGCATAGCCTCATAGATCCATCCTTCTTCTTTACAAATAATACAGGCGCTCCCCATAGGGAAGTGCTTGATCTGATAAATCCTTTCTTCAAAAGCTCCATCAATTGTTCCTTTAACTCCTTGAGCTTGGCAGGGGACATCCTATAAGGTGATGCGGGATGAGACCACGGACACGACAAGCTCGTGACTGCCCCTTAACGAGGGAAGCGTCGGATGTGCGCGGTTGAGAAACCGACTGTGAGCTAGGGTGGTCGGCTCTCACTTGTGCCCGGATCGGGTCACGGGACGGTAACGCTCTCTCTCGCAGTAGCGGTGATATAAATAGAAAGCGAGCTAATTACCCTATCATGCTCTCTAGCAGTGGCATAAGCAAGTATATATGAAAATTAAGCAAAATGCCAAGTAAGGGAGCGAATGCGATACCTCCACGAGCTCGGCATGGGGACGACGGGCCCGGCCGAACTCGTGCTGCCGGGACAGTTAATACATGAATATTACAGCAATGGAAATATACCCACTCCACGCAGGGAGGTAAAGGGTGACACCAGGGGCCCGGGAGGACCGAATTCGGGATGACGGGCAGCTTCGTGTGTTGATTCGGCTACACGCGTGATCACGACCGTGGGGCCCATGTGCTGTCTGGAGGGGCCGTGTGGGACCCGGTGGTACCGCTGTAGTGGAGACACTTGGAGAAGCACTCCCCAGGCTGGCGGCACGCTGGTTCGCCGGCCGGAGGCCGGGCGGCTTCGTTCGGCACCGGTCGGAAAAACCGATCGGAAATCTGCCAGTTCTATATTTCAGCGCACGCTCCAGCGAGAACGGATGCTGCAATCAGCACCGGTGTCAGAATGCGACGAGATCAGAGCCGTTGGAAAGCTGCTTCGAAGTAATACAATCTAGTGGCCTTCAGAAAAATTCACCAGATTTTTACTTTGTGTTGGCGAATTTTATATGCTGCTGTTGTACAGTAACCGAAGACTCAGATCTGTAGAGAACTTCCCTGTTGATTACCTTTGACCGTGAAGTGGATGTCCGAATTTGAAGATGTGTTCTTCAGGAAGGTTGTAGGAAATTGAACAAGGAAACCAGGACTATTTTTGGATTTGGATTTAGAGGTGGTGGTGATTATTGCGGATTTTTGAAGTGGAGGGTGGTCGGATCTGGGATCTGACTAAAACACTGTATCAGAGGAAGAACACGAATTTTAAAAATACCTAGAAGGATGATAAGAAATTAAGAAAATTTGTGGAGGTATAGGGTGATGGACAAAACTCCCAGTAAATTTGGGAGGGTTTGGATAAATCAAAATGATGGTTGGAGGTGGAGAACTCAGGGCTACTGTCACTATAGATAGTGACAGAACAGATCTGAGATTGAGAGATGAACGAAAATGTAAAAATATGAAACGGTGGATTTTGAACCTTTTTTTTTTTTTGGAGAAGGGTCTAGAAGATAGTAACCAACCCTCAAAATTTCAAATCGATCTGAACTCGTGGCCGGCTTCAGGAATTCACGAACTACACCTCTATCCAGTAGGACAGAAACTTGATGACGATTCCACGGCGGATCGAAGGCGGCACGAACGGCGGCGGCGGCGGCGGCACAGACGATCACCGGAGTTTGAGAGGGGATGAAGGGAGATAGATACACTCTAGATCTGGGGTTGGGGATGGAAGAACAGCAGGGGAAGAGAGAGGGGCGCACCAAGCTTCAAGCCTTGCAACAAAATTTTGATTTTTTCATTGCTTTTCTCATGAAAATACAACATTATATATGCTAGGTGTCTAATCTATTCTAGACCCTTGGATCAAGGGCTGGGGCTTGAAGGGCTGGGATGTGGTTTGAACAACTTTGAACAACACATTAAAAGCCTAATAAACTATATGTTTCGCCCCCCCCTTTAATAAGACAAATTTGAATTGTCTTCTTTATTTAAATCTAGGTCCAAGTCCAAGGTTGGACCATGGACCAGCCCCCTTGGGCCCGGGAGTCCAAGTGGACCAATAAGGAGGAGGGAGGGGGCCCCTGCAGGGCCTACATGCACTTTTGCAAAGAAACCCAATGGCCTTTTGCAAATAAACCCACTAAGACCTACAATTGTGTACCCATATATCACAAGGGTATACATACAAATATAAAAGGACATAAATGCGAACACAATGTGAGCGGGCTGACGTTGATGTCCCCATCAATTCTCCCCGGGTGGGAGGAACTCGACCCCGTCGAGTAAGGGTATGGCTGCTCCGGTACTCCGACGGATCCATCACCGTGCCAAGTAGCGCGGGTATGCTCCACTCCAAGTGATCGTCACCTGCTCATTCCATATATACTCGATATGCGAACTGCTATGGGCTAAAGGTGGTCACTCCGAAGGGGCACTCTCAAAAAGGAAGGAAGCAGCTCGAAGACTCACTAGGAATCACCGCTCAGTCCCTATAGGTGACTGATCCGGGTATAGAAGTAGAACCGATCCCATACTCATCAAGTGAGTCCAATCACCTCTTACTCATAAGAGAACGACAACGAGCTTGCACAAGACACATGCAGACTCACCATGCACTAACACACGTATGCAAACCACACAAACAATCGACTCAAAACACACCACTCAAAACAAACCACACAAGGAAAACACACCGACTTATGCATGACTCTAGATGAAGGTGGTAGCATCAAGCCTACTAGGTGGATGCATCCTGGGCGGCAGGAGAGCCGTCCTGCTCTTCCCCTCCCAAGGCATAGTACTCCTCGGCTAGTGCCTCATCAGCCTCGTAATCAACACACTCAGGCTCGGGAGGTACGGATCCTCCAACACCTAAGGCTAGGGTGGTGCGAGCGGGACACTCGCTGGCAATGTGGCCAAACCCATGACAGTGGAAACACTGCACTCTCGACCGACTACTCTCTCCTATAAAAGGGGCCTTACCCTTATCATCCCGTCGGGTAGGGGGTGTAGGCAATAATGGGGGAGATGTAGGTGCTTTGGACAATAGTGGAGGGGGTGCCGGTGCCAGAGGACGGGCTATAGGAACCGGGGAACGGGCAACGGGTGCCGGTGGTTGGGGTGGGAATAGATCCCGGGGTGGAGGAGGACGAGGCCGTGGAGCGAAGTGCTCCTGACGGGTGGGCTCCTGAGATCGAGCCATGGGAGGCCGCTGATGTGGGCCTATGGAGTGACGGGGCTCGGCACTACGGAGAGTGGTGGGGCCCAACCGATGGCTAGACTCGAACTCTCCCTCAAATTACTCCATCTCGAGAGCAACCTGGTATGCCTCTTCCAACGTCTTGGCATTGCGGCGGAAAAGCTCATACTGGTAGTGTGGCCGCAAACCACGTCGAAAGCGGGACACGGGCATGGTACTCTCCTCCGTGACACCACATCGTAGAAAGTACTCATCAAACTCCGCGATGTATTCGGAGACGGACCGGTCACCCTGGCTAAGACTTTGCCATCTATCGATGAGTCGCTAGCGATATGTGGGAAGAAGGTTCTTTTGCCGAAGCTTATTCTTCATCTCGGCCCATGTGTCGATCGGGGGTTCTAACCGCTGAAGTAGCAGGCTCTCCACATTCTTCCAATAGGTTTGTCCCTGCCCCATGAGTTTCATGGTGGCGAATCGGACCCTTCGACGCTCCGACATATCATACCACTCAAAGTAACGGTCCATGCCGAACTCCCAATCTAGGTAGACTTTCGGATCCAAAGACCCGTAAAAAGCGGGAGGGTCCGCTCGCACGGTCTTAAGGACCCGATCATCATCCTCATCTCGTTGTGGCTGAAAACCACGACGGCGTTGACCATATCCCTCACAGGCATTATCGGAACCATAGTCCTCGAGACCAAGGTCACGGTGCGGTAGTTGGGGAACCCGAGGAAGGGCGGGTGGAGGAGCCTGTGGTGGCTGGTTTTGGGCCGCGGGAGCGGCCTGGACTTGGGCCATGGGAGCGGGTTGGACTTGGGCCACCGCGGGAGGAGGTGCGGGTGGGCCTTGGGCTGCCCCTGGAGGGTCCCCGTGTGGCATCCTATCTAACCGCCCAACGAGGTCTTGGACCGACCTGTCGGAGGTCTCCAAGCGCCCCTCCATGGATCTAAGGCGACCATCCATATTATCGGAGAAAGTCCGAAAGTGAGCATCGGATTGGTCCAACCTAGTCATAATGGCCATCATCGCCTCTTGTAGGGAGTGGAAGTCTCCCGAGGTATCCCGTGGGTTGGCCATAGGTGGTGGTGGGGGTGAGTACTGAGTACCCCGACGAGTGGGCATGCAAACACACCGACTAGAAGACGCCGACTAAAGTAAAACACACTAATGCAAATTGATGCGCCTAGACTTAACCAAAACGCGGTACACGGCGGAGGTAATCGAACCGAAGGTCACTCGCGCAAGTGTGCGGCCTTCCCGATAGGCATAGCCTAACGTTCGGACAACACCTTTTGATATACCGAGTAAAGGGATGCAATGCAAAGACACTTTTTTTTTTATTTTTTAAAACAATGATGATCCTAAACACGACTTAGACGTAAATGACTAATGAATGACACTTTTTTTTTTGATTTGGACACCCTAGACTCAACTCGCTCTAATACCAAATTGATGCGGGACGAGACCATGGACACGACAAGCTCGTGACTGCCCCTTAACGAGGGAAGCGTCGGATGTGCGCGGTTGAGAAACTGGCTGTGAGCTAGGGTGGTCGGCTCTCACTTGTGCCCGGATCGGGTCACGGGACGGTAATGCTCTCTCTCGCAGCAGCGGTGATATAAATAGAAAGAGAGCTAATTACCCTATCATGCTCTCTAGCAGTGGCATAAGCAAGTATATATGAAAATTAAGCAAAATGCCAAGTAAGAGAGCGAATGCGATACCTCCACGCGCTCGGCGTGGGGACGACGGGCCCGACCGAACTCGTGCTCCCGGGACAGTTAATACATGAATATTACAGCAATGGAAATATGCCCACTCCACGCAGGGAGGTAAAGGGCGACACCAGGGGCCCGGGAGGACCGAATTCGGGATGTCGGGCAGCTTCGTGTGTTGATTCGGCTACACGCGTGATCACGACCGTGGGGCCCACGTGCTGTCTGGAGGGGCCGTGTGGGACCCGGTGGTACCACTATAGTGGAGACACTTGGAGAAGCACTCCCCAGGTTGGCGGCACGCTGGTTCGCCGGCCGGAGGCCGGGCGGCTCCGTTCGCCACCGGTCAGAAAAACCGATCGGAAATCTGCCGGTTCTGTATTTCAGCGCGCGCTCCGGCGAGAACGGACGCTGCGATCAACACCGGTGTCGGAATGTGACGAGATCAGAGCCGTTGGAAAGCTGCTTCGAAGTACTACAATCTAGTGGCCTTCAGAAAAATTCAGCAGATTTGTACTTTATGTTGGCGAATTTTATATGCTGCTGTTGTACAGTAACCGAAGACTCAGATCTGCAGAGAACTTCCCTGTTCATTGCCTTTGACCATGAAGTAGATTTCCGAATTTGAAGATGTGTTCTTCAGCAAGTTTGTAGGAATTTGAACAAGGAAACCAGGACTATTTTTGGATTTGGATTTGGAGGAGGTGGTGATTAGTTCTGATTTTTGAAGTGGAGGGTGGTCGGATATAGGATCTGACTAAAAACACTGTATCAGAGGAAGAACACGAATTTCTAAAAATAGCTAGAAGGATGATAAGAAATTAAGAAAATTTTTGGAGGTATAGGGTGATGGACAAAACTCTCATTAAAATTGGTAGGGTTTGGATAAATCAAAATGATGGTCGGAGGTGGAGAACTCAGGGCTACTGTCACTGTAGACAGTGACAGAACAGATCTGAGATTGAGAGATGAACGAAAAGGTAAAAATATGAAACAGTGGGTTATGAGCCTAATGTTTTTTTTGGAGAAGGGTCTAGAAGATAGGAACCAACCCTCAAAATTTAAAATCGATCTGAACTCGTGGCCGGCTTCAGGAATTCACGAACTACACCTCTATCCAGTAGGATAGAAACTTGATGATGATTCCATGGCGGCTCGAAGGTGGCACGAACGGCAGCGGCGGCGGCACAGATGATCACCGGAGGTTGAGAGGGGATGAAGGGAGATAGATACACTCTAGATCTGGGGTTGGGGATGGAAGAACAACAGGGGAAGAGAGAGGGGAGCACCAAGCTTCAAGCCTTGCAACAAAATTCTGATTTTTTCATTGCTTTTCTCATGAAAATACAACATTATATATGCTAGGTGTCTAATCTATTCTAGACCCTTGGATCAAGGGCTGGGGCTTGAAGGGCTGGGATGTGGTTTGAACAACTTTGAACAACACATTAAAATCCTAATAAACTATATGGTTCGCCCCCCCCCCCCCCCTTTAAGAAGACAAATTTGAATTGTCTTCTTTATTTAAATCTAGGTCCAAGTCCAAGGTTGGACCATGGACCAGCCCCCTTGGGCCCAGGAGTCCAAGTGGACCAATAAGGAGGAGGGAGGGGGCCCCTGCAGGGCCTACATGCACTTTTGCAAAGAAACCCAATGGCCTTTTACAAATAAACCCACTAAGACCTACAATTGTGTACCCATATATCACAAGGGTATATATACAAATATAAAAGGACGTAAATGCGAACACAATGTGAGCGGGCTGACGTTGATGTCCCCATCATAAGGTGCCTTAGAGACTGGACCAGCACCAGGGACCAGGTCGATGGTGAATGCCACTTCTCTTTGTGGGGGTAAAACAGGCAAATCTTCTGAAAATACATCGGGAAACTCCCGAACTACTGGGATGTCTTCTATCTTGGTCTCCTTAGTCTCCTTTATGGAGACAAAAGCAAGAAAAGATATACACCCTTTCCTTATAAGCTTTCTAGCTCGGAGAGCTGAAATAAGAGGTGACTTGTTTCGACTCTTAGGGCTAGTGTAGACAAGTTCCGAAAACTCCTTCAAAGTTACCTTGCCTTCACGGCAATCAACAACGGCCTTATGTGTAGATAGCAAATCGGCACCTAATATAACATTATATCCCTTCAAGTCTAGACATATTAAGTTTGTTGGCAGATTTTTCTCTTTTACCATAATTGTACAATTGGAATAGTGGTGTGAGATCTCGGATTCATTTCCGAGTGGGGTTGCAATTACAAGATCTATCCATTCCGGTTCCATATGTAATGGATCAACAAACTTCTTTGAAACAAAAGAGTGCGATGCACCGATATCAAACAAGACATGAGCATACTTGGAATAAATCTCGAGTGTACCTTCCACTAGTCCGCCTTCCTCTTGCTCTACCTCCTGAAGAGCTTGAAGACGTGTATTCTTCTTGACCGGGCACTTTTCGTCACCGGCTTGATCATTAAGTAGTGGACAATTGGGAATCCGATGATCACGGCTCCCACAACAGAGACAAGCTCCGAGTCTTCTCCAACATTCCTCGGCCCTATGGCCGGCCTTGTCGCAATGTTTGCACACCTCTTTGGAAGGTGTGGTAGTGATGGAGAAAGGCTTCTTATTCTTCATTAAGCTTCTTCTCCTGAGAGGATTCCCCTCCATTATTAAGCCTCTTCTTGTTGAAGGTGGGCTTGAAAGTACCGGAGCTAGTAACATGCTCCTTCTTATCCTTCCCAACGGATCCTATCTGACAGCTCCGTGGCATCTTCTAACAATTGGGCTCGCCGTACTATCTCCGAGTAGACTTGTATCTCCATCGGCGCCAGCTGTGTAATATATTGATGCATGAGCCCATTGAGAAATCTTCTAGCCTTCATCTTCTCGGTACTTACTAAGTGTTCAGCGTACCGTGACAGCCTAGAAAATTAAGCCTCGTACTCGGCCACCGTTAATGTTCTTTGTTTAAGTGTAGCAAATTCGGTAGCCTTCTTCTCTTGTACTCGATCAGAAAAATACTTGTTATTGAAATACTTCTTGAATTCAGCCCATGTAACATGATCTTGTTCTACCGTAGCTTCTACGGACTCCCACTAGGAACGGGCATCCCTCTCTAACTGAAATGTAGCTAATATAACTTTTTCTTGATCCGTGCATTGCATGACACAGAATATCCGTTTAATCTCCCTTATCCAATGCTCGACATTGTCTGGATAGATCGAGCCTATGAATTTAGGAGGGTTCATATTGCGGAAACTTTGATGGAGACTACCGGCTCCATGATTAGCACCTCCTTGTGCTACCTATTGTAGCGCTTGAGTGAGACCTTGCATGGTCCTTTGCATATCATGCCACTGAGCACGTTCCGCGGCCATGATCTTACAATTATTAAGATAACTATGTTAATATGTGATTATATCCAAAGGTTCTAGTTTCTAAGTTAACTTAACCCTTGGCTCTACCCAATCTCACCGAGTAAAGGTTTAAACCTATCCTTGGACTTGGGTTTCCTAGGAATTGAATATCCTAGGCTCTGATACCACAAAAATTGTCACGCCCCGAGCGCGGAAGGAACCCGGAGATGCGTGACGAGTTTATATCAATCATTTCAATCAAAGCGTAAGTGTATTCGACATATATTGATAGAGCGCGCACAAGTAAAGATAACTGAGTCCTTTATTAATCATAACTTTAAAGTACTCGATTATAATTCTTTATGATAGAATTATGACTCAATGAAAGGAAAAGTACAATGGATGACTCAAAAAAATAGAAAAGACAGGACTTGATAACGCTTAACGGTTGGAATGGCTCTAGACTCTTCACTCTTGTCCATCCCCATCCGAATGAGTCTCGTCACCGAAATTACCTAAAAAATAGGGAAAACACTAGGTGAGCGAACGCTCAGTAGGAATTATATCTCAAGTGCTAGCTTGCTTTAAGTAAATTACATGTTGTATGAATGCAAGTAAGGCTATGCATGTTCGCGTGAAACGACATTAGAGAGAGAGTATAGCAAGAGATAAATGAGTGAACTAGCAAGTCTTTCTTGTCAATATACCAAGATGAACAAGTATGTACATTTATCAAGTCATGTCAAGAATTGGCTATCATGTTTTCAAGCAAGCAAGTATATACCCTTTCCGGGCCGCGTACGTCATGTCATGTCAAATCAAGTACAAGTATAGAATTTGTGGAAATGTCCAATCAAGCAAGTCATGCACTTCGGTGCAATGCCACACCGTGATCAATAATAGCTCCCATGGGCACAAGTACATTCGAGTGCTCCTCCCAGGACCAGATCGGGCCATATATGCACAAGTATTGAGTCATGTATTTTCGACATCCACTATAGTTATAGCCAATATAGAGTTTCAAGGGAAAGCTCTTGCAGAGATTTTAAGGTAGATCTTATGGAATAGAATCACAAGGATAGAACATGATACGTAAGGACATACTACGATACTCATTGAAAACTAGGTGGAATCGGCTCCCTACTGGGTGCCAAGATATCAAGAATAAGTGGTCATTTTCACATGATTGCTCGTCCTTTGTACATGATAAGGTAGGAAGAACTAGTGTCCACATATAGGGCACTAAACCCTTAAGTGATAGCAATGGTATGGTCTCTCCATTCCATTAACTTAAGAAACATTCTATCGGTATCCAAATAGCATACCATGAGGGTCGGTTACCATGTTTCTTTAGAGTGACATGGAAATCAAAAAGTGTCATGGGTTTTAATGGTACAACCTACTCGGTGGCCTTGAGGGAATCCAAGGCTTCGCGTAGACTTACGGAGGTCTCTATGATAAAATCACCAGTCTGAAGGAAGGAATATCCCACGGAGGGTTCATCTATCACCGAGAAATAGTGGGGTAATCGATAAAACATCGAGAAACACAGGACCATATCTATGGACTACGATATAGTGCCAAAGAACCCTCAGTATGGGTCACAGGAAATCACTCAGAAGAAAATATTGAAACGGGTAAATGGTGACTGAGGCAGTGCCATTATTTTACTAAATAGAGTCTTTCTGTTAAGTCGTTGTATCCACATTCATATATATAATAATTAGTCGAATTTTCTTCACAGAGGATATGGCACCCTGTTGCAAGGTCTTCTTTTCATAATATAGCGCCTAGGTCAGGGACACTATATTGAATGGAGTTTGAGGTTCAGGCGTTGTTCTCTTCATGTGAATTTAAACATGAACAGTAGCACTTTTCAAATAAAAATAATTTCGCAGGAATGAATATATGGACAGGTAGAGAAAAATAGTGCCCTATAGAGGGGTGCCCTTTTACTGAAATTCAGTAAGAACGAAACAGAGAGCTACTGAAATCATACTAAAAGGCCTATATGCATCCGTTTGATCTGAGATTTATTAGATTGGGCTTCGTACTTGAGAACACCTAGCTTCGTGGGTTGATCTAGACGTCGAACAGAGAAGAAAATAAGAGTAAAACGGCAACTGCAGCTTCCACAGAGTAGGGGAACAGATGCTCTTCTTCCCGTTCACCATAGCAGAAAGAAGGAAGCAATAGGAATAAGAGGAAGCAATGTGATGTGACACAACCTAAGACTTAGGCAAGCAAGCACATTCGCAATCAAAACGGCCAATTTTGGGCCATCGCTCTCCCGTCGCTCACCCAAGCCTGGGGTGACTTGGCAATGCCAAGTGGAGGATGTGGGGTTGGGCCCTTGCTGGTAGAGGGCCAGCAAGGCCAAAGTTTGATACCCAAAGGATGAGGGAGCCCAATTCAATGGGGCCAACAAAGTGCCAAAGGCACCGGTTACACTCTCCCCACGGTGATCACTCAAGGCAACGGGGCTTGAGGATCGAGCACTCACTCTCACGGCCAGTGGAACTAAGAATTAATATTGAAAGACAAGCACTAAATGGAGTGGGGTTTGAGCACTTACTCGACCGGTTTGAAGAAACCGGTCCCGCTCGGAGATGAGGGCGAGCGGGGAGGCGAGTGGATCCCCACACGCCGCGGTGGTGTAGCTTGACCTGCTCAATCACATTACAACACTACACCTCACGCAGGAGGGGGGATCTTGGGGTGGGGGTTAATAGATATTACAAGTAAAACTACCTCTACACAGGGAGGGGCCTTCAGCCGGCCAAGCGGGGAGGGGAACTTGAGAAAGGAACACCGAAGAGGGGAGATTGCCAATTCTGCCACGATCTGTGAGTGCTGACAGGAGATTGAAGATTTGACTGCTGCGACTGCTACCAAATTTTTTTGGGATGAAACCACCTGGGAAATCTTTGTAAGAGGCCAGGGAAGACGTCCAAATTTTTTTGAATTCTTCTGTCGCCGGTGCTGGTCTGGGTGGAGGCCCGAACAGGGAGGCAGACTCTCAGACTGGCAGCTCCTGGTTTCCAACAGCAGGTTGCAGAGGATGCCTCGATAGCTCCCGAACTCGAAATCAAGCACCGTCAGAGTCGTTGGAACCGTGGACAAGTCTTCTTCGCAGAAAAACTGACGGGGAAGCCAAAAGATGCCAGAGAAATTCTGGGAACTCTGAACAATGATGACCGGTCGGTGCAGACTGTGGGTAGCAGAACCGCGTAGCTGAAGGAGAAAAATGATAACTCTGGATCACAAATGCTGATTGAAGTTCCGTTTATTGATTCTGAAAGTAGACAGGGTGATGAAGAACTTTTCAGAAGAGCTCTCGAACTGATTCTTCTGAGGTTTGTCGTGGTAGAGCTTCTACTCAGGTTCAGGTCTTCAGCAGGGGTAACACTGTACAGTGGTGGGGGAACGGGTCTCCCGGGCAGCTCGGAGCTCGGATGGGGACGAAACCACCGCCGTTGCGAAGGAGATCGGTAGACGCTTCGAACGATAGCTCTTGGGTCTTCAAACGCGTCCGGAGGAAGTCGTGGTGGCCGCTGCAAGTTACTGGTTCACCTGTAACCTCTGGACTGCAAGCAGTGACCTAGGTCTAGCTTCCAATGACTAGGGAAGAAGAAGGAGAAGGAGGCATATGGTTAAGGGGAGATGGTTGAGGGGTGGATGGAGATGGAGGGGAGTTGTGGAGGGTGGCTAAGGGTAGTGGAGGGTTTGGAGAAGGGGGTGGCGCAAGGGGGTGTTCTGGTTCAGCCCAAGGGAAGGGTGAGTGGAGGGTGGAGGGTGAAGTGGGTGGAGGAGGGTGGAGGGAAGGAGAGGGGCGAACCTAATCCAAGGGGAGGAGGGAGGGGCGGCCAAAGCCCATGGAGGGAAGGGTTTTCATATTTGGAATGGGCCTTGGGAGGTGGAAGGTTGCATGGGGAAGAAGGAAAGGGGTATTGGAAAGAGGTGGGGTGGTTGGGGGTTGGAGGGTGGAGTGGTGATTGGAGGGTTCACCCTTGGAACTAGGTGGGAGGAGTAAAGAGGGTGGTGGGAAGTGGAGGGGCTTTAATGGGGTAGGTGGGAGGGTGGAGGTGGTTGGGAAGTGGAGGAGAGAGAGGGAGGGGCGAACCAAGGAGAGAGAAAGAGGGAGAGAGAGAGAGGGGGAGGTGGGGTGGGGAATCTCTCCCCTAGGGCTTCTCACCCAATAGTGGAATCACTCCATTAGAACTAAGTTGAACACTCAATTGGAAATGTTTGTATTGATTCATTCATTAGTCCAAAATGAAGGAAATGGGGTCCTATATATAGGCAACCTATATTTTACAATAAGACCCTGACAAAAGACTCAATGACAAATAACCGAGGGGATAAGGGGGGCTCTTGGGCCAAGCCCGAAGAATTGGGCCCAATAGCAAACTAAACAATCTAATGACACTCAAACTTAGGAAAATAAATGCAAGACCTAGGGACATGACTCAAATAAAATGAAAATTACATCAAATGACTCAAATAGATAGCACAAAAATGATAATTGGGCCTTTATAGAGAGAGGCCTGAACTCAAACGACGCCGGAGTGTGAAGAAGACCCTAGCCAAAGGGAGTTGTGGATGATGCCTCCATCACAATGGTTCCTCTTCACGATACAGGCTGCAATAGAGGAGGAAGTTGAAGCTTCTTCCTTCACGTACGATGCAACACCATAGCAACATTGGTAGCAGAAAATACCCTTCTTCTTCTCAGCCGCAGGTGCAACCTCAATAAGAGGTTGACGATAGAAGGAAGACGAATGATCGGCAGAGGTTGACGACGATGCAGAAACTTAGAGGCAGTAGCCTTGGCAAGGTTTTAGAGGGATATATTTATAGGGAAGGAATCCTACCGGGGATGCAAGTTTGATCGGGACTTAAACTCCCACGTAGGAAATCCTTTTGATATTCAAACTTCCCATGTATTAATCCTATCGGATTTTATCTTTCCTGAACGGCAACTACTTCCCAGTTCGAAATGGACACTACAGTCGGCTTTTCTTAAATCACCCCTCAGTTAAATGGCGCCCAAGACAGTGTCTTCATTTCTTCAAATATCGCCATTCACAGGGTCTCTATTTCATTGAATAGCTCCCACGCAGGGGGCGCCCTTCACCTTCAACCTGTTTCACGAATGCTGCTCCCTAAATGCATGAAATGGCGCCCATGCATGTGGCCCCCATTTGATGAATTGGCGCCCTATCAAGGGGTGCCCCTTCCTTTTGGCCCAATTTGTTTAAGTGCAAGGCTCATATGTGTGTGTGGTGTTGTGTGTATGGTTTGGTCCTTGACTAATTGTTCTTTTTAATCTATTTATGATTTTTAATCTTTCATTTTACCAGGGTTGCTACAGCTCCTTTCCGCCAACTTCATTTCTATCAGCTCGACCATGAGCTTATTCATCACCGCCGGCTCAACCAGACTTGGGTAGAAGTGGGCTTGTTACATATGCGGCGTTGTTAACACGGCCGCATGGGGCGTAGCAGGGGCCTCTTGGAATTCGAAGATTGAATGTTATGGCGTAGCCGTAAGTTATTGTTGTAGAGAAGGAATGCCCCCAGCATAGTTGGGCGTCGACTGCATAGCCGTGACCTGCGGCAAAGCCTTAAATGCCTAGATGCTTCCCCCTGATGTCCCAGGGGGGACTTCGAGTTGTCTAGGCACGGAGGTGTGAGTATCCCTCTCGCTCAGTTGCTTCTTTAATGCTTCGATTTCCTGTTGCTATCTTTGCAGTAACATCAGCAGGGCTGGATCATTGATAGAAGGGCTGGGAAGGCTTCCCTGGTCCTCAGATGGTGTTTCTTCAAACGAGGTGGATGGCATCCCACTGTCATCTTCAGTCGTAATTACATTCGCAGTTAAACCTGCCACAATCTCCTCCGAATTTGTTGTTCCGAAAAGAGTTTGCAATGCCTCACTGGCGGCCTTTCCTCTTCTTGTGAGAGGGTCCGGCCTCTCAGCAATCTTGGCAAGTTCTTCAGGCTCAATAGGCAAAGTCCCATAGTGACCGGTCACTCCATCCATGTGACAGGTATAGACGTGTATATTTTCATTTTTTAGCCTTGCACATCTGGTCAGCTGACCAAGGAAGGTCAATCTCTCAAACACAGAGACTCTCGGTGGATCTTCTTCATGGCGGGGAAGCTCATAGTATCCTGATTTCGCATCTTCTATTTGAACTGGGTCAGTTGGATATTTTTGACCCTCTTCAGTAGTGGTGATGGCTTGTAGTAGCCGTTGCCTCCCTAGGGAGGTGTTCCCGACCCCACGGAGGTATCCGTGCACGGCCCGAGGGATGTCTTCTTGTTCCTAATCTGGGTAAGTCGTGGGTCATAGTACCCTTGCTGGCCTCTTCTCCTTCCTCACTCTTTTCTTCTCTCCCATCCTGGGCCCATTGACTTTGACCCATCATGGCTGAGTCGTCACTGGGACCCGAGATGATTTGGGCACCCAGACTTGCTTGGTCCTGCATGGCCTTGGGGCCGGTTCATGCTTCGGTCGGCGGGCCGTTCCACCATTCTTTTTCTCTGTTCTCTCTAGTGCTTGGAAAGAGTTCCACACAGGGATGTTTGGAACGATCCGTTCATGGATCACTTCGGCTCTTCGACCATTAAGGTGAACTCTGATGCCTCGGATCAGAATTGATTTGCCGGTGTTGGAGATCCGGCCCCTGTGGGTACCAGCAACAGCATTTCTTCGACTCCTTCTTTGGTAGGATGCCATCTTCTTGGAGGTCGAGCCTGTGTCGAAACAGACGTGGTGGACAAAATAGCTCACGATCTTGATCGACATGCTGTCAGCAGTAGTTCTTGGCGACCCGACAACAGCGGGTCGGGTGGTGGAAATCCCCATGGCGAGTATGTGGACTTCGACAGGCTTGGGCCCCTCGATCTCCAACAGGTTGATGAAGGCCACCCCCAAGAAGTTGGGAAAGCCCACCACCGGAGGAAAGTCACCGAACTTGATCGGCACTGCGAGGTAGCCATGGTTGGCATGGCTCTGGACGACTAACGGTCCGAAGCTAACAGCCATTGTGATCGTCGGAAAATAATCCCTGCAATTGTAAGTAAAAAAGTTTAGAATTTCAGAAGGAGGCCGTAGGGCCCAATCCCGGTGAGGAGATGAAGGGAAGTCTTGTCCCACCGGGCATGCCAGACTTGTGGACGCACTTTTGGATCACTTCTTTTGTTTAGTTTGTTATTCATTTATTCATTCGCTTATTCGATTTATTTGTGCGAGGGCGTGCCAATCACCTAGGTGACGATTTATTCAGGCTTCAAGGAAGCCCTTGGTGTGCTTGATCTGACTAGTCAAACGATTATGTGTGTCGTGTGGGGACAAAGAACCCGCCGTGCCATAAAGGTCGCGACGTTAATTATATCCCCTCGGAGAGGGGAAGACCCTTGATTGAGCACCAGGAAAAGGGGCCCTACGGCCTGGAATTCATAATAATGAAATGAGAGAATGACATCTCAACGTACGTTTAGACAGACCCCGCATTGGGGTAGAAACATCCATAGACGATGTCGGTCACTCGCGGACCATTTCATGTTCGGACAGAAGTCCATGTTTATAACATAACAGACGGCGATAGAATAGAGTAGGTGTCTGCCGCGTATACGGCAAGTTTAATAAGAATCCAACATTGGATCACGGTAGAGACGGGTCAAGTTCGACGAACTATCGACCCGGGGTAGTGTTGGATCATGGCCAAAACAGGATGATTCCCAAGGTCCGAATCTGACTTAGCGGGGCGTCATTGATATTCTCTTCACACCGAGTCCGGGGGAGCAGAAGTTATGAACGAACGGTGTTAGGCTAGGGGCGCACTGGTGTAGAGGGTGGCGTGGGTGCATGTGGCCAAAACGGCGTGGGGGGGGGTGAAGTAGCCATTTTGGTGTGTGAGGGGTTAAAACGGCATGGAGAGGGGGCGCGCCGATTTAGAGGATCCAGGAGGTTAAATCGGCGTGAGGGTGGCGCTCCAGTTTAGGGCTAAAATGACGTGGCAAAGGGGGCGCGCTGGTTCAGAGGCTTCAGGAGGCTAAAACGGCGTGAGGATGGTGTGCCGATTTAGGCAAAAATGGCACGGCAAAGGGGCACGCCAGTTTAGGGATCTAAGAGGTTAAAACGGTGTGGTGAGGGGCGCGCTGGTTTAGGCCACGTCGGTTTAGGAGGAGGGTGTTATGGCGCTAGTTTACAGGGTCTGAGATGTTAAAACGGTGCGAGGAGGGGCGCGCCGGTTTAGGTGATGCCGGTTTAGAAACCCAGGATTTTACGGAACAAACATGCTTCCTCTTCAAGTTTTTTTGTTTGGCACAGTAGATTGCAATGTGATGGGGACATCACCTCCCATGCTCACGTTCACAGCTCGTCTCCTCCCCCCGGTTGCATCCGGCATGGTCTAGTTATCTAATTTTGAGTCCTATGTAATTTTTATTTGAGTCATTTGATGTATTTTCTCTTTTATTTGAGTCATGTCCCTAGGTCTTTGCTAAGTTTGTGTGTCATTAGGCTCATTAGATTGTTTAGAATGGTTATTGGGCCCAATTCTTTGGGCTAGGCCCAGGGGCGCCCCTAACCCCTTGGTCTTTGGTCATTGTAGTAAGAGTCAGGGACTTTTGTAGAAATGTGGGTTGCCTATATATAGGACCCCATTTCCTCCATTTGAGTTAATGAATCAATGAATGAAAAACTTGCCATTTTGAGAGTTCAAACTTCTTATCTAGTGGAGAGATTCCATTATTTGGTTGAGAGACCCTAGGGGAGAGATTCCCCACCCATCCCTCTCTTAATCTCTCTCTTTCACTCCCCTTTCTCTCTCCTCCACACCCAATTTCAAAAATTTTCTCTCTCCTCCCTTCCCAACCACCACTCTCCCACCTACCCCCATTAAAGGTCACTCCCCTTCCCCACACATCCCATTACTCCACCCCCTAGTCCCAAGAGAGCTTCCACCAATCCTAGCTCCACCTCCCAACCCCCAACTACCCCACCCACTTCCCCAAGCACCCTTCCCACTACCCCAAGCACCCCTTCCCTTCCCCAACACAACCCCTCCCATCCCCAAGACCACCATTGAATACCCTCCATTAAGAAAAATTCAAACTCACCTTCCCTCCACCCACTTGTGCCCCCCTCACCTTCCCCTCTCCCTCCAAGCCCAAATTCGCAGCTCCTCTCTCACCCATAGCAAACACCCCCTTCCAGCCCCCATTCTCCCCTTCCCACACCTTGAAACCCCCCCTCCTAGACCCCCTCACAGCCAGGGTTCTCCCCACACTCATCCACCTCCATTTCCCCTCCCATATACCCCATTTCCCCCCATCATCTTCAACCTCCAGTTTTCAGTTCGCAGGCAGTAGAAGAGTAGCAGCTTGCAGAGGTGACCCCGACCACATCCCAGCGAACCTGAAGGCCTAAGAGGTATCCACGGAAGCGTCTACCGGTCTTCTTCGCAACGGCGGTGGTTTCATCTCCATCCGAGCTCCGTGCTGCCCGGGAGATCCGTTCTCCCACAACTGCACAGAGCTGCCCCTGCTGAGCACCTAAACCGGAGTAGAAGCTTTACCACGATGAACCTCGGAAGAATCAGGCCAAGAGTTCTTCTGAAAAGTTGTTCCACGTCCTGTATACTTTCATAATAAAGAAGCGGAACTTCGATCGACATCCGTGGGCCAGAGTTATCAATTTTCTCCCTCGGGTATGCGGTTCTGCTTCCCACAGTCTGCACCGACCTGTCACCATTGTTCAGAGTCCACTGGTCTTTTCTGCCATTGTTTGGATTCCCCGCCAGTTCTGCTGTGAAGAGGACTCGTCCATGGTTCCAAAAAATCCAGCAGTTCTTGATTCTGAGTCAGGGAGCTATTGGGGCATCCTCTTCTTCCGGCTGTTGGAAACCTGAAGCTGTCAGTCCAAGAATCTGCCACCCTGTTCGAGCCTCCACCCAGACCAACATCGGCGCCAGAAGAAATCAAAAAAAATCTGAAGTCATCCTGATCCAGTTACAAAGATTTCCCCACTGGTCCCGTCATCAGAAAAAATCAGGAGAGGTCACAGAGGTGCGATCTTCGACTGCTGGTCCCTGATTCCAGAACGTGGACAGATTCGACATCGGCTTCCTTTCATCACTTCTAGCTCGAATTTCCCTCCCCGCTTGGCTGGCTGAAGGTCCCTCCCTGTGAGAAGGTAGTGTTTGGATGTAATCATCGTCTTCCCTTCCCCACGATCCCCCCCCTTGCATGGGGTGTAGTGTTGTAACAATTTGAGCAGGTCAAGCTACCCCGGCGCGGCGTTTGGGGAACCCACGCTTCCCCGGTCGCCCACGTCTCCGAACGGGACCGGTTTCTTCAAACCGGTCGAGTAAGTGCTCCACTCCTAGCTCTATTTAGTGCTTGTTCTCCCTAATATTAGTTCATAAACTCCGCTGGCTTTGAGAAGTGAGAGTCCAATCTTTAAGCACCATCGCTTTAAGAGATCACCGTGGGGTGAGGAGTGTAACCCGTGCCCTTGGCACTTCGTCGGCTCCCTTGAATTGGGCAGCCATACCCTTGGGGAAACAAACCTTGGCCTTGCTGGCCCTCTACCAGCAAGGGCCCAGCCCACACAACCTCCACTTGGCATTTCCAAGTTACCCCGGGTCTTGGGTGAGTGACGGGTGAGCGGCCGCCATTATCGGTCCGTCTTGATTGCCAAATGTGCTTGCTTGTTAAGTCCTAGGTTGTGTCACATCACAATGGGGTTGTATATGTCCAGTTTAGGGGATCTTAGACATGTCTTTTGTTTAGAAGGACCCTTTTTATTCGTTCGTTCATTTATTGTCATTCGAGCTCTTGGCGAAAAATTGGCAGCACCTCCCCTGGACTGGGGTTTATGAGGTGTGAATTAGAGGGTCGTGAAACGGAATGCTCCGGGATGACCCCCAAAATTTGGGTGAGCTAAAGACAGCTGCCCGATGACCTAGAGGTGAGCGTAGAATCCCGGGGACTAGCCTTCAATGGGTTCCAGTGGCCCACGAGTTGTAACTTCAAAAATATTGATATTCGCCGTGCCGTTAAGGACGTGGCCATTATTGTTCACCCTCTGGATGGGTCCCCCGGATGCCATACTACGGAGGAGTAGGCTTCTCAGGGGCCCGGAGTGATCAAAAGATGAATAGGAAGGAGACAAGGTAGACCACAACTCACTCTAGTTCACTGGGTGGAAGACGCAGTGCTCAGGACGGAGAAGTCGAACATGATGAAACTCTTTCATTAGAAAAAGAGAAATCTTTCATTCTCTGTAGGAAACACAGAGTAGCAGGGAGAGGATACAACTTTCTAAAAAAACATACAGAGGCTAAAGCCCAAATAAAAGCAACGGGGGGGGATAGAGCACATGCTCCTCTCCCCCATCCTCACCTCTCTTCTCCCCCCCTCTCTCTCTTTTCTTCCCTCTGCAGACGCAGGTGTAGAGCCTCTTCTTTTTCTTCTTGTTGTCTCCACCCTTCTCTCGAACCAACCTTTCTTGAGCAGAGCTCACCTCCTCTTATACTAGGGAAGACAATGCCCTCCCTCGGTGGAAACTCCATCTTTCCCCCTCTCTTTACCCTGCTCGAAGTCGTCGAGTGGCCTACGGATAGGGGGGCGGTAGCGTAGGGAAGGTGCCTCTGTGGGATTGGTCGACGGTGATGGGGGGACGTTGACGCTTTGTTGCGGGGCTCCAAGTCTTCCATTCTTGGGGGCTTGAGGCGTGCATGCAGTTACCCGTCGATCTGATGTAGGAGGTTCATCCATTTCAGGCAAGGGTCCCTTTATTCATAGAGAAAAATAGAACATCAGACTTAGAATGGGACGGCCCTTCGATTAAAACGACGCAAGCGAGGGCGCGTCAATTTAGGCGGGCACGAAGGCGCTTTTACGCGCCAGTTTAGGATGTCAAGCAGAGATGCAGGCCACGCCGGTTTAGGTGGTAAGGGGGTGCACCGGTTTAGGCCAGGCGTGCGCCGGTTTAGCAGAAGCGGACCATGCTGGTATAGAAGCAAAAAAGGGGGGCACGTCGGTTTAATAGGAAAGGGACAGGCCGCGCCAGTTTAGCCCAAGGAGAGGCCGCGTCGGTTTAGAAGCAAAGAGGGGTTTTGCCCAAGCTTCGAAGCAGCTCAGATAAATGCTTGGCCTCCAATAATGCCTTAGCTTTGATGCACCGCCTCCAGGGTGTCCATTTCGGGGCCTCTAGGCCTCAATTTCCAATTCTGGCACTTGCCAAACCCGTATCAAATTGCTCGGGTTGCTCCCTGATTCGGCCTTTGGCACTGTGAGTCGTTCCCTTAACCCTGCTCCCTACATGTGGGGAGTGTCTTCATCAAGTGAGCAGCAACCCAAAGTATTTTTGCCCCCATTGGGCAGTTCCTCGGCCTTCTAAGGACCTTTCTGGCATGATCTGTGCCCCGATTGGGTTACTCGGGTTTTCCGCTGATTCGGTCTTCGGAACCTTGTTTTGATGGGGCATGGCTATTTCTTCTGCTCAAGAAGCTTCCTTATTAAGTAGCGGACAACCAGGTGTGTTTTCGTCCTAATCGGGTGAGATATGGGGTTCATTCGGCCTCTCCATCCTCGACTTGCTCTCAGGTGCCGGGACGTTAATGTTGTATGATCATTTTTTTGACGTCCACAAAGGGAAGTATTAGCTTCAATTTCCACACTCAAGGGCTTTCTATTTCTCTTTATTCTCTTAGTTATTCCTCTCCTATTTTTGAAAATCATCACAGTCTGCATTGTCTGCACTTTGCATGCGCTTTTCTTCATATTGCATCTTCGTTTCCCGCAGTTGTGCTACGTGATTTTTCCTCCTATTTGTTTCATTCTGATCACAACACACACACCTATCTTTTACACCCTTTCACCGGGGTTAAAAACCTTCCCTCGGTATGTTCTCCCCCTTTATTTCATGCTACATTATCACATCGGGATTGATGCTACACTTCATGATTTAATGGGTTTTTGCTCTTGTGTTTGTCTTTGTTTTGCAGGAGAAGCATGATTGAACGTGAGGCCCTCTTCTTCTAGCCGCCTGAAAGGCGACGAGGTTCATCCCACATTGTTCCCCGCACCCTTCTTCTTAAGCGCGATCAAGTCTCCATCCCTTTTCCAAGGTACACGGCACTGTTGCATCCTTTTCTCCATCCCTTCGGCGTCGTCATCTCTTGGTGGTGATCACGGTCAGTTCTTCTATCTCTTATCGTCCCTTGCCTTTGTGATGCGGGACGGACACGGGAACCGACTCTAAGTGATGCGGACCTCGGACTCTAAATGCGGATGCGACCAGTAACATACAATAACGGAGACACTTTGGCCCGACACTAGGAGTTCCTATGGCCTATATGTCGCTAACAAAAAGGCAAGCTCACTCGTCGTCCCAAGCGAGGGGAAATGCGGATCTGCGCGGTTGAGAAACTGGTAGAGTCAAGGGTGGTTGACTCACTTCCATGCTCGGATCGAGTCACGGGACGGGTCACTCTCTCGCTCACAGCGGTGACATGGACTCACGAGCTAGAATCCTACGCTCTCACAACGGCATACGATCATATACTAAACTAGCAAATGAATGCCAAGGAGTTAAGACCGTTACCTGCACGGTCCTAGCATGGGTAAGACAACCTCGGCCAAATCCAGACTCCCGGTTAAAAAAGTTTTACTGTGGTACACAGATTTGACCCACTCCACGCAGGGAGGTAATACGTCACATGTGGGGCCCGAGAGTCATGGGAATTGGGTTGACGGGCAGCATCTTGATGTCGCTCCGACAGTGTCGAAACCCGCGTTTAGTGCTGTCCGGACGGCGCGATCTACGGGTTCATGGGGCCCACGGACCTCTCTATCCTTTGGGCCTGATGGGGTGGGTCCCACTGTGATGGAGACCCCGGGTGGCATGCCTCCCTGGAAGGCGGTCGGGTGGGAGCACCGGTTGGAGGCCGAGCGGCTCCGATCTTCAAGACTTGGAGTTGTTGCCCACGGGTCTGCTGCTTCTATTTTTAGGCGCGCGACTCGGCGATAATCGCCGCTGTTATCAGCACCGATGTTGGATCGGCACGAAACCAGCTCCGTTGGAACGCTGAATGGAAATCCTTCGACCCTATGAGACTCAAAAAAAATCACCAGAGCCGTGCTTCTGATGGGCGATTTTAGAACTGGCATGTTCTCAGTTTCAGATCTGGCCGGGCAGAACTGAAGTTTCCTCAGAGTTGGGGTTGACCGTAGGGTAGACCTCTGATTCAGACCTCGCGCTCTTCATGAAAGTTGTAGAGGGGAGAGAGAGGAAAATGGCAATAATTCTTATGACCGATTTGGTGGAGGTTTTGATGGGGAAAGCTATTTTATATTGGTGGGTGGTCGGATCTGGACAGAGACAGACAGAACTGTGGAGGGATCTGAAGGTGATTTTTATAAAATAGGTAAAGGTCTTTTGAAATTCCAAGAAAATTCTTAGTTGGAAGGGGTGTTGGATAGAACCTCTAGTAAAATTGGGGGATCCAGGAAAAATCAAAAGGTGGGTCGAAGATGGGAAGTTCAGGGTTGCTGTCATAGTAGACAGAAACCTGACAGATCTGGAAGGAAATGAAGAACGAAAATGAAAAAAATGGAAAAGAAAAACTAGTGGCCAAAATTTTTTTTTTGGAACGTGGAGGGAACCTTTGAAACACACCCTGAAAGTTAGGGCTCCAGAAGATCTCGTGGAAGGGAGCAAAAAATCGTGGAATGGGGGTCTATCCTGAGTGGACAGAACTCCGGCGAACACGACGGTGGTGCGATGGCTGCACGACGGCGGCGACGGCCGCGACGATCTCCGGAACCGATAGAGGAGGCTTCAAACCTCAGAATCATAGCCTTTCCAGCTGGTGAAGGGGGAGAGAGGAGAGAGAGAGGGGGCGGCCCTTGCTCATGGAGGAAATTCCAAGATTTTCTTCTCATTAATTCCAATCAAATGAAAATACAAGGTATTTATGTGAAATGACAAAAGACACTCATTAACCCTAGATCTAGGGTTGGGGAGGGTAAAAGAGGGATTCCACAAACTATTTCTCCCATGTGGTTTGGAACAAATAGAATAATAATAAAAACCCTATTAAACTACAATAAAAATGGGGCGCCCCTTGACTTTGTGCCATTTTTTTTGAATTTTGCTACCCTTTGTCCCCCCCTTGGTCCAACCCTTCTAGAAGCGCACCATGGAGGTTTGACTGACCCCACATGGGCCCAAGAGATGAGGTGGATCAATGGGAGAAGAAATGGGGGGCCCGCAGGACCCAGGTGGTCCCAAATTACAAATAAACCCCTCTTACAATTCGAATTACAATCCGAATAAAACACACAATACACACAAACAAAGTCCCAATAAACTATAAATATCGAGACTCAAGGTCCCGTCTTTAGGCTGTCTCCGAGACAGATGGAAGCCGAGGTAGCCCTGGTGGTGCTCCGTGTACGGTACCGACGGCTCGCCGGTTCGTGCTTCTCGCTCGCTCTGGTGTCCGCACCACTTTGTTCATACTTTCATTCATATGCATATTTGTTTAGTTTGGGGGCGGAGTAGATAAATCATCAACATATACGAAGATACCTACTGGGCAAGTGTGCTCATTCCCTACTTTTTCAATCCTTTTCAGGAAATTTTAGCGGGTCAGATTCAGACTACTCAAGTGGCGGATTTGAGAGAGAATGATACACGAGTGGAACCGTAGATATGAGTCCATACAATTAGTCATGAGTCATTATGTAATTTTCTTTTATTGAGTCTAGTGATGTCAAGAGTCAAGAATCAACATTATGTACTTTTGATTATTATTCAATAAAAGCAAAGGTTTTGTCCAAATCATTGTGCATCCATTCTTATGTGTGGATGTGTTAGCGCTCTAATTATATTGCTCACTTGAGGCTTATCTTGCCGGCTGTTCACGTTCTCGAACATTTTTCGCTGTACATAATCTCGGGGCCTGACAATAAAATTAGCGACTGATGTAGCTGGCGTTAAATAAAAAGGAATGAAATTAGCATCTGTGCAGGTGGATGCACATTCCAAATCTTATTGAAAAATAATGATTTTTAAACAGAAAAGGGCAACGTGCTGTACCGACTTGTAGAAGAAAGGGAGGGCATATGAGATATTACTGGTTTAATAAGGTTTTAGGATCAGTTCAACAAGAATTTACTGTTGTGCATGTGTGGAGCATGCTTGATTCTATGGTTTTGATAATGTCTGACTATGACTCATTGATGAGTATTATTTGCATTTGATGATGTCAACGTTCATATAGCTTAGGTCAAAGTCAGCACGGGCAAGTGTATGGCCTCATGAAGATGACCTGTGTGAAGATATCATGCAATGATGTAATATGATATGATGCATTGAAGCAACAGGGGAAGACACATCTCAAGCAAGATGAGCTTAAAAAGAGGACCAAGCATATGATAAACCAAGAATGAAAGAAGTTCAGGTTGCCAAGGATCAACAGCTTGATCAAAGTAAGGTGTAAAGTGATGTCCAGAAGGTCAATCAAATGTAGCAAAATTCAACTAAGAATTGCAATGTCTAGAAGGTCGCATCGACCCCAAGTCTAGGAAGTGTCGACTCTTCTTATCACAAAGGAAAGAACAGCCAAAGGTGAACACTCAAGTGCGTCGACCTCACCTTCACAGGAGGTTGACCTTAGGCTGCCTCCCAGAAGCCGTTGAAAACATGCCCTCAACAGATGCATCGACCTCATCCTATCAGGAGGTCGACCTCATGCTACCTTCCAGAAGACGTTTGAAGGACTATCCTCAACAGGTGCGTTAACCTCACCTCAATAGCAGGTCGACGCGGCCAGTTTTCCAGAAGCCATTCCAAGTTTACATTCAACGGATGCATCGACCTTGCCTCACAGTGCGTCGACGCACATGAAGCCTTTTCAGGCCATTTTTGGTAAAATCGTAACTACCTCGGGTGTCATCCAAGAACCAAAAATAGGAACCGTAAACCTCCAAAAACACATCTTTTGAGGTCTGGAAAAGGTTCCTAGGACTGATCACTATCCCTGTCATCATTATAGTACTAGAATAACTTTTTGGAGGCAGATCAACCAGGTATCATATTTAGGTAAAGTCTCTTTTCATGGTACTCTACTATTTGCAGTCAACCAATGAGGTTACAGTCCAAGGAAAGCACCTAGGACAGAGGACTGTCCTGAGCCAATGTGTAACACCCCTAATTTTTCTAGAAATTATTCAGAAATTTTGATGGGAATCAACTCGAGCACTAACATTTTATTTTTACATTTGTATCCTTTTGTTTACATTTATATCCTTGGCTAATTGGGTTTGCAATTGTCAGGCATTATAAAAAGGGTTAGTCATTAGAAATCTTTGGGTTTCTTTGAAGGCCTTTGGGTTTCTATGTAAAATGCCAGTAGGTCCGGTAGGGCCCCCACCCTCTTTCCCATTGGTCCACCTAGGATCTAGGGCTCATGTGGGGCTAGTTCAAAGTCCAAGATTGGACTTGGACCAAGGGGGGGACAAGATAGAGGAAAATTCAAATTTGATGACCCCCTTTTCAAAGGGGCGCCCCCCATATATAGTTTTTTTAATGCTTATTTATGTCTTTTTTTCATTTCTATATAACCCATGTATTTTGTAAATTCCTTAGCAATTATTGAAGAGAAAATTCCATTTGTTGCTCCAAGGCTAAGGCCGCCCCCTCTCTCTCTCCTCTCTCCCCCTTAGAGCTGTGAAAGCTCATTTTAAAGGTGTGAAGCCTCTCAATTCCCCCCTTTCTGAGTGAGAAGCTCAGCACCGCCGCCGTTGCCGTCACCGAGCAGCCATTACACAACCACTGCCGCCACGTCGGAGTTCTGTCCACCTCTGGACAAAAGCTTGAAGCCCGACTTTTATCTCTAAATCAGTGGATCTGTTTGAGATCCAATTTTGAGAATTTGTTCCCCTTATCATTCCCCATTCCCAGTTCAATTTTCGTGCCATTTCGCCTTCGTTTAGTATTTTTACCGTAATTAAGTTTCCCCCCAACAATCTGCCAGTTTGCAGATCTGCGGGACAGTGTCTTGTTGGTGTATTTTTCCCGCCCACTTAGTCTTCTCTAAAAATTCCCAAACAAATCATATGTGTTCCTCACATCCCCCTCTTCCACCTATAATTTTCTCAGAGTCTAGATCTACCATCACCCTGTCGGTCAAAATTCATTTTCAGGCAGAACATGTTCTGTCCTGACTGTCTATAATCCGAGTTAAAAAAAAAAACCTTAGGAACAATCATTTTCATTTCTAATCCGTCTACTGGATGGATCTGAAATAATTATATGTTGTAGCCCTTTAAGTCCTCTATCCATTGGTACGAATTTTGCCTCTATTCGACATCGGATCTGGGCACAAAAATTCTTTTCGTTGAGGCGCGCATTTCTGATCCGAGAACAGGCCAACAAAGCAGTCACCGGGTAATTCCAGCAAAAATACGTCGGGATAGCTTCGGCGACCGCCGCTCCCGGAGATCGATCGGCAACCCCCCAGCAGCGTCCCAGCCAGCCGCCATGACCTGAAGGTGACCGGAAGCCGCCGTTACAGCAGCTGAGTTCACTTGCTGTCCAGCGGGCTGAACTGAGTTACTAAACCGAGTTGGAATAGTACCGAGTCGGACCAGCAGCCCGTCTCCGGCCCGAAAGCCCATCCGGCTCACTGACCGTCAACCCAAGATCGTTACTCCATGGTCTCACTGTAGCCCTTTACCTCCCTGCGTAGAGTGGGCAATAAAATTCACTGCTGTAAATTATTGACAATTTTTGTACCGGGAGTTACAGTTCTTGGCCGGGGTTGTCTTCCCCACGCCCAGAGCGTGGAGGTATCATGTCCGCTCCCCACTTGGCATTTTCTTTACTCGTATATATTTTTATATGATGCTTCTAGAGTGATAGGATAACTAGCTCGTCAAATTTTTATCACCACTGCGAGAGTGAGTGAATGAAACACGTCCCGTGTCTCGATCTGAACACGCGGAAAAGCCGATACCCGTGACTCATTGTCGGCTTCTCAACCGTGCAAGTCCGCACGCTTCCCTCGCTTAGGGGCGTCCGCAAACTAGAGTCCCAGGTTCGTGTCCCGTCCCGCATCAAATTGGTATCAGAGACAAGTTGAGTCTAGCGTAGTCGGTTAGTTTTTTTTTTATCCAACACAAAGTCATCTAGCGGCCGAAGGGAGAGTGCACCCCCATTCCAGAGGAAGGGAATGTTCTCACTCCACCAAGCAAACCACTAAATGCTGATTTTATTACTTTTCTTTTTGTGTAGAAACTGTACAACTCAAAAGAGACCGGAGAGACCAAGTCTCTAGTACAATGAAACTGAAAAAGGTCTATACAAAGAACCTATGAAAATTAGGAACAGAAGTGGCGTCCGCTAAAGCATAAGCTTTGGCTAAGATAGGCAGATCTTTAAAAGAATGAAACTCCTTGTTGTGGCCGATGAATATAGCATAATTAGAAAGGGCATCAGCAACCTGATTGATTTCTCTGTAGGTGTGAATAATGGGGCAGCCACACAAATGGAAGACTTCTTGAATTTCTGCCCACCATGGAAGGAGGGACCAAGGGGGATCTTTCTTATTGGATAGCAGATCAACCATAACCATAGAATCCGTATAAATGATTGATAAAGGAATAGAATGAAGATTGGCTAGGCGCAGGCCATCCAAAAGAGCTCTTCCTTCAGCAATCATATTTGTGCCATTACCATAAAAATAAGAGAAACTCAGCAAAACTTGACCATAGGGATTTCGGATGCAGCCACCACCTCCAGCCGGCCCTGGATTGCCTTTACAAGCCCCATCAATATTTAGAGAGTAGTTAACAGAAGGGGGATTCCATTTAATAATAACAATTGCCGGCCGTTTGATGTTAACATCAATACCAAATTCATGAATCAATTTCCAGTAATCATGACTAATGCCATGTCTGAAGTGGGAATGCTGCACAATTTGTTTAATCTCCAAAAGAATGTTATCAGCCATCCTTAAAATATTGGAAGAGCCACCTCCATACCTGACCAAGCATCGATATTTCCAAGTCTCCCAAGATATCAAAATAAACACCAGAAGAGCTATAAATCCTTTAGGAGAAGTAATATGAATTTCTGAAATGAATTGTTCTAGCCACAGGCGAAAATTTGATGAATCTGGTTTAGAATCAGCTAAGAGGGATCCAAACTTATTCCAAAGAAAAACAGCAGGATTACTTTTCAGGAATAAATGATCTTCATCTTCTTTATTTTTAGAGAATTGACAACAGGAGCAGCAAGATGCCATATGTACACCACTTGATTGCACTCTACTATCAATTGGGACCGCCTGCTGTATGAGCTTCCAGCAGAATAAAGCAACCCTCGGAGGAAATTTGGTGTTTAATAGCTTGCTGAAACCTGAGTTGCCCTGCTATATTATTTGCCCCTTTATAAATCTGTAAGTAGATTTGATACTGAATTTTCTAGAATTAGATAAAGACCAGATGGGTATATCCCTGCCATTCTGTAAAATAATGTTCTGAAGGTCCCACCGGGTCTGTTGATCAGTAATCTGACTCCAAGCATTATGTTGAGCATCTGTTAATACAGCCCTTGCAGAGTAATCCTCAAAAGTAGATTGAAAAGGAGCCTGGGCAGATAAAGCTTTCTCTTTATACCAAGTATCTTTGAAGAAGTTAATAGATGAACCATCTTTAATGATCATCCGAAGACCAGTAAGAAGAATAGTTTTAGCTTTTACAAAATCTCTGGTTCTAATCCCAGCTGGATATGGAGAGGTGCAATCAGAAATATGGCAACCTTGCAAATATTTACACCTAACAAACCGAGCCCAAAGAGAGTCACTGAACAGTGAAAGCCACAGGAGTTTAACTTGGCAGCAAATCTGAATATCAGCAATACTTCTAATACCCAAACCTCCATTATCAATAGGATTACAAATTCTGTCCCATGATACCCAATGCTTCCTATGTTGAGTATCGACCCCTTGCCAAAAAAAGTTAGCACACAATTTGCCAATCTGTCTCTGTATGGTGCAAGGAATTGAAACAGCACTAGCTGAATATATTGCCAATGATGACAGCACATAACGAATAAGGACAACTCTGCCAGCCTGAGATAAGAGTTTACTCTGTCATCCTGCTAGTCTGAAGTTAATTTTATCAAGGAGATATTTGAAATGAGTAACCTTGGTTTTTCCTTTGAACAAAGGAATACCCAAGTAAGTGATGGTGTTAGTCCTGTACTGGTACCCAGAAAGTTGCTTTAATTTGTTAATAGATGAGACTGGCATTTTTTTGCCCACAATAAAACAGCTTTTAGAAGCGCTTATTCTCTGTCCAGAAGACATTTCATATCTTCCAAGAAAAGACAATAGCTGCTTAACTGAAGGAACGCTACCATTCAGAAAAATGATTGAGTCATCAGCATATAGAATGTGAGATAACAGGGGAGAACCTCGTGGCAAATGATAATAATTGCATTTTCCAGAAGAGAATAAGAAACTCAGCCCTCTACTCAAGACTTCCTCTGCTAAAATGAACAAGGCAGGGGCTAAAGGATCTCCTTGTCGGACCCCTCTAGATGATTTGAAATAGCCATGAATCTGTCCATTAAAAGATATAGAGAACCAACAATTCATCAAGAGTTGAGCAATGAGGGACACAAACCTGTTAGAAAAACCGAATTTTCTCATTGTATGAAGAATAAAATCCCATTCAATGCGGTCATAGGCTTTGGCCATGTCAAGTTTAATGAGCATATTGTGCCCTCTAACCGGTCTGTCTAACTCCATAAAAAGCTCCCTGGCCAGAAGGAAATTGTCTGTTATCAGTCTCCCACTGATAAACCCACTTTGCTCACTTGATATTATCATGGGGAGTATAATCACTCAATATTTTAGACACAATTTAATATGTAAAGTTGCATAAACTTATTGGCCTGAAATCTGCAAATGAGGAAGGATTCTTGACTTTTGGGATCAGGCGAATAATAGTGGAAGTGACTCCCTGCGGGAGACCCCACCCTTGAAAAAAGCTTTGAACAGCCTTAATCACATCCAAGCAAACAACATCCCAACAAAAGGTGAAAAATCCTCCTGTGAATCCATCTGGACCTGGAGAGTTGTTACCTGACAGGGAGAAGACTACTGTCTTAATCTCATCAGCAGAAGGGACTAAACATAATGAGGAATTCTGATCATCAATAATTAGAGAAGGAATAATAGAGAATAAATTTTCTTCTAGGCTGTGTTCCTCAGAAGTAAGCAAAGACTTGAAGTAATCAACTGCCCCAGCAAGTAAGGAGGCTTGGTCATCCACCCAGGTATTATTCACCTTAAGTTTTTGAATGAAATTCCTCTGTTGTTTGATTTTAGTATAATGATGAAAAAATTGTGTATTTCTGTCTCCAGACTGCATCCACTGAACTCTGGATTTTTGATACCAAAAGATCTCCTCCCTAGCCAATATCATCTTCATGTCTGCATTTGCTTTATTGAGTGTGACTCTGTTCTCAGCAGTGGGATTTTCATCATAACAAGCTTGAGCTCTTTCAACAGAATGAGTAATATCATCTTTGACCTTATGTATGTTGCCAAAAATATCTTTATTCCAGCTTTTAAGATGAAACTTTAGATTTTTCAATTTATTTTGAAGGGCATGAAAAGGATGAACATCAGGCTGAGTGACTTTATTTCACTGAACTTTGACAAAATCAAGAAATTCAGAATGGGTGTGCCACATATGTTGATAGATAAACCTCCCCAGGGTTAAACTGACAGAGCTTGTCGAAATCAAAAGGGGAGCATGATCAGAAGGGCCCCTAGATAAGTGTTTAACTGACAAACTAACTCCTTTTTCCAACCAAGAGGAGTTGTAGAGAATCCTATCCAGCCGAGCTCTGATGTGAGTGGAACCTAACTGATTATTTGACCAAGTGAAATTAGAGCCTGAATAACCAGCATCAACAAGACCAACAGCTGAAAGGAAACCTTGAAAATCAGACATAGCAACCACTGAGGGGAGATTACCTCCAATTTTCTCTTCAGGAGACAAGACACAATTGAAATCACCTCCTATTATCCATGGGATAGAGACCCCTTGACTAAAAGCCATTAAAGAGTCAAACATTTCTCTACGAAGATCACTACTACACGAAGCATATATAGCTGTAAACAACAAAAAAGTGGAGCCTTCTTCCTGAATGCCCACAGTCAGATACTGAGGATGCAGCTGCACAATTTGTAAATTTAAACTGGGATTGTAAAAAAGCCAGATTTTAGAAGAATCATCATTGTTGCCAATCACAGACTGCAATTTGATTTTTTTGGCTACTCCCTTGGCACGTTTAAAATTGATGCAAGGTTCAGATATTGCAGCCAAGTTAACATCATGAGCTCTAATTAGCTGAGCAAGACTCCGGACAGTGGCCTTATTGCCAATTCCTCTGACATTCCACACCAAAGCTGATTTAATCATTACTAAAAGAAGGGAAAGAGTGAGCAGCCAATACCTTGGCTTTGGCCCTTGTCAATCGGGCATCACTAAATAAGACTCCAGGTAGAACAGAATCAGAATTAGCTTTCAGGAATAAATTCTTTGAACAATCGCTGAGTTGATATACCATTTTGACATTCTCAGCAGCTGATAATTTTGAAACCACATCAGCATTGGCAGCCTTAAGAGTTATCTGATCCATAGCTGAATTTACAAGACTACGATCCGGATTAGTCCCCTGCATCTTTCCTGAAGTCTGATGGATTGAAGGCAGCTCCTCAGAATCTGAAATTTCCTCAATACAAGGGAGGAAGGCAGGATTTGAAATTATAGGAGCTTTGCAACATTCCCTAGGCTTAGAACCATTAATTTCATCTTCTTCCAAGGAACCAGAAGAAGTAGAGGGCAAAACATTGCGTGATCCTTCTATTCCAGAGGGGAGTCCATCAACTTTCTTAACTTGAATATTCACAGTCTCCGAATCTATATCCTCAGCAGCCTGATTTAGGATTGAGAATCTATTTGCATCTGTAGCTGGAATATCTTCAATTATAACCTTCTTCGGCTTATAAGCTTGTCGTAAATTCCTTTGTTCTTCATGGATTTCTGTAATTTTCTTTTTACCTTTATTCTTTTTGCATTCCTTTTTCGAATGACCAATTTTATGGCAAAATGAACATAACTGAGGAACTCTATGGTAGCTAATCGGCTGCCAGAATCCTCCATTGCCAATACCAATCCATATTCTTTCTCTCCTCTGTTTGTCTAGGTTAAGTTCTATACAGACCAAAGCCTCTGAGGTATTCGTCATCGTAGCTGTGGTTTCATGAATTCGAAGCACCTGGCCAATATTACCAGCTATAGAACGCAACATATCTTCATGGTAGAAATTTACAGGAAGCTCTGGAAAACCAAGGTGTCACATTGCATTCCTCTACCCGGTATATCATAAGGTGTTCTCGGAACGATAGGTTACGCCTATTGGGAAGGTTGCACACTTGCGTGAGTTCGGTCTTCGGATCACACCTCCGCCACGTACCAGATATTGGTTGAGTCTAGGTTTGTAGTCGAGTCTGCATTCTAACTTTGCATTATTGTTTTAGGGTCGTGTCTAGTCGGTTTGTCTTGTCATCGAGTGTCGGCATGGCCATCCTATAGCTCTCCCATGTCCCATGGATCCCCAAAAACCCACGTCATATGAATGGTGGCGACACACCCAAGGATGGGGAATCCAACCCCACCACCTCAGTAGGCCCGAAGCCCCATACTTCTATGGCTCCAAAGTCCTGAGCGACTACCTAGAGTGGGAAGCCACTATGGACAAATACTTTGAGTGTTACATTATGTCCGATGCCATGCAAGTGGATGTTGCCACAAGGTAACTTTTTTACGAAGCCGCCGAAACATGGAGAGACATAGAATACTTGAGGAAAATTAAGAGGCAATGGCCTATAGAGTCATGGCGTGAGATGAAGGGCGAGCTTCGAAGGGTCTACCTACCCGGCCCAGTCACCTCCAACTGACCCCACCCAATCACCTCCAACCAAGTGGGTCATAGTCGGAGGCAAAGAGCCCCGCATGTCGATGAACCTAAACCCACGACTAAGACGAGAGACCATGAGCGAGTCCACCACAATTCGCTACTCCAACCCCCACCATTGCCGAACTCTTCAAAATCATGTCAGATCGGTTGGATAGGATGTGTACTCAAATTGATGGATTCCTACCCGAGCCTCCCAACCTGGTGCCACCCCAAGGACCTCTTCCCCTCAAGGAGGACATTCCTTCCCTACCCATGAGAGCTCCATGGCCATCACCTTCACCTTCCGATCTTTATTCGGAGCCACCTCATTTGGAGGCACCCGTGTTTCTAACGGGAAAGCTATTCATCGCCGAGCCACTACTTAGTTGGCTCAAGATAGGCTTGGTCCCTAGACTGCCCTGCTATCCATCAATGGACCCTACACTACCATTAGTGCCGATCAACTCATTCCATACCACATTCTGGTCTAGTCACCATGTTGATACATTGGATGACCTGATTATGGGACTAGACTCGCAAATGAAGTTGATGTATCTGTTGGCCCGAGGCTTCGACCAACCCACAAGTCGTAGCTTCACCCACCCCGCCTTAGGGTCTATTACCTCCGTATGCACCGTGGGTCAGGTCACCACGGAGATTCTCTTATTCCTCCCCATGTCGGCCGAGCCAAACCTCATTCCCATTTTCCCGAGGGAGGAACCATACCTTCTACATGAGACCACCGTCCCATATACCCTCGTGCATGAAGGTGACCATTTACACCTTCAATTCCAAACATGGGACCGTGACGTGTGGGAACCCAGCTCGAGGGGTCACACATTCTTTGATCCCTTCGACCCCTTCCCTGGTGAACCCCTTGACCCATCACATCTACTCTACTTTTTCAAGGGAGTCCACTATCGCACCCCTCCCACTCGGGCCTGTCAACCTATGCATAGCAAGGAGCCCATTCGTCGGGAAGAGACACACACATTACAATCTTATAGGGGTGATGTAGAAGATGAATTCAGCTCTCCTGGCCCACCCAAACCACCAAAATCCAATAGGCCGTCAGTGCATGAGTGGTGCATTTTGGGATGTCTAGGAATCCATGATTCTACCGACATTTGGTTGCGTCATCTGTATGCATGGCACACATTCGGATGTCCTGGTCCACCATTGCATATGAATGGGTCGGTCTAATAGTAGGTTTGTTTAAGGTCTTGTGTGAGTCTGTGTTTTCCTTTATTTGCTTAGAGTCCGTACATGCATGTGTCGAGCATATTAGGAGTCGCATAGTCGGTCTCATGTCAGCTCGCGATGTCAGTCCCTTTTGGGTGTGAGGCAAGTCGGGTCTAATGCGTACGTTGTAGACTTGCCGAAATTTGGGATCGGCCCAACTTCAATGTCTCGGATCTGATCACATTTAGGGACTCCGCAGTGATTCATAGTGAGTCATTGAGCTGTCTCCTTCCTTTGAGAGTGACCCCACCCCGGAGTGTCCACCACTAGCCTTATTCTCATAGCAGCATGTGCATATCGAATATATACGGGATGAGCAGGTGACGGTTACTTGGAGTGGAGCGTACTCCGCACTACCTGATCGGTGACAGATCCATAGGAGCCACACGAGCAGTCGCACCCCTTACTCGACGAGGTCGAGTTCTTCCCACCCGGGGAGAATTGATGGGAATCAACACCGAGCACTAACATTTTATTTTTACATTTTTATCATTTTATTTACATTTATATCCTTGACTAATTGGGTTTGTCATTAGAAATCTTTGGGTTTCATTGTAAAAAGGCCTTTGGGTTTCTATGTAAAATGCCAGTAGGTCCAGCAGGGCCCCCACCCTCTTTTCCATTGGTCCACCTAGGATCTAGGGCCCATGTGGGGCTAGTTCAAAGTCCAAGATTGGACTTGGACCACTGGGGCGACGAGATAGAAGAAAATTCAAATTTGATGACCCCCTTTTCAAAGGGGCGCCACCCATATATAGTTTTTTAATGCTTGTTGTATTTTTTTATTTATGGTCATTTGGCCACATGGATGATTAATTATCCCATTCCCCATTTGCCCAGCCCAAACCCTAGATCTAGGGATAGTTTATGTCTTTTTTCCTTTTCTATATAACCCGTGTATTTTGTAAATTCATTAGCAATTAATGAAGAGAAAATTCCATTTGTTGCTCCAAGGCTAAGGCCACCCCGTCTCTCTCTCCTCTCTCCCCCTTGGAGCTGTGAAAGCTCTGAATTTCAGAGGTGTGAAGCCTCTCAATTCCCCCCTCTCTAAGTGAGAAGCTCAGCACCGCCGCCGCCACCGCCATCAAGCCGCCATCGCACCACCACCGCCGCCACGTTGGAGTTCTATCCACCTCTAGACAGAAGCTTGAAGCCCGGATTTTATCTCTAAATCTGGAGATCTGTTCGAGCTCCAATTTTGAGGGTTTGTTCCCCTTATCATTCCCCATCCGCAGTTCAATTTTCGTGTCATTTCACCTTCATTTAGTATTTTTCCCGTAATTGAGTTTTCCCCCCAGTAATTTGCCAGTTTGCAGATCTGCGGGACAGTGTCTTGTTGTTGTATTTTTTCCGCCCACTTAGTCTTCTCTAAAAATTTCAAAACAAATCATACGTGTTCCTCACATCCCCCTCTTCCACCCATATATTTCTCAGAGTCTAGATCTACCATCACCCTGTCGGTCAAAATTCATTTTCAGGCAGAAGATGTTCTGTCCTGACTGTTTGTAATCCGAGTCAGTAAAAAAACCTTGGGAATAGTCATTTTCATTTCTAATCCGTCTACTAGATGGAAGTGAAATAATTATATGTTGTATACCTTTGAGTCCTCTATCCATTGGTACCAATTTTGCCTCTATCCGACACCGGATCTGGGCGTAAAAATTCTTTTTGTGGATGCGTGCATTTCTGATCTGAGAACAGGCCAGCAAAGCAATCACCGTGTAATTCCAGCAAAAATACGCTGGGATAGCTCCGGCGACCGCCACTCTCGGAGATCGATCGGCAACCCCCCAACAGCGTCCCAGCCAGCCGCCGTGACCAGAAGGTTAC